>CM032232.1:65805000-66420000 GCA_019009955.1 Riptortus pedestris
TGTAAATTTTAATCTCATTTGAAAAATTTCAATTTTTTAAAATACATTGTTTATCAGTTTTATTCTTATTCACTGCAATATAGCTGTTTTTTATTGCAAATTAATCAATTGGATTTTGATTCCTAGAGAGGATTTTTAATCCAGGACCTTATTCAGTGACAAACAATCGTAGGTTATCATTTTTAGTCTTAGAGAACAACTGGTTTGTTTATTGAGCTGCCAAAGTTAAAATAAGTTTCATTCCTCAGCTATACATAAGTGTAGAACCATGTTAAAGAATTTTGGCTAATCCATATCATAGTGCAAATAGTTCATATTATAATTTTTTAAAAGGCTTTAATTTACCAGCAAAAGATTGAAATAAAAACAATTTTTTTTTTTAATTTTCACTAACTGTGACATAATATTTTAAAAGTATGACAAGAGCTTTCATTGATGTACCTAAGACCTTCTAGTGTTTTTTTTATTATTATTTTTAAGAATAAAGAATTCTTTACAATTAGATTGATAAGCATTGAATTATTATTTTCTGTGTTATTGCATCCTGAAGACTTTCAACATTTTTGGCTGGTTTGATTGTATTATTTTTTTCTCCAAAACTCTAGCCATCATATGGTTTATCGATGTAGGTTTAACATCTTTTAAAACAAAATGTAAATTCATCTGTTTATTATACTCAAAATTATATGTTGTAATGGTTTTCTCAACTATAGATGGTTTGAGCATCACCGATTCCTCATAATTTGAGGGGTGCTGGTTTAAGTTAATGTGGTTGAATGTTTTGGCGAATGTCTCTAAAATTTTCCCTAAGCCTCCTAGGTGTTCCCATTATACGGCTACTACTATCTCTTGAAGTGAAACATATGTTTTCCTATATCTTCATTAATAATGAATGTTTTATCAAAAACTGTAAATTACAGAATATATTAGAACCACCCGTAATCTGGCATATCAAGTAGTGGGTTGGTTCCTAATCACCCCTAATCTGATTTCTCAAATACTCAAGAATCTATCAGTATTCTAGATTCATTGAATCTGTATAGATTCAACAACTTTGACTTCCTACTTTCAGTTTCCGTATAGTTTCTCACTAGCACTGTCTTGATAAAGGCTTAAAATAATTAATTATTTTTGGACTTTACAAATGATAATGGGTATAATATTAGGATTATGGGTGTCATGAAACAAATTCATCATTATCTTAAATATTATTAGTTTTATAGGACAGACTACTGAATAGTTTTCAGTGTAAGACAGTTATTTGTGAGTATGAAGTTCAAAATATTTACTTACAATTTCCATTCTTACGAAGTAATGACTGAACAGAAAATTAATGGTATTCAGTGCTGATGCTATGCAATTATATTTTGATAGGAAACCATATTTTTTCTAACGCATCATCAGGTAAACGACTAGACATTTTCAAAATTAGGGTCTTCTCTTAGCGTTATTATTCATTGTCATGTTGTATTCATTAACATCCTCTTCATGCTACTATGGCTAATTGAGACAGGTTATCCACACTTTTCTAGCAATGGTGGGTCTGAGGATTTTATTTAGTAATATTTTCACTGAATAAATTTCTATTGCCCACTCAGTTATCAAATGCGTATCTCTAAATTTAAGTTATTAATTTAGTTGAATTCCATTTATGATTTATAATTTTGTAATTAGACAGAATTTTTCATACCCACTTGTAACAATTAATAAATGTAGTCCTCTTCCTGAAACTTGTATACCATTATTGGAATATTTACTCGAATCAATCGCTGACATGCAAATTATCTTCATTCTACAAACATCACCAAAATAATAAGACGAACATAATGAAAATCACTCATACATATGTATGCGTGTGTGTGTGTGTGTGTACATTTTTTTAATGCTTTAATAATTGATTAAATAAGTAAATATTTGTGGGGACTACTTCAATCACATTTCATTCAATATAGTGAAAATATTTACTCACCCTTAAATAGTTGAAATATTGTAACTACTTAACCGCAAATGAGAGAACCCATGAATCCAAGCACACATATATGTGTTAAAAAAAATAAACATTATTTATATAAATAATTTTTAATTTTTATAGCTGAATGGTAAAATATTGTTAATTTTTGGCTTAAAAAGGAAAGGCGGCAGTCAGTAAGCCCCTGGTAGTAGTTCTTCCTAGAGGGAGAACTAAAAGGTGTGTTTTTTAGGCTTTTTTTTTTACTTAAATCAATTGTGGGCTCCACTAATTAGACTTGTATTTCTTATTTTTTTAATAGTGATTTCATAGCATTCTCTAATTTATTCAAGGTTTTTTCCCATGATTTCATTATATCACAAAAAATTAAATTAACATTTACTTTTTATTTTAGAGATTTACTAAAGAACCTGATTGTAATGTATATATTGAAGCTCTATAATAATATTGGTATTATTCCATTTATATATTTTATGGCTGGATAGTTGAAGCTTATCAAGGTTTTAATAAATTGCTAGTCTCTTTACTAAGTAAATTTATTTCAGAACATTCTTGGGGCAGCACTCCTCCTTCAGTGATAAACCCACCCAGCACATTATATTTAAGAAATTTCATTAAAAACAATATTTAAAAAAAAAACCCATAACAATAATAAATTTCTAGATATTACCACCTAAAAATCTGATGTATCTTACATTAAAGTAATGAATAAATATAATATACTCACAATAATTAAGAAACCCATGTCAGTTAAATATTTAAAATTACTTTAAAAGTGAACATTTAAAAAGGTTTAAAAAGAAGATATATATACTCACACTCAAAAGTTCATTTTTGCCCCATTCAATTTACTCAACATATCAAAAACAATACTAAATAAAATTCTATCATAAATTAAGCAGATTTCCCACAACTGGTAAGACACAAATCTCGTCCATATATTCTTTATTTATTGGTACAAATTCATTTAGTAGAAGTGGGGATTTACTTAAGAAAATATGAATAACTCATTTAATATTTGAGGTATGAAAAAAAGTATAGAACTACAATTTTAGAGCATCAATTGTTTTACAAGATTTGTTCTCTACAATGTTTTTAATGTGATTTATAATAATGGAGATGAGCACAATCTCAATAGCTGATTTCCCTTGAGCGAAATCTTCTAAAATTGGATTAAGTAAAACGGGGCACTCTATGGTTCAAAGGTGTCTTAACTAGTATCTGAGGTTTTAATATTTTTTTTTAGGATGAAAATATTTTATTATTATTCTTTTTGAGATATTTTTTTTAAATATTGTTTTTAAAGAAATTTGTTTAAATATTTTGTTTAATATATAGTGAGTTTCTTGAAAATGGAGGGGGGGGGTAGTTCCTTCCGTGAATGTGCATGTATATTTATGTGAAATATATTTTTATAGATAAGGGACTGGTCTTAAGGAATATATTTATTTATTATATAATTTCATGATCCATTCCATACTATTTTATTTTATTTGCAAAACTTAAGTATGTCATACGGTTTTTATTCCCATATATTCTCCTATAAAGTTTAATTATATATTGTAAGTAAGTATACTTAGCATAGTGGGTGTGTGTCTATTTGTTGTAAGAACTATAAGCTATTGCAATGTGTAAACTGATGTTTTGATTGAGGAATGATGTTGGAAAAATATAATTGCGTATTCACTGTTTTCTAAGGGGTTTAGATTAGTAGATATTGTATTTGATAGATATTATATTGTTTTGTAGTCTCGTGTATTTGTTGGGGTTCAGCTTAGCCATGTGTGTCCTTAATCCTTATGGTAAACCTAGAGTTACCCTCCTGGGAAATAGGGATTTATTTAGTGACAAACTCATTAAATAAAATCCTTATTCCCATCCTGGCTAGAAAAGGGTGGTAACCTGTAAGTAACCCGTCCCAATTAGCCATAGTAGCAAAAAGTGAATGTTAATAAATAAGAAGTATTTGTTCCTTAGCAACAATTTGTAATTGTATTTTTTTCTTGAAATATGCATTTGAAGGCAATTTTACAACACGCATGACTTCAGTGTCACTACCATTTGTAGGATCTGGGCTAAGTATGGGCTGAATCTTTAAAATGATGTCTCCTTCTACTTAGCGTTCTTAGTTTCCTTGTTATGTAGAATGAACAGTAAGAAACTCACAAACCAAATATCTCACCATTGTAAATTCAATCGGATTAGCTATGACTGTGTCTTTTTTCTTTTGTGTATTGGTTTTTAAAGAAACTAACCATTTTATTTCCTTTAGGTGTAAGCATTGCGAGTGAGGCTGAAATTTCTGAAATATATGGAGATGAAGGCAGTAATCTTCTCCTACCTTGTGGTACAAAGGATTCGATGACTGGCAACGTAATGTGGAGGATGCAAGGCCGTGATGACGAGAGGGCTAGTCATAAGACTGTATTTGCAAATAATTCTCTTTCTTTGGTGGATTTAAGTAAAGAAGATGCTGGAATATACACATGTTCATTACAGGATGAACTCAAAATAATTAATCAAATAAGAGTTCGAGTTCGATGTAAGTTGTTAATAAAGATTAAGATTTTCTTTAGTACTATCACTCACCCTCCCTTTTCAGAAATTGATTACTTCTCTTTTGTTTGTCTTTTTACAAACAATGAATTAGTTAATAGGAGAGGAAAAAATGGATGGTGAGGGGATGTTAGGGTGGTAGAAGCAATATTTGAGTGATTCATTTACATGTAATATTTTATTTTATTTTTTTTTGGGGGGGGGGTTATGTGGCAAAATATTAGGCATTTTTGAACAATATTTTTAAAATTATGTTTATGATTGTTTCCATAGTTTTCATTAAATAATGAAATTGTTCATTGAGGGTCATATTACCGGGTTTGGGGGGGGGGGGGAGAGAGAAAAAGAGGTACGACATTAAGTGTTTTATATCATTTATAATTTTTTTTTTTAAGTTGTGAAAAATACAAGCCTGCTAGAAGCTATTACCCTTAGAAGCCATAGCATACCATTCCTCAGTTTTTCTTTCAAAAATTTAGCCTGTCTTTTAGGTAGATAATTTTTATTAATGTGTTATAAAAATTCCATTATGCAAAAACAAAATTGTTTTTAAAAGAACATAATAAAGTCTTGGAAATGATTTTGGGGTAGTCTAAAGAATATCTGTACTCCTCAGACCTTTAGTAAGTTTCCTGTGGAGATTTTTCAACAAACAATTATCTTTTTCAGCTCCTCCTCCTGCTTTAGCTAATGTTACAATAGTCCCTTCTACAATATTGGCTTTTCTTCATTGGGAAGTGGCTGATACTGGTGGATATCCAATCACTCATTTTACAGCTCAGTATAGACTGAAGCATACTTTACCAGGGCAAGCACCTGACCCCTGGCATTCAGTAAAACCTGTTGAAATAAATCCTACTGCTGTAAGTATATATTAGATATACGATTTATAACATGATTTTTAAAGAGAAACTGTTGCTATTTGTTTAACAGAATACCCGGGTCATTCAAAAATTAAAGTTTTTTTTCTATTTGATAAACAAACACTTTTAAGCTTAAATCTGTAGCATGTTCCTATCTCATATCTAACAGATTAAAAACACTATGTTAGTCAGACTTAAATTAAACTTTGTCAAGGAAACAGCCATTATCTATTTTTCTCCTTTTTTTAACATGAGTTTATCCTGAAAATTAAATCTATTCTGAGATACTACTTTAGTAAAGGATACAGAGTTACTACTGATGTAGCCTGTGAAATATCTGAAGCAGAGGGAATAGTTGCAGTGTTAATCTGTGTTTCAGACTTGGTTTAATAATTCAGGGAAGGAAATTTTGCTCTTGAAAACAAATATCGACTCCCTAGATCTCTCGACTCAGAGAGAATGTGTAGGAAAAGATTCATGGTTTCAGTTTCACACTATTTGATGCCTCAGTAGGCAGAACAAACAGTGGAAATTTACAAAAATCTTCTAAAAATCCCAATTCATGGGATTCATTTTATTAAACAAATTATGACTTTTAACAAATAATAGATCTATTTAGAAACTGCTTGTAACTAAAAACAATGGGTTAAATCAGGACAATCAACTCTCTGCTCCAAGAAGATAGTGAACTGAAGAAAAACTTTAGATCTTTATATTGAAATTTCTAGAAAAGAGTCCCAGGAGGTAAAGAATTATTCTGCCCAACTTGAGGGACTAGATATAGCTCTAGACTAATAGTGCCCAGCATTGGTGAATAAGAAATTAGTTCTTTTGCAACCAGACAAAACAAGACTCCACTCATCCAAGATTATAACAGCAAAAATCAAGGATTTTATATTCTTTCATCTTCTTTATCTAGTCTATAGGTCAGATATTTAATTTAAATTATTTAATATTTGATATTAAACTGCTTGCTTGCTTATTTGTTATTATGAAACAATGTATTATGCAGCCACATTTATTTATTCAATTCCCAGAGGATTGAGAAATATGTGGACAAATTTTGTTTAATTTATACATTTTTATGAGATGATTAGGAAGGTGATTGGCTTATTAAGAGGCAAAATCCACACTAATGGATTATAATTTTAAATGAAAGTACTGCTGTATACCACTCTAAAATGATGAATACGCTGTGGAGCACCGAAAGATCTATTACAGAATAATGAATACATGTGGTTGCATAATTTGGCGTTTCATTATAAAAAACTAAAATGATAAATAACACAGATATTCAAATCATCCTGATACAGCGAGGATTTCATTGGAGTTGAAGAGCTTAAATTGTAATAATTTTTTAAAAATATTTTTCCATAAGTAATTAAACCATAACCTTAGCATTTTTATTTTATTTTTTTTAATGAAAATATTATTTTCAGACACAAATAGATGTGTATCAGTTGAAACCTAATTCTTCATATGTCTTTCAAATATGGGCTAATAACAAGCTTGGAAGGGGGGAAATAGTAGAATTGGAAGCTGAAACTATGCACAATGATCAGGAAATTGGTGGGTATTTTTTTGTATTATTACGTAAAGAAATGCCAAAATGTGTGATATTTTTACAATTAAAGAAACCCCTTGAGAAAGACTTATGCTCAAACTAATTGGGAATAAATATAAATGTAAATCTTTACAAGTAATCATTTAAAATACTTCATTTTTGGCCTAGTTGGTTCTGGTGGAAATTGGGCCATGAGGAGTGGAAGGGTTTTGAGAAAAGGCTAAAAGTGAATTCTTAAATATATCTTGTCGTTATTCTTCTAATTGAAAATTTTATAAAACCAGTCTTATTGATAGATTAGTACAATATTTCTCCTATGCATTTTTTTTTCACTCAAAAATTAATGGAGTTATTTGATCATTTTCAGCCAACAGAAGACCCTCACTCCTGGATAAGTGATTTTCAACTTTAGCTGTTATTTTACTTATCCTCTAATATTCAGTTTATGTTACAATTTTGTTTTCAAGCTTACTTCACACATCTCTTTTATAACTTTCTCTCTCTTCTATTCCTTAGTATTTCCACTGGATTCAAACATCCAGAGGACTCTTGCTTTTTTCCTTCTTTTGTGTTTTTTCACAGAATTAATTCTTTGAAATTTCCATTTGCATGTTCTCCTAACACTTATCCAGCTTATATTTGAAATCTTACATGGAATAACAACTAAGGGAAAATTAGACACTGACTTGTCTATATGACATTGTCTGGACATCATTTTTATTTTTTTAATGACTTCCGAGCATTTACTATAGTGTTAGAGAAATCACCTGGACCTTCTTAGTAGAATAAATTAAAAAGTAAGCTGTTCTTTAAAGACGTTTATGAAATAATTAATTCAGCGCTGCATTGGTTTATGAATATTAAATTTATTGCAAAAATTCAATCATATGGTAACTTCATCTGTGAGGTCCTTGTTCCAGAAGTGTATATCCCTGTCTATATTCGCCAAAACTTATTAGGAAAGTGACTTGGATATTAATAAAATGTTATTTTTTTTCTCTTTTTAATAATTCTTGCTATATAAACATAAAAGAGGACCATTTCTTATTTAAATAAATATACACTTTGAGAACTTTAGAAATTTACTAGTTGCTGACTAGAACTTTAAATTTACCAAGTTTTTAACATATTTTTATTTAGAATAGGTTGGGGAAGTTCCAAATTAAAAAATTGATACTTAAACTCAAATGAAATTAACAAATTATTATGTTTTCCGAAATTTTTATAAAAAATGTTATTTTAATCTCAAAGTTTTATTATAATTATATTTGGATAATTTCTTATCTTTTTACATTTACTTTGGAATCCCCGTCTAAAAATAGTATTAACATGCATTTTCAAAAGATTCCTTAATTTCATTTTTCATTGTTTTGTAGTGGTTTTTTTTTATTTAAAATATAGCAAAAAAAAATATTCATGTTTACTCCTGTAGTGTAATGGGAATTATAGCCCTAGGTTATTATTTGTTACGTACGTGTAATTTTTAAACCTATTTGTTTGAATGTTTAAACTATTCATCTTCTTAATTGTAGCGGTTATTTCCTTGAAGTTATCTGATTCTAAAACAATGCGTTGATGGTGAGTGATAAGAACTAACTTCCAAGGTTATGTTACAATGCCATTGGCCTTGTCTTTATTTGTTTATCTATTTTCATCTGTTCAAAGGATTTGCAATCCACCCTCTACATCCTGTCTATCTTAACACAAGCTAAAAACTTAACTGTGTCAATCTAAGGATTATTTGTCACTCTCTATTATGCTTAGAATAATTTTTATACTGAATGAACAAAATTAGTGGGTATTAAAGTCTCTTAATTATTTTTAAAATGTCTTTTATTTTGAAAACAAGTTTTTAAGGAAAATATTTCTCAGTGTGTCAATGTTTTTATTTAATTTACATCTATGAATAATGTTGATCATCAAAATTGAGACACTATGTGTTGAAATCACACTATACCAGTCTAGCTGTGTTATATAGTCTTCTTTCAACACATTGTTGTTTTCAACATAGTATAACTGTAAATATAAATCAAATTGACATATACTTGATGAAATTAAGACAAGTCAGGTAGGGTTATCTATATGTTACCACCTTTTTCTAAACAGAACAGTGAGGGGCTATTTTATTATCGAGAAATCCAACACTACAAAAATCTTTAGGATGAAAATTAATGAAACAAAAATAAATCCAATGTGAAGGTGATTCATGCTGGAAAGAATGTGAGAATATTCCTGTGTCTCCCTTCATGTTCCCTTTGCTACTTATTTTGTATTTGTCTAATCAAATCTTACCTGAAAGGAAACTACTATGAAGCTATGAAAATGAACAAGAAACAGTTTTATCACCAATAGTTATTTAACAGAATTCTATTACAATTGTAAAATGTGTTCAAACAAAACACAAAAGAAAATATTTTTGAATTTACTAGTTATTCTTGAGCTCTTTTTTAATGCCTCGTTATATTGCCTTTAGAATGGAGATTGATTTATTTTACCTCTATTATAGGCGTTACTATATTTATTTATTAATCTGTATTTTATTTATTAATTTTTTACAGAACTAGGAAAACACCTACTTGAGGGAGCTGAAACATTTGATACTAGAGTTTGGGTTGCAGCTGTTGCTGTAGTAATGGGTACTCTCATTGTATTAGGGTCAGCTACTATCTATATTCTCTATAAGGAATCACATCTGTCCATAGGTAATAAATTAGTCTAAATTAACTTGTTGGTGTTGCATTCTTCTTAATTTCCTAAGCCTTTCTTTCATGTTCAGTACATCCTTATTCCGTTGCTGGTTCTATTTTTAGAGTATTTACTTTATTCTCATTTCCAAGATTTTTGATTGCTCCTTCAGTTTCTTTATGTTATTAACTGGTAGAAATTATAATTAATTCAGTAAAAAAAAGTGCTTGGTTTATATTGTTCTTTAGTATCCTCTATTTTCAAGCATTCTTATTTCCTCTCTGGATTTCTATAGTTTTTACATAAATTTCCAAACTAAGTATATTCGAAGTATCATTTTGCCATCTGTATAGTGTTTTATTATATATTAATAATCGAATATAAAGTTAATCCTGCAGATCCATTAGGGCCGCAACCCATTCCTGACAGACCATGGAAAGTTCTTGGAGCTGACATTTTGAAGCATAATAAAATAAAATCTGTCACGCAGGGGCTGTGTAAACTAAGCAGATTTCCCGAGCAGAAATTTTACAATTGAGAAATCTGCCTAATAACCACTGTAGTAGTAAGAAACCTCTAAACCTATTCACGAGGGACGAATAGTTACAGAAACGGCCGCCAGACCTCTCCACGGAAAGTCCGACTCTTGCCGACCACACGCAGAATACAAAAGCAAATATCTCGGTTAATATTCAAGATAGGGAATAAATGTATATAACATTATTTATTATAAAAATTAAATTTAATTTGCAATAAGATTGATTCTGTACAATTTTTAGATCCGACGTATAGTAACGGAGATATTTCGAATTTTCGAAAATCCTCCCCTCTAAACCCCCCCCCTCCCACTGGTCCGATTTCAGCCGTTAACGAACTTGATCTTTTTTTTTTACATAAAACGACCAAATATTGAGTTTGGTAACGATCAAACAAAAATTGCGATCGCTAGAGCGGTAACAGACATATATATATATATATATATATATATATATATATATATATATATATATATATATATATATATATATATATATATATACTAGCTCAGATACCCGGCTTCGCCCGGGAATTGATTTGAGGCTGAATGGTGATGGTATTTTTTGGCAAGGCTTTACTTTGCACAATATTTTGACATTTACCCGTCCCAGTGTTTAGGGTTAATACCCGTCGTTGGCATTTGTTAATAATAAAATTAATTTTTTATGTAAGTCTTCACTGTCCTCCAAATTGTCATATTTCCCGTCTCCTGTTTTAAACCTAAAAATTTTAATATAGCTTATAATTATGGAGGAATTAATGCTAATTGACATACCGAGTTTTTTTAAGTTCGGTTTAATTGTTAGCGCCCATTGAAATAGTTGACTCCCGCTTTAGTTTATAGTGTATATCTCGTTTATACTTTATTAAAAGACAAAAATGAATATGACAAAAGTTATTCTAAATAACAATATAAACAACTTTTGTTATGTTCATATTGCCAAAAAACGAATAGAAAATGAAATACCGTTATTTTTAAACTCAGGCATCCCTTACAACCCCCCCTCCTGCCCGTCCCTAGAAATGTTGGTATGGCTTGTTATAATGAAAGCGTTAGTGCTAATACACATACCGAGTTTTATTTATTTCGGTTGGGTCTTTTGTCCCAAATAAAATTGTTCACTTCCACTATAGGTTTTAGCGTATATCTCGTTTATAATTCGGTAAACGAAAAAAATGTACATAACAAAAGTTACTCTAAATAACAAAATAAACAACTTTTGTTATGTTCATATTTGCCGAAAAACCAATAGGAAACGAAATATCGCTATTTTTAATTTCTGGCTTTCCTTATAACCCCCACTCCTGTTCGTCTCAGAGGATATTAATATAGCCTAAAGTCTATGTTGGGTTAGTAGTAATATACATACCAAGTTTCATAACATTCGGTTCAGTCGTTTATGCGTGAAAAGGTAACAAACAAACATACAGACACCAAAGTTATCGTGAAATTTTGCGAAAAAAATCAATGTACAGACAGAGGTTACAATTTTATATATATATATATATATATATATATATATATATACAGTTTTGAACGGACCTCATTTTCATCATCTACTAGGTAGGATCAATGAACATTTGAAGAAAAATTTCAAAAATTCCGTCATGAGTACAACCTCAATAGCTGATTTCCCTTGAGGGAAATCTGCTAAAAATGTATCTTTGCATGCAAGACTACTTTTCAAAATTTATTGAATTAGTTTCATTAGATCGGACTGGAACTGCGTCTATTAAGAGCACTTGTTTATCAATTTTTCCCAATATGGAATCCTCAAGATTCTTAGATCTAATGATACTCCATTAGTATCAGTTGAAATGATGAAATTTTGCGAAGAATTGGGGTTCTGAATTATCACATCATCCACATTTTCCGCAGTCTAATGGCCAAGGAGAAAGGGCGGTGCAGACATGCAAAAATATTCTTAATAAAAATAGTGACCCATATTTAGGACTTTTGGCTCTCAGGAATTCAATTCCATTGGAGTGTGGCAATTCACGGGCCAAACTTTTGTTTGGAAGGAAACTTTGTACAAGTCTGCCTTTCTTGCCAGAACTGATGAATCCAGATTGGCTTAACCTTGAAAAGTACAAAGATTCATATAATGGAGGAAAACAGAAAGCAAAATTTTATTTTGATAAACATCACAGATCAAGAGAACTTTTGTACCTGGGGAAGTAGTCTGGATTAAAGATCTGAATCGTTATGGGACTGTGGGATGTGTTACTGATAGAGACTATGTAATAAATCAGGAAGTCGAATATAACAAAGATACAGAAGAGTTTTATTGCTATCCGACAAACATTTGGGAACAGATTGGGGTCGCTATCCGTTCTACCAAAGTATACCGGGTAAAAATGGAAGTTGGAAGTGGAGTCGCACCTTTTAAGTAGTGGAGACTCAGTGAAAACCCCGAATAGAGGGGCTGGGGGAGAAGAAGGAATACGAAGCTGAGGGGAATGATGGACAGAAACAAGTACAAGAAGACTCGGTGAAAGAAGATGCAAGCAAGTCATAATGCTGATAAAGGCTACAAAACAAGATACAGGAGAAAAGGAAGACCTCCAAGGAGAAGGGAGGATGTGGTGTAGGTTATATTAAACATATGTTTGTTTATCTTATAATATTCAGTTAATAAAGGTTGCTTGTTGAGATAGCACATGGTGTTCTTTATTTTACACTTAGTGAAAAATGGTAAATGGGGCTGACAACGCTGCCCAATTTCCCAACCAGGAATTATAAACCCCCTGTTAGTCTAATGTCTTCATTACTTGTTCTCCAAGACTATCAGGGCTTGTGCATTGGGCAAATCGCTTAGCAATGTTAAACATTATGACTACGAAACTTGTAAGGTAAATAAGGTTGTGCCTTCAGAGCTTTTCAGATCAGGAGCTGCCCAAACAGAACTGGAAGAACCAGATTGAATACATGCTATAATTAAATTCAAGCCACGATTGAAGAGGATTCACAAGGAGAATAAAGCATGAAGTCAAATGACTAAAAGACTGAAATTCAATGACATTATAAAATATAATTGGTCAACTGATTTGAGATCTGTGGCTCAAATGGTTTGCAAATCAATGACCGCTGGGCATTAATTGAACATGCAAAAAAAGATGCAGCCCCTAAATACTGAGATGGAAAGGTTTATTTCTCTCCCCCCCCCCCAAGAAAGGGTTCACCGAGTAATGCCTCAAATTTATAGGAGAAAGAAGAAACTGAATGATCCTCAGCCCTAGGCAAAGGAGATAAGGAATGTAGAAATAGTTGCGGGGTTCATAAAAAATCGGTTAATACTACTCCTAGAAAAGCTAGAGAAAATTCTTGTTCCAGCAACTATAAGATAAAGAGGACAAGGCCTAGTGGTAAGACATGTGAGTTCTTAGCTCTTATATTGAAAACAAGAACAGGCTACATAGGAAGAAGTACTCAATTTAAAAGCTAACAATAGTGCTAGGCATATGGTTGTTAATAATCAGCTACAGTTTCTAAATCCCGAATTTGTGAGTACCCCTTTCCATTTCTGTCTTCCAATAAAGGAAACATAGTTTACTGTTTTTCTTTACCTCTACATTTTTCATGATAGATTTATAGTATACATTATTTATTTAAACAAAAATTATAAAACCTATAAAAATGTCAAAAATTCACCACCAAAATAAAATGAACTGCTTGTAAACACAACATTTTTTTATTTTAAATTTCCCTTCAAGTAGTTCTTGAATATATCCATTTCTGTTCTGTTCAATCTGGAACCCATAATCAATCATCTGTTGATCTTATAAATTTTTCACCTAATATGAAAACAATTTTGTTGTTTGTGGTTAGTTTATTTCATAAATTCCCCTTAAATCATGGAGTGAATAAAGTCAGTGTTTCATTGACATACATGACCATGAGTCTAACCACCATTTCTGTCTCTAGGGATCTGAGCTTGCTAGAGGTCTTTCATCATTGGAAGGATATTAAAAGGCCTGAATGGGCAAATGTCAAAATATTGTGCAAAATAAAGGCTTGCCAAAAAAATACTGTCATCATTCAGCCTCAAATGAATTCCCGGGCGAAGCCGGGTAATTGAGCTAGTATATATATTTGTCACTCAATGCTCTAGAGGTCGCAATTTTTGTCTGATTGTTACCAAACTCAGTATTTAAATGTTTTATGTAAAAAGGAAGATCAAGTTTGTTAACGGCTATAATCAGACCGACTAGTGGGAGAGGGGAACTTCATAAACTCGAATTATCTCCGTTGTTGTGCTTCGGATCGAAAAAATGTATAGAATCAATCTTATTGAAAATGTAATGTTCTATGAATGTTGTTATATACATGTTTTCTCTATATTGAGTATTAACCGAGATATTTCCATATTTGTTTTCGGCCATCAGTAAACCCCCGCTCCTACTCATGTCATAGGAACAATAAGCTATTATGTCATGAACCACTCATTCAAAAGTTAAATATCAACTATGGTTTTCATTGAACTTTTACTTTGTGAGACACATGCAAATATTCATGCGATGATGTCATCAATTAAGATTTTTCGTTCTTTACTCAATAATGTTTATTTGATCTATACCATATTTGATATTTAGCAGGTTCAGTCAATACTAAAGATCATTATTCTTATTGGCTAAAATCGGACCTGGAATGGTGGTGGCTTAGAGAGGGGAGGGGGAACCCAAAAATTCAAAATGTCTTCGTTATTATGAGTCATATCATAAAATGTTATTAAACAAATCTTGTTAAGCTTTTGGCTTTCTACAATTGTTACTCTATGCATTTTTTTGCCAACTCAAGTATTAAGCGAGTTATTTGTACTTCCTTGTTTCTGCCGTCAGTAACCCCCCTGACTGGCTTTGTTGCCTAACATGAAATAAATTTGGTTTTAAGAAAATGGCTAATTTCTCAAAAATCATAGGGTAAATAAATTACTGAATTTGTTTGTTGTAAAAAATTTCTTTTTATACTCACAAATCACTGAGAGCTATTCAAGGAGTAATGATGATAATGAGTAAAACAACCGAAGAATAAAAAGATTTGTAAGAACATATCTCACCAGGACAGGAGAATTTTTGAAATCTGGCAAGCTTTCTCTTGTTTTAATGGTCATGAAGATCAAAACTATACCTTTTGCTTCTCATTGCAATGATTGCTACTTGGAGCAGTCTGGTATGACATTTTGTTATCTCTGATTTGTTCTGCAGCTATAAATATTTTAGTTTTATGCAAGACTCGAATCCAGGTAAAGGGAGAAATCTATTTAGATGGCTTTAGAGTGAGCTTCAGCGGGGGTGAGTTAAATATGAATGGTATTGATTCAATTTAAATAAAAAATTGTCTGGTAAAATCTTAAACTTCTACCAGCTAAATGTCAATCATATCAATTTAGTTATAATGCAAGATTATTCTCCTACATTAGAGTATTTGGATGAATATCTCAAAAACTTATTTGATCAATTAGGGGAATTTAATAATTTTAACTTCATCAAAAGACATATAATAATTATTATGGAAATTAATTCTTTATCAGGTGCATGTGATATTGATGGCAAAACAGCTTGTAAATATGACATAAAATAGAGCATACGAGGTAAAATGCTAATCTTCATTTATGCAGAATGAATTTATGTATACCATTTATGAAGTTTTAAAATGAAGGCCAGAAGAAGAATATTACTTAGTATTATACTTTGTAAAACAAAAAAAAAAATTATATTTTATCGATTTTCAGGATGGAATACACTGTCAGTAAATAATTAATACTTCAATTATTTTTTCTGGGTGATAAAAATAATTTATATAGCAAAACATAATTATTCTTTATTGCCTTGTTCTCATTGATATCTAACTATTTTACATTGTAACATTTATTATAATGCTTAACTTGCATTACAAAACAATAACATGGGAGTAAAAAATGAATTATAAATTCTATTGTATTCACAATTTTTCAGTGTCAGAAAAGGAAGTGGAAGCACTTGAATTGATCCCAAATATAATTTTGAACCCCGGTTATCATGAATATGGGTATCAGGATTATGGTGGTCATGAGTACAGTGTTGATCCCGATGAAAACTCTAATGATACTGCACCTCTTCGACTCAACAACAACACTGTCATTCGCCCTATAAGAATATAGGTAATTTAAAATCTTCTTTTATAATTACTTATTATTTATTCTTCAAAGATTTTTATTTTAAGTTTAATAGTTCCTTAATTATTAATTGGAGGCTCAGGTTAACTATGGTAGTTAAATTATTGGTCTTAATATACTAAATAAACCTGACCTGAGTCTTGGGTTAAATTTCCAAGTGGGCAATGAAAGATTTATTTAGTGACAAATTTATTAAATAAAATCTTTAGTCCCACATTGGCTAGAAAAGGGTGGTAATCTGTCGATAGCCAGATCCAATTAACGGTAGTAGCATAAAGTGGGTGTTAATAAATAACTTTACACTAAATTAATTATTAGTTAATCTAATATCATTTTCGTCATGGGAACTCTTCCTTAAACTATACAATAACTTTCAGGCTACATTGAGCATTTTATACCAAATTTCATATTTATCTCTTATCAAATTATTGACAGCCATCACAATTCTTTGTCACTGTTTTAACTAAAAATCCAGGACTTCCTTACATTCTTAATTCACTTTTTTTTCCTTATTAGGAATCACTTTATACATATAATGCAATTACTAAAATTTATAAATTAATACTATATATGTTTGAATAATTAATATTTATATTCATATTATTTTAAAATCCAGACAGTTCAGTATAATAATTAATATAAAAACCCACATGACATCGGTAATATCATTTTAACTTATAGACAATATAATCTAAAAAAAATTGTCGCAGATGCCCATGTAGGACCAAGCCCTACTATACAATTTCGATGAGATATCAGGTTTGCTTGGCACAAAGTTTTAAGAGTAGTGACCTTCAAATTTTACAGTATTCATTCTTAAACCTTGCCTGAATTGAATCTTCATTCAGTTTCTGAAGTCTTTATTTAATTAATATAATATTAAAATAATTCAATTAACTCAAAAGTTGAACTTATTATCTTAACTCTAAAGTAAATATTTTCTTAATTATAACCATAGCTACTACTACTACTTAATTAGTGGCTACTACTACGTATATGTATATATATATATATATATATATATATATATAAACTAAAGTTTAATTTAAAAAGCCACAAACACACTAAAAAGGATGCATTGCTCTTAGAATATTGGCAAAAAGTTCATGTTAAAAAATTTACTACCTGTTAAATCTTAAAAAGAGTTGAATTTGTGGCTTTTTTATACACATTTCCAACAAATCTATGTGACCCTCTGTGAGCATTTTTGTTTATTACAATAGTGGTAGTCCATCTTTATTTTATTCCATGCTCAATTCTTGATTTGTTTGTATTTCTTCTTGCATAGTTATGGTTCCATAACTGTTAATGTGTCTGTTTATTTTAGGTCGTAAATGAGGTACATAATATTACTAGGAGATATGTACCTTTAAGTGTGTGAAATTGTCTTAAGTATTTGTCTTATAGTAATATTTATAACGAATTGTTGGAGGAATCTTATAAAGACAACAGATTCCAGACATAAAAAGGTATTGTGATTCACTATCAACATATAACCTATATTTTTATTTTTTAATTTGTGTGATATTAAATATGGTTTTCCTTGTTAATGAATTAGTTCATTGGATGAAATGTCTACTCTTAAACTCCTGATGAATTTAAGGGAATACCATTGTAAATACTCATCATTAGTCGTTTATCTTAGTCACTTATATTTGAATGCATCCTGTAAATAGGAACACTTATAATATTTTTTATTTTAACTTCAAAGTACTGATTTTATTTCATTTAAATAAATAATTTGTTACATAATTTTTAAGTGTTTCTTTTCTTATTTTGTTGTCTCATAGCAATGTCTTTTATTTAATGATGTTTTTATGAGTTTGTATATAAATAAAAAAATGTACATATATTTAAATAGGAAGAAGCTTTTCCTAGCGCTTCATATTGATATAAATGCAGCTGTGTTATTACTATAGAGCTTCTAAAGGTTTCGCTCAATTTACCGCTCACATGACTGTAATTATATATGCCATTAATTATTAATGGTTTATATAATTTTAATAAAGTAACCATTAATGTAAACAAAATTTCTTTGTTAATTGAGAAAAGCTTCTTTAACATTTAATTTTTCTGTGTGAACATATATTACTAGATCTCATTACATTATTTTCAATTTTTGCAACAAATGATATCCACATTAATAGTAAATTGCCTTTGTGAGGTTGTGGCATTTGTAGATTATAACTACTAGTCATTATGTGTGGTTGTCTTTCATTAGGACCTTTAGAATTTTTGTCAGTTAAAAAAAAATGTTGCTATTCTTAGGTATAATTATATATGTGTATGTATAAAAATATAAGTACACTCATTATGCATGCGTGTATTTATGTATTAATATACACAATAATATACCTATTTATTCATATCATGACATAATGATTTGGTGTGTGTTAGTAAGCATTTGTTATAAAGGAATAAACTAATTTATTAAAAAAAGAGGTATTAGAACCCATTAGTACTGTGTACTAGATTGGAATATGTAAGTTCATTTTTTATATAGTGCGCTCAAGTGCTGTAGTTCCCATTAGTGTGCATATTTTTGTGCTGAACTTATTTTCATACAATAATAATGGAAAGCATTAAATATAGTGATACTGTAGTTAAATAGCAATATGAAAAGTTGATAAAATTGTGAGGAAACTTCCAGACTGTGGCCTTGGTGGGAGGGCTCTTTTCATTTGAAAGCATTGGACATGTTTTAAGATGATCAAAAGACAAGACACATTTCAATTTCTCTAGACGTGGATAAGCTCCATATTAACCATACCAATACACCTTAGTTTCTAAAAGTATATATAATAAATCAAATAAGAAAGTTTTTAACTAAGAAAACTAGAGACACAGTTAACTTATTGTTTTGTATACCAATGGTGCTTGTTAAAAGGAAATAAGATTTTCTTCTACATATGCTTTTTTCTCATGTTCTGAATTTTCACTCTCAATATGCTTTTTATTCCCGAAGGTGCTTTTCCCAATTTAAAGTGTTTCAATACCCAACTGTGCTTTTATCTCTTATAGGTGCTTCTTTTCTTTTGTTTTCAGTGCTCAGTGTTTATTATATTTGCTAAGGTGCTTCTTGCTACTTAAGGTGCTTTTTTCCTTTCTTGAACTTTTTTACTTGCTCTTTATTGCAGAAAGTTATTCTTTCCAGGCTAGGTGCATTTTATTCTTAAAGTGCCTTTTGCTACTGATGGTGCAGTGTGTTTTCCCTTTCGAAGAGATTTCTATTTTATATTTTACAACTGCGTTTGTCATTCTCTTCTAGAAGCTTCTTTACTTCTCTAGCTGCTATTTACTATTTAATTTTTTTTCCATACTTGGTGCTTTATATGCTTTACAACTGATAGCCCTTTCCTTCATAAGTGCTAAGGAGGCTTATTCTACTGATCATGTGTTTTTCTCTTCTAAGAAATCGGATCTTTTTTTGGTGCTTTGTATTGCCAAAGGTGCTTCTCTCCACTGTAGATGTGTTTAATTGAATTGGTACTTAGGATTATTGTTAAATGTATTGGTTTTTAATGCTGGTGATCGTCGTGTAATTAGTTTTGATTAACATTCTTTAGTCCAGTTTTTCTGGACGAAAATTTCTTATGTTTTCATGTAGCTTTGTCATCCTCTTTGCTAGCCCTTTAAGTTTTGTACATAAAAAATAATTGTTCAATACTGGAGAGCAGCTAAAGTACTAATGACAATAAGTAATTGCTCTAGTAAGTCACTAAAGTATGCTTTGAAATTAAGTACTGGTATGTTATTTGTCTTTTCCTCAGAAATGCATTAAAGCGAGCAATATTATGACGATAAATTGAGTTAGTACTCCGAATCGGAGGAATATGACAATTTCTGGAATGTATTTCATACCTGTATAATGGATGATTTCTTAGGTTTTCATGGATGGGTTCTTATAATTTTTTTCTTTTCAATACTAGATTATGAATGATATGACTATCAAACTCTATATAAGATATTCTCTTTACGTTTTGTATTTCAACACTAAATACGGTGAAATTACAGGGTCATTTAAAATTAGGTATAACGTAAATAAAAAATTAAAGCCAGTTTATTTATTTTAACAGTAAATAGGTTAATGGTTTATAGGTGACTGAACTTTGCTTTGATTTCAAATGAATAATACAAAAGTAATTTGAAAAAATAATTACTTAAACCTATACTAATAAAATGTGATATTGAATCTTGAAAATATTATAATTCATTGGACATATTAAAAGTAATTACAAAATCCTATTGTGTTATTATATGCTTATCTCACATTTTAATCATTGAATTTTTTTGTTTCTCTTCAGTTTGAAAAGTTATATATATTATAGTTCGTGATTGACAACTACCCCTGTTAACCAAGATAGATCTGGAACGAGTTGTCCTCAGGGCCTAATTATGGGGAGGGGGATAGTGGTTATAAATCACCAGCAGTCCAGCTGGCATGTGGACGGTATCTAAAAGAGTCATTAGTCATCACTTGCTATACTCCTGCTAACTCAATAGCACAAGCACACTCTAGTAGTGAACTTTTAAACTAAAGACTTCTTTTATCAGTGATCAAATCTGCATCAATTTTTCCTTTAGCATGCTGATAGGTTTACATGTGCCAGTGATAAATGTTCATTTCCCTGCTCGGCCACTGGTTAGCCATATATACCATATATGTGTGTTTATGTACTTATATTCATGCAATTTAATGAAAACCATTCATACAGAGGCTGCAGAGTTTTTTTTTTAATTGTTATGAGAGGGAGGTCTAAACTATAATACCATGTGGGACCTTATTTGAGGTGTTATATATAAGAAAGCTTACTTTTTTTCCCCCTAACTCGGCTTTTATTGAGGTTCAAAATTTTGTGTCTAAAGTCGTGCAAGTAGAGGAGTAATCAGCAAGTACCTCATGTCGCATAGACTCAAGACCAGGATATTCCAAGAAATTTATAATTTTATTAAAGCAAGAGCTTTTCTGGATTATTTTCAAAATAATCTATAGCTTCCACATTTATTTTAATTAATTGATATTATTTTCTACCTTCTCTGTTTAATAAAAAACAAAAAAAAAATGTTTTTTTTCATGGGGTTTATCAGATTAGGAAATAGATTCAACTGTGATAGCAACTTCTTTTATTTTCTAATAGAATCATTTTTTGGTTGTTTTTTTTTTCAATAAAGTAATATTGAAAAAAAAAAAAAAAACTGATTGAAAGAGTGTGTTTTAAGACATATCAGTGAATTTTTATGACAGACATTTACTACAAGCAGTTAAGTAAATATTCATCAATTACTTGTCACTTAGAAAAAATTAAAAACCATTAAATGTTTCCAAGAGCTCTCTCTTACTTATTCCATTTCAAACTTATTTTAAGATTAGTTTAATCTCCTCCTAATTACACATTTTAGTCATAATGTATTTGGGTAGGTTTAAGTATTCTTTATGATGACACATCAATTTTAAATTTATAAATATATTATATACACAATCTATTGATCTCCAGAAATATTTCTCTAGCGAAATATAAAACATGCCTAACTTATGTCGTTTAAAGCCTAATTTTAGGAAATCAATTGTATATATATATCCATTAAATAAGTATACCTTCCTTCCTTGTCAATCCCTATGATTAATTATTTGAGTTTTCAGACACATTTCAGTTCTTTTTAAATATATACACCTATTCCTAATGAATAGTCTTTTGATCTGCCTTAAAACAGTCTTTCTTGCTCAAAAATGTATTTCAAATAAATGAATTTCAAAATAATTATAATGATACAAAAGAGGCATTTATTACAATAAAACGTTTGTTTATACAATATATATTCAAATAAATATAAATATTTTCTGGTTTTATAATGACAGTTGTCTTATTCAACTGGGTATTTTATTTGTTGTGGGCCTAACAATTGCTTCCTATGTGAAAAAGCACTAAATGCGTAAAAATTGCAATTATACAGTGTTGTGAAGTTAACCCTAAGACTGATGAACTGCTACTCATAAATTAACCATTGCCTTATCTTGTTAGTATTTTGAAGTGTTTGAAAAATGTACGTAATTTAAAATTTTGAAAAATTTGTGAATTTATGAACAATGTAATACTTTATTAATTTATATTTGTACATAAGTATATATATATTATATATACATAAATATATTTAACAAATAAAAATTAATGTCAAATATTTTTTTTAATGGAATGGGTATAGTCATATCTATATTGAAATAGAAAAAGGAGGTTTTACCAAGGAAAGAGTTCTGTCCTTTTCAGAATTGCTTGCTTGTAACTACAACTGCATTGTTAATCTAAACTTGCTTCTGAGTGCTGCAGTTCTAAAGAGAAATTATTGTTTATTCCAAAAATGTCTTTTTACGACCGAATACATTTTTTTTTACTTGTATTAGAGAATATTGTATTCTATTTCTTCTTATTTAAACTCAGTAATTTATGTTGTTCATTTTTGGAAATATATTAAAGTATTCTAAACTTAAGATAACAAAAAAAAATTAGATATGTTAGTATGTACAAATGTATGCTACTATATGGTTTATCCACTCCAACATGCAATGCCTTATGGGAATTTTAATCATTCTTAAAAATCCTACAAATCAACATAGCTACAACTCTGAACAAAAATTACATTTTACTTTGGTTGAAGCCTGGAAGGTTTAATACCTGATAATTCATGATTTGAAAAATGTTTCAGTGATTACTGACTGAATTTAAAAGTGATATTTTATTTTACTTAATTTTAAGAAATGCATTCAATCTTGCCAAGTTTATTTATTTATTCCTATAAATAAATATATACCCAATTAAACAGTGATCCATACCATTTCATATTTTTGTGATTTTACTTCTTTATATGTATGATAAATTTAGAAAAGAAAAATACAGTGGTGACAAAGTTTGAATGTTTTTTTTGTTTTTTTGTGAATTCATTTAGTCTATTCTTTCCCTTGGCAGTGCCTCACTCCAATCTTTCCTAATCCATTGAATATCCATAAATACCATCTTCTTTAAAATTTGACGGGTAAAAATTAAACAAATATCTCAAGATAATAAATTGTTTTGAAATACTTTTGCTTTTTAATGGTTCAAAATGGGTTATAGTTTCATTGGTATTTACTACTCAATTCCCTTAAAATTAAAATATAAACTATATATTTATAAAACAAAACTTTGGCCTTCTTCATTACACAATCCAAATGATTATCCAAATTTGTAATAACTGATGTAAATAATGAAACCAAAATATTTTATTATTATTTATTAAGGCCCACTTTTTGCTACTTTGGCTAATTGGGACCGATTATCTACAGGTTTCCACCCTTTTCTAGCCAGAGTGGGACTATGGATGTGGGTGGATTTTATTTAATGAGTCCATCACAAAATAAGCTCCTATTGCCCAGGCGGGAATCGAACCCTCCATTCTAGATATATCATGTGAAATTAAGTCCAACGCTTTAGCTCGCATGGCTAATCTGAACCCCCAAAATATTTTTGATTCAAGTTACTTGAAATGAATGTTCTTTAAATTTGAAATTTTCAAAAAATCATATTCAACAGGGCTGAAAATTAAAAGAGGAATATAGGTATTCTAGTGTTAGTTCATCTATCATTTTAGAATTTAAAAATTCATATTCTGTTTTATTTTTTTTTTTATTTTTATTTTTTTTTTGGGGGGGGGGGTAATCAATGTAAGCTTCCTAGTGATGCCTTACAGTATATGGGTCGTCAATAAAAAGTGTCAAAGAGGCGGTTAGGGTGGAAAGTCATGTTGGTAAAATTATAAAAAATCCCAAGTTGGAGAAAAGTGCTCCAAAGAAACAATAATTCATGTATAAAATAAGAAAATTGCCCTGTTGTATATATCATATTTAAAAATTTAATATGATATATACAACAGGGCAATTTTTAATGAATGCTATTTTTTTAATGAAAGAGATTTAAAAATTGAATTATCTAGTGCTTATTACATTTACTTTACTTATAAATATTTATTGTGGAAAATGTTTTGATAATAATGTATCTTAGAACACAGAGAAAAATAGAAAATGTTTAACTAATTGTTTATATGCTGGTCTTATATTAAAAACATTATCGGGAAATATAAGCTCCCCTCCATAAATAAACATTTATTCCATAGCAAACCTACATTCCATTAGAAATATTCATTATCTTCGATTTTAATCAGAAATAAAAAAAAAGAAACAAAAACTTTGTTACTACTGTATTATTTGAATATTGCTTTTTTAGTTTATTGAAGTATTAAACAACTTCAAAACTAGTGAAATATCTATTAAATTATTAGGCCATTTCAAAGTTTTAAGTTCGTTTCTACTTATTTCTCTGCTGAACTTTGTTCAGTATTTAAAACGTGTCGAATTTTTTTGTTTTTATTTTGACACATCTATGTTATTTTTTTGCATTAATGTTATTTATATTATTAGTCAATGAAAAGTAGTTCTATGTTTTTTAATATATCAGTGAATTGATTGTTTTTTTAGATATGATTCTTGTTTATATGTGCACCATATAATTCTTTCATGACCTGTGCCTGTTATTTTTCCTTGATATTTTTAATTATTTTATTCATTGGTGCTATATAATTTATTGCTGTGAGTCTCATGTGATACACCTACAAATTATGAGCTTCGAATTATTTTGTTTGGTTCAGTTTTCCTTATTTGCTGATTAAAGTTATTGTTTAAAGAAGACCACATGAATTCTGTTCTCCGAAAATCATTGAAGACTGAATTGTAATGCCCATCCAAGTTATAATTCTAAAAAGCAAGATAATTTCAAATGGCTTGCTAGAGAAAACAATATATGAGAGACCAAATTGTTAGTCTACGCAAATTTTAGCCCCTACCATCAAACACTGCAAATAATCCTTACAATTCCCATTTAATACCTAAACAAATGTTAATTTTGCCAATGAATCAATAGCAAAGAAGTAGTGAAGAATACCAATAATAGAACTAAATGCCCATTTAATACTCAATTTCAGTATTTAATAATAAAATAAGGTCATCATTTTATATATTAAAAAGTATATTTATAGGATGCTCATTAGCCTTCTAACAAATTCTCGTGAATCAACCATGCTTGAATCCCAATCATTGATCCCAGAGTTGCAATTACCAATCTCTGCAAATCCTACTTTCATGAATGTTGTTTTATAGTCCAAAAAATATTCATCATAAAAAAATCCTGAGGCACACTGATTGATCAAATAAGAATTAATCCTTTTTTTCAAAAAATATAATAGAATGAAACTTCTATAACTATATTATGTTCTCTCCTCTGCAAGCAGAATTAATAAGAGTTGTTAAGAGCATGTAAAGAGGCTCTTTTGAAGGTCTCGCATCATTTTCTCTAGTATAACCAATATACATCCTTATAAATATGTTAACAGACTAACTAACTTGTATTGGTATGGAATTCACTTCAATGGTTTAATTCTCTTTTCCCATTTGTTGATTAACAATTCACTTTACAAGCTGCATTACATGGGGTCAACATTTATTTTACATATTTTGCTGATTTACTTTTATGATACTCTCAAAATCAGTCATTAGGTGTATGCTATATACATATCATTTCACAAACATTCAAGTACCTTTGTTGAACTTCAAAATAGGTTGATAAGCTTTAGAAAATGTGTAAACTTGATTTTAAAATGTGTGTGAAGTATTTTGAAGCCGTGTTAAAAGCTTTTAGTTTCTTAAATGATGATGGAATTGTATTTAGTAATAATGTGTATAAATATTGAGCATAGTATAGTACATTTGATTAAGAATATTTATATTTTGCTTTTAATATGTTAATTTAAGTGATTAGGATTAAGGTAATTAAGGCCTTAGTTTCTTTAATTGGAGTGTAGATTGTTTAGCTGAGTTCTTAAATAAAAGAATATAGGCTTTTTGAAGAAATTTGCATTAAAACTGTACTGTTTCATATATCTATGGATTATTTTGATTATTCTCTTTAAATTTAAATAACTGAACACACTACATGACTACAGCCTAACTAAACTAGGCTCTTCAATTCTAGTTAAAATTATATATATATATATATATATATATATATATATATTTATTTATTTATTTATTTATTTAATTAAAATATTTGGATCAATAGCTCGTGAAGTGGCTTGCCACACAGGGTTGTCGAACGGTCTGCTTAAAACATTTCCTGCTGTACTTTGGTAGCATTATAGGTCAAAGATCGCTAATTCTTTATTCAAGGAACTGCTCAATTGCCTCATGATGAAGAGTGACTAGCAGGCACTTATTTAAAATTACAAACTTAAAATGAACTTAAACATCAAAAACTTAAAAATTGGATGTAATGTGATTTGCATAACATTTAAATAACATTAGTATAATTGTTTTTAAAACTGATTTTTTTCTTGAAAATATAAAATTAACGCACTAACAGGCTTTAGCAACTGATAAAACACAATGACATACATGACTTTTGTAATTGGTCCTGATAAATCACTTGATTTATTGAAATTCTGGTCTCTACATTTAGAAAGATTGTGAAATGAAAAAAAAGGAAAAGTCACAGTAGAATTAGTGATATAATTTAATAAATGTATACAAGAGACCATTGTAAAGTTTTAATTATTACTAAGAAATAGATGATATATCTGGGTGAAACCTATTCTCGATATTAATTGGTAATTTCATTCATAATATTGTTAATCACAACTGCTAGTACTAATTTTTTTTTCATCCCTGGAAGTCATAGATTGAAGTATCACACAATATGAAGAAGTTAAGAGGTTTGCAGTATTATTATGTTCCTTAATTTGATAGGTTTCTGCCCAGCAAACCAATATGAAATAGTGTTCATAGAAGTAATAGCCCTCACTGAACATTCCCACCAACCTACCCATCCGCCATATGTCCCTTACTACCTCTGCAAGTGTAGTTCTCTGTGAATAACTTTCATTCTGCTATAATGAAGGTGAGGCTCATTCACTTTGACAGTTGCTCTTCTGTAAAAGAGGGATTGATTAAGCAATAAATTTCATTTGTCCTTCAAGACATTCTATAAATATGCTATTGATACCAGACCCTTGCTTTGGCTAAAAATCTAACTGTGAAGACAGGATATATATAAAAATATTGTAAATAGTGAAGCTTTGCATAACAAATACCTTCGTTAGTCAATCTCTAATGATTTCCTGAGGAAAGCTGTGTACACAAGAATGATTAATATACACAATACATTTTTTCCAGATATCTCAGTTATTTCTTGGTAATAATTAATACCCTATCGTATTGCGTGTAAGTGAAATAGGAAGATTTCAATGAGTAATGAATTATTAAAGTTATTTTTTTATTGCCTTACTCACTGTAAATATAAAGTAAAAATAGTTACCATTTGGTATGATGATTAAATGGGTGCAGAAATAGCTCAGTAGTAGAATGTTGCATTCTACAAACAAATCCATAGTGTTCCAGAACCATTAAACTAAATTCTATGGCCAGAGTACATGTGACTAAATTTTGCCACTAATTGCCATAACCTTCATATGTTCTTCATCCTAGGGATTAATGTATTGACTTTTCGGGAGATTTTGCATTCTTCAGCAAATTTTATTTTCTCGAAATAATAATATTTCCCAATTTATTTTAGTTTTAAGATCACCTTGAGAAAACAGGTTGAACATTTGTTAATCAATATTATTTTTTTAGTAATCATTTTTTGTTTTTTTACATTAGACTTTTCACGATCTTTAGCTATTGACAAAATCCTTGATTTTCTCTTAGTTTTTTACTTAGCATTAATTAATGCATCGAGCATCTGTTTTCTAAGGAGGACAGTCATTCATTCAATTTGTGTATATAGTTTTCCTAAAGCCCAGTAAGTTAAGGAGGACCTGGAATCATTCGCCTCCAATTAGCTGTCGGACTTCATTGTATCCGCTGGAACAGTGGACAGATCACAAACAGAGAGATTGGGTTGAAATAAAGAGAGTCAAAATCATTAGTCATGGGATAGTCGGGCGTAAATTACAAACTTGACTCCTTATGTGGACTGGTGAACTAAAGTTCTGTCTTGTTGGAGGGTCAAGCTTGTATCTATTTTTGCACCTTCTACTATTTGAGGGTAGTGGTAGAATTACCCAAACCTTACCCTCGCTTGTGTTGTGGTTTGAACCTTTGGTTTGAAAGTTATTTGACCGAGAATGGGGACCTCCCAGGTCTATAGCAGTTTTGCCAAGGATATAAACAGATATTATAAGATTATTTGAAGGGTTTGAATGTTCATTTCAACAAGAAAGCAACATTTACTTATTTATTTTTCAACAGTAAAGAATTTCATTTATTTTATATAAAGAAATGGACCTGTGAGGTCCCGCTCTCGCCAGAAGGTTAAGCAACAACACTCCCCCCCCCATATATATATTTAACATGATACAGTTTTAATAGTGAAGTTAAAATAAAGTTGTATTTGCACGGTTTGTTTATTTTATTTACTGACAGTTTTAAAATAAAACTATAATGAGCAACAAAGCAATAACTAAAGTTATTTCTCATGTACATGTTTATTGCCTCCCAAATAATTTGTTTTCATCATACATTTTTTTTATACCATAAGTGCCCAAGGATTTCAATAACATCAGTAGAATCTCTTATCTGAGAATTATTATTTTGTGAATTAATATTTCAGTGAATTAAATATTCATGTAGTTTACTTCATGATAATCTATTTGAGTTGGGCTACGAATTGATCTTATAGCACTGATTAGTTAACTTATATTTTTATTGAATCAGTGTTATTTATAGATCTTTATGTGATTTGATTGCACAATTAGGTGTTTTATCATTTAAAATAGATGTTGTTTTTGCATTTCCACTTAGTGATAAGATTAAGAATATTTTGGCCATTGTTGTGTGTTCAATTTGTCGAATTGTAAAAAAATAGGATAATTATGACAATTGATATATAATAATTATAAACCATTTCATGATGGATATGATTGTATGTGTATGTAGTTTTTGATTTATTTGTTTTAAAAGACCATTTTTTGTTCTATTTCTTGTATTGGTTAATTTAAATGCTTTATATATTATCATATTAAGGTTAATTGTGTTTTTACATTTACTACTACTACTGTAGTAGTACTTATCTTTCAATAAGTTATCATTAATTATTTGTTCAGTTTGGGAAAGGTGGATAGTTTTGGTAATAATATTTGTGGGTGAAAGTGTATTTTAGTCCCTTTTTGGTGGCGCACGATGACGACGGTGGTCATTTTGTTTTTCTAACTATCTTTTTTAACACTTTAAAATTTCCAAAATACGCCATTGGTGGTTTACACCGAGGGTGGGGGTTTTGTTGATCTAACTTTATATTTTTTAACACTTTAAAATTTCCAAAATACGCCATCGGTGGTTTTAAGCGAGGGTGGGGATTATAACGAAACAAGATGGTGGCGTAGGGGGGGACTAAACTACACTTTAGTCATATTTGTGTTGCAGATTTTTAATAATGTATACAAAAACTGTACATTTATATTATCTTAAAATTGTTTGTTATAATTCTGAAAAACTAGTATGAATCATGCGATGCATTATGTGGGCCGTACACTTTACTAGTGCTCTAATGACATTAAATATAAATTTTCCAATTAATTGGTAGAAGATTACAAAGGTGATCAATTCTCTCATCAATTAAATCTCAATGGCTATACCTACAATGATATAATAACTCATAATATTAAATAGTAACAAGCAACATTTTGAAACACCTCTTTCTTCTTTCTTTTAGCAGAGCCTAGGTGGCTGCATCTTTTCCTCTAGCTAATGAAGTTTAAATTTTCTCCATTTTTTTTAATGGTGCAATGAAAAATTAAATAATTAAGATATCTTTGTATCAATTTTTCAAATTTTAAAAGTCTGATCAATACAGACACAACAGAATTGGTTATTATAAGTGCTTTTTGTTTGTTTTTTTTTAAATTATTTTAGAGGTAGGGCAACTTTCTTTAATCTACAGAATATTGCTTTTATTTTTTCTTCTGAAATGAATGTATTGTGTTTAACCTCCCTTAATGTTGTACAAATACTATTTAAGGTTATAATATGGAACTTCAATTAAATTATTGTTACACGTTTTTACGTAAGTATCTGGCCGGATGGATTGAAATTGGAAGTTATGATTAACCATTCTTTTCATTAAAGAAATTAAATCAATGTGGAGACAACATATTAATTTCAGTTATATAAACTTATTGCCAAACTCTATTCAATTTTCTTTTAAAATATGTAATTTATTTATTTATTTAATTTGAATAAATTTGGCCTTTACTTCAAATTGGCACCTAATATTTGATTATCAGCAAGTTATAGCTAACATATAATAAGAATTATACGGTATAGTCAAACCTAAAGAATGAAGTCCACTGTTTTTGCATTCTTTCTGATTTTCCTCCCTTCCCTTTTTATCAGTAAAAAATAAAATGATGACTTGCACCTAATGGCTCTATATTTTATTAGAATTGATCATAAAGAACTATTGATTAGAAAATAGTGTGTAGAGGATGACTGATAATGTATTCAGAAGTATAAAGAATGTCTTAAAATGTAGTTTTTTATTTATTTATTTTTAATAATAATATTTATTAACTGAAATACTTATGTGTTTAATTATGGTTCATTTTTTTCTGATCAAATTCGAGATTCGAACAAATTTAATGCAATTATTTTTTTAAATCTTAGTAATCTGATCTAATCTTGACACTGCTTGCTAGTAGTTTCATTATTATATTTGAGTAATATAATACTGGGTTCTATTCACTCATTTTAAAGCAGCAGATATTTGGACTTGCAGCCAACTGAATCCAATTGACCTATTAAGTAAATTTAATATTCTCAACAATATTGATGTCATAGATCCATTAGGTGTTGGTCAAAGGTTTCCTTTTGATTTCTTCTGAGTTTGAATTTACAGTCAATTTTACTCAAAACTATTTAACCAATAGAATTTATTTATAGATCTTAAAAATGTGCCTAAAACATTTCACTATATGACTAAATATTTTTTAAAATAGATTCTTAATTCTCATTTACGAGTAACAATCTGTAAACTGATCATTATTCTAATCATGTGTGGCTGGAACATCTATGATTCCTTTTTGTATATGTCACACATATTCTTTATCTGTATTTTGTTTTAATACACCTGAATTTTGAATATTAATGATAGCTTGTCAGGGAATTTTTTTTCATTTGGTTTATTATTGTTTTATCTTTCAAAGGTATGAGAAAAGTCTTGGTTTGTTGGTTGCTTTTCTAGAGAAGAAGTTTTTTAAGGGACTGCCTTATTATATATTAATATCATATACCCAACTTACAATTACCTAAATGTCATGCCCTTGGCTGCCTTTTTCAATTTTTGGTAGAAACAAATTTCTAAATAGATCATTCATTATATCTCATCAGATGACTAAAATGAAACTTTTGGTACTATCCCTTAAAAAGTTTATTTAATTTTTCATTTGATAATTACTGTTATTTTTATACATTTATGTGTAATTGAATGATTATGAATTGTTTGATATTATTGTGCTATTTTATTTGATTCTCATTGAGGAATCAATCAATTTACTGATATTGTTACTTTATTTTCTGTTTCTCTTAGTTTAAAGTTTATTGTTTTTATCCATTACTACAATGTCATGTTACAGAACTATACTTGTGTGATATTATTTTGTAATTGTTTTAGTCTTTTAATTTTTTATTTTTATATGTCTTATTTGTTTTTCTAATATACTTTTGCCTCCTAAAGTCCTAATAAAAGTGAAATATTAGTTTTTTTTTGTAGAATTTATTTAATTTTCCTTTTAAATGTACTGAATTCATATTCAAGTACTAATCTGGAGAGATCATATCTCAATGCAGGTATATTCAGAAGAGTGGTTTCCTTTCCAGTTTCATATACAAATTATGCTTCATATCCTCCCTTTCAATTTGTCTTCTAGAGGTATTCAATCTGCTGTCTATACTTGATCAATAGTGCGTAAATGCTTTTAAGTACCACTAGATGGATATGTTGTATGAGTGAGCCAAAGCCATGATCACATGATTGCCAACTGATAATCAGATTTCAAATTGGTTACTTTCTGTTTAAATAAATATATGAATATAGAAATAAATTGACCCATAGTTATCCAGTAATAAACCATCGATCAGCTACGGCTAAATCTAAAAACAATTTGAAAAAATAAACTCTAACCCTAAAAAATGGATCTTAAATGTATAACAGATAAAAAAATTAAAATTTGCATATAAAGAATACATATTAGCTGAAAAGTAGGACTCACATTTTGAAAAACAAAAAAATCCAAAAGCTATTTCTTAAAGACCAAATATGTGGTTTTTGAAAGAATATATAGATGAATTTTTATATGATTCCATTACTATGGAATCATCAAATGTATAGTTGAGTTCATAAGACGTGAGACAGTGGCTAGGATGCGCAGTAGCAAAGAAGGCTATTGCGCATGCTCCCGTCATCAGTCTGTTAACCACTCTCGTGAGCTACGGATATGTATTGGGCGTCCTGAAAACATTAGCCCTCGGTGTGTATGTAGTGTAGATTGAAGATAAAATCTAACCCTATCTTGGTTATGTAGAAAGAAATGTCGATATAAATCCCTGCAAGGTCTTGCTCTAACCTTAAGTTAATACGTTGCAACAATTATTTTTGTTTTTAAAAAAAGAAATCGGTTTTCGATACTTGAATTTTAATATCGAAATACCGATATATCGGGGGGGGGGGGGGGGATATCAGGTAATAATTTAGATATTTTCTGGAGGAAATATTGATATTTTTTCACCATCCCTAGTGTACCTGTCAATAAGTCGCCATTTAAATTTACAGTGATAGTGACATACATTCAAGCGGCGATGATAATGACGATGATGATGTGCCCTTAAGCGGCATTGAGGAGATGGCGTTGTCATTTGACAAATTTTAAAGCAATTATATATATATATATATATATATATATATATATATAAAAGTTAACTTGTTATATTTTATTTAACTTCTATTAATTTAGGTGGTAAATAAATTATTTTGATATTTTATGAAATGTAATTTTGGTAAGAAAATTATCTGTAGGTTTTTAAAAAGTTATTTGTAAGTTTTAAGTATCACAAATCATTGTGTAATTTATAAAAAAATTATCTTTACATTTTTAAAAATATATCTTTAAGTATTAAAAATAATTATCTGTAAGTTTATAAATTATCTTTAAGTTTCTAAACAAATATCCATAAGTTTTAAGTATAAATAATTATCTGCAAGTTTAAAAAAAAAATTTAAATAATAATGTCAAAATATTATTTATGTAAACTATGCAAGTATATGCAATTCCACTAACTTTCTATTATCACTAATCAATAATAAGTTACGTTTTTTGTGCATTAAATAAATTATTATTTTATTTTTTTATTCATGTTTGATTTTTAATAATGTTTAATCAATGCTGCTTCTCATTTTCTGCACTATATTTTTATTTAAATTAGGAAAAGTAGAACATATACTAGAGAAAGGTTAGACTGTAGGTACTCAGTATCGATACTTAAAGGACTGGAGCAAGTGTACGGCATGCTGGCAAATATGTTCAGCTTGGGTAGTACACGTCCTCTCATCCCCACCCCCATGCGCGGACTGTCTCACGTCTCATGAACTCAACTATAAATGAATATGACTTGCATCTTCCCATTTTGATAAAGGAATTCAAACTTGCAAGTTTCAAAGAGTAAAGTCCAACTGGGTTTGATGGAATACCAGCTGAACTTCTCGATAATCTTGATGGTAATATATAGTAATTGGAAATTGCATTGAGAATGGACCTTTTGTCTTTAGGGTCTGCATGACATAATAAAAAATAGTCCAGAATTTAAAATTGAACTCTATGTTGCTAAGTACTCATTTGATTTTTGAACTGGAGACAAAAAAGGAAACATGAATTACACGCGAAATATAACATGGTTTGAACATTAACCAACAAATAAAATAAAGTCTGTCACAATGAAGTTTTACAAAGAGAAATCTGCCTACTAGTAACACTTAAGACCACCGTGATTAAATATAAACAGTAATGATAAATCATTCAGTTAATTTTAATAAGCTCCCAATAGAAAGGACTTCTGAATTGTGAACAAGTAGGTCTGCCAACCACTCAGAGTTGAACAGATAGATGGACATATTAAAGAAAAACAATTACTGAAATATTTCTGAATATAACATATTAACTTTATTGGAAACTATTTAGTATATCTAGTACTGTAATTTATAATGCATCAGAATAATTTTGATCGCAGTCACTCAAATTTTAGTAGTCCAAGAACTAAAGGAGGGGGGGGGGTATCAACAGAACATATTTGCATGTATCTCACAAAATAGAAGCTTACAGAGTCCCTAAACCAATTTCAAGAGAGCCGAACTAGCTTTGGCAGAAGCTCACGAATTTTTCTTCTCAAGGAGAAAAGGACAGAAGAGAGGATAGGGATAGTAGGAGAGGAGATAAGATAGAAAAGAAGAAAATCCTATGGTAGTGCTATCTATGTAATATATTTATTCAGTTTTATCTGAGACCTAAATCCTCTTGATAGTATATCGCCAAACGTGATTCGATAATGACGATTAGTAGTATTCGAGTATTATAACAGATGAATATTGCATCTTAATGCATATTGTGTATATATATATATATATATATATATATATATATATATATATAGAGAGAGAGAGAGAGAGAGAGAGAGAGATTTCCTGTCCAGGAGGACAATCACCAAGCATTAGAGTATCCTGGACATGCTGGGCTAGGGGCTAGGTATACAGGACACCTGGGCTCAACTCGGAGGCAGCAACGACAAAATTTTCTCAAATAAAAAAAATTAAATTAAGAATTATTTACACTCAGCATCTTTTAAAGGCAACTGAATTCAGAATTACCAATGAAACGTACTTGAGCTCCCCATAGGGCCCAGAAATCTATAGATGCATAATAAACTCAGATGGAAATTTTGAGTTATTTTTCTCATATAGGCTGTTATCCTGTTTAAAGGTACGTGCAATGAAGATATCCACATTAAACCATGACTGAAAACAACAATTATATGGTGTTGTTTTGAAATCATTAAAAAGATGACAATCATTAAACATTCTTTGATACGCTCCCCAACCCATTAACCCCCCCCCCCCCCTGCTCGTCTCAGAGCCTACAGTCTAAGTTGAGCTAGTAGTAATATACATATCAAGTTTCATAAAATTCGGTTCAGTCGTTTATGCCTGAAAAGGTAATAAACAAACAGACACCAAAGAAACAAATTGCAGTCGTGTCTATAGCATGTGAAACGTAAAATTATCGTCGGTCGCGGTGCCCCCCCCCCCCACCCCGGAAAGTTTACGATATGGATGTTGACAATTTCTACATTATACTCAATATTTAAAAGATGCATATGAAACTGAGAAATTTGTTAATTCGAAATTGGGCCAGGAGGAGTGAAGAGGTTAAATACCAAATCATATATATGCCCATTACTATCCGTTGAAACGAAAACAATTATAAATCCAAATTTATAAACAAAGTAGCTTACACCTATTGATGTACTTTACATTATTCACTATTTCGGATATCAACCGAGTCAATGGTATTTTTTTAATTTTCGGCTTTCAGTTAGTCCTAGCTTCTAATCATGAGGCTCCCTCTTATCCTCTCTACCCCTAAGAGTCTCATCTCCAACTTTAGTGTCATGTCTTTTTTATTATTGTTTATTACGTCAGAAATGGAGAATCAAATTTCAGATGGAATACGCTTTATTGGAAAATAAATACCAATTATTGTTTTGCAAGCAAATACTTGAGTGATAGTCATCATTGAAGAGTTTACGTTCTTTACTTGTAAATTTCATCTATACAATACTATACTCGACATTTAACTCGTTTATTAATCACTAAAGATCATACTAGTTAATGGCTGAAATGGGCCCAGAATCCAGGAGAGTGGGAGTGAATTTCCCGTTTACTATGAGTAGGATCGGAAAATGTTATATAACCAAAAAGTCTGAAACCAAAATAATTTCTCTGTTAATATTTAATTCAGAAAAAAATAACATGTATTAAACAATAATTGCAGAAAATTTAAATTTCAACAATGTAACATAAAATTATTTGCTCCGACTCATACTGACCAAGATATTTAGAAATATTAAAAAAAAAAAAAACCTTTCTCGTCCTTTAAACTTAGTCCCGATTAACCATAGTAGCATAAAGTGGACGTAAATAATAATAAACAAACCTTTAAAATTAAATTGAAAAATTAATGACATCATTGCGGACATCTTTGTAATTTTAATGTACTTTTTAAGTTTCTCTTTGTACCTCTTTGTCTGTATTTACCTTATACATAATGATAATGTAGGGCATCGATATACTGAACTCAAGCTGGGAACTCTAGGCTGAAGTGGGTTTCTCCGTTTCAAAAGCCTCCTGCAGTCAACTGGCTCTTTTCTAAATTTTATTCGTTCACAAGTCAGTTGTTTTTGCCTACATTACAAAGACTATCTTGAGCGTGGACGGAATTGTTTTACTGCTGAAAGTTCTCTACAGCACCGACAATGTCTATTCATTCGAGTCAGAAAAAGAAGCGGCGGGAGAGTCAAGTGAAATTTAAGGTACTAATCAGGATTCAAGTGACAAAAGTTTAATTATTCTTGAATTCTTCTTGATCTTACCATCCGTTTTTTCTTAAGTCCATAGGTAATCATGAAGAATTCTTGGAACGGATTACTAAAACTTTATATTATGCTGAGTTGCCTTCCACTGAAAGATTCAGCTTACCATTGTCAGGTTTGAACATATTTTTTAATTATTAATGTTTATTTTAAGACAATATGGCTAAGTAGGACAGGCTATCAACCGTTATCTCCTTTTTTCACCCAGAGTGGGAGAAAGGACTTTATTTAGTGAGTTACTCACTATATAATTTCCTAGTTTCCATGGGAATCAACCCAGGAATTTAGATTTGCCGAGTATGTTAAGGCCAATGCCTAACTCGCATGCCTAACCTGAGCCCTCTTTAACATACATTTCTTTCTATGAAGGAATTTTTCTAATTTAATTATTCAATAGTAGTTTATTTGCTTTAACTAGAAGAAAGATCAAGTTTTAATCATCACCATATTTTGTTTCCAATCTATAAAGTTAAAATGATCACTGGCGAATGATTGACAAGTCTTTTATCTTTGTTTATTTGATCTGTTAGTTAACATTTATCAGAACATTAATTATTTATTTACTTATAATCTTATAAGAGAAAAGATATCAAATTGAAGTTTATCGAAGTATTAGGAATTATAGTTCATGAGACTTAAGTTCACAAAATATGGTGGTCTCGATGAATTTGTCATGTGGTCCATACTCATCTGACTCATCAGTAATGTTGTTGAAATAAAATTATAAACTTCTCGTGCTTTGCCGTTTTTTCATCTCTGAAGCGTTGAATGCATAGATGGGGCACTTCTCCCTTTAGAAACAAAAAATATTTGTCTCCAGCACAACCACTCAAAATATCCATGAATCCAATAATAACTGTACTGAGTGGAATGCCTCTTTGAAGTTTCTGCACCATTCACGCCAAATCAGAAAGTAGCAGAAGACATAATTTTTCCGAATCCAAGTCAGTCCTTCCTTTCACACTTTTTAAGGTGTCTCCTCATCACTACTCAAAATTTGAATGTCTGCATTAACAGCTTCCAGCTTGCTCAACTTGTGTCCCTGATGGCCCAGTCAAAGTTTCCTTTCTCCTCAAAATCACTGTCTATGAGCATTCAATTTTTTGTGCCGGAACTTGATGTCTATTAGATATTAAAATAGGCCTACTTACACTGAAATTTTTTAGGGAAGAGTAAATGTCAAGTATGAATTATATTGATCGCATGGATCCACGTCAACACTCGTCAAAATATCCTAGTGTTTAGACATTTATGAAGCTTTATGCAATTTGTCCATAGTCTACAAGTTAGAATACTCTCTGTTAGAACTGCGCATTTAAAGGGTCTTGATAGTTCGATTTTTAAACCCTACTCTTCTTTTATTCTTAATTAACATTGGCTGGAACTTTTCAAAAGCAAATCCCAGATTAGTTAATGAACCCTATCTCTCAAACTTTTAGCAAACTTCTCCTTTGGCTAATAGGTATCAGCTTTTTAATTATGCTGTTTAGCAGACCATTTAATATGTGTTCAACTGATTGCAATTTATGATTAATTTTTTCTATGGTAACCCCAATGATGAAGTTTTATTGTTCTTGTTTCATATGAATTATTTAATAACTTGTTAGTTTGAACTCTTATTTTCATTTTATCGTAAAATAAAATATTTTTTTGGAGTTCAGATTCAGTGTTTAATGCCTTTTGGTTTTGATTGTTATAAATAATTATAACATTTTCTTTTAACATACTGGGCACCTCTTCAGGAGCTCCCATTTATTATATTCTGTAGTCAATTTTTCAAATTCAATCCAGAGGGGTTTTTTTCCTCGCATTCAAGAAAAATGGCCAGACAAAAAGAAGCCTTGAGCACTGTCTGGATCTCATTATATGATGTGCTGCATAGTCCTCGAAGCATCAAATGCCAGCTACACAATTTAGTTTATACAACTACATTGTATAGTAAGTGTTTTACTTTGTATTGAGAAGAAACCTTCTACCAAGAAGGCTAGAGCAAGACCGACAAGAATCAAGTTGGTGATCTCTGATCTGACCAATAATAGTTAGTTGTGATTTTGTTTAAATCTATATCCAAAGAAAGAGTAAAAAGCTAGAAAAAAATAGAACAAATGTTATACTTAGTTTTTTTTTTAAATATCCAAAACCTTCTGATTTAGATATTTTCTTTAGTTTTTTTCACCCACTAGGACTAATTTTACATTATATTTATATTTTTTTCAAAGAGTTATTAAAATTATATTATCATCTAAAATATATATACTCTTTTTTTCTGTTGAAGCTGTAATATCATTTTTTTTAAAGGAAAAAGTTATCAGATCAATAAAACACTTTTAATATTAACCCCTTCAAATTAAATTAAATTTTTTTTTCTTTGTACTTGTCCTATCATATGTATGTCCTTCTTGACTTTTATTATAATTTTTTTGTCTCTGAAGCTTTCTTAAAAATTGTTGCCTTTGATTATGTTCCATAATTCATTGTTTGCTTTGTTAAAATATTTAGGGCTAGTTTTCAGAAGAGCTGTAGCACATTCATGTTTTCTTTAGATTTAAGTGGATTGCATGAGAAGTAATTTTTCATTCTTCCCAATTATGTATGTGTGTGTGCTGCTATTTAAATTGAAATTGATTATCTCTATTTCAATGCATTTCTTGGAAATGCAAACATTATCTTTTTCAGTTTAAATAGAGAACTCTAAGTTGTATTTTGTATTAAACATGTTAAGTAATTAGTCTATTTATTTCTTATGTATAAGAATACAAATATTATCTAAATATTTGATATGAATATAGGTTCCATTATCCTTTGAGATTGGACTAAAAATCCAATACATGTAGAAGAAAAATGTTTTGTGTTATACTATTTTCCTTTGTGTCTCCTGAAAGACTTGGTTGACACCTGGGGCTTTAATTGCCTTATTGACTTGGACTGGTTTTGATAATGAGTCCCTGTGTTGTAATTTGAATTCAAATTATAAACTTGGCGAGAAAACTACAAATGAAGTTCTAGCTAAATACAAAATCCCAGCAGTATCTAATATTGATTTGAATATCTGGAAATATAATTAATTTAAAGAATATTTAATATAAAGAATTTGCTGGTCTCTTACTGTTTACCTATGAATTATTTATTAGTTTAGATTTTAAAAACAAAAACTCTATTATCATTTATCCTCTTAAAGTGGTTTCATAAATATTAGAATTTTGAAATGTTTACTATTCAATTATTTTACAGAACTTGCTGTCGAGTTGTATTCAGAGGTGAAAATTGGCAAGAGCTTAGAAAGGTTGACAATCGAAGATGCTTCAGAAATAAGTCGTAATGCGTGCATATCACCTTGCTCTTTGGTATTGGCAATGCTTTATTTGGAACAGCTGAAGACAACAAATCCTGTTTACATTGATAAAGTTACTCCATCTGATCTTTTTGTTGTGTCACTTGTAAGTTTACAAAAATATATACTAGGAGTAATGGTAATGATGCTGTATAGCATGGTCAGTATAAGAATATAAAAAGCTTCGTCCAAATATTAGATCTTTTAAAGTGCTAGACTGCCAAATGTTTTATAAAATATTTTGCTTAAAACTTCAAAATTAAATATAAGTACCTAGAGGTTCTAATGTTATTAGTTAGTTATCTTTTTTTCCCCTCCACAGACTGGTTGTTTGGCACCTGCCTTAAGATATGGCATAAGCCAAGCAAGTCTATTGCTTTGCCAAGGAATAATCGGGAAAATTGTCAAAAATATCTTGCTGATCTAGAATGTTTTTATTTTATATTCTTCCTCTTTTTTTTGTGTTTAAATTTGTCACATCACCTAATTCAATCAGCTATTCTTTGAAATCATCTCATTTACTCAGATGGGTATTAGTATTACAGACCGAGTTTCTAAATCTTAGTTAATTGTTAGCACAAAACTATGATTTTTATTTCTTTTCATCTCATGTGTTATGGAGATTATTATCATTACAGTGCAACTAACCCATTACAGTTCTTTTTTTATTACTATTAATTAATTTTTTTCATATTATTTTATATGGTCTTGCCATAATGTTTTATCATTAAGTAATTTTCATGTCAAAATGTTTTTGTAAACAAAGATCAAACCTGCCTAGAGGAAGATTGAAATGATTAATTAGAAACGTGTTGGTGCTCTGTTTATTGTACTATGAGTATTGAGTAAGCATAAGGGCAAATGTTCAAGGTTGAAATATTGAGTTCATACATGTTTGCCATTTTTGATATTACATAGATGATAATGTAAGAAATGGCAGGCTTTTCCAATAATGTCTGCTTTAACTATTAGTTAATTAGTTTATATTTTAATTTATTTTAAAATTAACAAGGTTAAAAGTTTTTTACGGAGGAGCTGCATAAAGTAAGCAAGTTACTCCATTTTCTGGAATATACTTTTGATGCCATCTTACATATTTAGACATGAAATAAGACTTTACACGATATGATATATTGGCTTCTTGTAAATCAGTAGGAATTTACTGAAGCTTGGAAATATTTAAAAAATCTAACAATTTGGCTTATATTCGAGTTAGAAAAAAATGTTAAGTACAAGAATTGTATAATATTACTTGTCATCATGATTGGCTGTACACAATTTTCCAAACCGGCTCATTATAACAAAGATGCTTCAAATTCTTTGTTTGATACCCCTTCTCTGAATCTGGGTCTCTTCATTCACATACACAGGGCTAAAAAGAATTTTGTGGGGTATCTATTAATGATGATTAAGAATTACAATGATTTTGTGAATTCTTGTACATGTTGAAAATATATGTCAGACATTCACAGTAGTAAAAATGAATGGATCAGGGACAGCAGACCTTAAAAATACATTATTTTAGGTGTACTGAAGAATTACTTAATAATAAATATTTATATTACCTTATTACAGATGGTTGCATCGAAATTTTTGAACGACAGTGGAGAAGAAGATGATGTAATGAATAGTGAATGGGCCACTTCTGCAGGCATCAGTTTATCAGACATTAACAAACTTGAAAAGGAATTTCTAAAAGCCATTGTATGAATTTCAAAATTTTTATTAACATTAGTATTTATTATTAAAAAGTTGTCCTTTACACTGTTAGGTTACAGGAAGTTTATATTTTATATTGAATTTTACCATTGCCTTAACTGTCTTATGTTATTTTGTTTTTTGATATAAGTTCAGTATGTTACATACTCCATTCCATTTAACTCTTGCTAAAATATACCCTGTAAACAACAGGACATTTTTAAATAACAGGTCATGTGTGATCGAAAACTATTAGAGAACCCTGTTGGAATAAATTTTTGTATGAGTTTTTTTTTATTTATTTATTTTTTAATTGTAGATTTGAATCTTAAACCTGAAGATTGGGACATTAGAATTATTTTTTTAACGAGCAAGAAGAACAAGTCTCTAATAAGCGTCCTAAACAATAAATAAGACATTAATTTCCAAGCCTACAAGCATGAATTTCTCTTCTGTCATTATAGTAACATTGCAGTTTAATTATGTTCATATACTAGAGCTTATAAGGAAGCTAAATTTTTCAAACAGATTGACATTATATGTTAGTTGTATATTATCTCCTATCTGTTTTGAGTAAAACCTATCTTTTGATACACAAATGTCAACTGAAGAGCGATACTAAGAAGATGATTAGCACCTTGCTAAAAAAAAAAATTTTTTGTAACCAATTTATGTTTGAATGACTCATTTAAACTATTTATGCATTTCAGCATATTTAAACTGTTCTGTATTCTGTATGGATGGGAAAATGAGGAAAGTCTTTTCACAAATAATTTCTTAACATTATTTTTTTTTAGGATTGGAAAGTTTTTATTAAAGACAGTGAGTTTTGGAAGAAATTACGCTCTGTTGAGACTAAAGTTGCTTTACATGAAGGCAAAAAACGAGGATGGTATTCTTACACTGATCTTGAGGCTCTCTTGGATCAAATCAATGCATATCTTCTTGCTAGAGCATTAATCACTGTAAGTCTCTATTGTCTAATTTCATATCTGATTTAGCTAATACTTAGTAAATTGGAAGTTTATTGCCTGGTAATTGATTCCATGATTAGGGAAACCTGATTTTCACAGGAACAAACAAGTAAATAAGAGGGTCACAAGGACATACAGTGGTTTCCCATTGCCGTCTGCATCAGACCATTCAGAATAAAGAGATTATGAGGAAAACTATTCACACCAATGAATGGGGAAAATTCCCCTCGAGCCCAGAGTTGTCAGATAGCCATCCCTCTATAGCCCGTAGCCTACATAAAATGATTAGGGATATGCATTAGCCTATATGAGTATGCAGAATAAAATATTAATCTACTCTCCAGTCTTGCCCCTCATACATATTGTAAAGTAAGAATATAGACAAGGGCATGGACTATACAAAATACTATAGTGAATTGTGATAGTGGATGCTGTTCCACCAAAAAAATTGATGGTAGAAAGTTATAGTAATTTATATCTGTTTATTACTTAACTTTTAATTTCTTTTCCTATCTTTAGTTGCTTTTCTTATACTGCTTCTTATTCTTAAAACTATGCATATACACATACACACACACACACACACACTTTCTGTTACCACCCTTGAGGTCACAATTTTTTTTTTTTCATTACCAAACTCGATATTTAAATGTTAAATGAAAAACTAAATATCAAGTTCATTAATGGTTGAAATCTGACCAGTAGGAGGGGGGGGGGGGGGTCAGGAAATTCAAAAATGTAATATATCTTTCTGTTACTTTTCAGTTGTTTCAAAAAATGTTATACCAATCTTGTTAAACCATTGATGCTCCACAGTTGTTGTTCTATTTATTTTTTCATAACTCAAATATTAAGCAGGTAATTCATACTTTTCTTATTTTCTACCTTCAGTAAACCCCACTTCTACTCATCAGATTTTTCTTTAGTTTTAGTGAATAATATGGTGAGATGAGATCACTAGTGTGGGAAATCTGCTTTACAGTTTACACAGCCCCTACACTGCAGACTTTTTCCATTTTAACATAATTTGGATTACAGTCCCTTATTCTGTGAATTAATCAAAATTTCCTAGCAATTTATAAGTGTTCAATCCACTCCCAAAGGTTTAATACCACTCCTCCGCCTTTATGAATCTCTTGAAAAACTGTTTTCATCCATTTTTCACTTCTATAAATGTGTTGAAACACCTACCAAGGAGGAAGTAGGAGTTGGGTAGATACAGTACCTGTACCCTCTACAAAAAAATTTCATAGGCCGCGTCAGTCAATTTGCATCCTATATTTTATATGCTTTTAACTCATTTATGATTTGTAATGAAGAGAAATAAACATTTCTCCTTGTCAAAGTTTAATTAGAGACTGACTTACAGTTCATTTCATCTTTTAGGAGTATCTTTGTTTATCAATTAGCAAAGAAACATACAGGCTTTTGAATCACCCATGTTTTTCAGCTTTTATGTTTAGTTTTTCATATATTTTGTTTTATAATTGTGGAGATAAATATTTTAAATTAATACATAATTTAGAGATTGCAAATACAGACCAACTTAGAAAACACGTGTATGTGTATGGTGAGAACATTTAAGAACAATTTTTCTGTATTAACCTTCTGTTTACAGTCCAAAAAATTTAATACATTTTGAAATTATTTATTGACAACTGTAGTCAGCTTCTTAGTGACTATCGCAGGCACTAACTAAGCCTCCATTTCTTGCAAGAACCATCTGAAGGCCAAGTTATTGATTTGGTCTCTACTTGCCACAGTGCGATAAGGAGTTAAAGCTGTAAATGTAATTCTCGTCTGAGATGATTACCACAAAGTTCTAAGAAGTTATATTTGGGGGGTCCAATTGTTGCTGTACCTTCCCAAAGAATAAGAGATGAATTTGTTACTTCATTTTTCATTCTGTAGGAGATATGTTCTAATGGGGAATAATATATTTTTTTGTTTTAAGAAAGTTCCTTCACCTGAATGCAATGAAATTTTACTTTTCAGGTGTCAGCTGTTTGTTTGGCAAGTTATGCTGCTGGAATGTTAACTGTAATAGGTTCAACGATGGTTGCAACTCAGTTCCTCTATGTACCCCTCCATCACCATACACTGTGGAATGAAATTGCTATAGAATCACCAAAAACTAATCATACACACAGTTATGAAACATCTGGTGAATTTTTCCGAAATGATTATCTACAAAATCGTAAGTATTATTAGAAGAAAAAAGAAAGAGCATGTTATTTGTTCTACATTTCTTTGAAATTTTATTATTTACTCTCTTGCATAACATCATAGTCTTTGAATGATGGCCCTGTACTGGACTTACAGCCGTGCCTTTCAGATCAGTCTCTATATCACCTATCTCTCAGGGTCACAGCTTCCTTCACTCTTGTTTACCTCATCGATCCATTAGGAAACATAAGTAGACAAAATATGGTTGTCTCGATGAATTTGTCTTGTAACCAATGGTTATCTAATCTCAATTTTTTCCCCATCAATAACTCCCTTGAACTAAAAATTCTACTTTTGTATATTTCTATCTTTAAATCCTTAATGTGTGGATGGGGCTTTTATTCATTTCTTATGTAAAATACTTGTTCTTCTCCACCACAACTTCACTTTCAATCCCCTCCCCAAGAACAATAAAGACTGATCCAGGTGAAATGTTTATTTGGAAAATTTTGGGAAATAAATTGTTCTTAGTTTTTCTCTAGCTTTCGAAGGAGAGGCTTCCTCATTCAACATTAAAATTTCAGTGTTTGGAAGCACATCTTCAGCTTTCTCAACTTGAGCCCCCGATTGTACTGGCACATAAATATCTAGGCCAAAGTGACATCACATTGCTCTCCCTGAACATTTAACACACTTCATCTACTGTAAATTATTTGTAAGAACTCATAATTTAATAGATAATAAAAATAGGTCTGCTCACAAAGAAATTCAAAACTAAATTGTTTTGAGACAAAATTAATGGAATGTGGTACAGAATAGATGAATGAATTCTATTGTAAGCAGGGAGATCTTTGTCAACACTCATCAATGCCTCCTGGCACCTAGCATTTATTTCTAAAGCCTCTTGCAAACTGTTAGTAGATTATAGGCTTAAAAGTTAAAAATAGATTCCATAAAACACCTCCTAAGAGCCAGAATCTCAGTTGTATACTATTAGACGATAAAACACTGATGCCAGTATACTGGTGTTGCATGCTGGGGGCATGTCACACCCATGCCATTATACTGGAACTCTGCAGTCAAAGGGTGAACTACATTGGTCTTAACTCTTTGTATACTTAGTCATGGGTTCATTTCTTTTAAGAGCAATAGGAATTTATTCAGAATTATGAACTCATTAAATAACATCCTTAGTCCTATCCTAGCTAGAAAAGGGTAGGTAACCTGTATATTATCCGTCTCAATTAACATTAGTAGCATAAAGTGAATGTTAATAAATAACCTGTTTTTTTTCTAATCTGAGTTTATCATTACAGGTCGTAACCTGTAGGTAATCCGTCCCAATTAGCCGTAGTAGCAAAAAGTGGACATTAATGAATAATAATAATCTATATTATAATTTAAGTCTTCTTTTTTAAGGTACTGACTGTGTGTTCATGTTTCTGGTTGGGGTTCTTTAGGGACCTCTTGCTGTAATTTTTTATTCAAATCAGAAATGAGGGCGTTGCCATCTGCAAGGACCAAAACTTGAGCACGAATTGTCCTCATGTTCCAAATTCCAACAACTGTCCCTCATGGCCTCCGCTTGCTCATATTTTTGGTGTCATCCATTAAAATTGGGAGGTGGAAAGTAAGGCTACCTCCTTGTTTTAGTTCAATGTTCATATTGAAATAGCACCACTGTTAGTGGATTTGATTGTATTTATTAATATAGTGTACATGTTCTTAGCAGCTGAGCTTCCCATATTTATCTCTGTGGAACTAAGTATTAAAACTGTCATTCTAGAAAAGAAATATAAACTTCCCTCTGCACCATGAGTTCTTAAGGTTCTGAGGTGAGCACTGGGGTCTCCATCCTTCTAATTTTGTTCAAGTATTGATATTAGCGCATAGACCACTTAAAAAAGACATAGGTCTATAATTATTAAATTATGTTGAGTTGCTGTTGTGGTAGACAATGACAAATAGTGTCTTTATTTGTGGTAACATTTAAATAGGTGGTGAATTACTTTCATCTTAGCCAAATTCACTGATTATTCAAATTGCCTGTTAGCTGAGCATTGTGAAATAAATGTCTTTATTTTGTTTACAGGATCACAATATGATTGCCAGATGTTTGATTATACATTAGAAAACTCATGTAGCAAGATTGGTATAAAGGATACATCGGCAGTTTCTACTAAGAATATTACAGCGTTTTACGATAATTTCCTTGTGCCAATTTCATATAACTTGATTCGCTTCTCTCAGAACTGGAAGCAGCCACAAATACAGATATTGTCACAATGATTTATGGAGACATTTTTATTTTGACTGTCTTTCATTTATGGGAATTTTAATGACATTTTACTGCATAGTATAGCTTTCTGATTTAATGAATTTTCTTTGTTTTTTAATTTATGAAGAAATTTTTTGAGCAACATCGCCACAGCTGCGAGCTCTAAATAAATAATTTATTGAGGTGGTCTAACATCTGCTAATTATCTATTTAAATAAGGTTCATATTTCTACCTGAATGAGACTTAACATTTGATAAATGTGCTTTCATTGGCTGTTGAATGTTGGAAATTGAGGCTGTTTTCATTTAAATTAATATTAGTATAACTATTATTTGTATTCTACTTAAATAATTATCTGTGTATTTTTACATATAAAATTAATTATTTTTGTATGTTTGTAAAATGTAATAATTTTACAATTCTGTACCAATTTAATAGAGTATTATAAAATGTTATAGATTGCTTTGTAAATCTATTTATTTCTAGATAAAACATACATATTTATATGGATTATTCGTCATTGTGCAATTTATAGGTTTTTTTTTGTTTTTAAATTATTATACTATATTTGGTTTAAGATAATAATTTATAAATTGTTTTATTATGATAAGAGTTAATTGTGATTGAATGAAGCACTGTAAACAATGACTAATGTCCCAATACAGATGAAGATACTTTGGGGTTTCCTTGTATTAAAAATAATAAATAAGAAAACAGTAATTTGCAATTTTGTATTTCCTATTACTGCAATTTTTTGTTTCTAATGATCTATTCTTATTCGTAATAGCAGCAAGCCAAAGGACAATTGCATCTATTTCTTTATGAGCTGTACAACCTCAAGAGACCAACAATTCCTTCTCCTATCTGGGGTCCTACAGGATTTCAAAGTGGCAACTAATATGATTTGGTTTATCATAAAGGCCTTATGGAATCTAGTCTGGAGGGAGTGGGTAATTTATATCAAGGAAAATTGTGAGAAATATGGGGGGGGGGGGAGGTTAAAGCAGAACTTAATAGTTAGAAAGGCACTACATACATGGTACTGTTTTCTGGACTCTGCCAAAGCTCATTCTGTAAAGCAGTCCTAAGATCTGTAACTAATTACATATTTAATACATGAGTCGTAACCCTAAAAAGCAAAAAGTCCATCACACGGGAGCTGCATAAACTAAGCAGATATCCCTCCTGAAGTTTAACAATAGATAAATCTATGTACTGGTAACACAACACCACTGTGAATAAATTCATACGGTAATAAGAAATCTTTCAGTAAATTTCAATAATTTCCTGAGGGGAAGTGTCTGAAATGTAAACAAACAGGTCTCCAGCCTTTCGCCGAAAAGAAAAACAATTACTAAAATATATTAAGAAATAACATATTAATTTCATTGAAAACTATTTACTATATCTTGTACTATAATTTATAATGAATTAGAATAATTTTTATCTCAATCAATCAAATTTTAGTAGTCCAAGAACTTAGACAGGGGGAGTGGTCACCAGGACATATTTGCATGTATCTTGTATAATAAAGGCTGATGATCGAGTATATCTGGCAAGCGCTTTCGATGCAAAGGCACCATCTTCAAGCTGTCTAGAGTTGTACAGTGGTTTATTATATAACAGAGTATTGTTTATGTAACATAAGTAGGAGTGGGAGTTTACTGAAAAATGTACATATCTCAGTTAATATTAAAGATAGATAATAAATGTAAATAACAACATTTATTGTACATTTAATTTGTAATAAGATTGATTCTATACACTATTTAGATATAGTAACGGAGATATTTTGAATTTTCAAAATTCACCCTCTTGAAACTCCCCCTGTGATTTTAGCCGTTAACAAACTTGACCTTTCTTTTTACATAAAACGACTAAATATCGAGTTTGGTAACAACCAAACAAAAATTGTGACTGCTAGAGTGTTAACAGACATATATATATATATAATTTTGAACGGACCTCATATTTGTCTTTTCCTGGGTAGGATCGATGGATATTTGAGGAAATATTTTGAAAATCACGTCATGTCTACAACCTCAATACCTGATTTCTCATAAGGAAAATTTGCTCAAACAATAGTTGTAGAAAATTAAAATTGTTCGATCTGAAACAAAAGTGACAGTTATTTTTAATGTTTAATTATTCCCCCTTTCTCCCAAGGTCAATTTCAGCCATTAGTATCTAGTAGTTAGAAGAAATCACATCAAACCAATACCTTAACTCACATGGACATCCTGGGACTCATACATTTAGCAGATTTCCCTTAAGGGAAATCAGCTATTGAGGTCATACTCATGATGCAATTTTTGAAAATTTTCTTCAAATGTCCATCGATCCTACCCAGGAGATGATGAAAATGAGGTCGTTCAAAATTTTATATATATATATATATATATATATATATATATATATATATATATATATATATATATATATATATATTTGTCTGTTATTGCTCTAGCAGTTGCAATTTTTGTTTGATCGTTACCAAACTCTGTATTTAATCGTTTTATGTAAAAAGAAAGATCAAGTTCGTTAATGGCTGAAATCCGACCAGGGGGATTTTTGAAAATTCGAAATATCTCCGTTATTGTACATCGGATTGAAAAATTGTATAGAACCAATCTTATTGCAAATTGAATTTACTATAAATATTGTTATATACATTTATTCTCTATCTTGAATATAACCAAGATATTTGCATTTTTATTAAGTGTGCTTGCGACTATTGTCGGATTAGTTCAGCCGTTTCCCTAGGTTGGTGCTCTTGTAACCTAACCTTTTACTTTGTGAGATATATGCAAATACGTTTTGTTGATGCCCCCTCCCTGCCCCTTCTTTATTTCTTGGACTACTAAAATTTTAGTTATTAAAATATAACGGACTTTTTACTAAATATTATTATGGAAGAATAAAACATTGAAAATGATGGGTTTCTATAAAACAGAAATACCATCAAATTAAAGGAGAGTTTTATAAAAAGTGCATATTAATCAACAGTAGATTTAATGTTAGCAGCATATGACAATAGTTGTACAATTAGCAATATATTTTAGATAGGTCTGGATGGAATACAGATTAATGGTAACTATAATGCAATAATATACAATTGTTATTCCATATATAAAATACATATAAAAAGGTAACCCTGTACTATTATTATCATTATTATTAATTAATGACTTATACATAAAGTTATAGAACATATATTCTACATATTTACTGGGCATAAAATCAGAAAAGCATGACAAATAAAGAACATTAATATTTTCTCAGTTGAGAAAGAGAAAATAAAAGTTTAATTTTCTTGAAGAATAAATGAAAGTATGATATTTTAAGAATAAAGATTTAAGAGTAATGCTTTTCTGTGAAGGAAAACAACTTAACATTTTCTCTTCTAAAGAGAAAGTTAAGTAAATTAAAATTAATAGCATCAGTTATTCCCAGTTTTATAAATGGGTTGGTTATTCTAAAATAAATATGTACTTAGTGAGAAAACATTTTGAATAGTAATAGTTATGAATTTATATATAATTTAACTTTTCGATAACCTGGATCTGCTGGTTCAGGTTGAAACATCATTGGACAGACCATTATATGTATCAACTACACTACTGTGCTTTGATCATTAATCCATAGTCTAGACTTTTCATAATTGGGCAAGCAGGCTCCATTCAATTTGACTATTAAACAATTCCTATTTTCTATAAATAAAACAAAAATTACAAGGCCTTAACTTAAAATTTAGAACATTTTCAAGTACTTAATTTTAACTGCTACTAAATATGCTGGATGCACCTGTGAACGTTACCTATGCAAATATCCTAAAAACAAGAATATAAGAGCTTTTTTTATAATACTGAAGTATTTTTTTTGTCATGAAACAAGAAGTGACATTTATTTAAAAGTACATACAAATATTTTTTACAGCTCCACAAGTATGCAAAATATAAATGCCAAGATTCGCTCAAAAAAGCCAACTTTTAGAGGTTGAGTAAATAAATATACCTTACATTAATGACTGAATAAAATAAAAAAAATTAATGTTTAGTTTCATATTGCTGTTCCCAAAATATAATTTTGGGAGACTCATATTATTTTCAAGTTTAATAAATAATCCTTCATTTTTATTCAAAGGCATAGAAATATATTGAATAGAATAACAGTAATTTCAATTTTAGGGTGCTTGAAATTAAGTCTACGTGTGCATTTTGGTCCATAAAGTAATTAGTTCTAATTATTTCTACGGGATTTTCAACTTTTATATAGTGTTGAAACCAATTACGGCATAGAATATTATACTTGAATGTAAGTATTACTGTATACAACCAAATTGTTTACAATTTTCAATAAATTGGTCATTTATTATATTCAGATACTAACTACAAAAAATTACTATGACGATTGTTTAAATTTCAGAGGGATAAATGAGTAATCAAAGGCACTCTAATTACACATTTAGGCCCAATATATTAACATTCCTTTAAAAATTAGTACAACTTATACTAGCCAAAAAAGCTTATAATAATTATTGATATGAAACTTTGGGAGCAAACTATAAACCAGTACAGACGGTTTATGAAAAGAAAACAGTAAATAAAAACAATGGGTATTGATACACATCAATTGTAAACTCTAACAATATTCCATATTAATATTCTGTATTAGTATACATTTTCAATAAAAAAGACAAATTTAAAAGCTATTTTTAAAACATATTACTAAGGTAATTTAAAAACAGTTTGGATGTATTTCAGATATGTTAATATTTGTACAGTACTCAATTTTATAAGTCTGCATCTGGTCTCATAATAATTAAATCACATGTCAAAACTAGTCTTAAATGACAAATCATTATCAATAATTTCATTATATAAAATAAATTAGAAAGAAAAATTACCCCATTGTGCCACTTTATATAATGTTTTAATTATTTTTTAGTTATAAGTTTATCATTTAAAACTAAAAGTTGAATGACTAGATTTATAGGGGTCATATAAATATTCGATACACTTGAAATTAACTAGACCTTTAAATAAATTATATTGACTGGGCAAAAAGTGTGAATTACAAAATCAACAGTGGAGTCATTCCAAGCAAACAACCTATTGTCACACCAATTACTCGGCCCTGAAACAAAGAAACACAAAATGAAAATGCGGAAAAACACAATTTCTAAGTTATTTGTGCAAAAATTTTGAATTTTAATATTTTTTTTAATATGTAGAACATGTTCCTCATACACAAAAGGCAGTTATCATAATACAATAAAAACTTGTAGTGTAGGTTTGTCTATCTGAATCATTCATATACAATAGGTCATGTGGTCAAAGTACATAGTATGTATATTGTCAGTACTAGTGTAGGTCCAGTTGGTTTGCCATACACCTAAGATGAGGTGTTTTGTATGTCTTCATCCTTTACGACTAATTATTCATATTCAAGACATTCAGTTGTTTTTTATGACTTTAAATCTGCAGTTTTACTTGCAAGGGGAGAGCACGGTCTTCCCCCTACCGATTTGAACAAAACGTTTTTAGTGTGTAACACCTATTGAATAACAAATTCCGTTAAAGCGAGAGAATGCACTTCTCATGTGTTCGTCTAAAAAGAAAAGTTAAACATTTTCTTGAAAGTCTTGTTTCAAAGACTTTTATTCTAAAGATTTTCTGTGGCTGAGTTGGTAGTGCTCTATTTTTTAACCACAAGATCTCGAGATTGAATCTCGCCAGGAGTGACTTTTTTTCTGGATTTTTTTTGTTTCTAGGACGTTTATTTAATATTAAAAAATAAATAATTTTTTTTTAAATTATTGGCATTTAACCAACTCAGCTGTAAGAAGTGGGTAGTGTCTGTGTGATTACCTTTCCCTTTGTGACATCAGCTTAGACTAAGAAAAAAAGAATACTAACTAAATTTGATGCTAGCTTTGTGCTTGACATGTTTAACTGAATAGGTGTAAGATCTGGTGGTTTTATTCCAACACTTGCAGCAATGCGCTCAACATAGTATGCGGATCCAAGGCCAAGAATGTCAGAGAAAGTATTTCCAAGAGCTGCTGCTGCCATGGTTGACACTGTTATAATTGTTCCAAGCTTAAATTCAATATAATCTCCCTAAAATAAAAATTAAAAAATATAGAATGTTTAAAGACAAGTAACTAATATAAACTTGGAGAAGAGATATTGTAGAGTTTATGGGCAATATAACTACTGTAAACTATTGTGATCAAACAGATAATAAATTAGTATCAAAACTTCTTCAAATAAATCTTTGCTAATCACTTTAGGCACCAGTCAGTCACTTAGTGCGAAATGAATAAATAAGTCTTGCACTGTATTCTCTGATTATAAATGATTAAACATTATATATATATATATAAATGCCTATAAGAAGACTAGTAAAATATCTCACAGAAAAAGCTATTTATATAGAGAAAGAGCCCAACATTTAGTGCTGATGAGGTTTCACACTTATTCACTGCAACCAGCAACTTCTTGGCATTACTAAAGAAAGAAATCTTCTAAATACAATATAGAAACGAGCATTGCTGTCATTCCTTTCCCCCCTACAAATAAACAATAAGATTCCACTCCATTATATTACACAGGACTGAAGTGGAAGTAGAAAAATGCTAGGAGGTTTTTCAAAATCAACTACGTTTTCAGTAATACATTAGTTATGTTTTCCATAGACAATTATGCAAATGTCTACACAAATTAAATTTCAGATAGCCACAGAAAATGAAGCCCATTTATAATTCTTTAAATATGTGTTACATTTCTCTTTTGATTTAATAAAAACTAAAGTCACAAATTTACTTACACATAGGATCATGACAGAGTTGTCCAGGAACCCAAAGCCAATAAAAGGAATAGCATTATGTACTCCAACTGAAAAAATAAATTAAATATTATATCTATTATTTTATTACTACTGCTAAAATAATATTAGAATAATTTGAAATCTACAAATAACTTACAAAAGTTAAAGTGTAAATAAATTTTGGGGCTTTTAATTCTTTCATTTCATAAAAATATTAATTAATAAAAAAAATAGTAAAAAAAAGTTGATTAAAAAATAACTCAAAAACGACTAATCCTAGAATATTGAAACTTTATATTTACAACTATTGTAACGCCTAGTTATGCAATTCCTCTTTTACCAAACTCAACAAAGAGGGTAGGAGGAGAATAGATAAATTGCTAATTTCCCCATACTTATTACAGATATAGAAAATTTATAAGGAAACTGTTTTGTTTATTAAAGATGTATTGATAATGTGGTTTTTGTTCAAGTGCATCAGATTTTATACTTTCAATTTCTTTATTATTCTTTATTCCTTAAGCTCTTGGAACACTGTTTAATTGTAGTGTTGAGAATTAATCCCTTGAGTGCTATAATTGTTTTTTTCTTAAAGAAGAGAATGTTATTCTTTTTATTTTATTGTAGGTAATGAAATTATATATTAACGTCCACTTTTTACAACTAAGGCTAATTGGGACGGGTTATATACAGGTTACCACCTTTTTCTAGCCAGGGTGGGACTAGCGATTTTATTTAATGAATTTTATTACTAAATAAATTCCTTTGTTCAGGCCGGAATCCAACTTGCCACTCTAGGTTTACCATGTAATTGTAGGCAGTGAAGAATATATTTTTATTTTGTTATTTTGCTAAACTAAAAGTGTATTATTACTTCCCCCCCCCCAATGCATTAAAGTGTTTAGATACTACATTTCAGCATTAAATAAAAAGACAAACAAGTAATTTATGTCCTAGACTTCTCTATTATCCCAGAACTTTATAATATTTTTTTACTGTTTCTTTTTTATTACAAAAATGGAAGGTATTACATCTCCTGTGGGGGGATTAACCAGTTGTTCTTCAACCTTTGTGAGAGTCAGAACCCCTTATTAATTAATGTCCACTTTATGGTACTACATACTATGGCTAATCAGAATAAGTTATCTACAGGTTACCACTCTTTTCAAGGTAGGGTGGGACTAAGTATTGTACTTAGAGAGTCGCCACAAAACGAAATCATTATATGTATTCTTATTATCTATACAGGAATCGAACCTATGACTCTAGGTTTAGCTAGTATATTAAAACCAATCAAACCTTAACTCGCATGACTAATGTGACCCAATTTAAATTAATGTGGTCAAACTAATATTTTTAACACTGAGAGTTAGAGTAAAAGACTAACAAATTAATCTTGTTTCTTCAATTTATCACGTTATGGTATCCTTACCTTGAATTAATTGACGAGTAGTTGGTTTTGGAACAATCTCAGCTGAAAATAAAAAGGCGGCATTAGAAAAGGCTAATGTAATAGTTAAAAAAATTAAGTCAAATGTTTATTAATTATCTAATTAATGCTTATAACTTTAAATATCCACATTAATGAAAATATAGTTATTAAAATGGTTGTTATAAGGCTACTAACAGGGTGAAACCTTCAATAAACTTCAAGTATAAGCAAATAATTTTTTTGAAAATACAACAATATTCTATATAATTTAAAATTTATATATATATATATATATATATATATATATATATAAACAGAAAAATAGAAAATATGTATTCATAATTTGATTCAGCTTGAAAAGAAAAGCAGTCCTGATTAGTTTTCTGCCTTACTATCATTGCAGACTTAATCAACTGCGTCAAATTTTTAAGGAATTTCATTAATATACTTTTATTTTGTTGAGAAATTTTATTTAAAAGATCTTTCCTCTAAATATTGCCAAATATGCATTGAAATTCGAAGAAAAAGAAAAAAGGAAACCGAGCTGTGATCTGATATATATAATGGTTAAAAAAATGTTCACAAAGATCTATTACAATATAATATATTATTTCAAGACAATAATATTTTATTGAGGACTATCTTATAGTTGCAAAAATTAATTGCAATGCCAGACCATTAAAAAAGTAAATAAAATTCCTATATTTTCGTCCAATGCGTTTTGCCATGTGGGCAGTCTCATGCTCACTATTTTTGGCAACCCCCCTAACCAGAAGTATAGAAATAAATAAATATCTATCTATATATATATATATATATATATATATATATATATATATATACTTTTAATTAGATTGTTATTGCCTATTGAATAGCATATAATTGATTTTTCAAATTTTAAAACATATTAAATGAGTAGAATTAATTAATTGTAAAAAATAAAATACAATTTTTACTCATGCAAACAAACAACTAACAAAAAACCGTTAGAAAAACGATTGCAAAAATAATAAGTTTAATACAAACCATCACTTGATGCTACAATTAGTGTAAATAGCTTTAAGAATACAAATAAAACTTATAAGACCAAGTAATCAATAGCTGATTATTTGATATTACAGAAGTTAACAAAATTCATTAATATTGTAAACGCTGAATTCTTCAATTAAATAAAATTTTATAACATTAAAGAAAAAAACACTCAGGTACTTAAATAAGCTAATCATTTAGATTTACCAAAAATAAATTCCAAACAAAATTTCTTTAGATATAACCTCTGCGCAAGAATACTTATTTTTTTAGGTTTGGCATTTAATTTAGAAGCATATTGCCACTGAATAGGAGCTTGTTTAAATAAATAAATTGCTTTTAAGCTTTTTTTTAAGGCATACCTTTGTTTAGTCTGGTATGTCAAGGAATAAACTAGGAATGAAATTTATATGTGTGTGTGTGTTGTGTACAAGTAAAATGAAATAACAAAAATCTTTTCTTGAAATAAAACAAAAATACATCATAAACTAAGCTGATTTCCCATTACGTGTTATACAGATGACATTTGTGTATTTCATATCAACACAGCCTATTGTACATTATCTTTCTTCTTCTTCTATATTATCTTAGTAAACAAGACTAACTATTATCGTAAGATAGCAAGCAATACAAATAACACCATTAATATTTGAAATGGAGAAATAAATAAATTTCTATTGTCCACACAGGAATTGAACCAGTTAACATATGGTCCATTCCAAAACATGGCTGCTATATTTTGATTACAAAATGTAACTCTTATGCAACTTCGGATCAGAAATAAGGAATTAATAATGAGTGATAATATTAAAATTTTAATGTTATTTTAGGTTTTAACTCTAGTACTGGGTGCAGCTTCAAGGCAAAGAATAAAGAAGCCAGCCATATCAGCCATAACCAATGGAAAGCCATACCTTCCGTTGACGTGAGTCCACTCTTAGAACCTGATCACATAAATCCAAAAATTTAGTGTTAATTTTTTCTCTATTTATATTGTCAATTTAAGGTCTTTAAAAAGTTCATTGGCAATATTCCAGGGTAGCTTAGAATTAAAGCATGAACTTAAACTTTTTCAATAGGTTCAGAACTAGAGACAAGTAAAATGTAAGGGATAAAAAATAATAAAACATGCAGAAAAGAACACTGACTCCCCCCCCCCTTAATACGAGAAAAAAACAATAAATTTAAAATAATTGTTTTTCTTTTTGGAAAATATTCATAATAAATAAAAATTGCATACAAACAGTCATTATTAACGAACAGTAAGGGGTCAGCAAATTATAACATCAGTTTTCAATATACATGTTCAATAGAGACTATTCAACATACAATTACTCCTGCCATGTGCTATAATCTATTTTTATATTTACAATTTTTACATCATGCATTTATTCATTGCAAAATTTCCAATTAGTTAGTAAAAGAGGAAGCAGCCAAGGAAGCATGTGCTAAAAGGGTCTAATCATAATCAATCTATACAGCAAATGTAAATATAACAATACTTTCATTTTCGGTATTCTCTGGCAGGAGTAAGATAAGTGAATTTCCTTGAAATAATACTTTCAGAGTGAGCGTATTACATGGAATCTTTCTACTGAACGGGTAATAAAGGAACTAAATTTTAGTGAACTCAAGAGTTATACTTCGATGAATACTAGAGAATATAGATTATATATGTTAAACGAAATAAAATATGTTGAAAATTAAAAAAAATAAATGACAAATGGAAATAGAATTACTTAAATAATAACAACTGAAAATGGCAAAAGCAAGCTGAAGTACTTACGATTTTTTTCTTGATGTCCAGCATAAAACAAAATAAGTTAATTTAATTAATTAAATTCTATGACATGAGTATCTATATCGAGTAGGTCATTTGAATCGGTATATTGTTCTTAAATTTTTCCACCTCAATAGCAATAATAATTTAGTCACAATGCTGAATAAAATATTTTTCCATATACATTTTCTTTCTTATACTGATGTGATTTTATCTAAGAAATAAGTTTTTATTTTCATAACATTTAAGGTAATCAGGTACACAGAATATCAATTTTTTAGTAGTAGGATGGAGGAATCAAGTTAAATTAATTAAATGTAGCAATATTTTCATATTACATATTTTAAGTAAAGTTAATTATGCCTCAAGTAATAAACTAATAATATTAAATAGGTAATAAATGATCCATAAATAAGGAATATTCGGGTTTTAGTATTTGCATTTTCAAATAACATTTATATTTATATAAAATCTAAAATGCGTAATCTGAGTTGGTTTCATCCTTCAGTAATTAAAAGGTCTAACAAATTCAAAAGAGGTTTGTTTTAACACTAATAGCGGAACTAAATGTGTAAGTGAAAAGCTCTTTATGAGAAATAACCTGTCGTACATGGTTTTTCGATCAGGGTTTGTACTCAACACTTTGCTATTCCCAGTCATGTTGAAGTAGCATATTTAGCATGACCATCCTACTTTATTGAGGAACCTCATCATTGCTTCACAAAGCTGAGTGAGCACAAGCCATCATGAACTCTTATCTAAAAATATCTCTATTATCTATCCTAATTATTATAAGAGTATATATATGATTTAGGGTCCAAAAAAAAAACATAAAAATGTATCGGAAGAAATAATGTCTCTATCATGACAGTATGCACTATTCAAATAACTATTAAGAAAATTACTGTTAAATTCTATTTTTTGAAATATAACTTAGAGGTTTTGGGAGTAAAAACCTATTATAGTGCTTAGTAAATAATAGTCAACTTCTTTCATGAAGTATTTATTTCAAATGTCTAGCACTTATGGAGGAGACTCGAGTCTTCATCCTTAAAGGTACATATAAAAAACTGAAACAGCAATCTAAGTATACTATGAATTTGGGTAATAATCAATTAAGAATCTTAAAAAATATCCTAAATCAACGTTAAAACATATTCTTATGAAACTGAGATATGTTGAAATTAAATATATTTAATTCGGCTTCATATGAGCAAATATTATTTATAACGAAATCAAGTACACCTTTTTCTCTCAATAAATAAAATAAAACCCATAAATCTCACATGAATTCAATTTATAAAACTTATACTCTATAGATTACTTACTATAAGGTAAAAGTATAAGAGTTTTCAAAAGTAACGGATTTTAGTTCATAGGTTTTATAAATAACAAAGAATACAGGTTTTATTTATACATTGGCATAATAAGCATTTATTCAAATTGCACTCACCATTCTGGACCTTATCAAAAGCAATTATTTCCTTAACCTAATTCTCACTTCAATGGAAAAACAGTTTATGAACTGAAGTCATATTACCGGAAGTAATATATATCCAGTATACTGGTACTTTACCCCTTCTATCCTGATAAGTATCCTTTCATTTATGATACAGACAGACTTAACAATTCCTCACTCAAATCATGATTACCTGCCAGATACTTGCTGTTAATATAATCTTAACATATTTAAAAATAATTGTAATCTATATAAGTTTTATGAACTTTATTGATTGTTTTTGAAAGATATGAGCAACATTTTATATAAAGTAAATAGAGACTGAATGTATTTAATGAACTTTACATTCATAAGAATATGTTTTCATGTTGATTTTGTACATGTTTAAAGATTTTTCATTAACTTTCACTCAAATCCATGGTAACTTAAATTATTGTTTTATTTGTTTGTGTGAATCATTGGTGATGAAGAGCTGAGTACTGATAAGCACTTAAAGTAAAAACTTTGGGAGGAGTTTGAATATTATTTACCAGGTGTTCTATTTTTAATAGTAACTCGTCATTAACACTAACTGTTTGGCACCACAATAAACTGCTATATACATAATTTTTCTGCTAGCTAACTACTATGGTGAATTTTTAGAGGAATAAGTTAAAAACAAGATCATAATGTTTATCAAGTACCTGTATAATCAGTTCAAGCTGCTTTATCGAATAAGAGATGGATGGGCATCTATAAAATGGTGAAATAACTGGACAGAAATAAATTCCAGCATCCTCTAGCATCACCTGCAAGTCACTATAAATTTTTGAATTACGAATCCAGTAAAAGCTTTCCTTCACACTTTATCCAGACTTAGGACTGGCAGCAATAAAAAGCTGGTGTGTTTAAAAGCTTCATGTGAAAAGATAAATATTTTAATTAGCTTAAAAAAATGATGCCAAGGATTATGAAATGCAACTTTATTTTTTTAAATATTGATTTCAATTCTTGATCATAAACAAAAATGTACATAGCAGTCAATATATACCCACTAGTTTTCACTCTGCGTTCCAATATTTTTGTAAGAACCACAACATTTTCACACTTGCCTTAGAGCCCTTTACTCCAGGCAAGTCTGTAGTATTGGGCGGTAAAGGCAGAGTAATAATAAATATCGAATAGGCAGCACATATAGTAATACTATAATGTTCTTCAACAATTAGGTTTTTGAGATTTATTTTATAAAATCTTTGTTCCCTCAACAACCTATATTCTTATATTATTTATTTAATTTTTTTTTTTTTATTGTTCTCAAAAAGCTCAGGATGAATAGTTAGCACTTTAAATATTGTCCAGAAATAAAGTAATCCTCAGACAATGCCAAAGAATGACCATAGAAAATGAGAATGAGGGTGGAAATATTAAGTAATGCTAAAATAAAATGGATCATATTCAAAACAAAGATATTTTGTAAAACTCAGGGGATAAGGAACGAAAAATGGCAGCCTTATAAATGACTGCAATAGATGTTAAGCGATGGGGATAGCACAGACTCAATATTCTCATAGATTTTCTAGATCTCAATTCTGTTACATGTATGGATTAAAACTAGACATGTACAGCATCTATTCTTAACATCTCTTTGAGAATAAATGGAGCTATGAGTATGGCTCTCAGGAAGAGGAACATTATTCCAGGCAGTGCAAGCATCTTGTTAGGAAATTATCTGGAGTCGAATAGAATTGCATCAAACCACAACCAGTCTTCTTTGGGTTATTTACCTTAAGGTTATAGGTACATCTAGATATGTAATCTTTCAAGGAACCTAAGGCTTCAACAACTGCACTCTACCTATCCTGGTCTCCCACAATCTTCTTATGTACTAAACAGAGCTCGCCGGAGATGTCAGCTCAATTGGGGCCAGCTCTAGAGCACTGAAGATGGGGCGGTTCACACCGAAAGTACTCTGCAGTCAATAAATGAAGTATTAAGAGTGGAGGCGTTTTTGACCTACTTATCCTTCCGTTGATGATGGACCTCCACCAGTCAGTCCAAATCCCAAGAAATAGAGTATTGATTATTGATCTATATAAACAAAACAACCCTAAACAAATCTTCTGTATCAGCAGGTGTTGGGAAAATTGTTGTTATTTTCACTCCTTATAATCCTCCCCCCTCCTTAATTAATTTCAATCAAAAGGGAAGTTGCATATTAAGTGTGGCATTTCAAAATTCTAAGGCCAGTTGTTTATCAGTTATGACAGACATGTACAGAAGTCATGCTAAAACTAGTCCAAAGAATTTAGGAAGGTTCAAAATGGATGATTCAAGTCAAATCTGAAAACCAATTTTTTCTCAATTACAATACTTCCTTTAAATCTTACAATGAAATACTAAAAAGAACGGAACACTCTCACAAAGGAGCTGGAATTATTACCTACTAAATGACAACCTAGCTTGAAACTCTAAAGACTCATGTACTAAACAGTGGACCCTCACCATCTATTAAGAAAATGCACCTGATTTTCCCGACAAACTAGTAAATCAATAAAATTTGAAATCTCCACCCCCCCCCCACCATAAAACTAACTTTATATATACAGCATCAGGAGTTTTGTCTTTAAAATAAAAGCTTCTTCCAGTGCTAACATGCTTATTACTGCTGCCTGCAGTCAGTTTATTTCTTTAGGACAAAATACTTTTTAACCATAACAGCTGAACTCTCTCCCAATGCTCAATTTACAACTAACTAAACCTATGACTCTAGGTTTGCAAAGGCATTAAGACAAATGTCTTAATGAACATGGGCACCAGGCGTCCCAAGAAATAACTATACATTTTTAAAATAAAAGTTCTTACCATATTTCTTAAGAAGCCAGTCTTCAGGAAGTTGACAATAGGATCCTGTAGGGTCTACATCCCCAAGACTTGGAACCTTAGACGGCCGACCAAATTTTGAGCGCCATCGAAATGCAGCAAGTTGCCCTAAAGGATCATTTTTGTTCAAAACAATTAGAAATTTGAAAACATTAATAGTTGTAATGGCATTTGTTTATGTAACTTATAGTTGCTGGTAGTAAAAAATGTCTTCTCACTTTTTAAAAATTACAAACTGTAGGCAGGACTCACATTTACAAGTATATAATTCTCTCTGGATCACCTAAGAATTTCATTATTTTTGATTGCGTAGAGTAATATGAAATATACATTAAAAAAATTAAATCAACAATTTTTAAGATATGTATTTTGATAAAAAATATAGTTATTTGTGTTTACTCAGATTGAGGGAAATTTTAAACTAATAAGTAAAAATAACATTTTCTAAGTGCTATTCAATTGACTAATGTTATATTTGGTTTTATGGTTCAAAACTAACCCAATGAAGAAAATTCAAATTATCAGTGTTGAAATTCTTAATTTTTTTTGGGTTTTGAATTGAAGAAATTTTGCAGAGAATTAGTTGGTCTGGGTCTACCTCACCCACTACCCAAGTCCCCTCCTTTTTTATAAAGATATATATAAAGAGAAAAGAATTCTTGAGACACTTGTCAAAACATGTTGAATGAATAATAACCAAAGAAAAATTGTAATAAAATTAAATTGTAGAGTTTCATTCAGAATGTCAAGAAGTAAGTTCTTCTCCATCTTCATCAAAGATAAGGTTTAGGTATATATTTATGTTTTTAAACACATAAAGAGAAATATATATATATATATATATACCTTTGTACTCTTCTTTTCTTTTGAGTGCATCAAACTCTTTCAAGGACTCAACAAGGATATTTCTTTCATTATCAGTTAATTTTAAAAGTAGTGCCTGAGCTTTTTCTTTGTCCAAAGCAGGTGCTTTTTCTTGGTCTTTACCATCGGTTTCATTCGCCGTTTGTTGAGCTACAGACCTTAAACGACTGTGAAGCCGGTAATGCCTATAATTATTCAAGGACCACACATTATTAATCTCAGAACTTCTTAAAGAACAACAAGCGCAGTCAATAAACTTGTTAGCGCCGAGGAGTTTAAAAAACTGGTATGAAAGCATTTTAGAAATAATGATAAACCATTTCAAGAAAACAAATATACCACTAAAAATACAGCAAACTAGTCACCACTAGAAATATCTGAACAATCAACATTATCCTTCAAACTCAAAACAACGAAGTAGATGAACATTATTTAATGGAACACATGTAAGAGATCCATATACTGAACTACACAATTCCTGAAGACAGTGAAGTTGACGTCATTGGCAGAAAATAGTAGTAGGTATAACTATGCTTATACCTATGCTTTTCTTTGGTCGGGTAGCTTCTAAAATTTCAGCATTTGATAACTATCTGTTTCTTATTTTTTAATATACTAAAATGTATGCAAAAACTACTAATAATTACTGAACTAACTGAAAACATATAATATTACAGACAAGAAATTGTATAGTATTTTCAAATGATTGATCCTGAGTGGCGTGGAGTAAGACAGAACTCACAAGAGAAAAGTATAAGGTAAGATTGGAGTGAATATACTCTGGCTTGATTGAGAATAATTTTAACATGTGAGTTAAAGCTTTGACTCATGGTAATCCTGGAGTGGCGAGTTCGATTCTCGCCTGGGCAAAGGAAATTATTTAGTTACGGAATTCATTAAATAACATCCTAAGTCCCACCCTGGCTAGAAAAGGGTGGTAACCTGTAGATAACCCGCCCAATTAGCCTTAATTGCAAAAAGTGGACGTTAATAAATAATTTTAACAAGCAGGTAATAAAACCAGGATCATACATGTGATTATAAACAATTTATACCCCAATTAGCCTTAGTAGCAAAAAGTGGACTTAAATAAATAATAAAAAACAATCTATACAAAGAGACTGCCTCTTGTACTGGAAGATTGAACGAAGTATCGAAATTTCAGCCCTTGACTAATACGATCTTTAGTGTGTAATGAAACAGATGTAACGAATATGGTTTAAAATCTTAATTAATGACGTCATCGCACTACGTATTTGCATGTATCTCAACAGTAAACGTTTAATGAAAACAATATTTCGTATATATGCTTGGAATAAAATGGTTCGTGATGTAGCACCTTATTGCTAATAGGAGTGGATGTTTACTGAAGGCTGAAAACTAAAAATATGCAAACATCTCCCTTAACACTAAAGATAGAGAATAAATGAGATTATCAATACTTATAGTACATCTTATTTGCAATAAGAATGGTCTATACAATTTTTCGATTCGTCGTATAATAACGGGTATATGTTGAATTTTCGGAATTCTCCCTCCCACTGTTTCAATTTCAGCCATTAACGAACGTAACCTTCAGTTTTGAATGAAACGCTCATATATCAAGTTTGGTTAAGATCAAATAAGAATTGCAACCGACATAGCGGTAACAGACAAATATACATTGCTGCGAAAACTACGTACATGTAAAATGTACAGAGAATTAATCACGTATTTAAGAAGCACGATGAAGATGAAAGGAACCGACCGATGATGGGACCAGGACATGTTCTCGGCGATACCCGCTTGGAGCTGGCCCCCATTCTTTTGATCTCACGGACGTCTATAAAAGCTGCCCAGCTCGACCATTAGTCAGTTTGTTCTTTTTAAGTGAATAACAGTGCCAGTCAGTGCAGCTTTAGTGAAGAGTGCATTTTAGTTTCAGAGCGGTGCCTTGTTTATGTAAAGGACAGTGTATTGTTTATGCAAAGAACAGTGCAGTGCCATGTTCGTTGTGAAGATCAGTGCAGTGGCATGTTCTTTGTGAAGATCAGTGCAGTGCCATGATCTTTATGAAGATCAGTGCAGTGCCGTGTTTTTGTGATCTTCGGTGATCGTGAGTTATTGTACTGTGCAATAAGAAATGAAGTTATGAGTGTATACTGTGAGTATTAGTTAAGAATAATTTACCCAGCGTGTAGTGCATTGTCAAACAAAGTAATGTTAAAAAGTATAATAATAATAAGTTGTAAAAAACGTAACAATATATATGTATATATATAATTTTGAACGGTCCTCATTTTCGTTATCTTCTAGACAGGGTCGATGGACATTTGAGGAAATTTTTCGAATCAGTAAGACCTCAATACCTGATTTCCCTTAACGAAAATCTGCTAAAACGTAACTAATCCAATTTAAAAATTAAATACATAAATATGGAAGCCTGTTTGAAGAAGGTAACGGGTTATATCCCTTTGTTGAAGAGGCATGGGACTTAGAGAAGACACATGCTGATTTTCATCAAGCCAATACAAGTACTATTCGCTTTGAAACACAAGATAGAAAATAATTGGATAGACTGGAAGCTGAAGGTGTGATTTCAAAGGCGCTGACTGAAGATAGACACTAAGCAAATGTGTCCATGTGTGTATAGCGGAAGTCACAATAAAATTGGAATCTCTGGTAGCTACCAACACCACAATACATAACTTTTACGAGGTAGTTTCGCAGAAAAGTGAGTCAATGTAATACTTCCCTCCTCCATCGACGGCAGCTCCTATGGCTTTCTCGGGGACCCCTTAGGGAAATCAGCTATTGAGGTCGTCCTCTTGACGCGATTTTCGAAAATAACCCAGGAGATGACGAAAATGAGGTCCGTTCAAATATATATATATATATATATATATATATATATATATATATATATATTTGTCTGTTAACGCTCTAGCGGTCGCAATTTTAGTTTGGTCGTTACGAAACTCGATATTTAACCGTTTTATCTAAAAAGATAGATCAAGTTCGTTAATGGCTGAAATCGGACCAGAGGAAGGGGGGGGGGTTAGAGGAGGATTTTTATATAGGGGGTATAGAACGAATCTTATTGCAAATTAAATTTACTATAAATATTGTTATATACATTTTTTCTCTATCTTGAATATTAACCGAGATATTTGCATTTTTATGAAGTCTGTGGGACACGTGGTCGGGTATCGTTCGGATTAGTTCGGCCGCTTTCGTAACTGTTCGGGTCTGGTGGAAGCCTCTTCTAACCTTACCTGTCGTTTCTAACCTTACCTTACCTTCGTTACTTTGTGAGATTTATGCAAATACGTTCTGTTCGTCCGCCCCCCCCCCCTTCTTTAGTTCTAGAATTATTAAAATTTGAGTTATTAAAATATAAATTATTCTTACAATTCAGAAGCCGTTCCAGTTGGGAATTTATTAAAATTAACAGAAAGATTTCTCATTACCGTTTGTATTTACTCATTGTGGTGTTGTGTTACCAGTATGCAGATTTCTCTATTGCTAAACTTCACATGGGAAATCTGCTTAGTTTACGCAGCCCCTGCGTGACGGACTTTTTTATAAATTATTTAAAGAAAATAATATTTGAACTCGCATATTTTGTTGGGAGACCCATGAACATCATCTCCAACGAGTAGTGAACCCTACGCGATGTTGAAAGAATCTAAATACTCCCACCTCCTCCCTAGGCGACATCCACCCTTCAAGAACTCTTGGCGTTTAGCGGACCACCGGGCAAGTTTCCCGCGTTTTATGAATAGAACCCGCCGTTGTGGTCTTACAAGCAGAAGCTGTATCGCCACTTCCCGGGTTGCCTCATCCCAAATTAAGTTTCAGACGGTGGAGGCAGGCCAAGAATTAGAAGTATTTACACAGGTGGTAGATAATTTGACCGGGGGCAACGAAGGCCCGTTCACTCTATTGAGGGATAGTCTGATCACCATCCATGGCGAATCCGTGATCCGGTGCATTAAGAAACTTCTCGAAAATATGCAGTTCAGGAGTCAGAAACCTTTGCAGATATTGCAGCTGGCGGGATGAACAGAGAGTGTGGAGTAGTTCAGACCCTCTGACCGGGGAACCTGCCTCCTCATGTATAAGAACTCTTAGCGGCGACGAGACAAGAAAACTGTCGTCGCTCCAGGCCATCTTGGAGGAGCTGAGAAGCCTATGAGCAGAGGCCACGGAACTTCCACTCCAATCTAGGTCACGAAGCCAGGACCGGTCCTTGCAGCCCAGATCGACGGGGGACCCCTACGAACATGCAGGGTAGAAATCTCAGTTACTTCTAAAGACGTTTTCAACAGAAGGAAGTGTGTGCAGTCGTAGACGCCCATACCTTAAAACTTATAAAGTCCGTCATGCAGGGGCTGCGTAAACTAAGCAGATTTTCCACGTGAAGTTTTACAATAGAGAAATTTCACAAGAGTCGAGCAGTTAAGGAAACGGCCGAACTAGCTTTTGGCGAGATAGTCACCCAGCAGTTAGACGCCCAGATTTAATAATAATGGAAATATCTCGGTTAATATTCAAGATAGAGAATAAATGTATATAACAATATTTATAGTAAATAAAATTGCAATAAGATTGATTCTGTACAATTTTTTGATTCGACGTATAGTAACTGTGATATTTCGAAAATTCTCCCCTCTAAACCCCCCTCCCACTGGTCCGATTTCAGCCGTTAACGAACTTGATCTTTCTTTTTACATAAAACGACTAAATATCGAGTTTGGTAACGATCAAACAAAAATTGCGACCGCTAGAGCGTTAACAGACAAATATATATATATATATATATATATATATATATATATATATATATATATATATATATATACACACAGTTTTGAACGGACCTCATTTTCGTCATCTACTAGGTAGGATCGATGGACATTTGAAGAAAAATTTCGAAAATTCCGTCATGAGTACAACCTCAATAGCTGATTTCCCTTAAGGGAAATCTGCTAAAAGAAACCGATCCTGTCAAATAAGACTTCTGGTGCTTATGACCGTCAGTACACAGATATAGAATTCACGGCCGCCGGACTTAGGGATGTTAACATTATTATTATGATTGGTTATATAAAATCTATGCTGTTTATTTTTCTCTCTTATTTGTATATTAAACTGATATAAACTTATTAAGTACGCTAGTTATTTGAATTTGTTAGTAGTTAGTTCAGAGTAACTATTACGGTTCTGAAACGTTATTTACTTTCGAAAGTGGGACTCGGGGTTTACCAAATAGACTATTCCTGCTCCATGAAACTGCCAGAATGGTAATATTTTTTTTTGTAAATGTGTTAATATTAGAACTTTCGACTTCAGTGGAAAGCTGATTAAAGAAAGTCAGATATTGAGTTTGTACTCTTGACATATTTTCAAAACATTTCTTCAAATATCCCGCGATCCTTCCCAGGAGGATGAAAATTATGCAATATTGGAATTCAATCCTCAGTAAACCTTCCACTTCTATTCATCCTATATTAATGATTAGCAATTAGCTGACATTATTATGAAATGTTTAGACTCCCATTGCGTTAAAGCCTTGGTCTTAATCTCAAATGGTAAACCAACACTCCTGCTCATACTTTGAGTGACTGAATCACTAACCTCATATACAGCTGGTATTTTGAATCCTATTTACATAGGCTTCTTATTATGGGAGAAATACAGTAAAGGTGGTGAGTTGAAGTAATCAGCACATCAAATACCAGTTCGTGGAAAATCTGCTTAGTTTACTCAACCCTGTTATGGATGTTTTATAACTAAAGAGTTAGGGCTTGAGTTGTAAAACACTAACTATAGGGGCTCAGGTTAGCAATGTGAGTTAAAGTGTTGGCCTCAAATGGCAAACCTAGAGTGACGAGTTCAATTCCTGCCTGGGCAAAAGGGAATTTATTTAGCAATGAATTCACTAAATAAAATCCTTAGTCCCACCCTGGCTAGAAAAGGGTAGTTACCTGTAGATTAGCCATATTAGTAAAAAGAGGACATTTATAAATAAATAAATAAAACCTCAAGAGCTATAACTCTGTTGGTTGAGGGACACAATGGAGGGCTTGATTGGGAATGACTCTTGACTCTGTTGCCATTACAGAATCGTTGAAGTGCAAAGCCTCAATGTATTAGCTCTCATGTAAGTCTATGGCAATTTCCAGGCAGGATGTTTGTACCCATGGTCCATGAGTTTCCCACATCTGCTAATGAGACTTCCATGGGCATTGAAATGGCAGAATGCTTCAAATGTTTAGTATAAACAAATTTTTATTTTACTATTTATAAAACGATGATCATACTAAAACATATAAAAGGAATTCTAAAAAATTAAGAGTTGAAGAAGATTGTAAGTTATTATAAACAATAAAACTAAAACTATCCGGATAACTTTCCTATGTTATGAGGAAATAGCTATGTTGAGACACAGTGTAAAACACATTAATAGTTAAACTGGAAGCCCACCCAACCTGTGAAAGCCATCTTGCCAGTATTTGACAATAGTTCCCATGATGCCTTATCACTGAACATCTTAAAAATAGTATATCTTTTATTTATGAGTTGACTAACTGATAGTCATGTTAGGTGTCATGCCAAAATTAATGAAAAATACTCTCTGTCAGTTATTCTTTCTTATTAAAAATAAAATTTTGTGAACCTTTCCAATACTTATTGAAGTCATACAATTTGCAAGTGAAATCGGTATCTAGCATCCGTTTGTAATACAAAGTTTCACATTAACCAACTTTGCTAAGTACAAGAATAATATAAGATATAAATCATGACTATAAAATTTTCCTGAACTTTAAATAATCTAGCAATAAGGCTATTAAGCTTTATTACTAGATTAGTCTTGATACTTTTATTAGGACAATCAGTATATTCTAAGAGGCATTAAATATAAATCTGAACCAACTCATGTGACAACCTTGAACTTAAACGCATAAAGTAACAATATTAAAATTCCATTAGAATCAAGTGAACTTCTTAGGTGAAAATATATTAAAATAAAGAAATTTATAATTCACCATTAATTTTAAAATAGCCAACAAAAGCAAAGAAATATTTATTAACAAACAACATTTTTTTAAAGCATGGAACAAGTATAACTTAATAACTAAACACACATTATAACATCAGGTGAACACACAAAATTACCTGGAGTGCACACACATTTTTCGAGTGATAAAAGTGCTACAAAGGAAAATGGCAAACAATAAGAAACATTTAATAGAAATTCCAGTCTTAACAGAAATCTAAAATTATTTAAGATAATAACACCCTTCATTTTGTATTGAATACAGTTGTGCCATTACACCAGCTAAAGATGGACATCAATGTCATGGAATAAAATGGAAGTAAATACAATGTAAGTTAATAAAAACACTAGAGCAATACATGTAGTACAATAGATTTTGATTAAGAGATCTCTGCTGAAACCAATTCCTCCAGAATTCAATATATAATAGATGACATATTAAACTAAAAATGTCTGTAAGTAAAAATTAGGAAAAGAAGATAGTTCTCAACTAATTTTTCATAAAGATTATTTTCTCTTCAAATACCTGCATTAATTTAGTCATTCATGGATTTAATGGGACTCCTTCAAATGTCGTTCTGAGGTTAATAAATTTGTTAGTAAATTATAGTTTGTAACATCATTTTATTTCTAAGCATTTAGTTGTGAGACTTACAAAACTTCACTGGAATGTTTTATACTTTGGATCAATTTTACTAGAACTTCTTAACTTAACTGTATGCATTTTCTTTATTCATTTTGGGCTAAACTTTCTAAGATCCATGTTTTAAATTGAGTTAAACTCTAATATTGAAGTTAATTAAAAATTCTGATTGAGCGCTGAGAAGACACTTCTGCTTTGTTTGGCCATCAAGTTCAATTATTATTAACATAATTTGAGTAATATGATTTTTTTATTGTTGACTTTTTAAGGGTGAATTCCTTGAATAAGGGTAGATGTTCTTATTTTCAACTGGGAAATAGATTTGGCTTTGGCTTAGTTGAAGACATTGACAAGTCTTCACAGTAAACTGAAACTTGCAAGGCCACCACATTGTGAAGTCTAGTATCCCTTTGAATTCATAGATTCTTTCAAACTATCTTTATCTTTTCCGACCCCTAAAAAAGAAATTATTATATTAATATAAATACTGTTATTGAATAAAAAAAGTGACAGTTAATTTTCATCAAAGATTACCTCATCAGTCTAAATACAAAAGCTGCAATCTCTTCATAACACATAAACATAAGTGCAGATGTTAAAACAGTTTGTAACAGCTTTGCCTCTATTCCTTTAAACAAACCACTTGGTCCATCCTTTCTGAAAAATTGACACATAATGAGTCCAGGGGTATTAATTCTATAAGCAAGTCATATATCTAAAGACTATAATCAAAATTAAATTGAAATATTAAGGTCAAAATAGTATTTAAGATAACATGTACATTTTCAACAAGTGCAAACACAGATTTAGTATTTTGGCAGTTATTTCTGACTATCAAATATTTTTGAAACAAATGAGGCCAACACAGTAACTAATCAAAACCTGCCTAGAAACTATTAAGGGGATTTGATGGAAAAAAGGGTGGAGGTTGGAATTCACTCTCTATTTATCAGGATGCCATTGAGGAGTGTGGTGCTCTTAACTATGGTGTTACTAGCAATAGTAGAATTGCATTAGCTGCCACTCTCCAACCCAAGTCTGAAACTAGTTTTCATATTTTCTATCTGAATCACATTTAAGCACCTGGAGGGATATTTACTGAGAAATATTTTGTGTAATTAGTGTATTGTTGCTAATTATTATTATTATTTATCTAACATTCTGTAGAACTCATTGTATCCTAGATACAATAGGAACATCATGAGTTCTATATAAGGCAGGTGTGATTAAGCCTTCTCTTCGTGATTCTTTATCAATACCTCCAAATATGGTTAAAAAGTTCATCTTTGTTTTATTGCTGGATCCTTCTTCATTACAAATATAAAGGCTGCCAGAAAGTATGTTGCATAGTGTATCAGGTGAATTGCAGGAGGCAAGCAGAGGCTGTAAATGATATATGGAGGACTTATAGAGGATAGTGGGGGTCTGGAATTGGTACAATCATCAGCACATAGTAGTTAGTAGAGGATACTTCGTTTTTGAATTTGGTGTCTACTATCAAATTGAAAAATTTGAAATACTGGAGATATAAAGTTATTTAAAAAGTGTGTATGTGTGTCCGCATGCATTTGCAAATTATAAAGAATGCAGCCTTCCTATTATTAAACTGCACTATATTACTAGTTTCCAAGTTATTATTATAATACCGAGATTCTGGACACAATTAGCCTATATTGAGCTCCCAAGCTGAAGGGTATGTAAAAATAACATTCCAAATAGAGATTGGAATATTTTCCTAATTCTGGTTTAGAATAATAAATAGAAGTCTGATGACCTGAAAATTAATCTTAATGAAATTTTGCTTCTATGGTTTTATTTATGAAAGTAACCACTTACTTCAGAATATAGAGCAAAACTTGAATCATCCCAACACTTGTTTTCATGTCTCTTATGTGATGGCCATGCTGAAATGAACAACACTATTATTAATTATAGCAATTTATGATTATCATAGAAGTAACTATAAAAGTGAAATGCAAAATACAGTGGTACTTAATTACATTTACAGATTAAAATTTAATTTTGTCTAATAACAATTAAAATATGGAAAATTTAAAGTAATATATAAACATGTCACCCTCTGTTTGGTTTGCGCCAGTTGAATAGGATATGTAGCAACAGTTGCAGTAATTTTTGCTATAGCTGATAAGATAAAATATGAAAATGCAGAGTTCTTTCGAAGTAATCTCTTTAGGTATTCATAAACAGCCATATGAATTGCAGGATTTGACACTAGAATCAGGGAAGGAATAGTGCCACTCCATAATGCCATGCAGCCCTCTTTTTTTGAAATTGTGATGAGCCCATCTGAAATATAATTTTTAAATATTACACTGATAAATATATAAGACTGAACAATCATACTTTTTATACTGCAGCATACCTACTAAAATTATAATAATATATGTAGAATATAAATAAAGACAGTTAAAATAAAATTAAACTGAAGACAAATTAGGAGAAATCCAACAAAAAATGATTAAAGATATGCATGGCTATATGTGATCTGTATGAAACAGTCTCTTTTTCATATTATTCTCAATTAAAACCTCCAATTAAAAGCTGTAAATCTTTCTCTCAACAAACCACCCCTCCCTTCAGTGCAGAAAGGATTTCTTGCTCACCATACAGTGTTAGCCAGAGTTCACATTTTTATGTCTTACTTAACATTGGTCTGATGATTGTTTAATAAATCAGCACCTTCAATCTCTTGGATAAACACTCGAAAAAGAGATCCTTATTTAGGACAGATGTCCCTAGTGCCTAATATCATTTTGGCTCTAATATATATCAGAGATATCATTACTCTTCGTAAGTATTCCACCTAAATACTTTAAAGTAATATAGAGTGAAAACACGTACTCTCCCCAAATAACATGGTTTTTATGTATTCACTTTTTTTTGGGTCATAGATCTCTTGTAGTCCAGCTGAATTTTCCCACTGCTCTGGCCAATGCTCAAGATGTTCTCCCAGAGATTACCAAAACATCAGCATACACAAAGAGATGTGTGAGCCTATTGTACATAACACCAACAGAATTCATCCTTATTTTAAACACAGTGACTTCCAGGGCTTTTTGCTTGTAGTCAATTGTATGAAAGCTAATCTAAATCTATAAATATGATTACCCTTTTTTTTGTTTTTTATTCATGTCTCTCATTCACTCCAATATAACTGAATCCTTGGTTTCCCAGAAGAAAACAAAAGGTTTCTCCTGCTACTCTTCCAGATTGTAACCCAAATTGGTTGAGGCCTCGAATGCCTCAAGTTTCCCTTTTTATTAACACACTTTATTACATATTTTCAACCTTATTCTGTATTTAATTACAACTAATTAAAAGGTCATGTTACTGTTTGGAGTGGAAAATAGTTGGTCAAAGGGAGGATATAAATCCAATATCCAATTTGGGTAAAAGTTAGTCAATGTGAAAGGAGGATGAATCCCTCCCTCAAGAGTCCCTTTACAAGCAAGTGAGGAAAGACGACCAGGTTGTCCATAAGATAAATCGTAAAACAAAAGTAACTAATAATATAAGTTCCAGTAATAATATATGCTGTTTTAAAAGTGAATCATCCTCACATTTGATGAAAGACTGTCCACAAATGTACCAAAGTAAAATACACTGTAATATATGTAAGAAAAATAATCACATTAATGAAAAATGCTATTTCATTTAAGATGTAGTTAACAGTGTTAATGTTAATTTAAAGTATTGTGTCTGTTTGTTAAAATATTATATCCAGCTGACTTATTGACAAAACCATTGCCAAAGGTATAGTTTAAATAACACTGTGGTTTTCTAGTAAAATAGGTCGAAACATTTTTTTGTATACTTATTTTTAATTTTTTGTTGTGTTAAGAGGTAATTTTATATATCTATGATATTCTAACTTCCTGTATAGAGATGGCTGTGTAACCTCCTGTATAGAGAAGGGAAATAGTCTCCGTTTGGTTTTAGGCATTAGGAGCTCTCTGTAAAACTTTGTATGATAAAAGCAGTGTATTTAAGTGTAGAGTGTGTAATTTAAGGAGTAAGATCTGAACAAATATAACAGAACAAAAAAAAAAGATATTGAATGTTAATAAGTAGTAATCAAATTACCTATTAAACTGTCATATGTGACGGTATTGGTAATTCCAGACATCTTCATTCTTGTATTAACTACCCAGAGAGGGCTTGTAACTAATACATTAACAGTTCCTGAAATAAATAAAATAATAGATATTACGTAAATTAGAAAATTATTTACTATATATGTTTTGGTTTTATATACTAATTATAAATTATAAAACAGAGTGGATAATTCTCTTGTAACTTGGTTTATAGTACTCTTTCACTTTGAAGTTTATAAAGACAAAATAATTCAAATCAAATATGTCTCCGTTATTAGGGACAGGTTTCAGATTTATTAAAAATAGAGGTTGCTGAATTCTTGTTGTCCTCTGAAATACTTAACAAGTTACAACTTTTTTCATTAATTTTACAATCTTATTTAATTGATTTGTCAACTTAATTACCAGCAATTGTAGCCATGATTAATTCTAAATTATTGCTTCCCGCAAATTTGAGCTTCAAACCATGATAAACATAGAAATATACAAAATTAGAAGCACAAATGCTTTGTAAAACAGGCACTATTCCTCGGTAAAGAGTGGACCTGAAAAACACAAAAAGTTTGAATAGCTTCCATTATTTAGTATTTTGGTTGCCTATTTTTTTTTTTTTTTGACTGGGTAATATTTAAATTGAACTTACACCCCTTCCTTTTCTATGAGATCATTCATTACTTCTAGAGTACTTTTGACTTTTCTGTTTTCTTCCACTGAAAAAAGCAAAACAGAAAATAATTGAAATGTATACTTAACTTTATCAAAACTAATAATTTACCATATTTAATTTTTTTAAATATATCAAAAAAAAATAATTCAAAAATATTGTCTTATACAAGAGTTTCACAATGAGCAAAATTTCATAATAAGAGATAATACATGCCTGATTTTAATGAACAAGGTCACAAATACAGCTAATTACAGATATTTTTAAAATTATATCTTTTCAACAATGAAATGACTAAATATACATAAATAAAACATTACCTCGTCACATGTTTTAGTTTTCATTATGAAATTCTGGGGGGAGGGTGGGACTACGGGATGTATTATCTATATGGATGGATAGTTCAAAAGGGGCTTTACATATAATCAATGTTTTGTAAGAAAGAGATATCATGAAAGTTGGTAATCCTTGAAAAGTATCAAGTTGCCTCACCGAGGGGAGAAATCAATCCAAAAAGACTAATTGTTATTTAATTTGAATACTACTCCCCTTCAAGTTGAGGCACCATTAAATAAAAAGTATGTCATCAAGGGGTAGCGTTAACTAAGCAGATTTCACATATGCTGCTATGACACACTACTGTTATACCTCATATTTGCATTTATCTCAAAAAGTAAAAGTTCAATGAGAACAATATTTGGTATTTAAGCTTCAAATAATGTGCTTCATGATATAACAGCTTATTGTAAATATGACATAAGTAGGAGTGGGGGTTTACTGATGGCCGAAAATTAAAAATGCAAATGTCTCAGTTAATAACCAAAATAGTAAAAAGCCCCATATAAAAACATTTGTAGAACATTTAATTTGCAATAAGATTTGTTCTGCACACTTATTGAATAATATCAGAGATATTTCAAATGTTCAAAATTCCCCCCTCCCTCCTGTCTGATTTCAGCTGTTAACAAACTTGATCTTTAATTTTACAGAAAACATTTAAATATCCAGTTACAGTTTTCGTTTCACATGTCATAGAAACAATATCTACAATTTTTTCTTTTGTGTGTTTTTTTGTTTGTTTCTTACCTTTTCACAAATAAACGACTGAACCGAACTTTATGAAACTTATAAATAAATAAATAAATAATAATAAGTAAATGTATATTACTCCTAACCCAACTTAGACTTTAGGCTATATTAATATTCTCTGAGACGAACAGTAGTGGGGGTTATAAGGGAAAAATAGCGGTATTTTGTTTTCTATTGGGTTTTCTGCAAATATGCACCTGACAAAAGTTGTTTATTTTGTTATTTAAAGTAACTTTTGTTGTATAACAATGTATAAACGAGATATATACTAAAAACTAAAGCGGGAGCCAACAATTTTATCAGGTATTAAAGATTGAACTGAACAAACTCGGTATGTGATTTAGCATTAATTCTTCCATGATTATAAGCTGTACCAACATTGCTAGAAATGAGCAGGAGTGGGGGTTACAAGGGAAGCCTAAAATGAAAAACTGGGAGATTTAGTTTGCAACTGGTATTTCGACAAAGATATACATAAAAACGTTGTTTATTTTGTTATTCAAAGTAACTTTTGTTATTTACACTTTTATCGTATACCAAAGATTAAATGAGATATACGTTAAAAACTATAGTCAAACTATAGGAGTCAACAATTTTATTATTACTCATTAAAGTGTCTGTATAAAAACTGTTAAGTGTCTTTGAAAAATCAAAAAATCACAATTATGTTTTTAGATTTATATGATAGTTTTAACTATGATTTGGATTAGGGAGGTAACAAATCTCTGCTCCTTCCGCATCTCAATTGTTATTTATTTTAATTAGAAAATAACTTCATTATTTATTTCCAATATAAATTTAAACTTGAAGATTCTTTAATTTGTATAATTTATTATTTAAACAGTCAGACTGAAATCACACAATGCGTGACAGCGGAAGTTGTGCGAATCAAACTCTTTAATTGTGGTATAAATTATCTTAATTCCTCCGATATTTTAACGTTATTGAATTGACTATGTACTATCTATTACTAATAAATGTTACTAGGTAATGTCATTATAACAGATGACAATAAGCGCTTAAACTCAATATGATTTGAGTTTGCAGGGAGGGCTACAATATCTTTCCCTCACCTCGATTTTAGAATAAAAATTAAATTATTTTTAGTGTATCACTGTTATTTGTTTACACCAGGAATATAAATTATTAAAAAATATGTTTTCTCAATGTTTTAAAAAAATAATTTTAGTTCTTAATGTTTTAAATAAATAATTTAAGTAAAGCAATGTTGGTTGGAATTGCATTCTTTCCAATTTACAGTTATTTATATAACTATGCTCACATTCACGGATTGGTTTCTGAGAGGGTATATGTACATTATAGATAATATTTACTTATAATAAATGCTATTTAATTATAAATGTTTATGATTTGAATTATTCACAGTGTCTCAAGCATTCGGCAGGATTGACTACGAACTTATTTTCATTTGCTCATCAAAACTAAAATTTCTATTCTATAAGTCTCCTACATGACCCTTACGAGAAAACAATATGCCCAAACGGGAAGTTTAGTTGTACACACTGAAGCCTTGAAAAAAAAAAATACCATCATCATTCAGCCTCTAATGATTTCCTGAGCAAAGCCAGGTACCTTAGCTAGTATATATATATATCAAATTTTTAATGGACCTCATTTTCTTCCCCTAGGTAGGATGGACATTTGAGGAAATTTTTGAAAATCGTGTCATGAGTATGACGTTAATAAGGACTTCCCTTATGGGAAATCTGCTAATATTTAGTTCAAAACACTTTACAGTCAACATCTTTATTTGCATTACTTGTATTAGATTATTTCAACAGTGTATGAAATGCAGTTCATTAATAAAACTTTCTTGAGTAAATAATCAATAAATAAATATAAAAGCATTTAACATTTGTTATTATTATCAGCAATCACACCTTACTTTTATACCCTAACAGAATATTTTCTTGTGTAAAGCCTAACAGAATTTCTTGCTATTCCTGGATAATTTTTTCATTCTTTCATTTTAAGTCCAGTTTTCTTAGTTTATATCTTTAGGTGTTCAATGCTAATATAATTTGTTTTATAAGGGAAAAGACATTTAAGCTACATATAATGACTTGACACTATCAACATCAATACCAGGGTGGGCCTTTAAAATTGGGATACTATAAAACTATATCTTTGTATAATGGCAGTAAAACCGAAAAAAAAAAAAATCTATAAAACATTGTCTAACTCCCATGATTTAGGGTCCTGTTGTATCCACCAGCCAGAAAAACTCAAGTTCATATACAGTTATAACGAAACTATATAACAAAACTGTATATATTAAAAAGTTTTAAAAATATGTTCTGCACTACTTGTAGAATATTTTCCTATGGCACAAACTCATCTTCTAGAACTCACAGATAATTCATAGGTAAAGCCAAAAACTCAAAGCATTTTAGAGTTTAAAAAATAAATTTTGCTCAGAGCTCTGATTATTAATTACAATCGTTAGAACATTAATATTTGTCTATCAAGATAAAAAACCACATTACGTATGATCAAACACAAGGAAAATTCTTACATTGTAATCGACATCTCACTGTATCCAATGGGTAAAATACCATCATTCCAATCATACTGCCCTGGAATTAACATAATTACATTAATTGAACAAATTAATACAAGGAAAAGTAATTATAAAGTTGATTATAATGATTTATATACTTACAACAGCTCCAGAGACAGCATGAACCAAATTGTTGTAAGAAAATAATTCTTTGGATATCACAGCCATTGTAAATATAAATGGTTTATTCCTTAGTTATGTCGAGAAACAAAGTATTAGTCTTCCTATAGTTAGAGGCCACTCTCCATTCATCTTGTATTATAATTGCACTCTAAATATGTTTCCCACATTAAAACGCACATAATTTCCAGAACATCAGTAAATGGATCCATACAACCGTAAATAAACCTCCTCACTGATAATAAGAAGGTTAAAAACAGTCCATAGAGCTTTTTGCCACAGTCCAGTACTGTGTTTTGAAAATTGAAGTATTCATGGAAGTACAAAAAGAAGCACAATTTGTATTTTTGCTGGTATAAAAATTTCTACACAATGGAAATAGGTGCTTATTTTATTTTTGATGTCCAGTATATGCATCCCGTTTCAGCAAGGCAAAAGCTTGTTTTCGAGATTTATTTAAAAAGAAAAGTTAAAAGTGGATGGTTCTAACATGATCTACAAAATCTTGTACGTCAGGAGACAACTTTCAAGTCAAAATTCCCTTACCTTTTTACCATTCATTTAAAAAGTGCAATTAATGTTACAGTAGTTCAAAAGCCCTTTTCAAGAGCGACTCTCTGTGTATACATATATCTAATTATGAGCTAGCGAATCAAAAAGCTACGACAGGAAGTCTTAAAGACAAATATGTTATACATATTAACACGAGGTTCAATCAAAACCACTAAATATCCAAATAAAAAAGGAAATGGAAGTAATTTATATCATACATCTATCTAAGAAAGTGAAACTTCTTTTTTGGCATTCTGCCTCTTTTCCTGGATAGAAAAAAAAGTATTTGTGTTGAATTGGGCACTCACATTGTGTTTCCGCTAACAGTTACTTCCAACGACTTCTTGAAGTCCCCCATCTAAAACGTCCTCATATGTAGAGTCGCCCCCCCCCCGGGAATTCTCTGTGGCCTCCTGGAGTACAAAAGTTTTAATGACTGTAGATGTAAATTTCTTGATTAGCCGTGGGTAATCCCCTTTTCTAGTCGTCGTTGACTTGAATCTCAACGAGATCGTGGCTTCTACTGCTATCCTTAATACCCGAAGAGAACATATGGGCTAGTTTATTGTTTAGGCCCTACATCCTTTAGGCTCGTTCTGCATCAAAGCCAGCACGACATATTGAATGATTTGTTCTTATTCCAGCCACCTCTTGCTTTTAGGGGTGGCCTGGGCGATAGGTCTCATGGAAGAGCTTTTCATTTCAGCATACTTCCCTTAATATTAATTAAATTGAACACAAATTGTTGATAAACGAAACCCGAGATCTCCTTAAGCTATTGATGTTTCATCATTGCTAGCATGTTTAGAGTCATCGGCCAATAAGGAGGACCTTTATAATCATAAATTCAGAATATCTTGGCCTTGATTTTGGTATTCGGTTGTGGGCCTATTAATGAGGACATAAATCAAAACCTGAACTGGAAATTTATATTTACTAAACGGAAATTGTTAATTGCTAAAATCGCACTTAGACAAAGGGGAGGGGTTCGAGAGGGGGCAAAATAAAACAATAGAAATATCTCTGTTATTACAAGTAGGATCGATAAATGTTATATATCCAGTAGTGTTGGAAATTTAGTCTTAAACAACTGTTAATCTATACTATTTTTCTCTGGTTCGTATGTTAACCAAGATATTTGTATGCTTTAGTGTCCTGCCTTCAATACTCCTCATTTTAACAATTTGCTATTATGATATATTGCGTTAAATCTTACTTCAACTCTAAACACCGCCTATTGATTTCATAGTATCTGAGATACTAAAATAAATGAGAGATGTTTCGACATTAATTAACATTCAATGCTATATCTTTGTTATTATTACTCTGACGAAAATTTTATATGAATAATCTTGGTGATGATCTGATACACTATGATTATTGTTCTATACGTTTTTCTCTAACTTGACTATCAACAAAGTTATTTTTATTTTGTCGTATAGTCCTTCAGTAAACCTCCGCTAGTATTCATGGGAATATACTTTATGCTACTGAATCATTCAACACAGAAAAGAAGAAAAATAAAAAATTACAAATAGCTTGAGTTAGAGATAAACTATTTTTAGAACAACGGTTTCAACAAGAATGGTTATATTACATATTCCCTCCTGTACACTTCACAAACTTGCCTTGAAAATGTTCTTTGGTAAAATGTATGCCTTAAAATGGTTCTATTTTACACAACCTACATTTTCATCTTTTTCGAAACTTTTCGCTTAGTTCGAGAATTAAATTACACTAGAAGTCCTTATATATAGAGAGTTTTGTTTATTATTTTGAATAAGTATAATGGAGATTACAGGAGTGAACAGTATTTATATTGGTCAATATAATCATAAATCGCAGCAATGATAGCCACTGGTTGCCTCAAAACAAATAACTAAATTATCTGGCTATCTAAATATAGCCTCGACCATTCTAATCATGAACTATTTAAGTAACATTCTTGGATGTATATTCCAATTTCTAAGAGGCTCTGAACATAGTACACATGGATTGAAAGACAGAAGTTGTATTTTTACAATTTATAAAATAAATTCGTTTCAGAAAAAAAACAAAACAAACAAATACAAAAAAGTGAACAGATAAACAAGACGATTTTTTTTAATATCAACTTTTTATTTTATCGTAGAACCAAATAAATTCACTTCCTTTCAATTGCGTGAGCTCCTTTTCTGTCTTTTCATTGGGAGTTTTAGAAGGATCTTGTTTTTCCAGAGTTATTACAGGTTGAAAGCCGAATTCATTTGCAATATATGCAACATTCCTTTGGTAACCATCTCTGCCAATATTGAAATATGAACCTCTCTTATTCCCTTCAACATCCCCTTCTTCTTCATGTCCATGATAGGACAAGGTGTAGTTGAATTTGTAGAGTCGAGCCATGAATTCTAATATTTTCATTTCCGTATTTGTTAAAATTTGCTTTGTCAAAGACTCAGGAAGGATAGGACTTTCTTTTGGAACTGGTAAATTTAGGTCTGCAGAAGATTTTGTTGTCTGATGAATTCCACTAACTGGACTGTTTGGCTTGCTTTGCCCGCTGTATGAGGAGGGATTGACTTTATTTGGCCCAGGCTTGGAACGATCATCAGGTGGACGGTATACGGGAGGCTTGCTGCTATCAGGCTTAGTTGGTATATTATTAACTCCTCCATAATTAGGAGATCGATTATCAATGGGCGTAAGACTCGATTTTACATCTGCATTAGGGACTGTTTGAGGACTCTTATAACGATTGTCCAGCAATGGAGGCTCAAACATGGTTGATGGAATTATTGGATTCTCTGGCGTTTGCTTTTGAAGTGGTATATTTTTAGGCTGTGCATTTTCCTGCGAATCCTGTCTATCCGGAATCAGACAGCCGCTACACCCCTGTTGACCACTCAGTTTTCTTACAGCTGGCTTCTTTGTAGTAGTGGTGGTGGTGGTGGTAGTTCCTGTAGATGAGGCCATATTCACCATTTCTGAAAAAAGAAAAAAAAAAATCAATTCAAAAATATTGGACAGATATTAAAAAAACTTCTTTCATTTTTCTAGGGATATATTAGTTACAGTTATTATGGAAATCAGTGTGCTGAAGTAAAACCTATTTTCAGTTCTTCACTATCAGCAGTTTTTGAGTAATTACGATTTTAGCTTTTTAACCCTTGGTGCATTTGGAAAACATTTAAAACCATTAAACTTTAATCATTGTAAAGTTATTGAAGACATATTCCAAACAGTGAAGGAACTACTCGATACATCCACCATTGTACATGGAGCTTAACATAAAAAAATATGCAAAAAATTATATCTCCCATTATAGATTATTATATCTTTTATGGTGAATATCCTTGCACCTTCGAATTATATTCCAGCAGTAATCTGTCTACATGGTAGGTATCTACCACCACCGATGACTTAAGGTCATGAATCTTTCACGATGTTCATCAGACACGCCGCTGCATATTTCAAGGAAGTGATCCAAATGGAAATTCAGAAAATGCACTTTCGGGGACATGTTGCATCCCAAGTTTTTGTATGCAGCAAGTATCATATTTACTAATTCTTTGTAGTTGAAGAGCCCATCTTCGTTTTCCTAGAAAGTTTTTGTGACATTCTTAAAACATATCCACGCTTGTTTTTATTCTTAAGTAAGGGTTTCTTAAAAATTTGAGTATCGTTGAATTTGTGTAATCCGTGGGCCAAGAAATACACCTTCCTTCATTTTTGCTGGTGTAAGGCGAGGAAATATGATTGAGAAGTATATAAATCCTCTTCCACTTTTATCCATCGCCTTAACAAATTGCTCCATAAAGCCTAATTTGATGTGAAGTGAATGAACAAGCACATCTTCACTAGCTACCAATTTCGTGCAACAAATGTTTTTCTCCCAGTTTCCAAATTCGTAGAATCTATTCCTTTTTCTTATTATGGGAATCTCTGTCACGACTATCCCACTCACTTAGGAAACACCCAAATTTGATATATTTTTGATGCATACCCAATATCATGGCAATAATTTTGTATTTCAAACATTTGATCACGTATTCCAAAATTACATGCGACTCTTTACTATATACTATGGCAAGCAGGACTAATGGTTTTATTTCATGTACCCGTTTTTAAATAAATTCCTGTTCCCTTGCGGAGATCTAACCCAGTCATCAAAATTAATTAATGACATATAAAACTGTAAACCAGTGAACGACTTTTCAATTTATAAATAGCGAATTCCCAACTACCAAATATTCCAGTCATCCCTTACTCCAAAAACTTGCATAAAGATATATGTGTAGTTTGCCTCTTGTAGACTAGCACATAATAATTTAGAACCAATATCTGCCTTAAAACTAATTATTTATTTATAAATAAATAAAAAAAACTAATAGGAGCTTATGCCGTTTAGTCAATCAGATATAAAACATTATATGTAATTTCTGTGTGGTATTGTGTTCTCAATGCTAATCCAAATTGTATTAGCGATTTGAGATACATTTCACACACTTAAAGAAACAATTAGAAGAAAATGATAAAATACTGAAGAGAAAATATACTCACTCAAACCTATTCTGATATTCCTTGTCTTCAATATTATAAAGTTTCCTTCTTCGTCTGTGGCGTAGACTGTCACGTGATAAACCCCATCAGCTGTAATGAATCCATATTCTCCCATGATAATTCCTTTTTCATCTGGAATGAATTATTATATTTAAATGTGACAATAATATAATTAGAATTAATTCCACATTTTCATAGTATTTATTACTTATTGGGTTGTTACATGGAAAAATATTTTATTTAGAAGATAAAAACTCTTATTTAACAAAAAACTATTTTATTTTAATCATGTCAAGAACTGCTATTAAAACATCTATATTCATGAAAAGGGGGCTCAGGTTAGACATGTGAGTTAAAGTGTTGACCTTAATCTCACATGGCGAGTTCGATTCCCGCCTGGGTAATAGGAATTTATTTAGAGACGGAATTCATTTAGTAAAATCCTTAGTCCCACCCTGGCTAGAAAATGATGATAACCTTTAGAAAACCCGCCCCAATTAGCCTTAGTTGCAAAAAGTGGACGCTAATAAATAATGTAAATTTTATTCATGAAAAAATAAAAATTAAATATACCTTTAACGAAAGTCCGAATACCAAGTTCTATTCGTATTAACATCTTTAGAGATAAGACAAAAATTATGATTAAAACTATAATTAAACTAGCACATTTCTATATTTTTAAATGTTTGAAAGCAATTCGGAGACGATTTATTTCCCATTGTTCACTCGCTATGAGATCATTTTGTTGCTATTTCTAAAATTGAATTAAAGTAAATTAATATGAGTCACAGATGGATAAACTAAACCCTTTCTCTTTCTAATGTAGTAAATCATGTACAGTTTCAGAATTTTTCAGGGATGTTTCTCATAGCAAATCAATTGTTAAAACAGAAGTATAATAATTAGTTTGGAGTAATTTGCATATTTAAAAATACGGAAGAAAATAAGTTAGTAATGATGAGAAACAACCTCTGTCTTTGCTCAATAGAAATTATTTTGTTCATTGAAAATGCAAATGTGATTATATTCAAACAAATATGATATTAACGTCCACATTGTGCTACTAAGGCTAATTGGGACTGGTTATCTATAGGTTATCATCTTTTTCTAGCCAGGGTGGATTTAAGGATTTCGATTTAATGAGTTCGTCACTAAATAAATTCCTATTTCTCTGGTGAGAATCGAACTCACTTCATTGCGAATCGAACTTATGTAGCCTTAAATAAGAATTAGAACACAACTATTTTAATGACCAAACAATTACTTGCTTGAGCTTCCTTTGGTAATTTAAAACGTATAAAAACCACAACTTACAAAAGCTTAGCCAGCATAGTTATGTTTACACTTTCAAACTGCAGCTGAGACGTTTCACTCCCAATAATAAAGGTTTTTGCGATTCACTATTGGGATTGTCAAATCGTTTTTGCCTCAAAGTTGAACTGAGTGAGAAACAGAAATCTCTTCTTCTAGTTGAAATTTCCAAATTACGAAACAACTCCAAATAGAACCTATCGGCTCCTTATTTTGTTAAGCATTCGATAAATAAATAAATTCATCTGAGCGATCTTATGAAAATTCCTAGGCACTAGACAAAGATATATATCAATTTGATCCCTTTAGATCTCATAAACAGCGATCGCAAATATTGTCATTGATGAGTGTATGTGTGTGCCTTTGAAGTTATCACGTGATTTTTGTTGTATGGGAAACAAATAAAAAAAAAATTAGTAGAATAAGGGGAAGCGAATATTGTCCATCGTAAAACCTATTTTAGTCATAAATATTTCAACAGTCCTCACAAATTTTTACTATGAGTATAAAAAGTGAATATCCAAAACAGAAAGGATATTTTTGGTAATTGCAAGTGATAAAAATGAATGGATTACATTGAGCATTAAATCCAGTCTTCATATCTCTATGTGGGACTAATTTTATTAAAAACAAATTAATTACTATAAACAACACTAAGTTGGTTCAGTAAATTAAAATGTTACTTTCTTTGCAATTTGATTGGTCATTTAAGCATTAAATAAGTTGAATATTTTTAACAGATAAGGATGTAACCTGTGAAACTTTAATAGCGACAAAATGTTATGAAGGCATTTATTAAATTTATTCAACCAGTATCAACGAGTTGGTGTCCCTATCATATTCACTGCAGAGCAATGACATATAACACATAAAATTCGTTATTAGTGATTTAAAACCCCATCATTTTTAGTTATCCCTTTAATAATTGTAAGTGTTCTTACCTTTCTTTTCATATCGATGCTGCTCTCCATCAATAACGAAGCCGAATTCGTACGGTCTATTTTCATCGTTGGTCTCAGTAGTCTTCTGACACGCTCCTGCTGCGAGAAGGACTCCTAGCAAGAATCCCTAAACCCACAATGACTCAAGTATGATAAAAAAGTTCTTTTCACAAATATCTTTATGAACCTCTTCATGGAGAGGTTTTAGAATGTTTTTGTTCTGGCTTTCATTAAAAAAATGATTAAAGGTTAAATTTGTCATGTTTCCTTCAAGGAAATTTAAATATTTAAATTGTAATCATGACGAAAGAAAGAATTAAAAAATAAAATAAAAATGTGCATTAATATATATACAAACATACATATTTAGACACACACATATATATATTTAGCTATTTATATAAATATAAAGGGGGGTGTGCGGGGGAGGGGGCGTTCTTTCAGTTTCACCGGTGTTCAATTGAGTAAGTACTGGATTTTAGAAGTAGTTATCAGATATACATGAAATTGCCTATTTAACACCTTCCCGAGGTTGTTAGACAAAAAAGATTTATACTTTCGCACAGGCATGCACGCACGAACACAAACACACACACACACATATATATATATATATATATATACAAATATATATTTATTTTATATATATTAAAGAAGCGATGGGGTTTTAATGAGGGAGTAAAATAAGATATAGCGACTATTTCTCCCTTATTATGAGTCGATTTGAAAATATTATATTATAAAACTTATAAATTAATGACATTAATTTACTACAATGGTTGTTCTACACTTTTTTTTCCTAGTGCGAATATTAAAAGTGCCCTCAGTATTATTAATTTCATTTTCAGCCTTCAATTAAAAAAAAATTCCAAGTTTCAAGTCATGTTTACGTTGCTTCTTGTTGTTGTAGAAATAGAGAATATCACATGAGCGTACTACTCCGACGAGTTTTCTGATATGTAATTCAAGTGTTTGTTCTTGCATAAAACGTAGAAGAATTGGGCTTTTATTACAAGATTAATGGCCCCTTACTAGGTAGAAAACTTAAGATTGTCCTGACATATGCGTACTATTGAAGGTAGGTACCTGAAAATAATCGTAAAGTAGACCGAGGGAAGTAACAGATTACCATGAAATGATGAACCAAATTTTCTAAGTTTGTGTCCTCTCTTAAAAGTTAGGTGGCCTTTTTTTAAAAGGATACAGTTAATAAATAGATTATCAGTTAGGGTTCAGTATCTGAGCTACTTTTTAAAGAAATTACATTTTGAAATAAAGCGCAAAATATGTTTTATCCAGTCCGCTTTACAATACAAAGAGTATTCCTATCTTATTTACAGATAGCTATGAACTTTAAAATTTGTTAGCCTAATTCATCTAAATGTTGGAGTGGTTAGGGGTTGAACCAAGCCACTATTATTTAGAGAATTCTTATTTTCACGGAAGAAGAATGATATGGACATGCAATTATTGATTTGCCTTGTTCTCTGTGGTGTAATGCTATTAAAATAACAAATGCATAAGGAAAAAGTACACACCACAACCGTTAGAGACCGTTTCAGCGGTAGAATAAGTAATTGGCATAATCTAGGCTTCATAGCAAGCTACTGATTTAATGTATTTCCAGACATGCTGAACATCATGACGTCCTTGAGGATTATTTAAAAAGGAGGAAATTGTCCCAATAAAGTAACATGAGTAATAATTAACTATGACTGAATCTGTCACAGGACGAAATTCAAACCATCGCTTTAAACTAATCGGAGAAATGATAGTGTTTATTATTTGACTGATTCGTATATTTGAACTTTTATAGACTAACTGATAGTTTACATCTCGTAAGGTAAATTGATATAAATGGCATTCAAAAGAGTATGTATCATGCCCAGTTGGGATTTAGGTATTTCCAAATTCATGTCCATCTGGTAGGTTGATAATGGCTTTCTATGTGGATATATGGTTGTGTCCTTGGTATATGCTTCCCGTCTACCTACATATATTTGCAATTAGCAATCAATTTTATGCCTGTCGCTAGAGGTCTAGACTTTTGAAAGCAAATAATGTCTCTGATGCAGTGAATCATTCAAATTCTTTCCAAGCCATTTTCTCTAACACGAATATGACTGACAAAGCAAAGAACTAATTCTCTGCATAACTTTAAATGTTGCTAATCGCTAAAGAAGGAAAGCAACATCTAAAGGATAAATAGTAATGATAATATAACATGAATTTTAAAAATTGACGTTTTAATATATTTTCCCTTGATGTCCATCAACGCTACCTATTAAATGATAAAAATGAGGTTCTTTCGGACTAACTTCGTTGAAGAATGAAGTCAAATCCTGAGGAGTGGAGTTAATCAATGAAAACTAGTAAAAAATATATCTGTTATTGAAAGATTACATGGACAATCCTATGGGAAAATTAATGTAGTTGTTCTTTACAATGGTTGATAGATTTATTTATTTTGGCTCACACTTTATTGGATTTATTGACATTTTTCAGCCCCAAGTAACCTCTCGGTACATTACGATTATCGGGAGGCCATACATTTAAAGACGATTATTAAATCATAATTAAAAGAAAATCTCTTTATTATTTAAAATAATACTTCTAGAATTTATAAATGACAACATGGTGAACTTCTGGTAGGCCACTCATTATTTACTGTTAAAATATAATCTGGTTCAAGACTGCTTATCGCTATTATATGGTGATGGTGGTTCATACTTGAATAGGTTATCTGAGTCATTCTGTTTCTTTTGTTATTAGAAAATGAGTGGTCGTTTATTAACACTACTTGGTGATCGTTTATTATTACACCACTTGGACAGCTTACCTTGCAGAGTTCATGTGTAAGATGACGGCCATGGACGACCGCTTTATGCAGTTACTGCACTACATCGTACAGTTTTGGGCTAATTCTAATTTATAATTTAATTTTGTTATTCAAATTAATTCTGAACATATTATTTTAAATAATTATGTGTTTTTCATTTAAAATAATTTAATAATCGTGTTTAAATGGGTGGCCTCCTGTTAATCGATAATTACCATTATTTCACTAATTGAATTACACTGAGTTTATACTTCTGATTGTTAGAGCGTCATTTGGTGGCGGATTTGATGATGAGACGGATATGATAATGCCCTGAAATGTTGACATCATCTATGTACGAATTATGCCCCAAAATATAATAATTATATCTATTCCTGATTGCATATTAGGAAATCGCTAAGTTTACACGTCACCTGCGTGACTAATTCTTGCACAGTTAATCAAGTGCCTTCAAAATTTATTACTCTCCTTAAATTCACAAATTGGCAATTTTTCGAGCATTTTTCATGAGTTATTGGGATTTATTTTCATTGGAACGTTAGACTTAGTGTTGTGATTTAACCAGTAATCTTTGCTCAAAAACAGTTATAGGGATATGCCCAGTAAGTAGCTAAAAATGTTGTTTTATTTATACTTATATGGCCGTACATTACATCATATAATTGGTTTCCAAGTTCCTGAATAAATTATTCATAGTTATCTTGACATTACAATATACAATAAATCACTGCTTAAAGGATGCAGGTGGAATGCTGATGAAACTGCAATTGTTAAGAGCAGGAGCTTCTAGCTGCACGACATTTGAAGCTAGTAGTTGAACATACCGTCCATGAATATCTGATGTGTTTTATCACAGCTACAGCCTATCGATTTCCTTGAATATCTTCCCTAGGCCGTGACCAGGAACTCTGATCACCATCTGTAATTTATGTATGACGAATTCATTAACCCCAACCTATTCTCTTTAACCTTTAACCGTTTCTTCTTCGTATATTATGGTCTGTTCCGGCTTTTGGCCATAGTCATTTCATTGATGCTCACCTGCCTGTGGCAATATTATCGTTTTAAATATAAATAACATTAGTGTGATTGATCGCATGTACATCAAGTAAAAATATTTTGTTAGTTGTTTTTGTTAACGATACTATTAATTATGATAGGCGTATTGAAAATAAGCTAAAATTTAGGTGGGTAGTAGCACACAGGAAAAATGTATATGTAAAAGAGAACAGCGCACGACAATGCAAAGCACCATGTAAAATGCAACATTGTCGAATGGCGCAAGTATCTACTAACAATATGGAATGATTTGCCAGATTGTGGATAGAGATTAGAGTAGTATGAACATCGCATTATTTATTAAAGATTACAAATGTCCATCGATCCTACCCAGGAGATGACGAAAATGAGGTCCGTTCAAAACTGTATGTATGTATGTATGTATGTATATATATATATATATATATATATATATATATATATATATATATATATATATATTTGTCCGTTAACACTCTAGCGGTCGCAATTTTTGTTTAATCGTAGAAAGATCAAGTTCGTCAAATCTCTGTCACGTCGGATCGAAAACGGATATAGAACCAATCTTATTTCAAATTAAATGTACTACAAATAGTGTTATGCGTGAGGGACTCTTAGTAAATAATTGGCATTGCTTCCTCTTGAGTATAGCTACAACAAAATGCAATCCGTACATCATTTTGACGAATTCCTATACAGCGTCAAATCAAAGGTATTTTTTTTGGGGCACACAATCAGGTTACTCTAAATTCTTCTTGAGTCGCTTTGTGGCTTTATATAGATTTTCATTTAGTTCTCAATATAAAACACGAAGAAACAAATTTATTGGAAAACGTTGCTTACTGCTGAAGAAGATAAATGACCATACAGTAGTAGTTCTCAAACATTTTTGGCGACAAAGCCCTTTTGAAAGAGAAATACTTAACGGAATCCTAAAATAAAACAAAAATGCCTTGATGTGCATTCTTTATTAGTAAACATAATACTAGTACAATGTAACAGTACTTATTTCATAAGATATAAGTCCGTCACGCAGGGGCTGCGTAAACTAAGCAGATTTCCCACGTGAAGTTATACAATAGAGAAATCTCCATACGAGAGCCGAACAGTTACGGCAAAGGGCCAAACTAGCTTTTGGCGGGAAATTCAGTCTTCCGTTACCGGTCCAAATTTAATAAAAATGCAAATATCTCGATTAATATTCAAGATAGAGAATACATGTATAGAACAATATTTATAGTAAATTTAATTTACAATAAGATTAATTCTATACAATGTTTCGATCCGACGAATAGTAACGGAGATTTTTCGAAAATCCTCCCCTCTAAACCCCCACTCACTGTGGTCCGATTTCAGCCGATAACGAACTTGATCTTTCTTTTCACATAAAACGACTAAATATCGAGTTTGGTAACGATCAAACAAAAATTGCGGCCGCTAGAGCGGTAACAGACAAATGTATATATATATATATATATATATATATATATATATATATATATATATATATATATATATATACATATATACATACAGTTTTGAACGGACCTCATTTTCGTCATCTAGTAGGTAGGATCGATGGACATTTGAAGAAAAATTTCGAAAATTCCGTCATGAGTACAACCTCAATAGCTGATTTCCCTCAAGGGAAATCTGCTAACAGTAACTTCATATTCACGGAAACAGCTACTGAGATTTAAAAACACTTAATTATAAAGAGGCAGGCTAAATTACATGAATAACAGTTTTACATATTCATTTATTAAAATTTGCCTATCTCACATTGAACGAATATTTTAGAAAATTATTTATTATGGATTTATTATTATAAAATTAAACCATAATTAAAAATTAACATTTTTTTGTAATTATTAATAGTAGCTTGTTTACGTTGTTGGGTGAAAACGAGCTCCTTGATTTTTTAATTTGTTAATAAGAGATTTCAATTTACATATAATAACTATGAAAAGTAATGCTAAGATATTTAATATATGGAAAATAATGCCATTTAAATTAAGTACTATGTAAGAGTGAGGTTAGTGGATAAGAAAATATTTTTTTTTCAGTTGGCTCGTAGAATTTGGGGATCTTTGTCCCCACTGAGGAAGATTCGGAAAAAATAAAATCGGAAAAACACAAAAAAACAGCATATGTAAATTAAGTAATTAATTTGGCAGAGTACCTGAATGTTTGTTTAATTGAAGCTTCGCATTTGTGGTGTGCTGTTCAATAAATGTAAACGTGAATGCTCAGGTTTGTCATGAGAGTTAAGGGGTTGTGGTAATAGGCAACGTAAACATAGAATCGTAGGCTTGATTCCCGCTTGGGCAACAGCGTCATTTATTCATTGACTAATTCACTAGAAAAGTGGAAATCCTGTCTCATCAACGCAGACAATAAATAAATATCTTAAAAAAAAAAATTATCTTAAACGGAAACAAACAATAATACAAAGCCCGTCGCGCATTTGAGGAGTAAACTAAGATTTTTTATTTCATCTCATGTTCTATTCTCAACTCCTCACGTAATAAGCAGTCCTATGTACACAGGACTGAAAATTAACCTAGACATTAGATAATTAGTGGTACGAGTTACCTTAAGAGATAATCCATCAGTCGTGGTAAGGAGTACAATAACGTCGGAATCAAGAATATTAAAAAGAAAATACAAAATAACTTGGACAATATTCCCTAATAAAAAATAAGTTTATAGAAGAGCGATGTAGTAAATTACTTTATTAATTATAAGAATTTCAATTTCGACATCATTGTTCTTAGAATGATCTGGAACATTCCAAAAAAAAAAAAAACATAAATGAACCCACCGAATTTAAATAAAATTTTTGACAAAGAGAACAAGTTTTTATATATATATATATATATATATATATATATATATATATATATATATATATATATATATATTGTTTACATTAGATTTTTGATCCAAATAACTGATCCTATCACTACCCCTATAACGAAAATGGATAACTATGAGGGGAGAGAACAAAAAAAAAAGTTTATATGACGACAAAATTTTATTTAAGAACAATTACGGACAAACATGTTCCGCACGGACTAGTGCACATACTAAAATAAATTAAATTAAAATGCGAATTTAAAATTAAAAAAATTGACCACTAAACACATTTTGGCTTACGTTGAATGTCTCATATGTAAATTTGATAAATGATCTAGTCTCTTACAGTACGTGGCATATAGTAATAGTCGAATTGCATTCGATCCTCTCCAAATTAATTAAATAAAATGCAATTAGTGTTTGAAAGATTTTATTAAGTTTACCAAAAATATGGACTTGTATCACAGAAAAATTGGAGTTCAATGTTTTGATTCTGTGGAATAATGAAACTGCAGCGTTGGTTGACTTTAAATTTATTTCATTTCATTTGATATAATTTTTTTAGTATTTCATAAGTATAATAGCCATTGTAAATAATATAAAATTTGTATCTGTAAATTAATGTGACATGTTAATTCTATAAATGGAACATGTAAATAAATAAATGTACTTTTTCATGGATACTATGTAGTAGAAATCAGAAAGAGAATCTTTATTGATTATGAACTCTTATGTTTTTCGTAAATATGCTTAAATAAAATGAAAGGTATAAAATAATAGTCTGTTAGTAGTTTAAAATAATAACTGACTTTCTCATAGCAGTTTACTTGTATTTGGTTATTCATTGGCCATGGCCTTATAAATATTTAATGTTTGTGTATCTTGAGTTAAATGATATAGAGTCAGTCAGATTTGGTCGAGGCTTACCTGAGGTATCGGCCGCATGACAGGAACTGACAGTGCCTCCAGTCCCCACTCGAAGACACCTCCTACCTCATCCCCGCGTTGTTGTAAGTTCGGTCATGGTTCAAGGCTGGGGTTAGAACAGTCTTGTTTACTTTAAGAAATATGAGTTTATGATGTCATTTCAAAAATCGAAAACCACTTAAGGTATTAAAGGCGGATTAATCGCCATACTATAAATTAAAGCTGCGCATCCAAATATCGGCTGACTGTTTTAAGTAACTATTAAGCCTACCCAACAAAAATTGTATCCTTCGGATGAAACCTGTTTTGTAATTTATTGGCGTATTGCTAATCTGACAAGAATAAGAGTGGAGATTTACGAAAATATCCACGAGTAAACCCATTTACAAATTAAGAGTCAGCTGATGTTCTACTCTGACAAAATAGAACTATTACTCTTGTGAAGAGATGGTTTCAATAATGCTATGCCCACCTTTTGTAGTGGGAGCATTATCCCTGATATGATCTGTGTTATATTTATATCACCTGTGAGTGAAATGCTTTTAGGATTTCCCTTAAGGGAAATCAGCTATTGAGGTCGTACTCATGACTCGATTTTCGAAAAATTTCTTCAAATGTCCATCGATCCTACCCAGGAGATGACGAAAATGAGGTCCGTTCAAAATTTTATATATATATATATACATTAGACTCCGGATCATATTTATGTATTTGCGACCCAGGTCTCGTCCCCAGTCACTATTCGTGTCAAAAGATTCATGGGATTTGAACCACAAAGCGACAAAAATTCTTTTGCAGCAATCGATTCTCACTTTCCTTTGAGCTGACGAGAGGTTTCTGGGAACCCATCGCGTGCACTAACCTTTGACATGCCGAGGTCCGGTGTGTAGAATGTTTAGCACGGTAGTTTCCGATATACCTACCATCCTCGCGATCTGCTTCTTCTTTAAACGGCCATCATTGAGCACCAATCCTATATATATATGATATATATAGGTTGTCTTCCACAGGCCTTCCTGGTCGCGAGTCGTCTTCTAAGGATATTCGCCCCATTTTTGAATAAACTACACCAATATTTCACAGTACTATAGGGGGGGGCTAGGGGACAAGTCGAAATACATGTTCCTATAGGTACGTTCAAAAATTTCTGAAGACCTTATGCCTTCTTAGACTATAGAATTTCATCACAGCTCTGTACTCAATGAATATTGCTCATTATTAAAGACAAGTGCAAAACTGAGTTTGATAATAAAAGTATTATATATATTAGACAAGTGATAGTAGGATTATAAAAATTTGTGTGAGTATTACTATGGATTAGGTAAACATGACAAGCTCAAAGTTCCTAAATGTATGTCTTAAATGTCCCTCCTTCATAGTTAGGCCGGGAACGTTTTTGGCTCTGTTTTCGCAGCATCTGCGGTAGTTAATTCTTAAAAATTGTTTCCAAAGATATTATATTTGTGCATCATGTCAATGTCAATCCCTTTTTCACAGAATAACACATTTTATTTATTTATTAATCACCATCTCTTGATATGTATGCCCACCCAAAAAATACTTTGGATTCGCGCTAACAATGTTTTAATTAAAACTATAACCTATTACATAAAACATAATGTCAGGAACACGTATGGCTTATGAAACTCTTATCGCTTAAAAATCTAAGCATATTAATGTTACAAAAATAGTAATTTATAATTTTATTTCTAAGAGTATTTTGTAATTAATGATTCTTCGCGGCAATACCAAAAGTACTATAAAAACTAGGAAAATTTATTATTAATATCCAGCCTATCTAATGAGTTTTGCTATACGCCGGGACTCATAGTGTGTTATGTATTAGGCCAAAGGTGAGAAGAACCATAAGTAGGACATACCTTTCGTAGTCCCTTATTCGTAGTCATTCCATATAACACCCACTATTGATAGTCCATGGGGTCGCAAAGATCATCAGGTGTGAGATGAAGATGGCCCCTTTCATATGCTTAGTGGTTGCCCTGGCCAACTCCTCCATCACGATCAAATATTAATAAAATTATTAACCAATAGTAACTATTAGTCAGTGAGAATTATTTTTCTATAAACTTTATTATTTTGATAACATATTAACTGAGTGGGCGTGCACACTCACACGCGCACACACACACACACCCCCTAAGAGTAATGTTTGGAGCATTGAAAGATAACCCCTAATAACTGATGTAGCCTGTGCTAACAAGAAGGACGGGCTAGAGACTGCAATTGGAGTGTCCTATATATATTGAATACTTCAATAGTCAAAGATGGCATTGTCTAGTCGTCGTACTAGAACTACTGGCAGTTACATTTTTTTATTTTCAAATTGAGCCAGAAATAGCATAAATTAATCACTTATTAATATTTAAACTTTTTGACCTATAGGAAATACATGCTGCTAGGTTTTTAGTAGTTCTCCCTTAAGGGAAATCAGCTATTTAGGTCGTACTCATGACAGGAGTTTTAAAATTTTTCTTCAAATGCCCATGGATCCTACCCAGGAGATGACGAAAATGACCTCTGTTCAAAATTATTTATATATATATAATCTCTTTCAATGCTCCAAGCATTACTCTTAGGGGGTGGGTGTGTGTGTGTGTGTGTGTGTGTGTGTGTGTGTGTGTGTGTGTGTGTGTGTGTGTGTGTGTGTGTGTGTGTGTGTGTGTGTGTGTGTGTGTGTGCCCACTCAGTTAATATGTTATCAAAATAATAAAGTTTATAGAAAAATAATTCTCACTGACTAATAGTTACTATTGGTTAATAATTATATATATATATAAATAGATCGGAAAATTATATAGAGGTAATCTTATTGCAAATTAAATTTACTATAAATAATATTATATATATTTATTCTATGAATATTAACCGAGATATTTGCATTTTTCTGTTTTCAGCTTCTGAGATGAGTTCGGCTAACTTCGGGTCTAGTCGTGAGTTTCCGTCTAGAAGAAGAGCACTTGCAAAACAAACCTTCCATAATAAGATGAGTATTTTAACTAATAAGCATATGAGAAGAGATACCAAAAACTTTGAAACAACGAAAACGTGGGTTTGGCGCAGAATCATCAGAACAAGTTGGACTAAAAAAAATCCATTATGAATTTCGGTGGGTATAGTAATATGAAAAGAACAGCTTTTGAAAAAACACAATGGTTGCATCTACATGGAGTAGCCTTTAGATCATGATGTGATGTCATAATTTAAATACTTTCTTTTTTTTTAATTGACAGGTATAGTGCCTGGCTGGTGTTCGTTCACCTTCTACTGAATTCGTTGTTCCATTTTAAGGGGGGGGGGGGGTGTTGTAAGAGCTGGGTGTAATGGAATAAGGTCTGTAGGTAACTGGTGATACCGGATAGGGATGTCATAATACTTAATCTTCTTTATTATTGCCCACTGTATGGTACTACAGCTAACGAGATGGATAGGGGGGGGGGGAAGGTCTAGCCAGTATGGAATTACCAACTTGTTTAAGCTTTTAACCGAAAAAGGAAGATGGAGTACCGATGATTAGCTCATTGTGAGGGGGCGCATAAAAGAACCAAAGCAGGAAAAATTGCCTTCAATCTGAATTTTGTCAGAAGACGCTTTCGCATTCTAGCGTCAAGAAGGAGAACTATTGGTTTGTTGTGTGTCTTGTAGATAGCGCACTATCCCTGCTTAACGAAATCATAATAAGAAATGTTTAGATTCTACAATACCTAATCATATTACCAACCAAATTTCATGGATATTAGTAATTAAAATAAAAATAATTCCCTCTTCTTAAATGGTACAAGCCCAAATAACTTATTTGATATTCGCCATAATAAATAGTAGATATCGCTAAGGATCGGAAAATCGTTTTATCTCCCCCGGGAGATATCTATAATTTCTTACTTATAGCAGATTTCCTTTGAGGGAAATCAGCTAATGAGGTCGTACTCATGACGCGATTTTTGAAAATTGAGCGAAGGCTCATCTTTCGTCGGGCACTTCATCAGGAGACATGAAATTTTCGGTGAAAATTGTAAACTGATTACGCGAAAATAATGATTCAATTTTTCTAAAAAGTTCCAAGTTGGTAGAACCCATCTTCTTTTTTGACGACCACTGCAATGCTTTTAGGGTCGATTTTAGATAGGGCGACATCAGAAATTTTGATCCTAACGTTCTGGCCAACTTCGGGATCTTGGAATTTTTCCTTTCGTCGTTTTTTCCATTTTCTTGGCCTGTGATTCAAGACCTTCCTTTGCTGCTTGGCGAATTTCTTTGACAGAACACATCTTCTGTTTGGTGGCAGACAATTTATTATTGGCACTATCTTCCTGAAGTTTGCCGCCATCAGGATGTTTTACTTCCTACATTTTTGTCATATCTTCCTCGAGAGCCAACGTTTGAACCTCAAAGTATCATCAAGAATTTGCTCAAGGTGTACCTCAGAAGCGAGATAGGTTATCATATCACGAGGGAGTTTCGAGGTAGCCAAATCCATTTTTCATGGGGACTCCAAACATGGCTTCATGGCTAGAGCATTTGATACCTTCGTGGTAGGGTCTGTTTTTCATGGCCTGAATAAACCTAATCCCCTCAGACTACTTTGAAGTATAATTGGTTCTCATCCATCCCTGTCCCAACTCCTCTTCACTGGACATTTACCAATGAGCCTTGGGAAATCCGCACATTTACCAAACAGCATTGGTTTAAAAGTACGAAAATCTCACATTTATTTAACGTTTTTCGGGCATTTACCAAGCCAGACGGTAAATCCGGGGATTGACCAACTGCCAAGCGGTAAAAGCTCAAATTTCATCTAGATTTCGGACTTTAACCAGTGCTCTTGGTGAATCCTAGGATTTACCGGTAAGTCCTGACATTTTTCCCACTTCGGGGTTTTACAGTAACACACACACACACACACACACACACACACACACATATATATATATATATATATATATATATATTATATATCTGTTAACGCTCTAGCGGTCGCAATTTTTGTTTGAACGTTACCAAAGTCGATATTTAAGCGTTTTATGCAAACAAAACAAGTTCGTTAATGCCCGAATCGGACCAGTGGGAGGGGGATTTTCGAAAATTGGAAATATCTCCGTTACTATAAGTCGGATCGAAAAAGTGTATATAACCAATCTTATTGCAAATTAAATTTACTATAAATATTGTTCTATTACATTTATTCTGTATCTTGAATATTAACCGAGATATTTGCATTTGTGTGGTCGGCAGAAGTCGGCTAGGTTCGGGACTCTCCACCGGGAGCTAGTGCGGGCCGTTTCGGTAAACTATTCGTCCCTCGTGAATAGTTTTTAGAGATTTCCTTACCACTACTGTTGTTATTAAGCAGATTTCTCTATTGTAAAACTTCACGTGGGAAATCTGCTTAGTTTACGCAGCCCCTGCGTGACGGACTTTTTCCCTATTTGAACTTCCCCTTTCACTCGTATAACACAGTTTACAGGTAATACGTCAACATACAGCAACATTCATGTATACTTTCATTCATTTTTAGGTACTACTATACTTCTTAGAGAAATATTAGCAGATTTCCCTTAAGGTATATATATATATATATATATATATATATATATATGTATATGTGTGTGTGTGTGTGTGTGTCTGTTGCCACTCTAGCGGTCGCATTTTTTGTTGGATTCATTACCAAACTCTATATTTAAACGTTTTATGTAAAAAAGACAGATCAAGTTCGTAAATGGCTGAATTCGGACCAATGGGAGGGGGGGGATTTAGTGGGGGTGAATTTCGAAAATTCAAAATATCTCCGTTACTATACGTCGGATCAAAAAATTGTATAGAACCAATCGTATTGCAAATTAAATTTACTATAAATATTGTTATATACATTTATTCTCTATCTTGAATATTAACCGAGATATTTGCATTTTTATTAAGTGTAACGAACGAGCTATGGTCGCTTCTAAGCGTTCCCGCCGAAAGCTAGTTCGGCCGTTTCCGTAACTGTTCGGCGCTCGTATGGAGATTTCCCTATTGCATAACTTTACGTGGGAAATCTGCTTAGGTTACGAAGCCCCTGCATTGTGGTCTTTTTTAACGAGAAACCAACCGCTCCCTCTTTTTTGTAATACGTGATAGGCGAGTTAGAAGTATTCTAAAAATAAATTCTTTATTATTGGTTTATTCGGAGCTTTTTGCTCATGGGGTTAATAATCATAGGGTATACTGACGCTTGTGTAATGAAATTGAAGAGGATCATTTAGTACCTAAATTAATTGAATCTTTATACTTCAACTACGCCATTTTTAATGATCCAGTTGCTTAAAAATAGTTGACTAAGAGGTTAGACTAAAACTAGTTGAGGTTGTCTCTTGTGGTCTGGACGTACTTGGACCAACACTCTTCTCTTACTCCAATCCATGCGTCGATTCACAAACACTGTCTTCCCAGGTCTTTCTCTTGGCTTACTTCCTTCTACAAGGTCTTCCTTGTCAGTTCTTTTCTGATCCATAATACGTAGGTACCCGAACCACCTTTGCTTGTGTTCCTCTAGGATAGTCTCGGCCGGTTGAGTTCGAGGTTAGCCCATTTGGTGATGTTCCGGATCCTATCTCGTAGGACTACTCCTTCCACCTTGCGAAGGTAAAGCATCCCCATGGGTTGGGATTTTGTGTTTTGAAGTGAGGGGGCAGGAATGTATATTTTGCAAGTTTTGGTATGATTCTATTTTAACTTTTCTTTATTTGTAGTACCTACATTTAGGTTTTAACACTGCTTGTATTTTAATATGATGAATTTCACTAACCTTTATTTAATCTATGTAGTTAAAAAAATAATTTTACTTATTTTGAATAATAAGAAACTCTCATTCATTTACATTGGAAATATTAGTGTAAAGTAATATTCAGTTACTAGTAAGTTTATAAGAGTGGTCATCTAAATAACAGGCATCTAAAAAAGGATTATGTTGAAAAGAAAATAGTGATTTAAAGGGCCACATATTTTTTAATGTTATTTACATTGGAAAAATTAGGAATATGTACATCAATACAGTGCAATATCTGTTTAAACTTAATACTGATAATATCACTGACTAAACTCTTCAAAGAGTGCTACTTATAATTAAATAATAAATACAGTATCTGGCAACTCCTCTTAAAGTATTTTAAAGGCCACGGCCTAGTCTTTCAATTTCCTTAATTATGTGGTCCATATCTTCCTCGGTAAGGGAAGAATTCTGAAGAACCAACCTGAAGAAGTTGGGGTGAGACTTAAGCGGTTGGTACGTGATCATCATGGTTCCTTCTCTCATCATTCTTTCCTTCATCAGTGGTGCTACCTGTAATAGAAACAAATTTAATTAACTATTTCTCAAAGACTAAAACTTGTATGCACTTTTTGTCTATACAATAGTCTAATTCATTCACAAATAATACATATTGTTATCCTTCCTTCAATTCTTCTGACTTCTTAAATGTTTTCAATGCCAAGAGAATTAAAGGATATCTTATCCTTTACATTTTTGGAAAGCGTTATTTAATAGGTACCATATAAATATTTAATATTCTGATGTTGGTTCATGTAGGAGTCATGATGAGATGCTAGTTCCAAAGAAAATAAAGTCCGTTACGCAGAGGCTGCGTAAACTAAGCAGATTTTCCACGTGAAGTTTTACAATAGAGAAATTTCATGAGAACCGAACAGTTACGGAACTAGCTTTTGACGGAAACTGATGGTTACAATTAATAAAAATGCACATATCTCGGTTAATATTCAAGATAGAGAATAACAATATTTATAGTAAACTAGATAACCCGGCAAACGTTGTTTTGCCATATAAATTATTTCTAGTTTCTAGATAAATTCTAGTGTAGACAAAAAGTAACTTACTTATTATAAGTGTGTGTGTGGTATATGCATGAGATAGGCATGGAGCGCTATGAACCATAAGGGAATATAAATAAGTTATTATAGTTTATTTCTTAAAATTACATATCACATATTAATTACGATAGTAACACTAACAAACAACATCAATCTTTTAATGCTATAGCGTGAACAATATTTTTTGTTAGCCCATCTTTAGCGAGCACAAACAAACTGGATGGTTTACCCACTCGAGCTACGTACAGTTGCCCGTGTGAAAAACATGGTGTACTCAAATCTAAGCCACAAATAGAAATCGTTTGGCCTTGGGATTTCTTGATTGTCATTGCAAATTGAAATTTTAATCGAAGTACAGGTAAAAACACTATAATTGATCAGTTGTCGAGCGGGATGATAATGATTAAATTACTAAAATGGCTATAAAAAAAATAGGGGTTGGTGATAAAAAAGTAAAAATTTAGGGTTGTATGTATTTTTTAATGCCACATTATAAAAAAATAAAAACAAAAACTTTCGTCCAAAAATTTAAAAAAAATGTTAAGGGCGAACAACCCTTATCAATTAGGGGTATGAAAAATAGATAGTAGCCGACTCTCAGACGTACTGAATACGCATGTAAAATTTGGTAAAAATCGGTAAAGGAGGAGTACGGTAACTAAAATTGTGACATGGAAATTTTATATATTAGATTTAATTTAATTTAATTTGCAATAAGATTGATTCAATACAATTTTTTGATCCGACGTATTGTAACGGAGATCTTACGAATTTTCGAAAATCCTCCCTCTAAACCCCCCCCCCCTCCCACTGGTCCGATTTCAGCCATTAATGAACTTGATCTTTATTTTTACATAAAAAGACTAAATATCGACTATGGTAACGATCAAACAAAAATTGGGAGCGGTAACAGACAAATATATATATATATATATATATAATTTTGAACGGACCTCATTTTCATCATCTCCTAGGATCGATGGACATTTGAAGACAATTTTTGAAAATCACCTCACGACCTCAATAGCTGATTTCCCTTAAGGAAAATCTCCTAAAAGAAAGGATATGTGATCACATGTGCATTATTATAATTTTTAATGTGGACTATAAGAAGTTCTATTTTTTTTCAGTTTAAATGTATGTTCCATTGGCTTGCTTACCTTGTGGAGGCGAGCGTTAAAATCAGGTGTCCCTTCTAAACCTCTTAACGAAGTCGGAATATACCAGAATGAAACGTTGGTGCATTCTGGTTTGTCAATGACTAATTTGAATCCAGGTCTATTCCTTATTTTTTCAGTGAAATACTCTGCATTATCAAAGAGTTTGTCCACGTGGTCAGCAAGCCCTGCAGTACCCTGTAAACACGAGTATAATAAATATATGGAATAAAATATAAAGGATATTGGTGATTATGGGGCAAATATCGTTTTGTTATTGCCAATAAATATCGATTCTATAGGAGTGAAAAGAATAGAATAGTCTTTATTCATTCCTAACATACAATTAGAGTGGGCACATTACCAAAAAAAATTTGTCAGGCAGGTGATGCGTAAACTAAGTATATTAAGTATAAGTATATTCCCACTGTTTGGAGTCAATCTCCATTTCTTCCTAATATGTGGATATAAATTTTAGGGACGTTGCGTTGCAAGAAAACTGTAAGAGTAGGGGAGTGAGTGAACAGAAGACAGGGAACAAAGCCAAAGAACGTGGCCAATATTCAAATCATACACAAATGTATAAAGCAACAGTGTTGGTACGTTACGTCTTTAAAAAGTTTGGGTGTTTAAACTTTAATCGATCTGTAGCATAATAATGGAGATAAACAAGATTTTGTTCATGACAACCCCCTTGGCCCTTTTATCCCTTGGTCAGATCAAGTAAAGAGTTTGTCAGGCAGAAATACTGAGTAAACTAACAATGAGCTGATTTTTCAAGTTCTGAAATGTAATGCTGGTTATATCTGGCGTATTGTTTTTCCCATAATAAGAAGCATATGTAAAAAGGAAGTGCAATTTAATCTGGGCACGATATGTTAAAGTATTCCCTTCCCCTAAGACATTCTGATGACTGAGGCTTTGAGAGCCCGTTACGTTGAATGGTCATTGATGACCCCGAGTCGTGGTAGGAACAATACATGATTGGCACACAGGCTTGGAAAATAACCTTTTGTGATATATTGATTTAGTGTTAAAGTAGTGAGAGTGGGGTTTACTTAAGACTGAAAAACGAAAAATACAAAAAGCCTCGTTAATTGCAGAATTAGAAAAAGAATAGTCACCAATTGAAGAATATTAAATATTCGTATGTATGGCATTAATGATTATAATGTGTATGGTGTGGGAGATTATGAAGACAGCGAATAGTATTGATTACTATATAGCATGTGATTGGTGAGAATGATTATAAAGAGAGTGAATGGTATTGATGATTATAAAGAGGGTGAATGGTATGGGTGACTATAAAGAGGGTGAATGGTATGGATGATTATGAAGAGGGTGAATGGTATGGATGATTATGAAGAGGGTGAATGGTATGGATGATTATGAAGAGGGTGAATGGTATGGATGATTATGAAGAGGGTGAATGGTATGGATGATTATGAAGAGGGTGAATGGTATGGATGATTATGAAGAGGGTGAATGGTATGGATGATTATGAAGAAGGTGAATGGTATGGATGATTATGAAGAGGGTGAATGGTATGGATGATTATGAAGAGGGTGAATGGTATGGATGGTTATGAAGAGGGTGAATGGTATGGATGATTATGAAGAGGGTGAATGGTATGGATGATTATGAAGAGGGTGAATGGTATGGATGATTATGAAGAGGGTGAATGGTATGGATGATTATGAAGAAGGTGAATGGTATGGATGATTATGAAGAGGGTGAATGGTATGGATGATTATGAAGAGGGTGAATGGTATGGATGATTATGAAGAGGGTGAATGGTATGGATGATTATGAAGAGGGTGAATGGTATGGATGATTATGAAGAGGGTGAATGGTATGGATGATTATGAAGAGGGTGAATGGTATGGATGATTATGAAGAGGGTGAATGGTATGGGTGACTATAAAGAGGGTGAATGGTATGGATGATTATGAAGAGGGTGAATGGTATGGGTGACTATAAAAGGGGTCAATGGTATGGATGATTATGAAGAGGGTGAATGGTATGGATGATTATGAAGAGGGTGAATGGTATGGGTGACTATAAAGAGGGTGAATGGTATGGATGATTATGAAGAGGGTGAATGGTATGGATGATTATGAAGAGGGTGAATGGTATGGATGATTATGAAGAGGGTGAATGGTATGGGTGACTATAAGGAGGGTGAATGGTATGGATGATTATGAAGAGGGTGAATGGTATGGGTGACTATAAAAGGGGTCAATGGTATGGATGATTATGAAGAGGATGAATGGTATGGATGATTATGAAGAGGGTGAATGATATGGGTGACTATAAGGAGGCTGAATGGTATGGATGATTATGAAGAGGGTGAATGGTATGGATGATTATGAAGAGGATGAATGGTATGGATGATTATGAAGAGGGTGAATGGTATGGATGATTATGAAGAGGGTGAATGGTACGGATGATTATGAAGAGGGTGAATGGTATGGGTGACTATAAAAGGGGTCAATGGTATGGATGATTATGAAGAGGGTGAATGGTATGGATGATTATGAAGAGGGTGAATGACATGGGTGACTATAAGGAGGGTGAATGGTAAGGGTAACTATACAAGGGGCCAATAGTATGGGTGACTATAAAGAGCGTGTATCGTGTGGGTTATAACAAAGATTATTATTAATTAAAGTCGACTTTGTGCCACTATGGCTAATTAGAACAGGCTATCTACAGGTGTCCACCCTTTTGTAGCCGGCGTGGAGCTAAGGATTTTATTGAATGAGTTCATCACTAAATAAATTCCAATTGCCCTGGAATTTGGTATGGATGATAACAAGTATACTTTTCAAATATCCCCATTTTCTATGTAACTCGTAACTAAAAGTGAAAAATATTCATCTGTTCGACAGTGAGCCTTATAATAAAGTTTTGGGATTTATAAGAGGAACAGTGTGGTGAAAAACTCGGTTACGGACATCTTCATCATCAATTCATTACCAAATTGAGATACTGTTCTCAAAAGATCATTAAATTTTAGAATGTTCTATTATTTAACAGTAGTGTTCCATTATCTATTCAGCACAGCATTGAAAGTGCCTATTATAAGAAGACCTGCTGACAGTGTACTGAATTTTGAATTTATTTCATTAAGGATTGTACTAAAATACAAAATTGAGTCATCGAATCTTGCTTATGCATAGTCATAGTACTATAAAGAAAAAATACCAATATCACGGAAGCAATAGAATAGGAGAACGGATGCACCGCAGGTTTGCGCCACCCGCCCTTGAACTGGATTTACTACAGGTTATACAATTATGAATCTAATGACGCTTGGCGAAACGCAGCTTTTGTAACGAACTAGGTTTTGTAACGAGGCCGTTTAGAACCTATTATAACGATTTTTTTTAGTTAAAATTTGTCCTTCACAGTCCAGTAAGCTTATTAAAAGAAAGTAAAACCTAGACCTTTAAAACGTTTATATAAATATTTCTTGGGAATTCAAGAGCTTGGTTTGAAGTGATATTCTACACGCAACTGCAATGAAAGCTAAACTCTTTCTCGAGTGAGGATTAATTAAATTCACGTTAACAACGGCCCATGGGCTTCAACAAAACATGTTTCTATACTATAGTAACCTCTAATTATATATTTGATTATAATACCAATTTCAAAAATAAATTAATGTATATATGTTTATTTTTAAGAATGGATGTGTATCATGTGTATAATCACACACCTACACACACACACACACACACACACACACACACACATATATATATATATATATATATATATATATATATATATATACACATATACATATAGAACTTATTAGTATTTCTAATGGCTTTCACTGTTAACGTAAGGTGATCCGGAAGATAGCTAAAGAATGGCCTTGCGGCTGTTCTTTCACCAACCTGTATATTTCTCATTTCCATTTTCATTGTGAATTATATGAACAGGTTTTCGTGTCGTTTGTGGAATTGCTTGTATTCTGTCTTCCTTTTCAGAAAAAAAATACTACGTCAATGGGGCCTTCATACAGTTAAACTAATTAAATCAGAAAAAAATGTATGGAAATGTTCTTGTTAAGATTAATATTCTCTTCCATATATCGAAGTCTGCAGATCAACTAAAGCCTCGGGGGTAATGAATATATAATATATTTATTCTACATAGTTACCCATTTCCCAAAGGAGATTGTGAAGAACACTCAATTTTAAGTTTTTCTTATTTTGAATTGAATACAGCTAATTTTCTAATACTATGCCTATTCTATTGAATAAGAATAAGTAAGAATGGTTGTAGTAACGGAAAAGTAATGTTCTATATATATCAACAAATATAAAAAATGCATTTACAACCGAATATTACATTGTTAATAACCCTTAAGTGGATGATAAAAAAAAAAAAAAACTCATGTATCCTCAAGAACTTGTCATGTAGTATAAAATTACATTATGTTTTATATTTCCGAATGACAGTAAAGAATTTATGACACCAATCATTACATTGAAGTGAGAATATAAACTTGCGGAAGAAAGGCAAACCAACTTCTTTGTATAGCGCGACGGTTTCCTGATTTCCTTGTAACTCAATAATGCATATTGAAGATGAATCATTTAAGCAAGGACTCCCTGATCACAGAAATAAAACTGCAACTGTTGCGTCACGATGTCTTCAATTTGTGCGGCTTGTCAATAACAAAAAGCAAAAGAAATGAACTCCTGAAATGAAAGTCCTGTGTAGACTATTCAGATGAAATGATACGTCTTCTCACTTTTTTAATCGTTCATAAGAAGGCTCTAACAAGGCGCATGATGTTTCCAACCACATTTTCATTTTTCCACTAGTTAGATGATAAATGTGAGATTCTTTGAAATTTAAGTGTGTATATGTGTGAGAAATTGTTGTTTGCTCGTTGCCAAACTCGATCTTTACAATTTCGAAATTGAGTCCGTTTAGCCAAAATCGGATTATAAGTAGTTGGAGTTTAGAATCTGATACAACCAATCTTGCCCAAGAATGTGCTTACTGTACTAAGAGTGCTTACAATAATAATGTTTTTTTATCTCGTTGCTATGTCTTATGTTCTAACCTTCAGTAATAGCATACGTCCCAAGTTACATCGCTTAAAAGGTCTTTTTATAGGAGCTTTCAAAAAAACAAATATATAGTTGGAAGGGAGAAAAATGTGGACATTTTATGCATTCTGAATATATAACGCCAGTTCATAAAACGTATCTAATTAGAGTAAATATATAAATAATGACAAAGTTAATAACGAACCTTTGCTTTCCACATGAGCCAAAACTTGAAAACGTCAGCTCGCCTTCCGCATTGTACGTGTTTATCCCCTGTATCATAAGATGTGTCATAGAACTTGTCCCTCTGGAAGAGGTAAGCAGCTGATGCTGAATGTGCTGCTTGGAGGAGGCCACAGTGTCTTGTCAGAAGTGTACTGCATTGCTGGGGTGCAGCTAGCATTTTATGGGGGTTCCATATCACACTATCGGCTCTGAAATTTTAATCAGATTGCATTTATAGCAATGGCTAAATATATCTTCTTGCTTACAATGAAATAAGAAGACCTTATCTCTACTAATAATTTATCACATGCAAAGGTTTTTCAGATCACTCTTTCGACAGTTTCGCACTGTTGTTGTATTAGGTGCGCTTACACATTAGCACATACAAGTAACATGGAAACGGCCGTATTGGACACAGTGGTATAAACTCACTAATGACCTCTACGTATTAAATTAATTTCTTGTGAGGACATGCATGGTCTTTATATGTCCTTATATTAAATTCAACCCCCAACCTGCAAAACTCCGAAATAAATATACCTCTCCCAAGGATGATACGTGGTAGAGGAACGAATCAATCCGGCAAAACAAAATAGGCCAGTTTTCCTCCAATATAAGTTGATTACGACAAAGCGAACTTTCAGAGAACCAGCACCATCTTCAGTGCCTGCAAAGAGCTTTAGAGACATTAACTAGAACCACGGAGGAAGGGGGAGGGATATTTTATCTTGCTATCCTTAGAGCTCACGTGATTAATTTCCTTATTTCTACCGACCGTTCCTTATTTAAAATTCTTCTTCTCATATTTCTTATGATTTACGATTTCTCATGAAAATATCCTAATGTAATGTCAAATTTTGACTTCAAAGTAAAACTCTTCCCATGTGAAAATTGTCATTTTAAATAGCTAATTTTGCTGTTTATCATTAGTCGTGGAAACGCCTAATCAACTAAACTAATGCTAGACTAACTTCATGTTTTAGAGAAATCAAGAAAATTTCAATCCAAATATATTGCCTATCGACCAGCATTTCTAGCAAAATTAAAAATCACTTTTCAGAAAGTTGTAGGATTGTGAAAGATACCTTTGAATTCCATTTAGAAGATGACGCCTTTCTCGTGAAAGTAATGCACCACCTCCCCAAGCTGCGTCCACATGAAACCAAAGATTTTCTTCTTGACAGACATCAGCTATCTCGTCGAGAGGATCAAATGCTCCCAGCACAGTTGTTCCTAAAAAGATAGCTCAGAAATATTATCGTAATTTCATACCTGAATTCGGTTAATTTTATTTAGTATTCTTATTGTACATCAAACAATAGAATGATAAATGTATATTGCTAGAGGTATATTAAAGTTCCGATGGAAATAAGAATGTTCTTAAAAATAAAAATTATTTATTGTAAAACATTATTTTTTTTAGCTCAAAAGTTAATTTCAACACTGTACTTACAACAGTTGAGTTCAAACTACTGATTTAAAATTCAGTAGAGCGGACATTTCAGATCTGGTAGAACACACTTTTAGAAGATTTCGCTTAAGGGAAATCAGCTATTGAGATTGTACCTACTCATAATGCGATTTTCGAAAAATTTCCACAAATGCCAATTGATCCATCTAGGAGATGACGAAAATGAGGTCCGTTCAAAATGATGTATATATGTCTCTAGCGGTCCCAATTTTTGTTTAATCGTTCCCCGACATTTAAACGTTTTATGTAAAAGAAAGACCAGGTTTTTTAATGGGTAAAATCGGGCGAGCGGTATGGGGAGGGGTTTAGAGGGGAGGAATTTCGAAAATTCAAAATATCTCCGTTATTATACGTTGGATCGAAAAAAAATGTATAGAACTAATCTTATTGAAAACTAAAATATCTATAAATTTTGTTATATACAGATTTTCTCTGTCATGAATATTAACTGAGATAATTCGATTTTTTAGTATTCATTCTTAAGTAAACCCCCCCCCCCCCTTAAACTGGTTATGTCATGAACCACTTTATTCTAAGCTTAAATACCAAATATTGTTTTCATTGAACATATATTATGTACAGTACTCGCAAGTACTTTGTCTGATGACGTCATCGTGTAAGATTTTGCGTTCTTACCTCGAAAATGTTCATTTGCTCTATGCCATACTGGATATTTAACTGTTTAAAATATAATATTATTTAATGACTAAAATCGGACCCGGAATAGGGGGGAAGTTTTAGGGAGGGGGAAATTTTAAAAAAAAATCAAAATATATTCGTAACTATGAGTCGAAAAATGTTATAGGACAAGTCTCGTTAAGCTATTGATGCTCTAGAATTGTTGTTCGACACATTTTCGCAATTATTAAGCAATTTATTAGCCCTTTTTGTCCACTAGTGTGGCATACCCCACAACGTGGAAATCTGCATAGTACACTCAGCCAATGCGAGACGGACTTTTACGTATAAGATCATAATTATTCAAATACATATTGCAGATTTTTAAAATAGAACAGGAATACATTCTGACCTGCAGTAGCCGATACGAGGAATGGTATTGCACCCTCACTTCTTGTCCTTTCGATTTCCTCCTTGAGATGATTAACATCCATCTTGCCCCTCGCGTCCGTCCTGACGAGTATAACGTTGTCACTGCCAATGCCTTCAAGAGCCGCCATTTTGACGATGGAATAGTGTGCTTCCTCAGAGGTGAAGAGGACAAGCCTTCCCAAGCTGCATATTCCTCTCTTCTGCAGAATGCGTATAACAAACATTTTATTAATAATGTAAAAAATAATTTATGTACCTTAGCGACTGAAAGGAAATGGTTTGAATTTCTATCTTCTGTGAAAGGGGAATTCAATTAACTGATTAAATATATAAAAAAGTAGACAAAAGCCATTAATAGAATAATTCCATAATATTCCATTACTAGAATAATTAAGAAATTCACGAGATAATTCTTAGTTTTACCTTAATATGCTAAAACTAATCTAGATGGAATATCGCAAATATGCATAAATGATTCAAATTGCATTGCATTCATTGAATTACATTTCATTTTAAATTAATCCCTTTGATGGCTAACTCCTACTTTTAAAAAGGCTTAAATAGGGCTCGTTGCATAGAATACGAACCTATTTTTTAAATGTTTATAATACAAGTGAGCCACTTGATAAATGACAATTTCATATAAATGGTAGCTTGTTTACTTTTTGTATCAAAAACTAAAAGCGATGAATGTTAACAAATGATAAAAAACCTTATCCTACAACCATATACAAATTTGCTTGTTCCTTGCATAGAATACGAATATAATTTATCCAAACAATAGTTATTGGTCATTAATGTAGAAAATTTAAAGAATTTTTATTTGAAATAAATTCGATAACTCTAGTCTATAAATTTTCTATTTCTGTATTATAACCATAAATGTTAAATTTAAATTCCTCATAGATATGATCTAGCTACGTAGTATCAAATCAATAAATTAAATGTAAATTCCCAATTTGAGCACTAGACATAAATCATGCTCAAGTAATAACAAAGTTTTCAGATCTTTAGCGCAGGCTAATTCAGATTTCAGAAAATTCGGATTTTTCTAGGCTTGAGAATGCCTAGTGCCTCAGTCTAGGAAACAATATCCAATTCATAAATTTATCTACGAATATAAATTTCCTCCGAATTTGTGGCAATTTAAATTGGGTATTGTTGTTTGAGACACTTAAGAGTCTTATTCCTTAGAAATATTAATTTACCTTCACTTCGGGAAATTTGTGGAACCTTGCAATATTAATGGCATATCCGTTTGCCATTGATCCTCCAGGGCAGAATATACCATCTCCTGTTGGAAAGCCAACGATATCCCTCATGGCAGAAAGGACTACATCTTCCATCAAAGTAAAAACTGGTGCGACTTCGTAAGTGTAAACACTTGGATTCAAGGTATCTGTCACCCACTGCCCAGCAAGACCATAGTGGTCCACACTGAAACAATAAATTATTTCGTAATGTAGAGACACAACGGAGTCTGCTCCAGCAGCCGGATGTTATTTTCATATCAATATTTCTCTACGTCCTCCATAGTGAGAAGTAATTCATTTCTATCAAACTTCATGCAATCTAGGGTATATGCTTCACCGATGAAGAAGGCAGAAAAGCTCCTGAAATATTTTTTAAGAGGAATATCCAGCCACATGATGATTAACATTCAATTTTCAGTAAGGTTTGTTCTAAACACTTTTTTGATCAAGCTTATAATGAAGCTATTTTGAATTCCCTTCCCTCGGTGCGATCTCAGCCATTATCGATCTTGATCTTTATTTTTACATAAAACATTTAAATATCCAGTTTGGAAAAGATCAAACAAAAATTACGACCACTAGAGAGGTACCAGACCTATATATATTTTTTTCTGTAATCGTTGAATAATGGTAACATTACTAAACTGAAATGAGTGAAGCAGTGAAACATTTTGCAATAGAGTGAAGAAAGTGAATTGCCTTCTTAATTAGTAATAAGTATAAATTCAAAAATAATTTGAAGTTGGAAATTGAATGCTTTTAAATGTTTCTTAACATTGTAAGAATTTATTTTAACAAAATAAATTGAAATGTGTATGAATTATTGGTGGAAATAATCAATATATTTTAAAATTTAAATATAATAATAATTACCTTCCTTGTTTATAACCTGCACTTGTTTATAACTGCACTACTTCACAATCATCACTAGTTGTTTTATAACTATGCTTATAACCTTTCACAACCATGCTTATAACCTACCAACAACATACCATAATCTTCACAACATCCTAATTTTGTTCATATTCTGGTTAGATCTGATCATGTATTACACGATTACAGAAAAAATTTAATATTACACTCGTGACGAAAGTAGAATTTACAACTCTCGTGAAATTACCACACTCGCTTCGCTCGTGTGGGTAAACGTTTCACTCGAGTTGTAAAATGATCTACTTTCGTCACTTGTATAATAAATAACTATTTCTGGTATAATTTTGATCGGACCTCTTTGGTAGGATCCTTGAACATTTTTCGAAAATTGAGTCATGATTACGATTTCAATAGCTAATTTCTCTTAAGAGAAAACTGCTAAAACGAAAGTTTAAAACTAAGCCAATGATGACAATTTAAAATCTATGCCGCCGATACCAATCTAGTACGGGCTAACTAGTGGTATTTTTCTGGCTAATGTGGGACAAGTATTATATTTCATGTATCCGTCATTAAATAAATTTCTGTCCTTATTTGGGAATCCGACCGACGACTCAATGCTAACCAAGTGTATAAAGTCGAATGGATAAAATCAATTATATTTATTTATTTAAGTGTACAGAAATTTGAACGATTCACGCCGTTTCTTGTCGTTATGAAAATAAAATAGAAAGCCATCTTATTATAAAACATATGTTAAGTATATGGGCTAAGTACTAAGTCTTAGTGGCCCTCGTTGGCCATGTGAGGTAATGCGTTAATCTCACATAGTAATCTGGTGTGTTCAATTTCCTACTGGGCTAAAGGAATTTATTTAGAGACAAACTCATTAAATAGAATCCTTAGTCCCAACCAGGCTAGAAAAGGGTGGTAACCTGAAGATAACTCCTCCCAATTAGCCGTAATAACATAAAATGGACGTTAATAAATTACAAAGAAAAGAAAAGCATGGTTAGGTTTTTTACAGTGGTTACGTAGGAGGTAGTGGGAACTAGTAATAGGAAAAGAAAGGCAGTTCTTAAAATATACAGTTCAATGTTAAAATATGTGTCTCATGGAGGTACTTCATGGTTGTGTCGTGTATGGGATGTCGTGTAGACGCTCCGAAACGTTAGTAGGCAAGATCTTGTAACTCAATTATAAATTAAATTCAAATTTTAGTTTTTAAATTTTTACTTTTGATGGCGTAAAACATGCATCTTTTTTTCCGTTTATTTTTTAGTGCTGTTGATGAGAACGATGTTCTCAAGAAGACAATAAACATAGATTTCTACCTGAAAGCCTCCTAGTCCTAACTGGTGATTCCCAAAAATGACTACTATTCATTTAAGGCGATTATAATAGTCTACTAATAAGATAATAATAATTCAAGGATGTTAACTGGGCAAGCAGCAGGAAATCTATTCGACGGGCGAGGTGGAATTAGGTTATTCATCCCAAGCAATTAAGAGAATGAATAGTTGTAAGCAGGAAAGAAGAAGAAATTATTGGCTTGGTGAAAACAATTATTCATGTTAATGACCATTCTAGAGCTTTGCCCCGGAAACAGTTTAATCATAGACAAAAAAGCTAACGCATGATTTTATAAAAATAAATCAAATTATTTAAAACATATTGATATCGTCTCGCAAACAATGAATAAATGGCATTCCACCCACAATATATAACAAAATAACCTTCACCAAATTCTCAAATCATGTAATTATGGAATTTTAATGTTCTGCGCTCCATTCTATTACTGGAAATGCCAGAAATATTTAGATTGGGCATTGAATTGAAGGTCTTATTGAAATGATTATCAATTAAATTATAACAGTAAGTTTTATTTTACTTGTTCCAAAATATGTAACTAACTTTCCTATTTCAATAAATCAGTTATTAATAATATTATTTTGTTTATTTACGTCCACTTTATGCTACTATGGCTAATTGGGACGGGTTACCTACAGGTCACCACCCTTTTCTAGTGAGGAACTAAGGAATTTATTTAATGAGTCCGCCACCAAATAAATGTCTATTGCGCAGGGCGGGAATCGAACCCACCACTCTAGGTTACCACTCGAGATTAAGTCCAAGGCCTTAACTCACACGGGCAACCTGAGCCCCTTATCAGTTTTAAATGACTAAATAGAGTTCGATGATAACAAAGAGAAGTAGACGGACGAGTAAAGGGGATTTATATCTGCCAGCACAGACAAACAACTATTCTCTTTTCGTCAACCTTTCTAAAGTAAATTAGTTGCAGTATATTTGGCATTAACGGATTCTTCTATAAAGCTGAAAATCTACTTACCTTTGATTTTGTGAAGGCTCATGCAATGAGCATATTAGCTTAAAACATTTCACTAAAATCATCAGAAATGTGCACACAACCAATAAGAAAGAAACCCAAAATCAAAGGCAAGCATATTTCAAGGGGGAAAAAAAACAATAATGAAGTAATTCCAAATATTTATTTTGCTCAGTTTGTTAGCACAGTAGGTGATTGTTAAAACAGTTAAACATTTTAACTCTGCGGAAAGCCTTATACCATCAATGGATTCTATAATACATACACGTCACTCTTTATTCTCTACAAAACAACGATTTATAGGGCTAAAAAAATGCAGTGATATACTTCTTTGCAATTTATCCAAAAGGGGGGAGCAGGACCGATGTTGGGGTGTGGAGGTTGGTGGATGTGGTTCACGCTCCGAAATTAAAAATGAAATGTTAAATCCAAATTCAAAAGTGGAAAGTATGTATTCAAGAGGGAAAAGCGTCACTCAAACGGCGAGCTTTCACGCTATCCATAAATTTCCAAAATGTTTCAAGATTTCCTCCTGTCCATTTAAAAGACCGAAAGATTCAACAATGTTCATAGGTAGATCAGTCCCTCTAGTCTTAATTTTTTGTAAGTCATACGATTAAATCTTTTATTGGTTTTTATCAGCATGTGCTGGTTTCGAACTCTGCCCCCCCCCTTTAAGGCAATTCCAGAGCAACCGGAAAAGTATAAAATGTCCAGGACTCTAACCTATGGTTAAATAGAAGACTTCTATTCATTATTGAATTAGTTGGTTTCTATAGTAAATGACAAAGTCGAGGCGTTTAGTATTGGATCAAATTACATTGAGCAAAATCTTAAGAACTGAGAGAGGAAAATTAAACAAATTCCAAATGACAATTTATAACATTCCATGTATTCCCACCTGGAGAAAAGCTGATTGAGGAAGTAAGGATGTGCAATGTTGACACTGTATCGTAGAGTGTCTGATATAGCCTCAAGAAGTGCATCTGTTCCGGCCGCCTCTTTCTGCAGCTCCAGGTCCAGGATCTGCTTCAGTCGCTCCGGATCAACCCACCTAGTTACCTTGCCATCCCTCCTTTCTGCCTGCAACACATGTCAGCGCATTATCATGATTGGAAAGGGTATAGCTGTCATATGAATGGACAGATTTATCTTATTTAAACCCTGAAAGTACTAACAATGATGAGCTTAAGGAGGCGGTTTATATAGTTTTTGTTTTGTACAATGTGATCAAAGCATTGGTAACTGAAGACTAATTATGATCGACTCATAAAAGAAAAGGGAAACAGCGGTAAAGGATGTATCCACTGTATTTCCATTGTTTAATAGAGAAGGAATCATAGTAATGAGGAGCAATAATACCAAAACACACTAAACAAAAATAACTGAAGGAAGTAGTTATTTACGTGTAATGTTAGAAATATGATCATAAGAAACGTCTAATAATTTGGAAAAAACGACCTCTAAGAAAAAGCTTCAGTATTTCCAAAGAAACTCATATGCAAAGCTTATGCAATTACTAGGACATTTTATAGCATACCAATACGTTAATTATTGAAATAACAAATTTTATTATGTTTCGCATTGAAAATTATCAAAATGGGCAGAATATTGTGCCTTTTAATGAAATACTCCTTTGAATAACGTTTTCCTGCAAAATGTGAATATATGAATGGTATTGTTAGGATATTTTGACTATTTATTGAAAAAGCGGATATAATTCGAAATGGTGGTAGGACTGAGAATCAATATTATTATTATTATTTGATAACGTCCACGTTTTTGCTACTATGGCTAATTGGGGCGGGTTATCTAGCCACTCTAGGTTTACCATGTGAGATTAGGGCCAACGATTTAACTCAGACGGCTAACCTGAGCCCCGAGGATCAATAAGCATCCAACATTTCACCAAATGTAGTCACCGGGTCCAAGGCAGACGGGGAGTCAGATGGTTCTGTTAATTTGGGCGAGTTCGCGTTTCTCAGATATGCCACACTTAAGTCTAAGATTGTAACGAAGAGCAATGATATGAGGAGGGCTTTTCAAGAAAAGCAGGTGCATCCTTCTGGTCCAGGAGACTAGAGTAGTAATTGGAGCCATGAAAGAGGAGACATTGCCGAGATTTGGTTTTGTTGAAGGAATCGATCCCAGAACGAGTGCTTCGAGTAAAGCGTCGGAGAATGACAGAACCATGCAAAGTTATCCGGTAGACCTGAGAGAGGACTTGCGGGGTTTAGGGCTCCGCAATTAGGAGACCTGGTGGTTTGGAGACCTGGTTTTGGACCTGGTCAAGAGGTATCTTGAGCTCACCGTAACCCCATGAGAGCATGATCCTGAACTGTAGCACCAACGTTAAACGGCTCTTTAGGTCACCCAAAAATATGTGCATCACGGATAGGTACTAGACAGCCCTGAACATGGGAAGTCGTTGGTATAAATAATAAGTCATGTGATGCCTCTTTGAGAGAGGAAAATGGAAGATATCATCGAGAACGGGACTGAGACAAGGACGTTCGGGGCTGTAGACAAAGACAAAGACCCGCCAGTAATATTCAAGGGCGGGCAAAAGTAGCACGGAAAAGATAGCACCCTCAATGAGCCAGGACAATTTAACACTATCTATTCGACCTTTATTCCTCGTCTTCATGTTTCACTACTCAAGAATCCTCTACCCCACTTGACACATAGAGTGAGACGTCAAAAATAATGAATTGTATATGATACACCATACTCTATAAATCAAATCTGATATCTCTATTTCTATAAATCAGATGATTCGCCAGAACTCATCTAATGTAATATCGATTGTTTAACACCTCTATCCAACGAAGATATTCAATACACTTAATAATCGTTCGAGTATACGGAAAAATATTTCCATTAATGAAAATAAAAAATAATTAGTTGATCCTACCTTTAAAAAAAAAAACATTAAATTTCAAATTTGACAATGTACATAGCAGAAAAAGAACAAAGTATCATTAAGCGGAAAATTAAAGGAAACAACCACAACATAGAGAATAGAAAAACAAATTGTAAATAAGAATACAGAAAAGGTAAGCTATTTTTTAGTTGCATAGGTAAACTGTTATACCAATTGTTTGGGAATATTTTGTGTTTTTATGTCAATGTGTATAAACACATATTCATATATATATTTAAAGGATCTAGCATGGCTTTGCCTATCTGGAAATCCCTTGATTCAGAAGTTAAATTATCAATATTACATATGCTCATTCATATAGTCTGTCCCTTTCTATTCAATCCACTAATATTTGCATTTATCTCAAAAAGTAAAAGTTAAATGAGAACAGTATTTGGCATTTAAGCTTCAAATAATGAGCTTCATGATATAACAGCTTATCAATATGACATGAGTAGGAGTGGGGATTTACTGTTGGCCAAAAACTAAAAAATGAAAATATCTAGGTCCATAATCAAGGTAGTGAAAACCCGCATATAACACCATTTGTAGAACATCTAATTTTCAATATGATTTGTTTTACACACTTTTTCGATTCGAGGTATAATAATGGAGATATTTCAAATTTTCGAAATTCCCCCCTCTAAACCGCCCCCTCCCTCCGATACGATTTCAGCCGTTAACGAACTTGATCTTTATTCGTTTTTGAGGTCCTGATGGTGAAGGAATCTGTTATCTCATGTAATAAAAGAAAGGCCTCGTTAATTCAGAGTTATTTATTCTTTGCGATAAAGCGCTTTCACTAGCATACGCTCCATCATTAGTGCCCTCTTCACATGGTTGTTACAAGAACCAATTCCCTGTCCTGAAATTGACCTTTATTTTTACATAAAACGTTCAAATACTTAAGGGAAATCTTCTAAAATATAAATAACTACATTCTTGTTTGAGTCAAACACACGTCTTTAGTTATTACTCTTTCGAAAAGATTAGTCGTTTAATAATTTTTAATCGGAAGTTTAATAACGAAGATATTTATGATTTATATTTTACACCTTCTTAGTACTCAGTTCTTCTAGACCACCTTCGACCATTAACACAATATAATATTTAGTTTGCATGCTGCATTTATTTCATGCGGTTGGGGACGATGAATAAACATTCAGTTTTGTAGAACATTAACAGACAAATTCATATATACCAGATTTAGGCTTTCCAAGTAACCTTCGTAACTGTTCTATAAAAAGAAGCCTACAAATATTAAGGGTGTAGAGAATTTTGTCTACTGAGAAGTTCAGGTTTCCTACTTGAATATTAATTTAAAAGCCAGAATGACTTGAGAGACTATGAGCCAGGTCTCAGAAAACAGAACATACAATATACAAAACAGAAAATAGAAGAATGTCCGTGAAACCCAAGATATTATTGAAGTTAGATGAGAGCTCCCCGTCTATGAGTTCCGTCAGAGAGGTGCGTCGATGGCGGATCATAAAAAACACTGAAATAATGGAACTGAATAGAGAACCTGGTATGAATTTCTTGAAATGAAGGTACAATTACAGAGAATATGGAATGAATGGAGCCCAACAGGCGGCCAATGTCTGTTATTCCAAGTCCGTCACGCGGGGGCTGAATTTTAATTTAATATCACTCCAGTACGAATTATAATTATAAATTCCAACGAGCTAATGTAGCTCGTTAATTAATTGTTGAAAGGGCGGATATTCTAGGGAGTTGACACTTGAGAACGTTTAAAAAGAAATTACTATTCTACATTTGGATTAATTTTTCAAAAATTGCGCCATGTGTACTGTTTAATAGCTGATTTCCCTTAAAAGAAATCTGATAAAACTATGATAGCCAAAGTTGGATGGTTCTCTGCATAGCAGTTGGTATCCTTGTAATTCTATGGCTATGAAAACATTTTTTTTGTTATGTTTTTGAATGGAAAATTTGGTTCTGCTTCACAATAGTTGGGATGACAAAACGATGGAATTGCGGATATGGGGGAAGATGAGAAATAAACTGACAGAATTGAGGACATTAGAAAACAAATGGAAGATAAAAGCATCTAAAGATTGCACCTTGTGTTTGTGCACATCTAGAGGAAAATTCCTAGTTTTACGGAAATGCAACTGGGGAACTTAGGTCTTCTCCAGGTACCTTTGCGTTCAAAATAATAAACTATCCATGAAAGACGTTTGGATGAATTACTCAACATGAAGAGACGCTACAATCGATAAAGAGCCTTCCCTCAGTAGCCTGGTAATATATTGGCATGTAAACTACAGCCTAATGTGCCACTAATCTTGACTGGATGATGTTACTCAGTTGTCAGTACTTACTCAATCGATTTTTTTTTCGAGTATAATTAAGTGGAGAAAACCATGGTATATTAAAATTCGTACTTCCTAATAAAAAAAAGTCTGTTTTCTATTCAAAGTTTGTATTTTAAGCAAGAAAATACAATTCTATCCGATAAGCATAATAGATTGCAGATTGATATTCCTCTCCAAGTAATAAGAAATGCAACTCCTGCTCAAAATGACTACTCAACTATAGATTAATATTTTAGAAAAAAAAAAAACCCTTGAGAAAACACAGAAATGAATCCAAAGGACATTGTATTATATATTTATGTTGCTGTTCAAGGGAATTATTAACGTATTGACTCAGTGGTAGTGGACCTTTCTCATTTCGAGGACAGTGTCATTAAACCATGTTTTACACTCTAAACATAAACACCACTATACCCCATTAATAATTCTTAGAGATTTTATTAAATATATTCCTTATCGACAACGCCAAGTGGCGAGTACCCCTTACAAGCTAGTAAAACATTTATTCAAATAGACTAAACATTTCGTTGCGGTATATTCCTTTCTGTTGAAGTGCAAATACCTCCCTCTGGCCTCTCTCTGTTTCATAAATTATTGTCAATGACATGTATACATCATGATCCCGGCAGCACACCCCACCCCATTCATATGAAAGAATTCCTGGTTCTTAACAGTACGTTTTCTGTATTAATTGTTTTTTTTTTCCTGAATGTTTATTTATTAGAAATGACCTTTCAAGGATCAACTTGTGCGATTTCCCTTGACAAACCGCAACTTTATATGCCGTGCGTTCTTGGAAAAATAAATATCTAATTCTCTAATGGAATCACCTGTTTCAAGGGGAATCCTGTGAAGTGCTCTTGTCATGCCATTGGGAAAGGAAATCCCCACGCAACGGGGAATCCCAAATAACCTAATTGGGGAAAAGTAATTGACTCTCTTTTTGGGCGGTTCACCTAACAGAAAATGGTGTGATTATCAGGTCTCCAGGATATTTAATTAGGGATAAATATGTTGGGAATATGTTCCTTTTGAATCTTATATCTCAACTCTATAATCTCTTAACAATGGCAAGAGTATCCGAATGTCGCCCTTACGAGCGATTTTTTAATGTTGAGCCTTGCCATCTAAGGCTATTTTAATTGGAATGTCTGGCCTAATTCTCTTTCACACTCTTTCTGGGAGACTGCATAGAACACATGGGACATATAGGGTTCCATGCCTCAATTACCATTCCAATCAACACTATATTAGTACTAAGTTCTTTTTAATAATTTACGTATGTTAAATTTTGAAATACTCTTGTCTTCTGATAGCGCATTCCCCCCACCCTTTCATTTTTTTCGTCCCTTCAAGCATTCTTGAATTCTCTTAAGCTGACCTCTAATATCAGCTTGAATACTATTACATACAGTCACTATGCGTTCTAAGAGTTTATTATACATGTAGTGAATCCCTTTAAATTTTAATTATATATTAGGAGTAGTTGAGTTATAGTTTTAAGTCATTACAGAGTCTTAAAAGTATCCGTTTTATTGCAGTAACAGATAACACACATAGAGTTTAGATACTACTGACCTGTGAAACTACAATACAGTTGCTTAGGGAATGATAAAGCCATCTCAGATGAAATATTTAGCTACCGAAAGAATTTTGTGACAAATGCTAGGATGCCATGTTTGGTTGTTGAACTGGATTAATGTCATGTTGCCAAAAATGAAAAGAAAATATCGTTAAATAACCTCTAGTATTTCGAGGCATAAACGCATCTTTAAAATTCGGTTTGCGTGGAAACAAAACGGTACTTAAACCTGACCACTACAAAAGTAAAACATCCGAATGCCACTGTATATTTTTCTATAAAATACATTTATTTGGCCACTTCATTAAGTTAACCACATTGACGTTAGACTTTGATAGTATCTTAATATTTCATATAGTGGGCGGGGTCAGATACTGGAATTTATTTGGTTAATTTTTATAATTGATGACTTGTTAGTTCCTCTTTACAGCTAATTACACCCTATCTTGAGGAAGAGTGTTAGACATGGGGCTAGGTAGGTTACTAATGTGTCGATATTAAATCGTTTCTTGAATAATGACTGGTCAAAAAATGTGGACACATCATTAAGGACAGGATTTCCCACCAAGGACAACATGTCTAAACGCATATTAACCCTCAAATAACTCGAAAGGTACCCGGCTTAAAAATAAGGCTGCTGACCTTGGAAGTAAGTCATCACTGAACTCAATACGGTGGAGTAAAGACGATAAGACATCTGTTACACTTAGTAACTCAATACCGAGGGCTAAAGATTCTAAATATCTATCACCCTTAAAGCTCAATATTTTGAGGTACAGATGCTAAACATCTATCACCCTTAAGAGCTCAATATTTTGAGGTGCAGATGCTAAACATCTATCACCCTTAAAACTCAATATTTTGAGGTAAAGATGCTAAACATTTATCTCCCTTAAACTCAAAATTGCGGTTTTCAGATGGTAAACATCAATCACCCTTAAAATCTCAATATTTTGAGCTACAGATGCTCAACATCTATCACCCTTAAAAGCTCAATATTTTGAAGTACAGATGATAAACATTAATCACCCTTAAACTCAAAATCGCGGAATACAGGTGTTAAACATTTATCGCTCTTAAACTCAAAATCGCATGATACAGATACTAAACATCACCCTTAATAACTCAATTAACTGCAATGGTATGCAGGCAAAATATATAAAAAATATATCAGCCATAAAAGTCAATATAGTGTAGTACATATACTAATAATCTATTAATCTCAATGACATATCATGGGGATAGATACAAAGACTATCACCTTCAAATATTTAATAATTTTGCAACGATGACAAAAATTCATAGATTTGGCATTTTCTTCAAGCCTGCTCCTCATTGTCCAATATCATCTATTTAGAACTTCAGTTTCACAAAAAAAAAACAAAAAAAAAAACGTTTAAAGCTGAGTCTGTTTCTAATCAAAATATTATATATATAAAACTTCTTATTAAAGTAATTTCCTATAACACTTGTCTTGTACATCTCAGATCAGTAGGGCATTGAAATGATGGGTTGTTATTTGGTCACTTACAGAACTACAATATTCTTTATCAATAACCAAAAAATATCATTCAATGTAGCTAAATATGAATATCGATGAAGAGGTAATCTAGAGAAGCAGTAAGACAATTTCCACACGCGCTTAAGCGTTAATATGAAATGCGTTAAGTGAAGTTGTGATCACTTTTAACATTAATCAATGAATTGAGACAATCAAACTATTTTTGGACACAATTTCATTTATGAGTAATTATCATAATCGTCATTGACAGATGTTCTAATAAGATTATTATTATTTATTAACGTCCACTTTTTGCAACTCAGGCTAATTGGGACGGGTTATCTATAGGTTACCACTCTTTTCTAGCCAAGGTGGGATTTTAGGATGTTATTTAATGAATTTCGTCTATAAATAATTTCCTTTGCCCAGGTGAGAATCGAACTCGGCAATCTAGGTTTGCCATGTGAGATAAAGGTCAACGCTTTAACTCGCATGGCTAACCTGAGCCCCGTTCTAATAAGAAATTACGCCATTACTGTATTTCGCACAAATCCTATTCCTGTGGTATCTTTTCATTTTGACAACCATGCTTGACAAAAACAAAACAGGATGTACATTAATTAATCACCCGATGCTACTGAAAGACCTGGACTTCAACCACCAACGTGCCTGGAGTTCCCATCTAAGCTCCTACAATTACGGCTGCCCAACAACGAAGAGTCTTCTACTATGCCATTATACCAGCGTTCTCTTTGCACACCTACTGCCTGCTACAGTACCATATAGCCTCGCCTTGGACTCTCTTTTTGATAGCAGATGGCGTGGTTGCGTTTCAAGCACCATCTTTTCTGCTTCTTATCGAAATGCAAATATTTCGAGCAAATATTAGACCATGGGAGGTTCTTGCATCGGAGATCATTCTGCAGTGCGTAGGAGGTTTGATTGTAATGTGATATTTCAAGAGAAAAGGCTCAGGTAAAGAGTTGGTATTAAACCTAATACAACAATAGTGTAGCAATACATTAATCGAGTTCATTTTCATTAAACAAAGGCATATAAAATTACAGGTAATTTAAAATTTAACAGCCGTGAAAATGGGTGGGGGGGGACCTTGTTACTAGGATATTTGTATGCTGGCAATTATTTTACACGTTAGCCATTACTTTATGTACTTGGTAAACTTAAAAGTAGTGAGTTCGTCTCCCAAGCAATAGGAATTTACTTAGTAACGAACTCACTAAATTAATCCTTGGTTTGAAGGAGATGGTAACTTAAGATAACCTGTCCCGTTAAGCTCTTTAGTTTTTTTAAAGTGGATGTTAATAAATACCATTTCTTAAATGCTCAGAAATTCAAGCAAATTTTATTTCCAATCTATTCATCCTTTAATTTAATTGATTTAAAATGTATGAATGTAGATTTGGAAATATCTAGATGAGATTTCATATGCTATTATCATACTTGATATTTCCACTCTCTGCACTCCAACATTTCTTGACTCATCTTCTCTGACTTATCAATACTGCCGAATGCAATACAAATTCCCTTTTTTTCTGACTATAATACGAGTGACAATAAGACTGTGAGTACAAAAAATATGTAAATGGAAAGTAATTTTATTAAATTAAACCCTGCTCATCGTAGTCCGCTATCGAACATTTAGAACTTCAGGTCCACAAAAAAATTTTTAAGTTGAGTTTGTTTCTGGTCAAAATATAATATATTTAACTTCTTATTCAAGTAATTTCCTATAACTGTTGTCTTGTACAACTACATAGTTTCCAAAGAAACTGACAATATTATTTGAACGCGGCGTATCTTTACATAGATTGAAACTATAATTATAAGATTTTCTACTTAGACACCTAAGAGGATGAAATAAGTATTTCAATAAATGTATTTTTGAGTATAATAATAGAATGTGGTGTAAGGTATAACGGCAGTTTGTACTTTTTGGAATAATTGTATTTTAAGACTTAAGTTGTTGTGAGTATTCTTAGATTTAATAATGGTATGCATCTTAGTATAAAAATACGACTTATTTTTTATTGTAATAATAACATTTATTTACATTTATTTTCGAATAATAATATGTATTTTCAGAATAAAAATAGTAGGATTTCAGTATAATATTAGTAGGTATGAATATTTAGTTATAATAATTGTTGTACTGTTAAGTATAATAAAGCCATAAAGACTTGCTGGGTATAAATAAAACGTTTCGAACTATAATAATTGGGACCAATGCTTCACTTTTGCATTTGCTTTTAGTGGTTCGGTTTTGTGTGGTTATTTAAGCCTCTAAAGTGAACTGTAATTCTCAAAACTATTGAAATCACTAGTTGTTATTAGTCAATAGGAATGCGAAATATTTTAATATATTTGCTCTTTTAATCTCTTTGTACTACTTTATTAATACTATGTTTGTTAATATATTTCCTATTAAAATCATCGCTTCATAAAACAAACATGAATACCATTATTATTCGCTAATGATCGTGATAAATAACTGGTAAAGTACTCTGTTTTTAGATTTTCCATACAAAGAGAGCACTGAAAAAGTAGATTTACTTATAGAAAATTGACAACCGACCAATGAATGAAAGTAAAGCTTTGACACACATGCAGTTCATATTGAACGTACCTGTGCTGAATGATCCAAAAGGAGCCTCTGGACTCTATCTAGGAAGGAGATAGTCGGCTCAGTAAGGAGCTGAGGCCAGGCGGGTGTGACTTCAGAGGCAGGCATTGTGATAGCGGGGATTGAGCTGCAGAGCTAGGGCAGACTCCCTATATACTCAACTACTCCCCACTGTCCCCCGACCCTGGCCGCAGATCACCCTTCCCTCGTACCGTCACTATTTTAAACACTATGCACTCCCTCGATTTATATCCTAATTGCAAGTCCTGCTGGACACAACCTCTGAAACACCTTCAGTCGTTCCAAGGTTATCCTTTTTTCAGAACGTCTTGAACTCCATTTCTTACTTCACATCGTACCATATAAGGAAGAAATCCATCATTAGGTTTTGGACAAAAATTACAATAAGCCATATGAAAAACGCATATATTGGGTCAACCAATTTAGTTGAGGGCTGAAATTTTTCCTTTAAAATTACCAAAGGCTTTCTCAATTATACCTTCCTCCAATTAGTTTTCAAGAGGTATCCTGGAGTCCATCAACTGATAAAACAGTTTTCAATAATTCTAAACCCATAGGAGCGCCGAACCTTTGACCAAAATGCAGAAAAATATGGGGTGGCCTGTAATCCTTGGGCGATTTTTATATGCTCAATTTAAATTAAATTTAGAACCATGTACGGTCGTGCAGTTAATATTAATCAAATCATTTTCATTTTGACCAACATTTTATTTTATTTGATTCATTCTTAGAGTCTTTCTCGATTTGCAGCTTTAATTAGTCTTTACTAGATTGTAAATTAGTGATGCGCCAAGACGATCAAAAATTCGTCTGTAGCTGCGTAAACTATACAGATTTCCCAAGTGCTGGTGTAACACACACTTGTGACCCCATCTGACCATATATTCTCTATTTCTTTGTAAAAGAGGTCTCTTGAAAACGATCTTCGTTATTTAAGCTTAGAATGGTATAGCACTTTAATGTTAATATGACATGAGTAGGAGTGGGGGTTTACTGATGGCTGAAAACTGAAACGTTCAGTTATTTCGGTGAATAGCCACCATAAAGTATGTATATAACAACATTTATTGGCACGCACATTAGCAATAAGATTGATTCTATACATTTTTTCGATTAGGGTTATAATAACGGGGATATTTCAAATTTTCAAAATTCCCGCACTCTAACCCCCTCCTAGTCCGATTTCAGCCTTTAACGAACTTGAACTTTCTTGTAACATTAAACGATTATGGATCGAGTTTGGTAATAAGACAAAAATTTCGACCTATAGAGAGGTAACAGACAAATATATATAAATTTGAACTGACCTCATTTTAGTCATCTACTAGGTAGGATCGATGGGCATTTGAAGACATTTTTTGAAAATCGCGTATAGAGTACAACCTCAATAGTTGTTCCCCTTATTATAATGTTCCCCTTTAGGGAAATCTGCTAAAAAGTAAAGAAAAATAATTAACAAGTATTCAGAGGTTGAATATATATATATATATATATATATATTATTTTATTTGAGAAAGAATCTCTAGTGAGGTGGAGTAGATAGATGCAGTTTATGAGTAATAATTTTGATTTATTGTCAGTACTTGTTTTGCTCCAGCTGATTCGGCAAATATTTATATTGATACAAAAATTGACTTAACACTCTTCAAAGACCCCTTCAAACCAAACCAAAATACATCATTGCTGATGCAAAGGAGATTAGAACTTCTTAGTAGAAATTCCCCGAACAACCTGTAGGTTAATAACATTGACTACATAGAGAACTCTGCATAATATTCAAGGAAAGAGAAAGAGGAGGTAAGAAGGAAAGGGGTGGGGGGGAAAGATAGGATAACCATCGTAACCACAAGTCCAAACAACAAGACTAATAAACAGTAAGAGAAAATGAGACTCGTCCTAATAAAGGAACTGGGAGAGTGAAATAAAAACTAGATACAAAATAAGTGAGAAAATTAAATTTTATAACTTGAAAATTTGGCCTGCATTTGATTTATTACTTCAGATTGGGTGAATAGGTGGAACCCAGGAACCTGTGTTGGCCGGGATACGTTGCTTGGCCTTGAAAAATTAGTTTGTTGGTCAAGGCCAAGAAGGAACCATTTTGGTGGAAGTGAAAGAGGTCACCGAACTCCAAAGCCGAACACTAATGAAGTGACTGAAGTTATGGGACAGAGAACCGCTCAAAGTGGTCTCCATTGACATCAATAGCAAACATTGATTTTTTATTCAATTATATATATTTATATATATATATATATATATATATATATATATATATATATATATATATATCTGTGTGTGTGGGGTGGGTGATTTTCGAAAAGAATATATAAATTATCCGACAGAATGATAGACAGATAAATAAATACTCTTCAGATTCACCAGTGTTTGTGATTTTTGAACACAAATGGTCACATGGGTATTTTTTTAAATTTCCGTTCAGGGGGGAAATGAGCTATTGAGGTTGTACTCATAACATGATTTTCGACACATTTCCTCAAATGTCCATTGATCCTACCCAGGAGATGACAAAAATGATGTATGCTTGGGTCAGAGAGAGTGTGGTGTTCATGATATAAAGGCTTATTGTTAAAAGCCTTTATATCATGAACCAATTTATTCGAAGTTTAAATTCCAAATATCATCTTCATCGAACTTGTGAGATCCATGCAAATACCTAGTGCGATGGCGTCAACAATCAAGATTTTCCGGTCCGAGTTCAGCCGTTCCAAACACACAGACTTTGGCGTTTTTATCAGCGCACAATTTATTTAACGACGCACCACACAGTTGGTAAATTATTCTTCACTACTACTCAAAATATACACTGATAACTTCACCTCTTATTGCACCGTCCAATAACTCACAATCTCGCTAATCACTGACATTCACACAACATGGCACTGCACTGATCTTCACTAGAACAAGGCACTGCACTGATCTTCACTAGAACAAGGCACTGCACTGATCTTCAAACAAATATAGCACTGCACTGGACTCCACAAAAAACACTGCACTGTACTGAAACTAACTAAAAGCACTGTTCACTAAAGCTGCACTAGTAAGAAAACTGAGAACTAACTGACTGCTGGGAGAGATGGGCAGCTTTATAGACATTCCTGAGGCCATCGCTCCTGCAGGGTTGCCTGCATTGACTTCATACTTCTTAAATAAGTGTAATTTTTCAATTACGCAGTTTTCACATCAAAATGTATAAAATCTGAAATATCTCCATTATTATGAGTCGAAAAAATCTTGTTGCAAATTAAATTTAATACAACTTTTAGTATATACCTTTTTTTCGTACGACGAATGGTTAACGAGATACGAACGATTTTAATGTATTTACACACACAACTACAACACACTAAATTTCCCATTTCTTCTGTCGAAAACGAGCTATTGTGGTAGCTCATATGATAAAATAAACACAACAATTCCTTCTGATAATCGCAGAAGCCGAAATGCGATATAAGAGTAAGTATGATTTTATATTATCTGAGGCCCCGGGTTTCTAGTATTAAATGAGAAAATGGCGGAACTTGTAAAGTTTGCAGGGTAGAATTAAGATAGCTGAACTTAAAGTAATATATAACGAATATACATTTTTGTAAAAATATTATTTAATGAATTACGATTTGAATGGTGGAAACCGGGCTCTTCTAATATAGTTTCATTTCAAATGTACCCTACCTATTTTAGTAATGTTTTTAGAGGTTTTCTTAATACACAAATTTGTATTATGTGTGTTTCCTTTTAAAAGGAAGTTATTTCTTAAAGCATATGTCTTTTCTAGGAAGTGCAATAAGTACTTGAGAGGAGTGCTGCACCAGTGTTAAAAAGAACACTTGTCAACAAAATTGCATTATTGTTCTGGATTTTCTTAAATTTTACGAAAACTCAGTTTTGTGTTTGTTGTCTTTAGGTGGCCGTAATCAGGAGATTGTTTTATTTTCTTTCGGCGTGGTGTTGAATCTCAGACATTTGAAACTGAAATATATTCACCATATTCTAGGACAATTAGGCAGCTCCTGCGCAATGGATTTTTAGCAGATTTTCCTTAAGGGAAATTAGCTATTGAGGTCGTACTCATGACGCAAGTTTTGAAAATTTTCCTCAAAATGTCCATCGATCCTACCCAGATGACGAAAATGAGGTCGTTCAAAATTATATATATATATATATATATATATATATATATATATATATATATATATATATATCTGTTAACGCTCTAGCGGTCACAATTTTTGTTTGATCGTTACCAAACTTCATATTTAAGCGTTTTACGTAAAAAGAAAGATCAAGTTCGTTAATGGCTGAAATCGGACCAGTGGGAAGGGGGGTTTAGAGGGGGGATTTTTGAAAATTCAAAATATCTCCATTATTATGAGTCGGATCGAAACATTGTATAGAATCAATCTTATTTTAAATTAAATTAATTATAAATATTGTTCTATACATATATTCTGTATCTTGAATATTAACCGAGATATTTGCATTTGTGTATGCAAGTGTGTGGTCGGCTGGTGTCGGCTACGTTCGGCACTCTCCTAAGAGAGCTAGGGCGGGCCGTTTCGGTAACGGTTCGTCCCTCGTGAATAGGTTTAGAGATTCCTTACTACTACTGTTGTTATTAGGCGGATTTCTCTATTGTAAAACTTCACGTGGGAAATCTGCTTAGTTTACGCAGCCCCTGCGTGACGGACTTTTTTTATGTTCTGACGTACCTTTTTTGCCTACGTCTGAAATGTCTTTTTTTTTTTTTTAAATCGTCAATAAATAACGTTTAATAAAAGTATAAAAGAACTTACCTTCCTAAAATGTTGTCCTCAACTTGCCTCTCATTAAACATAAAACAACAGAGCTCTATTTTTCTCTGAATATTAACTGCAGGTGTTCTTAAACTGTTCTAAGACTTTTACAGCAGTAAATAGATGAGGAATGCCCAGAGAAAGGGATTTCCCAGCTACCAGGTAACATTAGTCACACTAGCATATGAGGTAGTGGGTTGTTCTCCCCATCTATATATATATAAAATTGTAACCTCTGTCTGTACATTGATTTTTTTCGCGAAATTTCACGATAACTTTTCGTTTCACATGTCATAGACACCATATCTGCATTTTGTTTCTTTCGTGTATGTTTGTTTGTTTGTTTGTTTGTTTGTTTGTTACCTTTTCACGCATAAACGGCTGAACCGAATTTTATAAAACTTGGTAAGTATATTACTACTAACCCAACTTAGACTTTAGGCTATATTAATTTTCTCTGAGGCGAACAGGAGTGGGGGTTATAAGGGAAGCCAGAAATTAAAAATAGCGATATTTCGATTCCTATTGGTTTTTCGGCAAATATGCACATAACAAAAGTTGTTTATTTTGTTATTTAGAGTAAGTTTTGTTATATACACTTTCGTCGTATACCGAGTTATAAACGAGATATACGCTAAAACCTATAGAGGAAGTGAACTATTTTATATGGCACAAAAGAATCAACCAAACTAAATAAAACTCGGTATGTGTATTAGCACTAACGCATTCATTATAACAAGCCATGCCAACATTTCTAGGGACGGGCAGGAGTGGGGGTTATAAGGGAAGCCAGAAATTAAAAATAGCGATATTTCGTTTCTTATTGGTTTTTCGGCATATATGAACATAACAGAAGTTGTTTATTGTGTTATTTAGAGTAACTTTTGTTATATTCACTTTTGCCGTATACGGAAGTATAAATGAGTTATACTCTAAAAACTATAGAGGGAGTCCACAATTTTATTTGGCACAAAAGACTCAACCGAACTTAACCAAACTCGCTATGTGAATTAATACTAACAATTTCCTTATAATAAGCCATTCTAACATTTCTAGGGACGGGCAGGAGTAGGGGTTATAAGGGAGGCCTGAAATTAATAATAATGATTTCCTATTGGGGTTTCGGCAAATATGCCCATAACAAAAGTTGTTTATTTTGTTATTTAGAGAAATATGCTCAACAATTCTTTTCAATATGAACTATCAGGTACCTCACCTGGAAAAAATAATTCAAATTATAATATTTTGTCCTTAATAACTTAAATCTATGCATAACGCACAGGAAACGGGAAATATGACAATATCGAGGACAGTGAAGTCTTACATAAAAAATTAATTTTATTATTGTCAAATCCACAGAAACGACGGGTATTAACCCTAAACACTGGGAAGGGTAAATGTCAAAATATTGTGCAAAGTAAAGCCTTGCCAAAAAAAAAATTAATTCAAATATATGTCAATATTTTCTCCTTAATAATTCAAATCTATGCATAATGCACAGGCGACGGGAAATATGACAATATGGAGGACAGTGAAGTCTTACATGAAATATTAATTTTATTATTAACAAATCCATAGGAACGACAGGTATAATAAACTCTAAACACTGGGACGGGGAAATGTCAAAATATTGTGCAAAGTAAAGCCTTGCCAAAAAAAAAAAATACCATCACCATTGAGCCTCAAATGAATTCCCGGGCGAAGCCGGGTATCTGAGCTAGTTATATATATAATACACATCATAAGGGCAAATTTGCCCTTATTAGCAGATTTCCCTTAAGGTAAATGAGCTATTGAGGGCGTACTTATGACGCAATTTTCGAAACATTTCTTCAAATGTCCATATAAATATTATACTTGTCTGTTACCGCTCTAGGGGTCGTAAATATTGTTTTATCGTTACCAAACTTGATATATAAGCGCTTCATGCCAAACTAAAGATCAAAGTCGTTAATGGTTTACCTGGGAGAATGGGGAAGTTAGGTTTAGAGGGGGGAAATTTTGAAAATTCGAAATATCTCCGTTACGTTACGTCGGATCGAAAAATTGTATAGAACCCACCTTATTGCAAATTACATTTGCTATAAATATTGATATATATATATATATATATATATATATATATATATATATATATATTTATTCACTATATTGAATATTAATCGAGATATTTACATTTTTCAGTTTTCAGCCTTCAGGAAACCCCCACTTCTACTCATGCCACATAAACAATACTCTGTTATATAACAAAACACATTATTTGAAGCTGAAATGCCAATTATTGTTTTCAATAGACCTTTATTATACTATTAGACTACTAAAATTTGACTGATTGAGATAAATATTATTCGTCTTCATTGTAAATTACAGTACTAGACATACTAAATAGTGTTTAATAAAATTAATATGTTATATTCAGATTTATTTCAGTATTTCGGTAAGGAAATATCATGGCAGCCTTCCCATGTCATGTGGAGCCACCCATTATAATTTAGGATCTACCACTGAACAACGACTACGTCCAAGATTGTACAAAAATATAATAATTTTGAAACAAATCTTATAAACACACTTTGTGTATAGTACTTATGCATTGGTCCAAATAAATTTTCTTTCTTCTTTCTCTTTCAGTAATTATTTTTATTTCTGGAGAAGACTATTTCTATCCTTCTGTTCACCTGTGAGATGTTGGCCTGTTTGTTTACAATTCAGACGCTGTCCTTTGGGAAGTTATTAAAATTGATTGAAAGATTTATCATTACCGTTTGTGTTTATTCACTTAATATTCACGGTGGTATTGTGTTACCAGTATGTAGATTTATCTACTGTTAAACTTCAGGAGGGAAATCTGATTAGTTTACGCAGTCCCTGCGTGATGGACATTTCTCAATTAATACTACAAATGCTATAAATATAAGATAATATAATAATATAATGCTAAGCCAGATAATATAAAATCACTATATTTACTCTTACATCGCATTTCGGCTTTAGCATAGATCAGAAGGAAAATCTGCTTAGATTACGCAGCGCTGCGTGACGGACTTTTTAGCTGATTTCCCTTCAGGGCCGGCTTCAAGACGCGATTTTCGAAACATTTCTTCAAATGTCCATCGATCCTATCCAGGAGATGACGAAAATGAGGTCCGTCCAAATTATATATATATATATATATATATATATATATATATATATATATATATATATATATATGTATACTAGCTCAGATACCCGGCTTCGCCCGCGAATTCATTTGAGGCTGAATGGTGATAGTATTTTTTAGCAGGCATTACATTGCACAATATTTTGACATTTACCCGTCCCAGTGTTTAGGGTTAATACCCGTCGTTGCCGTGGATTTGCTAATAATAGAATATTTGTTCGATAAGGCTTCACTGTCTTCGATATTTTTATATTTCCCGTCTCTTATACATGTAAATATGGTGAATTTTTATTTCAGGCCTCCCTTATAACCCCCCTCCCGTTCGAACCTAAAAATTTTAATATAACTTATAATTATGGAAGAATTAATGCTAATTGACATACCGAGCTTTGTTAAGTTCGGTTCAGCCGTTAGTGCCCAATAACATTGTTGGCTCCCGCTAAAGTTTTAACGTATAACTCATTTATACTTAGGTATACGACAAAAGTGTATATAACAAAAGTTACTCCAAATAACAAAATAAACAACTTTTGTTATGTTTATATTTGCGGAAAAACCAATAGGAAACGAAATATCGCTATTTTTAATTTCAGGCTTCCCTTATAACCCCCACTCCTGCCCGTCCATAGAAAATTAATATAGCCTAAAGTCTAAGTTGGGTTAGTAGTAATATACATACCAAGTTTCATAAAATTCGGTTCAGCCGTTTATGCGTGAAAAAGTAACAAACAAACAAACAAACATACACGAAAGAAACAAAATGCAGATATGGTGTCTATGACATGTGAAACGAAAAGTTATCGTGAAATTTCGCGAAAAAAATCAATGTACAGACAGAGGTTACAATTTTATATATATATATATATATATATATATATATATATATATATATATATTACTCAGTGAGTTACTTGCCGTCTTTCTCTATGAGCGCATGCAAGCAGCTCTGAAGATGGAGACAATTGTCTTCGAAAGCGCTTAGTACTGAAATAAAAATTTGTGAAGAATTGGACACCTTTTTCCCTTTTTCTCTCTCTAAGTACACAATATTCTTCACTTCCAACAACACTACCATGAAATAATCATTATTCGTCGTTTCGTCAAACTGTCATCGTAGTATGATTCTTCATCTGTTGAAGTCTATATATGATATCTGAACTGGCGTTGAGTATTTCATTGATAATATCTTCGCTGGAAGTTGCCTGTGTATATATTTCCAATGTTTCTAATATGTCCATTCTATGTAACAGCCCCTTTCTATATCCATTATTTCTTGTCTTGAATTTTCTTCCAGTTTTCCCTATTAAAAGTGCATGTATTTTTGTTTACTCCAATCATTTCTCATATAGATTCTTATTCACAATGCTGCTTGTAAGGGGGTGTCTGAGAATATTGTTAGTTTTGAATGTTTAGTAGATTCCTTCTTTTGCAATAGGTATGTGACTGTATATTTGAGGTTCAGTACCGGTAAAATCAACGTTTCCGTTGACTGTTTGGTTTCGTTATTTTACTTATTTTTGTTATAATTGTTCATCTGCGTGAGCATCTTATCTATTGCATGTGCTCGTTTTTCTTCCGTTATTTCAGGCTATTTCATTGATAATGTTGAGTTATTTTTGTAGTTATCTTGTAGGAACGTCAATGTTTTGAGTTGTGCATGATATTGTGAAACGCAGCTAACTTAAATTGTGTAGGATGGTTTAATGTGGATTTTTCTGCTATAGTGAGGTCTAGGAAATTTAATATGCTAGTTTGCTCAGTTTCCATAGTGCATTTTAAGTTTTAAGTGAGTTTTTAGTTGAGTAGTATATCTTCTACACTTTCGGTTTCTGTGGGGCAGAATGTGTCATCAAGGTATCAAAAGTAATATGTTTTTATTTCATGAATGTTGGGATGAATAAGTCTTCATAGTATTGTAAATACATGTTGGGTTTCCCAATTTTAACATTTTTGGTTGTTTTGAATATCTAATTGAAGAAAAGGTAATTATGAGTCAAAGTGGTTTTTGATAACTGTTGATTTATTGAATATAAGTCGTTGAATCTTTTTGAAGAATCTCTGAAGTTTCATGTGCGGAGGTCCTCAATGGCAAAAGAGATCGGAATCTCTCTGTGATTTGAGCAGCTTCAGTTTATTTACTAGATTTGTTGTGTTCTTGGTGGTGAATAAACTTTTTTGCTAATTTTTATGTTGTTAGAGGCCTATAGTTGATCACTGGTCTCGGAGGTATGCACTGTTTATGAATTTTTGACTGTGATCTTAATATACTAGATTTACTACTTTTTTCTTTAAATGATTCTCTCCTTTATCAGTCATTTCATATTCTTATCCATTTTCTGGTACTTATTTGTCATTAGTTTTTTAACTTTTTATTGAGTATAAATGGGAAAAGATAAATAAAAAAAAGGAATAATATTAGATTTATTACAAGAAAAACTTACTAACAATCAACGGAAGGATCAAAAAGGTCAAACACCTCCACTCTTAATACTTCTTTATTACAGGCAAAGTACTTTCGGGGCGAACCGTCCCATCATCAGTGCTCTATGACACAACATTTATACTTTCAAAAACATGTAATATATATGAATAAATAAATGTAAAAGTCAACAAAGGTAGTCAAATATTAAAAACATTTAAAAAACAAACAAATACACGTATATAAAACGCAATGCAACACTTATGACTAAAACGTTACAAATAAATATTAAAAGCAACAAATAACAAAATAACTAGGAGATGGAGAGGAACTGACCTAGAGTTGGTCCGACTCCAGGGTAAACTGACTCCTGAGTATCCCGTTGGCAGAAGAGGATTTTCAAAACGAGTTTAAATACATAAAACTAATCGCAACAGCCAATGGGTACAATGAGAGAATGGTGGATAAAGTCATGGAACGCCGATTCACAAAGATTGCCCAAAATGAGTTGAAACAAGGCGAGAGAGAGATTCGAAATCCTGTGGGCCAACTCAGTATCCCATACCTAGGGAAATTTTCCAAGAAGCTAGGACGCATGCTGGAAAAGGTTGGCCTTCGTACTGCCTATCGAAGTCTAAGCTCCCTAAAACATATGCTCCCAAGGATTAAGGATGCAGTCGATCCACTGGATAGATCTGGTGTGTATCGAGTTGCTTGCCTGACTTGCGGAAGCTCATATGTGGGGCAAAGTGGAAGGAAGCTAAGGAGCAGATTAAAAGAGCACCTTTCCACCAAGACATCGGAGGTATGTAAGCATATGATAAATGAAGGCCATGAAGCAAATGCCGTTGAGTTCGACGTGCTCGACCACCTTGGCAAAGGGAAGAAAATGGATATAGTAGAGCAGTTATGGATCAGGATGGCATGCTGGAGGATAAGAATATTAATATTGGGGGTGGCATGCTCAGGCATGTTCCGTCCTCTGCAGTAGCTGCCCTGTCCCGTGTAGGCTTCAAGTCTCGCCGGAAATGTCGGCTCAATATGGACCAACTCTAGGTCAGTTCCTCTCCATCTCCTAGTTACTTTGTTGTTTGTTGCTTTTAATATTTATTTGTAACGTTTTAGTCATAAGTGTTGCATTGCGTTTTATATATTTGTTCGACTACCTTTGTTGACTTTTATATTTATTTATTTATTTATTCATATATATTACATGTTTTTGAAAGTATAAATGTTGTGTCACAGAGCACTGATGATGGGACGGTTCGCCCCGAAAGTACTTTCCTTGTAATAAAGAAGTATTAAGAGTGGAGGTGTTTGACCTTTTTGATCCTTCCGTTGACGATGGACCTCCACCAGCCAGCACAAATCCAGAGTTACTAACAGTATATAAAATGAAAATAAACTTCCTATTGCATCCAAAGAAGACCTAATTGCCTCCATGTTCTAGATATGGTCATCTATACATGCTTGTCAACTACTATACCTTGAGATATACAAACTTCTTCAGACTAAAGTTAACCTATAGCAACATAAACCATTGTGTATATAACCATTGGCCTACATAAATACAAGAACATACAAGAAACTACTAGTACAACTATCAACAAACGTAAAAATAGAGACATCGCAACGAAAGCGGTTGGCATCTACCAACAGACTTTGCAGTCTTCATCAACTTCTTGTGCAATTTCTTTATCCCATTTATCATTTTCTTCTCTGCATGTGTCTATAATCTGATTCTTAAGACTTTTGTAATTTGTGACATCATTTGTGTTTTCTATTTGCTCCTTTGATCTATCAGTTGGAGAAACTCATTATCCAAGGTTTTCTAGGAACTAATTGCTTTTTGCCCAAGATCTGCAGCGAGCGTCTTTCCTGTTTCAATATTCTTCCAGCCATTTGGAATATCTTTATTTTCGGCCAACATTTCTTCTCCTTTTTCTTGAAACGAACCTTTTACATCTTCAAATTTTAATGCCTCTAGGTTCCATTTTTTAGAAACGGGGCGGAGACAAGCCTGGACATGAGAGAAGCGTTTGTGTCCGTCTGCGCATTTACCTTCGTTTTATTCTCGCCTTTCACGAGTTTTATCTCAATACCCTAAACCATGTCCATCGGGTAACCTCTTACATCTCTGTGTTATCTGGTAGTCTCCAGCTTGGTGGTTATGCTCCCTACAGTGGGAATACAATTCTGAGCCTACTCTCATGTGTTCTTTAGCCCTGATTCACAACTTCCTCTCTGACCCCACCCTAGCTGCTTGGACGGATCCCTTCGGCCTTAGTGCATCGGCAGAGTTCAGCCATGTAGTATCTCTAAAGGTCCTACGCTCTGACAGTAAATTTTGTTTTTTGTAATTTTAATGTTTAGATAGTAAGTAGGCCATTATTAATTTATTATATTTTAATTATAAATATGTTGTTATAGATACATGTTATTGTTGTAAATGTTATAGTTTTATTGGCTGTTTTGTTATGTGACCAATTATGTGCGTTTTTTAAAATAGGTTTAGACTCCTTAATTATGGTGCTTTATTGCTTGTAGCTCTAAAGATGGGAATGTAATTCCCGAAAGCTGTAAGCGTTTGTAAAAATAAATTGTGAGGAGCCACAAAAGTGCTTCTGATTAGCCCGCTATTTATTACTTGGTCGAGCCCAAGGGTGCCTTCTTTTTGGAAGAAAAAGAAAAGACACGAAAAAGAACGAGTTGATGGATTTCATCATATACCAATTCCGAGTATCCTGATGTAGATAACAAATTACCAAGATTACAATAAACCTTAATCATCAGCAGCCGATCGCTTACGTGGTAAACGCTTATGTATTTGCTTGAAAGTAACACCACTGATACTTACCTCACCTCCTCTACATCTCGTTGAAGCCATCTGAAGAGAATTCCCTTATTGATTCCATCAAGTCTAGCATAAACCTAAAATTTCTTTGCTATGTCTTTTATTTAATATGCTCTTTGCCTCTTCTGACTTACCGACTTTTATCAGTACCCTCACGTTTTTCGATGACAACCTGAGAAGCATAGCCACCTCCTGCTTCATCTTCATATCCGAATCCCATAGTCAATAAGTTTATCATAATTCATTGAAAACTCCATGGTGTTAACAAAGGAAATATTTCGGAAACTGGTTTCAGGCTGCCTTCCGTCCAAGTCAGCTTCGCAAGATTAAATCGTGAAACAGATACATCCAGTACCCAAGTTACCCTACGGGTGGGTGCTCGTGCCATTCTTAAGACAATGATCCCTGATCCAAGGACTACAGCGTATGCATACACAACGGTGCTCGCGTTGCATATATAGGACAAACGAAAATTTGAATGGACCTTCGTCGTCTCCTTGATAGACATTCGAAGAAATGTTTCGAAAATCGTATCATGAGTACAATCTTAATAGTTGATTTCCCATTAGTAAGAAAAATAATTAATAAATATTCAAAGGTAGAGAATATATATATATATATATATATATATATATATATATATATATATATATATATTTGACTATTATTGATTTGGCAAAGAATTTCTAGCGAGGTGGGCTCCCTTAAGTGAAAATCTGCTAAAAAGAACAATTTTGAGAAAAGGAATTCAAAGTTTTCAATCTCATCCACTTCAATTTATAGGAGTGAATGAAGTGACTGCAACAATTGTTTTTCTTGACAGCAAGGTTCTTTTATTACCTTTGAAGTTGATCATCATCTCAACTTAGAATATTTGGATTTCATAAAACAACTACAATTTGAGCTGTAACTTTGTTCTCGTCCGTTCGAATGCACTATTTCTTAATTATTCCCTTGAATAACTAGTAATGACTATCAATGAACCTTATAAAATAATACTATGAACCATTAATTTAAGGATCGATTAAAAAATCTTAGTACAGCATTTCCATCCTTTTTGCTTCTTTCTGTATTCAGTAATGGAACTCAACAAAACCGAACCTAATAAAAACATGTGGGAAAATAGGTATTATTTTTAATTAGTCATCCTGATTATCAAAACTGTTTTTTTCTTAATCATTTTTCACAGGTAAAGAATTGGTAAAGTCATATAGGTGGACGGAATATATTTCTCTCAAGGTAGAGCATGATATCGCTCTTCTTCATTGAAAGATTCTAATTAGATGGATATAAGGAATTATAGGGGGAATTCATTAATAGATAAAATAATGCGAGGTGCATTAAAGGAGTTATGTCGTACAATATTAAAGAGTAAGAACTCATAAATTAAACCAGTTCAAATACTGTTTTCACTGACAGAAACTGTTTTAGATTTTAGAATTTACTCTAGAGATTGACTACTAATTAACTAGCATTATTTATTACATTTATTGTAAATTGATTACTCTTGTGATCGCAAAATGGTAACTAAATGCAAGAAGTATAAGAGAGCCTGCCCTTGAGTAGGCTTGGTTTTATTAATTATTTCTGGATATTAATTTTCAAGAAATGCAGGTTTTCGTTAGGCTCTGATCTAATGTATGCAGATAAGCAAGTTCTCGTACACCCTTACATAATGAGCAGAAGAAGGTTTTCCAGCCTAGAAACCAAGGTTGAAGCCTGGTTCATTTCAGAATAAATTAAACGAAAATGATTGAGTGTGCCTAAGACAACGTGTTAGGATGCAATAATATGGCTCCCATTATAATCAAAAATTTTTTGATTATATTTTTTTAATATACATACATACTTATATATATATATATATATACACATATACATAAGTATGTATGTATATTAATTTAATATGCATTTGACATTTTAACAATAAATACATACATTCTTATAAATTGTAGTGTTTAACAACACTATCTTCCATATTACTTGTTTTATACATTATTTTATGGCAAAAATGTATATAACATAAGTTACTCTAAATAACTAAATAAAATATTTTGGTTATATTCATGTTTGAAAAAAAAACGAAATAGAAACGCAATACGGTTATACGAATATACTTTATATAAATAAATTTGAAATAACCTCATTTTCTATATAAAGATATAGGGAATTCTTCTAAATAGTATCAACAACCTATAAAATAAGAGAGAAAAATGTCCGACACGAAAAGACTGCATAATCTAAGCAGATTTTACACTTGCTGGCATGACACACTCATGGTCTGATCCCCCTATCTATATATAAAAACCCGACGAATAGGGAAGAGGGTCTAATAGAGACCGAAAAAAAGAAATACGAATAACTCGCTTTTTATTAGATCTAGGATTAAATGCATAGAAAAACAATTTTAGAACATCACTAGTTTAACAAGATTGGTTCTGTACACTTTTTCGATCCGAGTTACATTAACGGAGAAATTTCGAAATCCCCTTCCTAATCAAGGTCCAATTTAAGCCAATAACAAATATGATATTTAGTGTTAAATAAATATGACTGAATCGGTTAAATATCGAGCATGGTATAGATGGTATAAACAAACATATTCGCGACAAGAAGTTAAAATCTCAATTTATGACATCATCTCACAATGAATTTGAATAAGATTGACTCTATACAAGTTTTCAATCCAACTTATAATTTTGGATATATTTCGAATTTTTGAAATTCCCCCTCCCTCTGGTCCGAATTCAGTCCATTGGCAGTATTTTGGCATATATATTTAGTTATATATATATGTATATATATATATATATATATATAATTGTAGCGTTTGTCTGAAATTTGATTTCTTCTCAAAATTTCACGATACTTATGTGTGTGTGAGTATATATATATTATTTTGAACGGGCCAGATTTACATCATCTCCCAGGTAGGATCGATGGACATTTGAGGGAAATTTTCAAAAAATGCGTAATGAGTACAACCTCAATAGCGGATTTCTCTTGATGGAAATCTGTTAAAAGTCTATAACATTCAATGAACTACACTGCCAAGTAAATGAAGACCTGATTTTAGATCCCGTGCTATGCTGATTACAACCAGAGTAATCATTTTTAACTTAAGTATAAGAATGAATACTTTGTAATGAGTTTATTTCTTAAATAATATATAAAACAGTTGAGTAGTGATTTGAAAATCAGAAATTTTTATGATTTATATTGTATAGTATTATCTTATATTATTATTATATATATATTTAAAATTCTATAACAATATTACTTAATATATTACGTGTTTTTAAGATGGTTGATTTATTATTTTTATTGCAATGTAGTTATGTAATAAAAAATATATTCTTAAAGATTTACTTTAGTTTATTCTCTCCTGGCCTTCTCATATTATTGTGGTCATTGGCGAAAACAGAATTAATTATAATGGGATAATATGTTAATATGACAGATTAATCATTCAACGAGAGAGAATCAAGATTCTAGATTACAAAAAATGGTAATTGGGAAATTTATAGGCATTTTAGATCCTAGGTAAAAGTAGTGAGGTCTCATCATGAAAAGACTACATATAGAGGAAGAAACCGTTTTATAAGTTTTACCGGAAAAACAACAATTGTCTTTTAAGCTAAAGCGTTGTTCGAGTAGCACATTAGTATTTAAAGGATGATTAGTTCTTGCATCAGGAATATAATTTTAGAGAGTTCAGTATATAAGATATTGCCACTCTTGTCAAGAAAAGAACTGGGCACAGTACCAAATAACATTTTTTTGATGGCCCTATATGTCAAAAAGACCACTCCTTCAAATTTATATGAAAGTTAATATTTTTATGTACGTCAGTCAACTTTGGAACGGAATCCTCGTATTTTTTTTTGGAATTTAAATGCCTTTAAGTTTGTTAAGCTGTAAAATTGTTTGGAGGAGTGGCTCAGCCAGAGAGGAAAAAATACAATAAATTTTGCTACAGATGCTTTGATGAGAAATCGTATGAATAGAAATGGGAGATAACTTAACACAAAAAAATACAAATTAATTCGGTTAATATTTGAATTAGAGAAAAAAATAAGTAGAATAGAGAATTGTAATATTACCTTTTAAACAAGAGTGTATAACATTTTTTTTTGTCCTAGCCATAATAAAGGAGATTTTATGACTATTCGATTCTGTTTTTTTTTTCTAACCAATAAAACCCCTTGCCCGATGAAAACAATACATCATACTTTAGCTTAAAATAAAAACATATAATTTTGAACGGACCGCATTTTCGTCATTTACTAGATAGAATCGATGGACATTGGAGGACATTTTTCAAAAATTTCGCCATGAGTACAACCTCAGTAGCTGATTTCCCTTAATTGAAATCTGCTAAAGGCAGAACCCTCGTGGTGACTGCATCTAAAACGTCAATAACTGAGTATGATACAAAATTAATGTCAGCGGTAAAATACAGTTAAATTGCAAAAGACTACCTCACCAAAGAGGACCATTTATTGTCCAAGATATCACATAGAGTCCTAATCTTAGCATGAAAACTACAAACGATCTTCAGTGTGTCTTGGCTACGTGAGAACAAGGATAAATTTCGCTTTAAGCAGGGAGACATTAAGCTCTTTGGCAATTATAGTATTAATATCTCATTCCGTTACATTGATTGGTGTCATTAGTTATCTTACATACTTTAAAACCCCTATAGAACGTTTCCTCCACTTAACGGACTAACTCCTTTCCAGTCTCCCTGACATTTAGTATGTGCGGGTATATATATATATATATATATATATATATATATATATATATGTATATATATATATATATAAACACACACACATATATATGCGTTTGCGTTGTGTGTGTGTGTGTGTGTGTGTGTGTGTCCAGGTATGTAAATATGAATACACACATTTATATATATTTATTTATTTTTTTTATCCATATTATTCGCAACTCTTGCTACCACCGCCAAAGAGCTTCAGTAGTACGACTTATGATTTATTCTTTACTTTCCCTTCGTTTGGGCTGCGTCCTCCAAGACGAGGTTAAACAGTATAAATTAAACGGAATAACTTGCTTTGGGTAGGAGGTAACCTCAAACCTGTTAGCCACGTGTCATGGTTTTGGCTTTCAAACTTTCGATGCTCACTCATCCCCTTATCAATCCAAAAAGCGTGTAAGAGTAGAGTATTTATAAAGTCAATACAATTACAATCCAAAAATATCATAATTATTACACTTCCTGAGGTAATAGGACATCTAACACAAGGGGTTAGATGACCCTAACCCCTAGAATATGGCACACAAATGGGCCAAAATAGGGCACAATGCACAACTCCAAGGCTATCACGAACTTAACAACTAAATCGCAGTATATACACCGATCCCTAAAGTTATGAGGCTAAAGTACTTTAAACAACACTGACCTATCCTAATAAACCAATGTATAAAAAAAAATACATAACACTCAATAAAACACATATCTTTAAACTGGAAAACAAAACTAATATATAAAATAAAAAACAGCAATGTGAGTTTCTATTCCCAAGTGTACAATAGGAATTTATTTAGTGACGAATTCTCTAAATAAAAACCTTAGTCCTACTCTGGCTAGAAAAGGATGGTAACCTGTAAATAACACATCCCTAGTAGCCATAGTAGCATAAAAGTGGGCGTTAATAAATATCAACAACGAAATAGCAAAAATAAGCAATACTAATGCACTAATACAAATAAAAATACTTTAAAAACTGAAAAAAGTCCGTCAAGCAGGGCTGTGTAAACTAAGCAGATTTCCCTCGTGAAGTTAAGTAAAAAATATATATACATACTGGTAACACAACACCACCGTGAATAAATACAAACGGAAATAAGAAATGTTAGATCCAACTTCAATAACCTGCCTACAGGAAGCATTAGGTTAGAAATGTAAACAAACAGGTCTGCCCGCCTCATACTAGAAAGAAAAACATTACTGAAATATATCAGAATATAACATATTAATTTCATTGAGAACTATTTACTATATCTAGTACTGCAATTAATAATTAGTCAGAATAATTATTATCTCAATCAATCAAATTTTAGTAGTCCAAAACCTTAAGACGTGGGGGGGGGGGTCACCAGGACATATTTGCATGTATCTCGAATAATAAAGGTCTCTTGAATAGAATTGTTGGTATTTAAACTTCGAAAAATGTGATTTATTATGTAGTAGAGTATTGTTTATGCAACATGAGTAGAAGTGGCGGTTTGCTGATAGCTGAAAACTGAAAAATGCAAACATCTCGGTTAATATTCAAGATAGTGAATAAATGTATATAACAATATTTATAGTATATTTAATTCTCAATAAGATTGATTCTATAACTTTTTTCGATCCGACGCATAATAACGGAGATATTTCGATTTTTCGAAAATCCTCCCCTCTAAACCCCCCCCCTCCCCTGGCCCGATTTCAGCCGTTAACGAACTTGATCTTTCTTTTTACATAAAACGACTAATTATCCAGTTTGGTAACGATTAAACAATCATTGCGACCGCTAGATCGGTAACAGACAAATATATATATAAATATATATATATATATATATATATATATATATATATATATATATATATATATATATATATACAGTTTTGAACGGACCTCATTTTCGTCATCTCCTGGGTAGGATCGATGGACATTTGATGAAAAATTTCGAAAATCGCGTCATGAGTACAACCTCAATAGCTGATTTCCCTTAGGGGAAATCTTCTAAAAGAAACACCATTCCCGCCATTAGTCCATGCCATCTAGAAAGAAGCTCGACCTGTCCCAAGGCGCTACTCTGGCGACTTGTATCTTTGATGCAGATTCTTTATGGAAACTCAAAATCTGCCAGGCCATCCCGCTTGTCCGGTTCCAACTTCCCGATGTACTCAGCTGCTACCTGTCACTCCCACGTGGTCCATACCCTGTAAGTTTCCCGCAGAACTCCCATTGTCATCCACCCAAGGGCACTATGGGAGACTCCGAGCTTGGCTAACTCTCGCCCAGACGTTTTCAATCAAGCCCCTTCTGGGAGATGGAGACGGGAGGGTTGGGGGTACGCAGACTTTAAGGGACTCCAGAGTAAGCCCAGCAACAGCTCTAAGGATCCATTGTCGATCTTACTTTGACAACATTTATCTTCCTTGGTCGGAAATAATGAAATCACCCCTTCTTCTGATCATACCCTAAACAAGAGCCGCCCCCTTCAAAACAGTGAGGCCCCTCCTCTGGAAATTCTTTCCAGGAAGTCGACCAATGTGACCATGGTGCCTCAGGGTCCTTAATGCTTATCGTTAAGGAGCACTTCTGCACAATATACCTGCATCAATAACCCCAAATAAATCAATTATCATGGGTTGGATATTAGATATATATGTAGCCAATATTGTTGGTAATGTAATGTGCTACATTTTTTTGTTCTAAACCTTTTCTCTAACACGAAATTCGTGGAGGTATAAACGCGAAAACGTTTGGACAGAATGCCCATTATCCTTGAAACTCAGGATATAAAAGTATTTTCAGAGTTTTGTAAATAAGATCAAATCAGCTAACTTTATTACCCGTCGTTGACAGTTTGAACCGAAAATGGCTTCCCGTAGAGATTAGATTAACTTAAGCACTATAACCTATTCAATTTCATTTCATACCGAAAATGATCTTTTTGTACAGATTCTCTTATTATACCCGCAATATAGGCATGTAATGGCGGGTACACGAACATCGTCGAATTTATATTTATAATAGCTATTATCACTCGCTGAGGGGGTCTGGGGAATTTTTCCCCATATGGTTGAATTTGCTAAGCATTAATACAAATTACATTATCATTTTTTTCTTTTTATTTATTCGTTCAAAAGATCCATATTACACCATAGTTCACGGAAACGTACTTAGGCAAATGGTGCAAACGCTAAGAAAAGCCTTGCAAAAAAAAATTACCATTATTATTCTGTATGTTAAGATTCCTTGAAATAGTATAAATTTAAAAATTTTTATTGAGAGGGCATAATACTATTCCGTTTTGGATCAGGCATCATAAGGTGAAAACGTTATTTGTTCTAACCATAAGTTTCATTATTTTTTTATTCCAATACAATGGGCTTAACAGATTTTAATATTCAGTAGCCAAGGTCGTATTTCGTAAAAATAATCTTTGAATAACATCTCTGAAATATATTTACGCAAAGAAGCTGAAGCTTTTAGAGGTCAGATATTTTCCGGTTCAAAACTAGTTGCCTTTAAATATATAGGTTGCGTTTATGAAGGACAAATTGACAGAAACTGCAGAAATTGATTCATGACTTTTTCTGCCTTTTATTTGAGGAACTCCGTCTTTTGCATCTTCATTTTCGTCTACTGTCATCCACTCTGAACGGCACTGTGTTTCATTAAAAATTTACCAGTTGCCCAAGAGTCTTAGAAATTGAATGCAATATTTACGATTTTAGTTAGTGAAAGATTCTAGGCATAGAATTAACCAAATGATATGAACATAAACAATTTTAGGCAGTAGGGCACAATTCATTGCAAGCCTTATCTCTTACTTTTCCAAAACATCAAGGAAAAAAATAAAGTGTGTCTGCGCGCGTGTGTGTGTGTGTGTGTGTGTGTGTGTGTGTGTGTGTGTGTGTGTGTGCATATAAGTATATAATATTGCAATCAATTCCAGTTAATGTAAGGACTATACAACATTTTAATCCACTACTTTCTAGAATTCCATTTTTGTATACACCAAAAAAAGAGATAAACCTAGAAAAAAAGGGTCTATCCTTTCATCTTTTTGACATATAGGATCGGTGGACATCTGAAGAAATGTTTCAGAAACATCGCCATTACAAATGTGAAACCTTCACAAAAAATATCAATAAAACCCGTGAAAAACTAATTCTGTTAAGTAAACCACCACTAACTCACTATTTCACTACAAAAACGAGAGCTTGTACAGAACTACTCGGTACAACTTTAGACACGTTTGGAAATTGTACTTACGCATCCAAAGCGCTTGCCAGGTGTACTCGACGATACCTTTGATAATCGTAAAAATATCATAATATATAACGTGTTTATCAGGCAGTAGAAGTAACCTTTAATGAATGAACTACTTCAAATGATAATAAATATGGTCAGTAGCTGTAAGTCAAGATTTTTATCCTTATTTTCCTTTACGGAGCATCTTTACATTTTCAAGGTTACACTTATGAATATATTTTATATTATGTAAGGAAAAACATTACAAAAATTCATATTATGTAAGAAGGTTGCTTATCATTAGCACGGTCACAATGCAAACGAATATTGAGGACGGAAGTGAGTGGCTGGAGGTGGTTCAATCAGGAACAAGAACAAGGTCAAGGAATACAAGTACAGCCTGCTACAGACATTAAGACTTCCACAAGCCAACATAATAAAAAAAGAAGAATCAAATATGGAATAGACTATATAGTAGATTTTTGATAAAACATGATATAACTAAAGAACCATTGTATGAGAATTAAATAGCAATGATTCAACTCTCAAGTTGTATGACACGTAGAGGAGCTTATAGTCCCAATTATACTTGATTTATATATGTCAATTGTAACTACTTCCTACAATTCCGATTTTCATAGAACAATTATTAGTTACTCTTAGTTTTATAAAACTATATTACTACTTATATATAAAGCTTAAAGATTATTTGAGTAGTATATTTAATCTGTTACATATATCATCTTAATAAATTATAACAAAAGAACTTTCTTCGGCAATCAGGTGTATTAAAATGTCAAGTACTACTAATTTAAACAAGTGATTGCTTTGAAGTGAAACCCAAGGAAGCTGTATCTCAAAGTTCACGAAGTTCACCATTGTCATGGTTCTGGCACTGAGTTTTCCTGTTAAATGAATGAATGGATGGTCGTCGGAATTTATGTAAGTTATTTCCTCCTTACGGGCTTTCGTAATTCAAGGGCAACTTCTCCGAGAAAGACTCATTATTTTATTTTGTCTGAGTTATTCAATTGTACACCTACTTTCCTCCTTAATTTTATTTTTTTAAGCGGGTTTTCTTTAGAAGAAGGGGCTATTGAGGTGGCTCACATGGCAATATTACACAAAAACTCCTTCACATCTTGGAATTATAAGTGCCAAAAACGAGGTTAGTTTGAGTTTTAAAATGTGATATATATTTATATTTATTATTGTATATTTATGGGGCATGGGGGTACATCTACCCACATACCTTCAGTAGTCTGAAGGTAAAAAGTCCGTCACGCAGGGGCTGCGTTAACTAAGCAGATTGCCCATGTGCTCGTACAGCACACTTGTGATCTCATCTCACCACATATTCTCTATTTCTAAGAAGAATACCGATGAGTCCAAGTGTGTGTGTGTGGGGGGGGGGGACTGAAGGCTGAAAATACGAATAACTTGGATAGTACTTGAGTTAGAAAAAAAAGTCCGTCACGCAGGGGCTGCGTTAACGAAGCCAGATATTGAAAAATGTACATAACAACATTTATTGAACATTATATTTGCAATAAAATTGATTTTATACAATTTTTCGATCCGACTCATAATAACGTAGATATTTTGAATTTTCGAAATTCCACGCTCTAATCCCACCCCCTCCCACCTACTAGTCCGATTTTAGCGAAGAACTTGATCTTCACTTTTACATAAAAAGTTTAAATATCAAGTTTGGTATCAATCAGACCAAAATTGCAAACCCTAGAGCGCTAAACACAAACACACACACACACACACATATCTATCTATCTCTCTCTCTCTCTCTATATATCTATATATATATATATATATATATATATATATATATATATATATATATATTGTTACGTTTTATTACCAAAACCAGTAATAAACGTTTTTAATAAGAGTTCTTTGGATTGCAAAATTAAACACTCACAAGCTTCACAGTTTTTATCACTGCACAATATACAGTATTAAACAATGCAAAATACACTTGGTTAATTGTTCTTAATTGCTACTCACAGTATGCACTGATAGCGTCACTGTTCTTCAATGAGTCATAGTCCAATAATTCACTCACGGTCACTGAAATTCACAAAAAGACGGCACTGCACTATCTTAAACACGGCGCTAAACTGTTACTTACAGTCACGGCACAACACTGTTCTTCACATAAAAACACTTTACCGCACTGCATTAAGGCGCACTGTAGCACTGATGTGAACATCAAGACAGGTGAGAATAAAACTGACTCGCTCGTGGCTGGCTGTTACCCATCATTTATTAATCTGATTAGGTCACCACTACGGATTGAAGAGAGTATTAAGTCGATTACATCAATATTGCGGATGGTACCGATCATTAATTAATTTGGCTAGATCACCACTACGGATTGAAGAGAGTATTAAGTCGATTACATCAATATTGCGGATGGTACCGATCATTAATTAATCTGATTAGATCACCACTACGGATTGAAGAGAGTATTAAGTGGATTACATCAATATTGCGGATGGTACCGATCATTAATTAATCTGATTAGATCACCACTACGGATTGAAGAGAGTATTAAGTCGCGTACATCAATATTGCGTAAGGAGTCGAATATTATTTTTTCTTGTTCGATTGCCATTTCGGATTGATAAAAAAATCCAGGCTTACAGATCACTACTCTGGAATGTATCGATCCACCTATGACTATTCGAGATTTTATCGATTACCAAGTCTATTCATTGAGGGCATTTCATGATATCGAATTACAGTTCAATCCTATAACTACTTTAGCTGCAGAGCTACATTACTGCTAGCAGACTCAGCAGTATCATTTGCTGATGAAAGGAAGCGAAGTGAGATAACGATTAAATTGATTAAAAGCAATCAAGAAGAGATATTCCTAATATCTGTGCCATTTATATCTTGTAGTATAGGAGAGCCCTCTGGGAGGTCGTTATCCGAAGCTTTTTTTCCCGCCTCCCCGTTGCTGCTGACCGGCGGCAGTTTTTGCTCCGTGCTGAGCCGAGTTCGTGCAGCAGATGCTGGCTCTGTCTTCTTATGCCTCATTCACGCCTTTAGCCTCTCTCAATGAGACAGAGAGAGAAATAACTTTTTAATGATACAAAGGACGCCCTCTGCCAGCTTCCATCTAAGTAGTTTGGAGACCCAGCACCCAACTAGATGAGCACCCCTTGGCGAGTTAGCTCTCAGACCTCCGAAAGAAAAAAGGCCAAACCAGAGCTGATAACAACTCTACAAATGTTCCAAAGCTTTCAACTTTTGCTTTATCTCCTGTTTCTAGGTCATTTTCATTAGGGAGTATGTTTTTCTCAAAGGCGTATAGTCTTTCAAGAATAAGATAAAATATTTGCGTTTATTAAGCAGTTTTCCCACCTGCTTTAGTTATAAACCTATGTTAATACTTGGAATAATTGGAATTGGACTAACATTTCTAGTGATAGAGTAACCTTAAGTGCAGATTGCATATGAGTTATTGCATGTAACTCCCTCAATATTCATGCTAGAGAAATGCATAGGCAACTCCTGTGGGCTATTGCACCTTTCCTATTTGTCGTTACTTCTTAACATTGTTATAATTTAGTTGTAATTATCATTATAGAAGAGGCTGCCGCCATTTTGAGGGTACCTGTTTATCTGAGGCTCTTAATCAACCCCTTGTTTCAACCATCAAATACCCTTGTTTAGCTGAAAATATAGTCAGATAGATAGATTTTATTGGCTTATATGTACATATTTTAGACTGAGTAGCACCCATTTAGTGTAGGTAATCTTACTAATGATATACAAAAAGATATATATATATATATATATATATATATATATATATATATATATATTGTAACGGTCGAGCCTGTGGTTCTCCGCTGTCTCACTATATCTATGAGATCAGAGTGAGTAGTACTAGGCTTTAAACGAGGTAGCAGCACCTGTCAAGGGACGGACAGGACCCCTGTGAGTCTAAGGGTCAATCTCGTGGGACAAGAACAAGAGTCGACTCCCAAAATGCAACGAGAGTGTAAGTGTTTCTTTAATTATCTAGTCTAAATGTGCTATATCTCTGATTAAATAGATAAATTAGCTCTTATAGCAGAGATGGTGGAAACGATAATGCTTGCCGTGCAATATATGACCCTGAGAAGTAGCCGGTAAATAGATTAAATTTAAATAATAATAATTATAATTAACATTTCATTATATAGGTCGTCGGCATACTTCAAAGGGGAATTGGCTGGGCTGGGCAGGTCTAGTAGGGGGCTCGACCCTCTTTCGGCTTCTTTGATCTATCTCGCACTTCCAGAATATGCGACTCTCTCTCTCTCTGAAGGATTATTCATGTATTTATTTTTAGCAACACTATATATATATATATATATATATATATATATATATATATAATTTTGAATGAGCCTCATTTTTGTCATCTCCTAGGTAGGATCGATGGACATTTGATGATATTTTTTGAAAATCCCATCATGAGTACAATATCAATAGCAGATGTGGGTCTCCCTACAGGAAATCTTCTAAAATGCACAGACCAAAAAGTATAGAGTTTCAATAGTTTAACAAGATTGAGTCTACAACATTTTACGATCCAACTCATAATAACGGAGATATTTGGAATTTTCGAATTCCCCTCACTCTCTAACCCCTCCCCCCATTCCTGGTCGGATTTCTGTCAATCAAAAATATGATCTTTAGTGTTGAATAAAACGGTTAAATATCGAGTAAAGATCAAATAAGGATTTTGGAGAAAAGAATGAAAACGTTCATTGATGACGTCATCGCACAACCAAATTGCATGTATCTGGCATATTAAAAGTCCACTAGAAACAATATTTGGTATTTATGCTTAGAATAAAGAGGTTCATCTTGTAACAGCTTATTGTATTTAGGAAATGAGTAGGAGTGGAGGTTTACTGAACGCTGAAAACTAAAAATTCCAAATATCTCGCTATATATACAATTTATAACGGGCCTCATTTTCGTCATCTCCTGGGTAGGATTGATGGACATTTGAAGAGATTTTTCGAAAATCGCACCATGAGTACGACCTCTAATCTCTATCCTCTACCTCTAACCTCTCTGCTAAAGTGCATTAAAACAAGCATGATTTTCGTAAGACTAACCGGTCAACGATATAAGGGAGATTTTAGTGTTTTCTTTAGAAAAATGAGGCATTGAGATTCCTCACATGGTAAAATGTATATTCCTTCAAATCATCACTGATACCAAAGTGTCATACATGAGTAGATATAATGTTGGATATATACCTGTAAACATTTTCTTGACTCACTCAAAATTTCTACTGAGCGAGTTTTGGTTCATATTTTGGGGTTTGGCGCCATCAGCCGTAGTGTAAAGACCGGTGCTCAGTTAATGTGTTTTTTGAACGGTACAGAGTGCGAATTTTGCAGAGAAACTTTGCCATTTTAAAAGTGTATAACTGAGTGTGTCAGTGCCCTTAATTCGGAAGCAGATTATCCATTATTGAAGAAAGAACAAAGGATAAAAGTTGAAGAAAGTCAGGTTAGAAATTTAAGTTTAGAGGAAACGAGCCCTGGGCATGCGCCGACCCCCACTACTCACTCGTGAACTTCCTTCCTCTCCAACGGACACATCAGCTGTTTTATAACGGAACATTTAAAATACCAGCGCTATGGACAATAAACACGAAGCCACCAATCCCGTTAATGCAACTGGTGATAAAAATAAAAACAATGATAACCTGAAATATTTAAAGTACCTTGTAGTGAAAATGGCTTCAAATGAAGCCTCCTTCAACTCAGTTAGTCCATTTTTAGTAGAAAAATGGATTAGCAAATTCGGTCCAAACATCGAAGTTAATAGAAATAAAAAACTCGGTACTCTTCTAATAAAATGCCCGGATACAAAAACAGCCTATCGAATTATTAAAGAAAACTTGTTTAATGGACACAAAATTATCATTTACCCTCATAAAAGCTTAAATTTTATAAAGGGTGTCTTCAAATGTGAGGAAATAGAACATTTAGAAGATCCTGACATTTTACTAGAATTAAACCACGAAAATGTCACTTATATTCGCAGATTCATAACCAAAAACAAAAACAATTCCAAAAATTCTATGTTCGTCGCTACCTTTAACAAAGAATGTCTACCGGATAAAATAAAAATAGGCTATGTCAGCGTCCCAGTGAGGTTATTCATAGAGTCTTTTTTACGTTGCTTGAATTGTTGGAGCCTGAACCACTATACAAGGTTCTGCGATAAGGGAGCTAAATGTGTAAATTGTTCGGAAGAAAAGCACGAGGGAACTTGTGAGCGGGTAAAATGCTGCCTCTGTGGAGAAGGACATCCCGGCAATGATAAAAAGTGCCCTGTGTATCTAAAGGAAGCCCAAGTGTACAAAACAATGTCAACTGACCGAATTTCCTACAGGGAAGCTAGCCGAAAATGTAACAATAATAAGCAGGGATCTTTATATGCTAGCTAAGTATCTAGCTCAACTAACGTTCCAAGCTCCCCTCACCAAGCCCAGGACCACATTATCGAACTTATTTCGGCCAAGCTTCATGAGTTACTACACCCATTCCAGCAACAGATCCTGACTATGCTAAAGAACATTGAAAAAAGCCCCCAAAGCATTATTAGTAGTCTCCAAACAGAATCGGTTTCTATAGAAGATAGCAACAAAACATCTGTTGGAACCCAAACCGAAGAAATTATACCCCCACTTAGAGAACCCGAAAACGAAGTTACAATTAATTTAAGAAGGCGAAAAGAAGATACCCACCGGAAGATCGAAAACACAAGAAAAGAACAGGCGACTGGTGATCACTGCCAACAAGCAAGTCAACAAATTGCTGAGGAGTACATAGCCATAAGTAATAATGATCTTATAATTAATAATAGTACAAAGGTTGAAAGTACATTAACCCCCTTAAATAACTCAACAAAAAAGAGAAAGAAAAATTGCCCTAAGAAACCGGCTAATGAAAATGGTACTAAGGTGTAATAACTTTGTTTTCTCCAAAGCCTCTGAATCAACTTTCTCTCACATGGAACCTAAATTCAAAATGTTTTCCTACCCTATAGTCGTCAATACCTGTATAATATCTGACCGGGCAATTTTTTATCCAAATTACATAAGTAGAAAAAGATTCCATATCCGTATCTTTCACATTTCCATATCTTCACTTTTTTACTGGATTAAGCACAAAGATTCTATCAATTCAAGTTCTAAAGATACATTCAACATGTCTACACATAATAAAGTACACAAACATCCGGCTTTAAACTCTATACAAATTATCCAATTTATAAAAGATCCAAAACCAAATAAATCTTCTGTTCCTTTAGTAGTACAACCCCCGGAACCAAAAATAATGTTAAATACAGTTAATTATACGATATCCATTAACCTTGAAAAGAAAACTTCTTCTAAATACCCCTGCCCTAGCAATTCAAGTTCTAAAGATACATTCAACATGTCTACACATAATAAAGTACACAAACATCCGGCTTTAAACTCTATACAAATTATCCAATTTATAAAAGATCCAAAACCAAATAAATCTTCTGTTCCTTTAGTAGTACAACCCCCGGAACCAAAAATAATGTTAAATACAGTTAATTATACGATATCCATTAACCTTGAAAAGAAAACTTCTTCTAAATACCCCTGCCCTAGCAATAGGCGTATTTGTACAATAGATTCATCCACACTATGTCTGTTAAATATCTCCATCCTAAATATATGATTTTACAATGGAACCTTAACGGACTCCAGAGGTATCTAGATGATATGAAGTTGCTAATAAAAGAGAATAACATCAAAATTGCTGCATTACAAGAAACACACACTTCTCCGGGCAAACCCATTTCCTTACGTGGGTTCACGGCATACAGGTTGGACTACACCCTTGGGGGCAAAGCCTCGGGAGGTGTCTGTACATTTGTTAAAGATACTATCCACAGTGAGCGTATCCCAATCCGTACCACCTTACAAGCCGTTGCAGTGACTGTCTATGTCCCTTTTCGTATGTCTACCTGTAATATCTATCTCCCACCAAATGCTCGGATCGATTCAACGGACTTACATGACTTAATTTCGCAACTCCCTAGACCACTTATATTCCTTGGGGATTGGAATGCCCTGAGTACATCTTGGAATTCTCCAGCTTCGAATACAAGAGGTAGATTAATAGAAAATGTACTTGACTTACAAGACTTAGTTCCATTAAACGACCAAAAACTCACACACCTATGCCCGAGAACTGGCACCTATTCTAATATTGATGTCACAACATGCACTCCTAACTTATTTACTCGCTTCACATGGAGAGTGAATGAAGACCCTTTGAACAGTGACCATTTTCCTATCTTCATAAGCTTAGAAACTCCACCGGAGCCATTTGAAGGCCCTTGCTTCTACAACTGCAAAAAAGCAGATTGGAGTGCATTCAAACAATTCTTATCAGATCAATCACCTACTCTGAACATTCAATCTATTCCAGAATTCAACAGATTACTGATCGATGCTGCCGAAATATCTATCCCCAAATCAAAACCACCCACAAAACATCCCCCTGTGCCTTGGTGGAATGAAAAATGTGAACGTGCAGTGAAAGCTCTAAACAAATTTCAACGGTACCCAAGTAGTTTAAATCTAATAGCTTATAAAAAAGCTAAAGCTATTGCTCGACATACTATTCTGGAGAGTAAAAAAGAATCCTGGAAAGAATTTGTATCCACATTTAATGGGAATACTCCTCCAGATAAAATATGGTCAAGAATACGGCGAATATTAGGAAAGAAATCTAAAATCCCTTTATCTGGGCTGAAAATCTGTGATCAAGTCATCAATGACCCGAAACAAATAGCTAATACATTTGGTCAATATTTCAGGAACATATCAAAAGCCAATAACCCTGACGTAGCTTCACAACCTATACACATCGTGCCATCTCATCCATATAACCATCCTATAGACGAACCCTTTTCACACAAAGAATTTCTTTATGCCCTATCCCAAACAAAAAATACTGCGCCTGGACCAGATAAAATTCCATATGACATGTTAAAGCACCTACCGAATCGGTATCAACTCAAACTCTTGGACATCATGAATACTGTCTATGACACAGGAATACTTCCAGAATGTTGGAGACAAAGTATTATAGTTCCTATCCTTAAGCCAAATAAAGATAAATCTGACGTATCAAGTTACAGACCAATCTCTCTTACGAGCTGTGTCTGCAAGCTGTTGGGAAGAATGCTAAATAAACGCCTAATGTGGTTTTTAGAATCCAAAAGCTTACTATCTGCATTTCAATGTGGTTTCAAGAAAAGCCATTCAACAACAGATCACATAGTCAGACTGGAGGACAACATCTTAAACTCACTAATAAACAAGAAACCCACATTGGCAGTGTCGTTTGATATTACTAAGGCTTTTGACACAGTTCGTCAGGACATAATCATCTCACGACTTCATGAGTGTGGCATTCGAGGAAAGTGTCTTAACTTTATCAGATCATTTCTTTCGAACAGAACATTCAAAGTAAGAAACGGTAATTCCTACTCAGATCTCTTTTTACAAGAGATGGGTGTTCCACAGGGCAGCGTACTCAGCACAACCTTGTTTCTTACTGCAATGGATACCATTCAAGAATACATCCCAGCAGATATCCAATACAGCCTGTATGTTGACGACATTTTAATTTTTTATTCTGATTCTTGTGTTACAAAAGCACAGGAACGAATACAGCACACAATTACATTACTGGAACAATGGGCTGACAAGGTGGGATTGAAATTCTCCACCAACAAAACATCATCCATATTATTTACTAGGAAAAGACGAAATACACATTTCCAACTAACACTCTACAATACCCCCATTCCTCAAACAAATGTATTAAAATTTCTAGGAATACAATTTGACCAACGATTGACATGGGTGCCCCATTTAAAGATCCTCCTCGCAAAATGTAAGAAGTCGCTACATCTTATGAGGATTCTAAGCAATACAAAATGGGGAGCTGACAGAAAAGTAATGTTAGACATGTATCGTTGCTACACAAGATCACTTTTAGATTACGGTAGTGTAGCATATTCATCCGCCAAGCCCACAGTACTAAATATGCTTAACACTATACACAATTCAGGCTTACGACTAGCACTAGGTGCATTCAGATCAAGTCCTATAGACAGTCTAGAGGTAGAAGCTGTAGAACCCTCTCTAGACAAAAGAAGAAAATATTTATTAGCAAAATATTTCCATAAAATAAAATCATTCCCCACGCCCTCGTGCATTGAAAATATCCTAGAGAATGAATACGAAGACCTATATGAACTGAGACCAACTCATAACCGTCCAGTAAGTTTACGCTACAAAACGTTAAAGCACAATTTAAACCTCCCAAACTATGATATTTGTCCCCAAAAACCTACTGAGGAACCCCCTTGGCTTATTAGATACACCACAGACTTAACACTCACAAAATTTAAAAAGTCTAATACACTATCAAAATTCCAGTACCGAGCACACTTCAACGAATTTTTACAGGGAAAACAAGAACACACTTTGTGGTTCACTGATGGGTCTAAAAACGAGAAGGGAGTTGGATCAGCTGCAGTAAGAGAGGGAAATGTAATCTCGCAGACACTGCCTCCTTGTTACAGTATTCTAGGAGCCGAGCTCCAAGGTATTCTATTGGCCCTCAAGAACACCCACACATCACTAAGCAAACACGTTATCATTTGCACGGATTCCTTAGGTTCCCTTCAAATACTAAACAATATTTACACAAATCACCCAATAGCCCAAAAAATAAAACATGAGCTTACCATTCTAAATAAACACACTACATTCTACTGGTTACCAGGACACGAAAACCTAGGACTGAATGAGACTGCCGACTCTGAGGCCAAAAAAGCAGCTGGAGAACTTGATTATGAACAAATAGATGTACTACATGAAGATATCTCAAGACAAACAAAACACCTCATCTTAGATACATGGCAAACCGACTGGACTAACACAAGTACTGAAAACAAACTTCGAGCTATAAAGAACACTATTTGCATGTGGCCATCAAGTTTCAGAAACTCTAGGAGAGAAGAAGTAGTTCTCTCGAGACTTAGAATCGGCCACACTAAATTAACACACTCATACTTAATGACAAAGACTGACAGACCTACTTGCTCAACTTGTAACACTCCCTTGACGATAAGACATATACTGACCGAATGCCGAAAACGACAACACCAGGACTTTCCCTACAACTTACAAGAACTATTGACGGAAGGCAGCCCACACATTAACAATATATTCTCATACTTACACAAAATTGAAATATATGATAACATTTAACATGCATTAATCATCCACCAACTGTATATGTATTTTATTTTTTTGTATGTGTATTATATGTATTTTTATGTTATTATTAGTATTACTGCTAAGTTATGTGCTACTATTACTTATTGCTAAGGTATATGTTATTATTACTTGTTGTTTAGGTATTTATTATTGTCCCTTGTTGTTAATGTATTTGTTATTATTACTTTTTGCTAAGGAATTTGTTATTATTACTTGTTTCTAAGGTATTTATTATTGTTACTTGCTGTTAAGATATTTTTTGTTATTATTTGTTGTTAAGGTATTTATTATTGTTACTTGCTGTTAAGGTATGTTTTTTTGCTATTGTTACCTGTTATTACTTTTGAAAGGGCCAATCACCTTCGATGTGGTGTCCATTAATAAATAAATTGAATTGGTTCATATTTTATTTAAATATTAATGCAGTTTCATTTTAAATATATTCTATACTTTTAAAGTGATTTTTTTACCCCTTATTTGTTTTCTTTTTTTATAGATTTTTTTTTTCATAAGTACTTAAAAAGCTTTTTATTAGTAATAGAACTAGGTAATAGGGCTAAAACTACCAGATAAAATAAAATTTAAAATGATATTCGTTTTATTTCGGCATGAAATTGGATCCTATGAATCAATATGATTTGAATGATGAACCTGAAATATATTTCCTAAATTATAGGAATCTACAAAAAAAAACACTAATTACGCAGCTCCTGCGTGACGGACTTTATTTATTTATTGCTTCGATAAATAGTTGAGGTTGTTGTACTTTTGATTTCCAATTTCTTGACCTCTTCATTATCATAATTTAGTCGTTAATGACTTTATCGCTGTCTCCAAAATCTCTTTTCAACAAAGGCCTTTGTCTCACATCCTATAGTCACTATTGTATTTCTTTTTCTTTTAATAATAACGTCAGATGCAACTTTTTTTTTTTTTAATTGAATGTAAAACTATTTTGTCGGACCAATATTGGATATTCATACTTTTCCAAACTACTTGATAAAGTTTTTAACTATATTGTCTGAATAATATGACACCCACTTCCTCATGGTCAATCATAAATACTCTGATTGGTTCAAACATTATTCCCTAATATAAAGGACATCCCATTGAAATATGTGCGATTCTTCACAAGCTCATACTCTGTATGGCATAGTCAACGTCTGTAGAAGCTCTGGAAATTCCGAATTATAGAATAACTCCATAGGTAGAGGATAGGCAGAAACTACATAACGTATATGGGCCTAAAGGATTGAGTTGTTTTGTTATGATCTTTTAATTACATATTGAAGAGAGAACAGATACAAATCAAAAATTAAATAATATTTTTAAATTGCAATTACAAACTTTTCTTTAGTGTAGGGAAAAATAATTTAATAAAATATGAGGAAGCTGTTTTATTTTAGCAGATTTCCCTGAAGGGAAATTCTTAATATCTCCGTTATTATGCGTCGGATCGATAAATTGTATAGAACCAATCTTATTGCAAATGTAATGTTCTATAAATGTTGTACATTTTTTCACTATCTTGATTATTAACTGAGATATTTGCATTTTTTAGTTTTCGGTCTTTAGTAAAGCCCCACTCCTGCTCATCTCTTATTTTCAATATTCTATTATGTTATGAAACATTCTTTTTGAAGCTTAAATACCAAATATTGTTCTCATTGAACTTCTAAGTTTTGAGATAAATGCAAATACGTGGCACACGTGGGAAATCTGCTTAGTTAACGCAGCCCCTGCGTGACGGACTTTTTTAAATATATATTATTTATCAACTCCGTGCTACTACGGCTTATTGGGGCGGAATATATGCAGGTTACCACCCTATTATAGCCAGGGTGGGACGAATTTCTTTTTCATTTATCGGATACACTGCTCCAGGTATTTTTTGGTGACACTTGTAGCCAGGTTGCTACTTGGGGGGAAGGAAAGGGGTAGGCCCCTTTTTCTATACCTTGGTATCATTTGAAGGGGGAGATGTTCGAAAAGTTAGGATGGTGATTTATAGGATTGTGAATCAACCAGGTGGCGGATGACACCAGTTATGGTGGGACGAAGGGTTTTATTTAATGAGTGCACCACTAAATAAATTCCTATTGCACAGGTAGGAACCAAACTCGTCACTCTAGGTGTACCATGTGAGACAAAGGATAACGCTTTAACACAACTTGATACGTTGATAACCTGATCCCCGCTGTTTTATTTGTTTGTTCTTTATATAAATTATATTATAGCTCTTTTAATTTTAGACTAATTGTGTTTTCATGGCACTGGGGCGCTCCGGTCGTTTCTAGTGAGTAAAAGGGTTGGCCTTAATCAAACATGGTAAACCTAAAGTGGCGAGTTCGATTCTCGCTTGGGCAATAGGAGTTTATTTAGAGACGAGCTAATTAAATGAAACCCTTAGCCCGCCCTGGCTAGATAAGGGTGTTACTGTGTACATAACCCGCCCAATTAGCCAAAATAGTGAAACGTGGACGATAATAAATAATAATATATTTATTTACTTCTGTAGAATTAAAACCTAAAAAAAAAAAAAGTTCGTCACGCAAGAGCTGCGCAAACGAAGCACATTTTCTATTTATTAGATTGGAGCGCTGGTGATATCCCAAATTTTAAACAAGATTCAATATAAGCTGTACGTATTCAATGATACAGTTACATTATTTTACTCCTTCAATAAACCCGCACTCCTCCGAGGTCGTCCATTAACGAATGTAATATTCAGTTTCACATGATTGAAACAGTTAAATATCGAGAATGAGGCTAATATAAAAAGTCCGTCACGCAAGGACTGCGTTAACGAAGGAGATTTCCCACGTATTTGCGTTTTCCTCAAAACGTAAAGGTTCAATGAGAACTATATTTGGTATTTATGCTTCAAATAAAGTGCTTCATAATATAACTGCCTATTGTTAATATGACATGTCGGAGTGGAGGTTTAGTGAAGGCCGAAAACTAATAAATCCTAATATTTCGGTTATTAATCAAGAGCATAATAACGGTGATATTTCGAATTTTCAAAATCCACTCCCTCTAAACACACCCCCTCCCACTGGTTCTATTTCAGCCATTAACGAACTCGACCTTTAGTTTTACATGAAACTCTTATATATCGAGTTTGGTTACGATCAAATAAGAATTGCGTTACCAAACTCGATATATAAGCGCTTCATGCCAAACTAAAGATCAAAGTCGTTAATGGTTAAAATAGGAGAATGGGGAGGATAGGTTTATAAAGGGAGAATTTTAAAAATTCGAAATATCTCCGTTACTATACGTCGGATCGAAAAAGTGTATAGGACCAATCTTATTGCAAATTAAATGTACTACAAATATTGGTATTACATTTATTCTCTATCTTTAATATCAACCGAGATATTTGCATTTTTCAGTTTTCAGTCTTCAGCAAGCCCCCACTTCTACTCATGTTACATAAACAATACTACTTTATATAATAAACCATTGTTATTGAATGCTTAAATACCAAATATTGTTTTCAAGAGACCTATTTTATACGAGATACATGCAAATATGTTCTGGTGACCCCCTCCCCCCTCCCGTCCTAACTTCTTGGACTACTAAAATATTACACTCAATATTCACGGTGGTGTTGTGTTACCAGTATGTAGATTTATCTATTGTTAAACTTAACGAAGGAAATCTGCTTAGTTTACGCAGCTCCTGCGTGACGGACTTTTAGTTTTTATTTATGTAGGTAGGTATGCCCTTTATATATGCTTATGAATGTATAACTCAAAAAAGACAAGCCTTAGAATTTTGAAATTTCATATTGAGGACTGTTTTAAGACCTAGTTAAGCTCCTCCTATTTTGATCAAACCCGTCAATGGAGTAGGGGTGTGGGTTGAGGAGGGGGGGGACAGGCAAAAATAAAAAAAAATACAATCTCCCATACCCACTATAGATACAAAAGATTTGTATATGCTTTCTTTTTGTTTATTATAAATTATATTCTATGATATTCTTGATATTTATCGTAAAACTACCTTCAAATGACATGATTTTTAATAAGAAATATTAAGAAGACATTTCATTTAATTTAATAGGAGTACAAGGAAGTCATATGGTGTCCACATCAGATATAGCTTGATAAAAACTATACCGTACAGTCAGTCATGTAATTGCAACACTAAGAGTTGTGTCTTTGGCGATAGTAATCACAATTACATGTGATAAGGTTCGCGAAATGCAACCAGTAGACGGAGGAGAGTCGATTGAATGATACAGCCGAGAGTAGGGCAAGGTAATTGGGCACTGAAGCAGCAAACATACCAGACTCTAATTTCTCTCGACAAAAAAATCTAAAAATTGTTTAGTGATATTAGGTATTCATTAAACAATAAATTACTTTTAACTGTATTAGAAATTTCTCGTTTATGTTTCTTCTACTGAGATTTCACTCATGGCGCGATTTTTAATAACTTTCTTCAAATTTAAATCGATTCTACTGGGGAGAAAACGAAAACGAGGTCCGTTCAGAACGATATATTTATATATATTTGATCGTTACTAAATTCGATAATTGTGTTTTATATAAAAAATGAAAATCAAATTTGTTAACGCCTGAAATCTGACCAGTCCCCCCCCCCCACTAGTCCGATTTCAGGCGGTAACGTACTTAATCTGTATTTTTAGACGGGGGGGGGGGATTTAAAGAAATTAACTTATCTCCATTGTTATTAGTCACACTGAAAAAGTATATAGATCAAATCTTATTGCAAATATAATTGCCTATAAATGTTATTCTATGCAATTTTTTTCAAACTCAAATATTAAGCGAATTAAAGCCTTCAGTAAATTCCCACTTCTAATGATCAGTTTTAGCAGATTTCCCTTGAGAGAAATCAGCTATTGAGGCCGTACTCATGACGCGAGTTTTGAAAAATTTCTTCAAATGTCCAACGATCCTACCCAGGAGATGACGAAAATGAGGTCCGTTCAAAATTACATACATATATATATATATATATATATATATATATATATATATATATATATATATATATATATACTAGCTCACCCGGCTTCGCTCGGGAATTCATTTGAGGCTGAATGGTGATCGTATTTTTTTGGCAAGGCTTTACTTTGCACAATATTTTGACACCCGTGCCAGTGTTTAGTGTAAATACCGTTTCTGTGGATGTGTAAATAATAAGATTATTTTATTATTTAAGACTTCACTGTCCTCCACATTGTCATATTTCCCGTTTCCTGTGCATTATCCATAGATTTGAATTATTAAGCACAAAATATTAACATACATTTGAATTAATTTTTCCTGGTGAGGTACCTGGCAGTTCCAAAGAATTGTTGAGCGAATTTCTCTAAATAACAAAATAAACAACTTTAGTTATGTGCATATTTGCCGAAACCCCAATACGAAACGAAATATCACTATTTTTAATTTCAGGCCTCCCTTATAGCCCCTACCCTAGAAATGTAAGTATGGCTTATTTTAAGGAAGGCGTTAGTGCTCATACACATACCGAGTGTTTTATTTAGTTCGGTTGAGTCTTTTGTGCCAAATAAAATTGACTCCCGCTCTCATTTTTAGCATATAACGCCTTTATACTTCGGTATATATCAATAGTGTATATGACAAAAGTTTCTCTAAATAACAAAATAAACAACTTTTGTTATGTGCATATTTGCCGAAACCCCAATAGGGAACGAAATATCGCTATTTTTAATTTCAGGCCTCCCTTATAACCCCCACTCCTGCCCGTTCCTAGAACTGTTGGTATGGCTTATTATAATTAAGGACTTAGTACTAATTCACATACCGAGTTTTGTTTAGTTCGGTTGAGTTTTTTGTGCCAAATAACATTGTTGACTTCCGCAGTTGTTTTTAACATATAACTCATTTATACTTAGGTATACGACAAAAATGTATATAACAAAAGTTACTCCAAATAACAAAATAAACAACTTTTGTTATGTGCATAATTGCCGAAAATGCAATAGGAAACGAAATATCGCTATTTTTAATTTCAGGCATCCCTCATTACCCCCACTCCCGTTCGTCTCAGAGAATATTAACATAGCCTAAAGTCTAAGTTGGGTTAGTAGTAATATACATACCAAGTTTCATAAAATTCGGTTCAGCCGTTTATGTGTGAAAAGGTAACAAACAAACAAATAAACAAACAAACAAACAGACACGAAAGAAACAAAATGCAGTTATGGTGTCTAGGACATGTGAAACGAAAAGTTATCGTGAAATTTCGCGAAAAAAATCAATGCACAGACAGAGGTTACAATTTTATATATATATATTTGTCTGTTAATGCTCTAGCGGTCGCAATTTTTGTTTGATCGTTACGAAACTCGATATTTAACCGTTTTATGTAAAAAGCCAGATCAAGTTCGTTAATGGCTGAAATCGTACCAGAGGGAGGGGGGGGGGGTATAGAGGGGGGATTTTCGAAAATTCGAAATATCTCCGTTATTATGCATCAGATCGAAAAATCGTATAGAACCAATCTTATGGAAAATTAAATTTATTATAAATATTGTTATATACACTTATTCTCTATCTTGAATATTAACCGAGATATTTGCATTTTTATGAAGTCTGTGGTCGGGTGTTGTTCGGCAGTTTTCGTAAGCCTGGGCTCTGGCGAAAGCTTCTAACCTAACCTTTCGTTTCTAACCTTACCTAACCTTCTTTACTTTGTGAGATTTATGCAAATACGTTCGGTTCATCCGCCCCTCCCCCTTCTTCAGTTCTTGGACTACTAATATCTGAGTTATTAAAATATAAATTATTCTTACAATTCAGAAGCCGTTTCTGTTGGGAGTTTATTAAAATTAACTGAAAGATTTCTCATTACCGTTTGTATTTACTTATGGTGGTGTTGTGTTACCAGTATGCAGATTTCTCTATTGCTAAACTTCACATAGGAAATCTGCTTAGTTTACGAAGCCCCTGCGTGACGGACTTTTTATTTATTAATCGAGGATACATGACATGATGGGTTCACTAATGTGTTGTACCAGCACAAAGGAAATCTGCGTCACGGACTTTTAGCCGATTTACCTTAGGGGAAATCAGCTACTGAGGTTGTACTCATGATGGGATTTTCAAAATAATTCTTCGAATGTTCACCAATACAACCTAGGAGATGACAATTTTTGTTGGTTCGTTACCAAATCATATTTAATTCTTTCATGTAAAAATGAAGGTCAAGTTCGTTAATGACAGAAATCGGACCTGTAGAGACGGGGGGGGGGTATGAGGGGGATCTTCGAAATATCTCCTTTATTATACGTCGGATTGAAAAATACCAGTTTTAGTAAAAATCTTATTGCAAATTAAATGTACTATAAATATTGTTATGTACATTTATTCTCTATCTTGAATATAAACCGAGACATTTGCATTTTTTAATTTTCAGCCTTCAGCAAATTCCAACTCCTACTCATGTCACCTGAACAATACTCTGTTATATAATAAAACACTTTATTCCTAGCTTAAATAACAAATATGGTTTTCAAGAGACCTTTATTATACGAGATACATGCAAATATGCTCTGTTGATCCCCCCGGCTTTTGCTCTTGGATTACTAAAATTTTCAGTAATTGAGATAAAAATTATTCTGGTTAATTATAAATTACAGTACTAGATATAGTAAATAGTTTTCAGGTTTTTTAATAAAATTATTATGTTATATTCAGATATATTTCACTAATTGTTTTTCTTTCCTTTTAAGTATAGTCCTATCTATCTATTCAGTACTGAGAGGTTAGCTGACCTGTTTGTTTACAATTCACACGATTTCCGTTGTACTTTTTAATAAAATATAAATTGACTGAAAGATTTCTCATTATCGTCACTTATTGTTCACAGTAGTGTTGTAAATCTATAATAATAATATAATTGTAAATCTACCAATACGTAGATTTCGCTATTGTAAAACTTCTTGTGAGAAATATACTTAGTTTACGCAGCCGCGGCTTTTTAGAATAAGCTAATATAGCACTACATAACAATCGTCTAGCTTAAATTTCAAGTGCGATTTTCGTAGGATTCTTACTTAGGTACAAATATACAATACAGTGTAAGATGAAGACAATTGTGAGAAATTTGAACAGGTGTACATGTTTACACTGCCCCTATTTTTATATTTTGGTGGTCTTTTTATGTGTTTCATGATTTATCAACATTTCTGAATTAAGTCAAGAAATAAATATAGAAACCTAAAGGCAACCTGATGAGGTTGCAACAGTTATATTAATATCAAAGCAAATGCACTAAAACTCAAGCTAACTGTGACTTGTGCGTTGCAACCTTACTGACCTTCCGCTTAAATTGGTCCTTTCCTAACACACCTGTTTTATTGATGAACAAAAGCATAGGAAGTAGCTAAATGAATAGCAGCCGAGGGAGGGAAACCTCACGTGACGCGTCATCAGCGGTTCCTATTCTTATAAGATAGTTACTCCACTGTTTCCTCCTTTCTTGACAAAGGCACTCATCTTTTCAGACAAATCATAGCTATAACTTCCATCAGACAAGTGTTATTCAGAAAAGTTTAGACTACATTTGTTAATTGGTTTTTGTAGTGACTTGAGAAAGGCAACAAGTATATCTGCGAACACCTTGAATCCTCGAAATAGTACGTAAACGATGCCAAACCGCATTGTCATAGCTGTGGCAATATGCCTCCAGTCAAGCATTCTTTAACTATGACGTATATGCAAAAAGCATTGTAATTTTGAAAAAATTGGTTTTCAGACTTAAAAGGAAATATAAGTTTTGACCAACCCCGAAGACATCTTGACTAGTTTCGGCATGACTAGGTTATTTTTATGTATCTAAATAACTCAAAAGCAACTAGCTTAAGAATGTGGAAATTTCATACTTACAGCTGTTTATCATATTTTGATTGAGATTGACTAAGGTGGAGGGGGTTTTGATAGAGGAGAGTGGAAATAAAACATTGCAAAATTCTATGCCAACTTGATACAGAATTTTTGTGAAATACCTCTCAGCAGATTTCCCTTAGGGAAAATAAACTCATGATGGGATTTAAAAAAAAAAATTCTTAAATTAACATTCATCCTACCTAAGAGATGACGAAAATGAGGTCCGCTAAAAATATCATATAATAATTTGGTATTGATCAGACAAAAATTGTGACCCGCTAGAGCGTTAACAGACATTTACACACACACACACACATATATATATACAATTGTGTTGATGTTTTGACCAGGTTATATTAGCAGATTTCCCTTAAGGGAAATCAGCTATTGAGGTTGTACTCATGACGCGATTTTCGAAATTTTTCTTCAAATGTCCATCGATCCTACCCAGGAGATGACGAAAATGAGGTCCATTCAAAACTGTATATATATATATATATATATATATATATATACTAGCTCAGATACCCGGCTTCGCCCGGGAATTGATTTGAGGCTGAATGGTGATGGTATTTTTTTGGCAAGGCTTTACTTTGCACAATATTTTGACATTTACCAGTCCCAGTGTTTAGGGTTAATACCCGTTGTTGCCATTTGTTAATAATAAAATTATTTTTTTATGTAAGTCTTCACTGTCCTCCAAATTGTCATATTTCCCCTCTCCTGTGAATTATGCATAGATTTCAGCTATTAAGGACAAAATATTAACATAGACCCCCGCTTTAGTTTATAGACTATATCTCGTTTATACTTTGTTAAAAGACAAAAATGAATATCACAAAAGTTACTCTAAATAACAAAATAAACAACTTTTGCTATGTTCATATTTGCCGAAAAACGAATAGAAAACGAAATACCAATATTTTTAAATTCAGGCCTCCCTTACAACCCCCACTCCTGCCTATCCCTAGAAATGTTGGTATGGCTTATTATAATGAAACCGTTAGTGCTAATACACATACCGAGTTTTATTTATTTCGGTTGGGTCTTTTGTCCCAAATAAAATTGTTCACTTCCGCTATAGGTTTTAGCGTATATCTCGTTTATAATTCAGTATACGAAAAAAGTGTATATAACAAAAGTTACTCTAAATAACAAAATAAATAACTTTTGTTATGTTCATATTTGCCGAAAAACCAATAGGAAACGAAATATCGCTATTTTTAATTTCAGGCTTCCCTTATAACCCCCACTCCTGTTCGTCTCAGAGGATATTAATATAGCCTAAAGTCTAAGTTGGGTTAGTAGTAATATACATACCAAGTTTCATAAAATTCGGTTCAGCCGTTTATGCGTGAAAAGGTAACAAACAAACAAACACACGAAAGAAACAAAATGCAGTTATGGTGTCTATTACATGTGAAACGAAAAGTTATCGTGAAAATTCGCGAAAAAAATCAATGTACAGCCAGAGGTTACAATTTTATATATATATATATATATATATATATATATATATATATTTGTCTGTTACCGCTCTAGCGGTCGCAATTTTTGTCTTATCGTTACCAAACTGATTGATATATAATCGTTTCATGTAAAAAGAAAGATCAAGTTCGTTAACGGCTGAAATCGGACCAGGGGGAGGGGGGTTTAGAGGGGCAGAATTTCTAAAATTCTTAATATCTCCGTTAATATGCGTTAGATCGAAAAATTGTATAGAACCAATCTTATTGCAAATGTAATGTTCTATAAATGTTATGTACATTTCTTCACTATCTTAATTATTAACTGAGATATTTGTATTTTTTAGTTTTCGGTCTTCAGTAAAGCCCCACTCCTACTCATCTCATATTAACAATATTCTATTATGTTATGAAGCACTTTATTTGAAGCTTAAATACCAAATATTGTTCTCATTGAGCTTTGAGTTAAATAAGTTTTGAAATAAATGTAAATACGTGGCGCACGCGGGAAATCTGCTTAGCTTACGCAGCCCCTGCGTGAAGGACTTTTTTTTATATGGTGTTGTTATACTTTTTGGAGTTTTGGTCAATGTTGGTGTAGAAATCTTCGTTTATGCCAATATTTTGAGAATCTTTATTTTTTTATTTTTCGAAAAAAAAAAAAAAATAAAGATTCTTGAAATATCGGTATAAATTACGATTTTTTCACCAACATTGACCAAAACTCAAAAAAGAATAACAATACCGTGTGTGTGTGTCTGATAACGCTCTAGCAGTGCAATTTTTGTCTGATTGATACCAAAGTCGATATTCAAATGTTTTATGTAAAAATGAAATTCATGTTTGTTAACAGCTAAAATCAGTCCAGTGGGAGGGAAGGTTTACAAGATGGAATTTCGAAATATCTCCATTGTAATGTGTCTGGGATCGAAAATTTGTATAGAATCAATCTTATTACAAATTTAATGTTCTATAAATGTTGTTATGCAAGTGTTTTCATTATCTTGATTGTTAACTGAAATATTAGTATTTTTTAGTTTTGTGCCTTAAGTAAACCCCCACTCTTGCGTGAGATTTTTTTTTTTTTGTTTATCATAAAAAGAACTATAAATTATGTTATATGAGATTTGTATCTGATACTTTATAGGGGGGGGGATCATAGTTTCAAATGAAATCATTTTAAATAAGGTGAAGCAAAAGGTTTCTTGAGATCTTGAGCAGAGGGGTCCCTCAACTATATCATTAATGGACTGTTGAGCCAAAGACTTCATCAATATTGATAAAACTATAAGGTTCATTAACTTCATGTATTTCTTAAACAAAAATGGTAAGAAATATATTAATTTATAAACCGAATTCCACAAGTTTTGATGTGTTTTAATAAAGTTTCATTCAGCATCTCTGCTCAATAATCTTAGCATCAAATGCTTTTCAGAATCATTGAACAGAAGGATATGCCAAACAAGTTTCATACTCTTTCTTCTCTGTGAATTTGATTAGACTTCTAATTAAACTTACCTCATTTAGCACTTATATATTTGGATTTCTTCTGAGTCCAACGAGTGATTGGTGACTGCACCAAATTCACGGTGCATGATTTCTAATCGATTATATTCTCTTTTGTGGGAAAATTCAACTCACTTTTAATTTTCACTCACACACTTTTAATAAATAAATACAATCAAAGTGAATGACTTTTTTTTTTTGTTATGTCCATACTTACTTATATGCTTGTCACTAAAAAAAATGCTTTTGTTGGAAGGGTTTATTCTTAGGACAAGTACTTCACTGATCATGGTAAACAAATTATCTATTTGTTGATAACGGCAATTAGCATAAGAAGAAAAATCAAAAAATAATACTTTATTTACAAAATAATAAGGTACTTAAACTTTAAAAAAAAAAATATAGTTCATTATATTATGTTAAAAAGGTTTAAACTTTCGAGACTGCTTCATTTGTTCAATCTTCTTTTTATCTTCTTCAAATTTTTCTCGTAATTTTATTAATTCTAAAACAAATTAGACATTAAAAATGTGTAATAATAACTTTACATAAATGCATTATTCATTTACTTAAAATATATAATTCAATAAAAATGACTAATTATTCAAATTATAATTCTCTTAGCTAACCTTTCTAAACTCAACACTTAGAAACAAACTGATTTGAAAAGCAGACAGACAGTTTGTAGCAATCTACAGTGGGTTGGAATAGATTATTTTTAGAAAGTTTAAATACTTTGTGTCTGGGCAGAAAAACCAGCAATTATTAACATATTTAATATTTTAAATATTACAGAGAGTAGTTCAAGAATGAGATCCAGGTTCAAGGTCTCATCTCTTTCCAACATCCTTAACTCTTAACATATTCAATACAGATATAAATATGGATAGTGTATTCCATTCATTGCAATCACATAAATGAAGTACTTCTGTTTCTATTAACACAATGAAAGGGCTGAATAGAATTTGAATGCACAGCCTGTACAGCATATACAATTTCAGCATATTTCTCGTAAGGAAAATCAGTTATTCATCAATAAAACTTATATAATCCTCCAATTATTGATCTATACCTTATATCAAACTTGGCAACTAGCATTTATCATTTCTACGTACTTCTACAAAGTAAAGGAAGAATTGTAATCGCAAAAAGTGTTTCGGCTAGTTTTAGCATGACATCTATTCAAATGAAATACACACACACACACGCACACACGCTCACATTCACACTCACACACACACACACACACACACACACACACACACACACACACACACACACACACACTATATATATATATATATATATATATATATATATACTAGCTTAGATACCCGGCTTCGCTCGGGAATTCATTTGAGGCTGAATGGTGATGGTATTTTTTTGGCAAGGCTTTAATTTGCACAATATTTTGACATTTACCCGTCCCAGTGTTTAGGGTTAATTCCCGTTGTTGGCATTTGTTAATAATAAAATTAATTTTTTATGTGAGTCTTCACTGTCCTCCAAATTGTCAAATTTCCCGTAGACAAATAGACAACGAAATATCGCAAATTTTTATTTCAGTCTTCCTTTATAACCCCCACTCCTGTTCTAACCTAAAAATTTTAATATAGCTTATAATCATGGAAGAATTAATGCTAATTGCTAATACCGAGTTTTTTTAAGTTCGGTTTAATCGTTAGCGCCCAATGATATAGTTGGCTCCCGCTTTAGTTTATAGTGTATATCTCGTTTATACTTTGTTAAAAGACAAAAATGAATATGACAAAAGTTACTCTAAATAACAAAATAAACAACTTTTGTTATGTTCATATTTGCCGAAAAACGAATAGAAAACGAAATACGGCTATTTTTAAATTCAGGCCTCCCTTACAACCCCCACTCCTGCCCGTTTCTAGAAATGTTGGTATGGCTTATTATAATGAAGGTGTTAGTGCTAATATACATACCGGAGTTTTATTCAGTTCGGTTGAGTCGTTTGTGCCAAATAAAATTGCTCACCTCCGCTATAGGTTTTAGCGTATATCTCGTTTATAATACGTTATACGAAAAAAGTGTATATAACACAAGTTACTCTAAATAACAAAATAAACAACTTTTGTTATGTTCATATTTGCCGAAAAAGAAATAGGAAACGAAATATCACTATTTTTATTTTCTGGCTTCCCTTATAACCCCCACTCCTCCCCATCCCTAGAAATGTTGGTATGGCTTGTTATAATGAAAGCGTTAGTGCTAATTCATATACCGAGTTTTATTTATTTCGGTTGGGTCTTTTGTCCCAAATAGAATTGTTCACTTCCGCTATAGGTTTTAGCGTATATCTCGTTTATAACTCGGTATACGAAAAAAATGTATATGACAAAAGTTATTCTAAAGAACAAAATAAACAACTTTTGTCATGTGCATGTTTGTCGAAAAACCAATAGGAAACGAAATATCGCTATTTTTAATTTCAGGCCTCCCTTATAACCCCCACTCTTGTTTGTCTCAGAGAATTTTAATATAGCCTAAAGTCTAAGTTGGGTTAATTGTAATATACATACCAAGTTTCATAAAATTCGGTTCAGCCGTTTATGCGTGAAAAGGTAACAAACAAACAAACAAACAAACTTACACGAAAGAAACAAAATGCAGTTATGGTGTCTATGACATGTGAAACGAAAAGTTATCGTGAAATTTCGCGAAATAAATCAATGTACAGACAGAGGTTACAATTTTATATATATATATATATACTAGCTTAGATACCCGGCTTCGCTCGGGAATTCATTTGAGGCTGAATGGTGATGGTATATTTTTGGCAAAGCTTTACTTTGCACAATATTTTGACATTTACCCGTTCCAGTGTTTAGGGTTAATACCCGTTGTTGGCATTTGTTAATAATAAAATTATTTTTTTATGTAAGACTTCACTGTCCCTACAAATGTTAGTATGGCTTATTATAAGGAAGGCGTTAGTGCTAATACACATACTGAGTGTTTTATTTAGTTCGGTTGAGTCTTTTATGCCAAATAAAATTGTTCTCTCCCGCTATAATTTTTAGCGTATAACGCCTTTATACTTCGGTATACGATGATAGTGTATATAAAAAAAAGTTTCTCTAAATAACAAAATAAACAACATTTGTTATGTGCATATTTGCCGAAAATACAATAGGAAACGAAATATCACTATTATTAATTTCAGGCCTTCCTTATAGCCCCAACTCCTGCCCGTCTCTAGAAATGTTAGTATGGCTTATTATAAGGAAGGCGTTAGTGCTAATTCACATACCGAGTTTGGTTTAATTCGGTTGAGTCTTTAGTGCCAAATAAAATTGTGGACTCCCGCTATAGTTTTTAGCGTATAACTCATTTATGCTTCCGTATACGGCAAAAGTGCATATAAAAAAAGTTACTCTAAATAACAAAATAAACAACTTTTGTTATGTGCATATTTGCTGAAAAAGCAATAGGAAACGAAATATCGCTATTTTTAATTTCAAGCCTCCCTTATAACCCCCACTCCTGCCCGTCCCTAGAAATGTTAGTATGGCTTACTATAAGGAAATCGTTAGTATTAATTCACATAGCGAGTTTGGTTTAATTCGGTTGAGACTTTTGGGCCAAATAAAATTGTGGACTCCCGCTATAGTTTTTAACGTATAACTCATTTATACTTCCGTATACGGCAAAAGTGCATATAACAAAAGTTACTCTAAATTACAAAATAAACAACTTTTATTATGTGCATATTTGCTCAAAAAGCAATAGGAAACGAAATATCGCAATTCTTACTTTCAGGCCTCCCTTATAACCCCCACTCCTGTTCGTCTTAGAGAATATTAATATAGCCTAAAGTCTAAGTTGGGCTAGTAGTAATATACATACCAAGTTTCATAAAATTCGGTTCAGCCGTTTATGCGTGAAAAGGTAACAAACAAACAAACAAATAAACAAACAAACAAACAAACAAACAGACACAAAAGAAACCAAATGTAGTTATGGTGTCTATGACATGTGAAACGAAAAGTTATCGTGAAATTTCGCGAAAAAAATCAATGTACAGACAGAGGTTACAATTTTATATATATATATATATATATATATATATATATATATATATATATATATATATATATATATATAGAGAGAGAGAGAGAGAGAGAGAGAGAGAGAGAGAGAGAGAGAGAGAGAGAGAGAGAAAGAGAGAGAGAGAGAGAGATGAGAAGATTTGTAAAGGATGATTTTTTTTGTTAACCTATTGAAAGTTTGTAAATAACTTTCAAACAAAATCATGAAGGTGTTGAAGTTCAGCAAGTGAGTGGAAGTTGTTAAAGCACTGGATAGCTATGTTAGAAATGCAAAATTCCAACCCCAGGATTGCTCTCTAAATTTCTTACTTCCTTCAGAAAACCAGAAAATGTCCTCCATCGTAATGACTGGGGGGGGGAGAACTGTAGAGGTAGTACGTCCCAGAGGATAAGACCAGTCAATGCTGAGGTTTAGACCATACTGGTACCATGGGGTTGACAACAATCAGTTAGACCAGAAACTGATGTGTGGTGTCTAAATCCGCTTTGCACTTGCCAGTTTCAACCCCTTCAGCCACAGATGATTATTATCTCTGGTGATTACCAGAGAACTGGGGGTCTGTTGGAGTAGTAGGATTCTTCATTCCCCATCTTTAAGCCTCGATGTTAGGAGAGGGTGAGTGGGGTGCAGCCTCATGGGTAGGTACCCTCTTATTCTGTTTCTGTCCTCCTGTGGTCTACATAATGTCATCAGGGACACAACAAAAGAAAATAATGAATACGGTAGGAATTTTGGAGAATATCCAAGACTATAAAGAATATGAAGGACGACTAGTTTCAATAAACCATTGTATGCTGGAGAAAAATTGATCAAATTTTACAAGAATATCATCTGTGCTATAAAAAGGGCTGAAAATAATGAATGAGTCATGCTCATATAATGGAGCACAGCATGCATTTTATATTGGATGGGCAAGAAAAATAAAGAGACAAACCCAGACAGAGGTGATAGTATAGTCTGAAGAAGTACTTAGAGGTAATTGAGGATCTGCAATTGGAGAAATCTAGCTTCAGATCCCAATGAATGATTTAAGAAAGTAGAAGGTGTTTAGTGTTGACAGTAATCAAATGTGAGTAAATTTGACAGTATATTAGTAACCCAGCCCAAAATATTCAGTAACACAAAAAAAATATGCTAAAGATACCACCAAAAAAAACACAAGAAAACATTATAATGATTAAACAAAATGATTCAACAATATACTTACGATTCATTTTAGATTCCCTGATCTGGAACCGATAGAAATTCAATAACTGTTTTTTCTTACTCTTAATTTTCTCTTTCTTCATTATTTTGTTATGTACACTCTCTTTCCTAGCAAAAGCTGGTTTTCGTGCTCTGAAATAAGATAAATAAATTCACATTACATCATGTGTACATGAATATTCCATAAGTGCTCAAGATGATAAATATTTTAACAAGTACTTTCATTAACCAAAACTGTAAAAATGAGCAATGATTTATAGTATAAATCAACTAAACTAGTGTGTGTGTGCGCGTTGTGTGTGTGTGTGTGTGTGTGTGTGTGTGTGTGTGTGTGTGTGTGCGCGTGTGTGTGTGTGCGTGCGCGTGAGTGTGTGGTGTGTGTGTGTGTGTGTGCATGCGTGCGTGTGCGCATGTGTGTGTGTTGTGTGTGTATGTGCGCATGCAAGCACGTGTGTGTGAGTAAAATATAAATCATTAATGATTGAAATAGTCTGTCATTATTCAAGGAATTAATATGTCTAGTGTTAATAAAAATATGACAAAAAAATAAAATAAACTGATCCTAGCAACAAAAAAAATTATTTTCTTAAATTACTTTTTAGTTACTGTAACCCATCCTTCCTCATCTGGTTCAGCTGCTGCTTTCAAGCGTTTTTCTTCCTCTTCAACTTTTTTGTCATACTTTTCCATGTACTCATCTATTTCATTTTTTATTTCTGCAGGATCAATCAAATTTTTGTTATACTCTTTACACCATTCTGAAAAACACAAAATACTAAGTACCTTTTAGAGCTGTACATATTTTATTTAATTTCAACAGCTCTCCTAAAATTGTATCGAGATGTGTATATAAAACAAACCTGTTGAGAAAGTACACAGTATAAACTTAAGCAGCGTGTGTAAGTAAGAGGAAGAAACCATCGAATATTACTTAGAAAATGTTTCTGAATTATTTTGTTTTAAAATGTTATTTCTGCTAGTAAGAAAGAATCCATGAACATAGATTTTCTAAATCCACAAAAACATCGTCAGGAGCTACAAAAACAAAGTAGTTTTCCAATACTCTTATATGATAATCTTAAAACCATCTACACATTCTATTCTCTATTAGTAACAACTCTATGTATAATAATTGAATTTTAATTGGAGATATTTAGTGAGAAAATAGCTTAACATGAAGTTCACATAAGGATAATTGGGGGTTTATTTAAGAGTGAAAACAAAAAAAATATAAATAACTCCAATACTAATAAAGTAAAAGGTAAATTAACAACACTAAAATCATAGTCAGATCTTTATCAACAAGACATAATGTTTTTTAATCTGATACACGACAATGAAGATTTTTCAACTACCTCTACATGCGACCAAATAAACAAAGAGTATATATATATATATATATATATATATATATATATATATCAAGTCATAAATAAATAGGATAAAATGTATTGATTTATACAAGTACTTTATTAAAACTCTTTTTCACCCTACATGTTTCTTGGCCCCAATTGTACATCTACAGGAGTCTGAATTCATCAATCAATAAAAATGTAATAAATCCCAAATATACAAAAAATATATACATGGCTTTAACAGACATATATGTATATATATAATTTAGAAAGGACCTCATTTTCATCATCTGGGTAGGATCGATGGACATGTGAAGAACTTTTTCGAAAATCGTGTCATGAGTACGACCTCAATAGCTGATTTCCCTTAAGGGAAATCTGCTAAAAGCAGCTTGTATTTAAAGATATAAGTATAAAGTGTTCCTAGATGTTTGTAGCACTTCTACTGCATTAAAACTACAATAGTCATGCATATCAATTAATTATGTGATAGTTCAATAAAGAGGAGAATTTATAATAACAACAATAGAATTTTAATGCACAAATTCAGCAATATACTGAATATTTGTAATCAATGAAAAATTATAACACTTGCTGTTTAAAATATTTCAAACTCTACTTCCTATATATTTAACATTCAGACTTATAAAACTTTAACATAGGCAGACAAATGATGATTCTCAAATGATAGATAAAAAATACAAGAAAACTTACTTGGTATCCCTAATGGGATTGAGTAATCATCACACATTAAAATTAATTTCTCTTCAGGATCTATATTCATCACCTTATCAACACTTGATGACTTATCAAATACAATGTAAGCGACTTTATATCCCTATAACAAAAATATATAAATTTATATCTATCGCCTAACACAACTGAAATAAGGTCACCATCTCAAAGGCAAATAATTTTATTGTTCAAAACATGCTTTTGGACATTAAAGTCCATAATCAATGAAACACTGAGAAGCTTACTGTCATGATACCAACATATGCAGTAGACATCGATGGGGCAAGTAAGCATGTATGTAGATATATATATACCTCTATATATAAGTAAATACACTTGCCTTAATCAGCATAGGGACTTGTTCCTCCTCCACCCTAGTTTATTATGTACATATAAAAAGTCATAATAATGAACCCTATTCATAACACAACATATCCCTACTATTTCCCTAATGATTCTTCTTGCCATATTACAGAAACCTCGTCAATTTAGCAGCATCTGTGGTACAAGTTGAGGTGAACGGAGCTAAAAAAATATTCAACAGGCAGCCATGAATCCAAAATTCCGTGAATGAGGAGTAAATTACTCCAGTCTTTCATAAAATAAAGATATATAAATATTATAACATTCTTAAAGGCGTCTTCATTACCGAAATTTCAGGATGGTCTTTGAAATACTGAGATTCATTTCTCAAAGGTTCATTTGGGTCTGGATTCGAGTGAAAATAAACTGCCCTAACTTTTCCAAATTGGGAAAACATTTCTGAAAACATTGCCTACACAAAGAAAAATATTATTAGTGATAGTATTTTATTAATATTAATGAAATTTTATCATACCTAAAATGTGTGTTCTTACCTCTGTAGCAAAAGGTGGAACACCCAATACAAATATAGTTCTGTCTGGACTTTTCGAAGGACATACTTCTCTAACAGAATGTTCTTTTGCAAAAATGTAGTGTTCAATGGGAGATGTTTCTTTAATTTTAAGAGTAATTACTAGAAAAAACAAAAAGTCACAAAGTAAGAAAAATACAATAAATGTGTAGACTACTGTGCACAGGTAACGTACTTAAATTATTACCTTTAAAATTTCCACATTCAGAGGGTAAAGACATCCTGCATTGTATTTAAAAAGCTTATTCAAAATATAGTTAAACAAAGATGTTAATCAAAATGAAAACACTAGAAAGTTTATTATTTGGTTACAGAAATCAAACCACGTGGGTTCCAAAGAGAATACTTCAATGAACTTTTTATACAATAACAACAATACACGTTTCATGACATCACCATATCTTTGAATATTACAACAGAGACTGAACAGTGGTAAGCAGCAAGGGTCTCTGCTACAGTAAATCATAAGGCAATAGTAGCGGAAGAAAAGAAGTAAAGTGAAATGTATTTATTTTCATTAAATGTTAATATAACACAAAAAGACAAGTCAAATAATTTTACTACAAAATATTTACAAATATTAAGTAAATTAATTTCTTTAAATATTGTTAAATAGCATTTATTTATTGGTATAATTAACTAACCGTGTTAACCGTCATTAGGGGATTGAAACAGAAATAGTCACGCAGGGGCTGCGTAAACTAAGCAGATTTCCCACGTGAAGTTTTACAATAGACAAATTTCATGAGAGCCGAACAGTTATGAAAATAGCCAACCTAGCTTTTGGCGGAAAACTCACTAACCGTTATCCGCCCCTATTTCATAAAAATGCAAATATCTCGGTAAATATTCAAGATAGAGAATACATGTATATAACAATATTTATAGTAACTTTAATTTGCAATAAGATTAATTCTATACAATTATTCAATCCGACGTATAGTAACGGAAATATTTCGAATTTTAGAAAATTCTTCCCTCTAAACCCCCCGCCCCTCCCTCCAGCTGGTCCGATATCAGCCATTAACGAACTAGATCTTTCTTTTTACATAAAACGACTAAATATCGAGTTTGGTAACGATCAAACAAACATTGCGACCACTAGAGCGGTAACAGACAAATATATATATATATATATATATATATATATATATATATATATATATAGAGAGAGAGAGAGAGAGAGAGAGAGAGATGTATATATACAGTTTTGAACGGACCTCATTTTCGTCATCTACTAGGTAGGATCGATGGACATTTGAAGAAAAAATTCGAAAATTATGTCATGAGTACAACCTCAATAGCTGATTTCCCTTAAGGAAAATCTACTAAAAGTGCTGGCATTCATTTATTTTACCCGAGATACAAGTATTTATTTTTAGAACAATCTATGATTAGACTCTGTTATCCGGAAACAAATTGATATAATAATGGTTTCTCGACGAAATATAAATATTAGATAAAGGAAGGCCTAGACAATCCATTTATTGTCTACAAATTATTGATAATTTTAGTTTTGAGCAAACGGTGTGGAATGGCTATTGGACGAATATTGCCAAATTTATTTATTTTTATTTTATCGGAAGCCCAGATATCCTTTAATCGGTGATAGTGTGACTGTAGATCGTTAAGCTCGCGAGGAAAGTTCCGACAGTTCCCCTCTTGTTGAACTGAGAGTTCTATTTTAAGGGGAAGTTATGATGTTCTAGGATGGGTAACCCGGCAACGGGCGGTGCCGGCTGGATTCTAAAGAAGGCTAGAAGAAAACGAAAGAAGAAGGATAGGGATAGAAGGAGAAAAAAAAGAATGCAAGAAACAGGGCCGCAACAACCAAGAGACCTTAACCAAAAATAACGAATTTATTATCGTTCTTGGGATCAAATAAATCTTGTCACCCTTCAAAATAAAACGAATGTGTTATCTTAGCATCCAGAAAAAACAGACAATAAGATTTTGTTCTGGCATTCCGGTGTAATACGTTAGAAAAATGTTTGAGGTAGAAAGCATCAATGTATGAGGTATAAAATATCTTGGGGCTCAGATTAACCATGTCAGTTAAAGCGTTGACCTTTATCTCACATGGTAAACCAAGAGTGGCGAGTTTGATTCCAGCCTGGGCAATAGGAATTTATTTAGTGACGAAATTCATTAGGTAAAATCCTTAGTCCCATTCCTGCTGCAGCCTTCGAAGAGGAAACATCAACTCTAGTTTCTCCTGGACAGTTGCACTTGGTGTATTGTGTCCCCGCTGCAGCCCGCTCATCTGCCCTGCCTCCCGACGTGGACTGGAACAGAAGAGAGTAGCAGTCTCCCTCTACCTTGGCCAGCTTCCCTAGCCGGGCTCCGGAGTCCAAGGGAATTGGATTTTGGCCGAGATTCATTAGCGGACCCTTAAGGTCAACCTACCGGTTAAGGTAAGGACTGCTAGTTCCCCTTCTACGAACCTCCCCCCCTCTCCTCCCACGGTCCGGGCATGGACCCGGACGGTCTTTCTAAAGACCCCCCCCCACTCTCCCCCCTAACGGCCCTTCTCAGGGCCAGCCTTCTCAAGGCATACCCCCACCTCTCCCCGCAACAGCCATCCAAAATCGACGTAGGAAGCCCTCCACTGTTAAAAAGACCCCCGGTATTCACACTTTGGTGGACGCCCTCAATGAGAGGCGTATGAATACAAAACAGCAGGATAAAGTACAAGTAAGTGACAAACAAACGGACAAAAAGCCCAAAGAACCCACCCCCCCCTCCAATAATCCTCCCTCGCTCAATATACGAGGCTTCAGAGGTCTCTTCGCACCTCAGGCGGAACAACATCACCGCCTTTAAAATTCAACCAACCAGGTTTGAGCTTCGCATATTGTCCGAGGATTCCACCACCTATAACACCATCCTCTCCTTATACCGACACCCCTCCAACCCGGTCCCCCACCACACCTTCGCACCTAGGGGCACTAAGAGGAACAAGAAGTTCCTAATAAGGGCTAGAGAAGGAGCACCCCCTTTCAGAAGTTGAGCAAGCATTAGTACACCCCAAGCTTGTCAGCGTAGTCCGCATGCGCCGAACGGCCGAAGACGGGACCAAGAGGGACATAGAGCCCATCTTGGCCACGTTCAAGCCTGACTACGACGCAAAGCATCTGAGGGACATAAAGGCCATTAGCAACATTGTCTTACGGGTCAGGGAGTATAAGCCTACCCAGGATATACCTCAATGTCACTCCTGCCAAAAATTTGGCCACACAAAGGCGTATTGCCATTTGCCCCTCAGATGCGTGCGCTGCTCTGGCGAGCACGCTGTGGCGGACTGCAATAGACAACAGTTCAAACTTAAATGTGCGAACTGCCACGGAGAACATCCCGCCTCCTTCCGCTACAGGCTGGAGATTCTGGAAAGACTCCACGCAAAGAAAAGTGCCCCTGTGCCCACATATATCCCCGCTCCCGCCCCGACCCACAACCCATGGACTGCTCGCCAAGCCCAAGCATCCAACCCCCCCCCCCCATCCAGAACAACCCTCCCCACCCACAACATACCCCACACCCCCCTCTACCTGCTACGCTCCGGAGCCGGTACCAGCCTACAACCCACAGATGGTTACCACACACCACCCTGGGTGGAGGAAATGAAAGGAATGATTAACACACTACTAGCAACAGTCACACAACTCGTCCAGACTCTCAAGGTATCCCAGTCCAAATAATGGTCAGGCCCTACTCCATACTGAATTTCAACATAAATTCAGCCACCAAACGAAAGTCCGAGCTTGAAGCTTTTTGCAACGATATGACCCCACAGTTGCGGTTTTATGCGATACCCGCCTAACCCCCTCTAAAGACCTTACGGTGGTTGGCTATAACATAGTACGAGATGACATCGATGGAAGGGATGACAAGTACGGGGGAGTTGCCATCCTGATCAAGCACGACATAACTTTTAAAGAGGTGGAACCCGCCGTTCCCCCCCTACCGAAGAAACACGACATCGCATCAGTGAAGGTCCTTATAGCCAACCACACGTACACCATCACCGACCTGTATCGTCGGCCTAGGGCCGAACTCGAATATTTTCAATCCCTCTATAAGTCTAGCTCAGACAGACAGAAATCATCTTGTAATTGGAGATTTGAACGCCAGACACGCCTCCTGGAATAACAGTTCAACCAATGACACTGGTGAGGCGATCGTGAACTCTAATTTCACCGTAATACATCCTAATTCTCACACTTTTGTAACGCCATATAGATCGTCCACTGTGGACCTAATGCTTACCCGCACCCCTCACATAGTGACTAAATGTCTCGCCCTGGACTTTATCACTAGTGATCACCGACCAGTACTGTATGTGCTGCGAGGTCGTCCTCCCAAACCCACTACAACCACGTACGCGTTTCATAACGGTGACTGGAAACTGTACAAGTCCCTTATGTACGCAAATACGCCGGCGTTCACCACTATCAGTGACGCCCAAACCCTGGAAGAGAAGCTGGACGAGTTTACCAACATCATCCTGGAGGCTGCTGACCAGGCGATCCCGAAGACCGTCAGAAGACCCCCGGGACTCAAACCGCCTCCCCCTCACGTTCTACAGTTGATCAGGCAGAGGAACACCATCAAAAATTCCTGGTACCGCACCAGGAACCCCGCCCTACGTCCCGTCCTGAACAATCTCACTGCCCAAATCCGCACCCTCATGAGCCAGTGGAAGACGGCGGAGTGGCACGAAACCATCAGACAGACACACGGTGACCACCGCAAGTTCTGGCGGTTGGTTAAGACCAGAATCACCAAAAGGCGATCTGTTCTTATCCAAACCGGCAGAGGTGTGATGAGTCCCACAGACCAGGCCGAAGTACTAGCGGCACATATGGCTGCAGTAGATCGGTCAAGGTACCGTCAGACTGATGAGGACGGAGCGATGATAATTTCATGTTCTCCTCCCCCAGGCAGCTCTCTGCCATCCTGCGCCGGACCAAGGGAGGAAAATCCCCAGGGATGGACAGGGTGCAGTACGTGCTACTCCGTCAGCTTCCACGGAAGGCTCTGTCCTACCTAAACCACCTCCAATTCCTGTCTCCGCCTACGCCATTTCCCCACCATGTGGAAACACGCTATTGTTGTCCCCCTCCTAAAACCTGCCAGAAACGGCTCCTCTCCCGACCATTACCGTCCCATCAGCCTCCTCCCACACATCTCCAAGATACTGGAACGTATAATCCTCCGGTATCTTGTAGATTTCTGTGAGGAGAAATCCCTCATTCCCCACGAGCAGTCCGGATTCCGTCCTCAACACAGCTCCCTCCATCCCTTAGCCCGCATATACGCTAACACTGCCAACAACCTCCGCAGGAACGTCGTTACGGCGATGATTTCCATCGACTGCACTCAGGCCTTTGATTCTGTCGACCGTGCCGAACTCCTTAATACCCTCAGTGGGCATGGCTGCCCCAGCCAACTCCTAGCCATGCTCCGTTCCTTCCTCGACGGCCGAACTTTTCAAGTAAGAGTCGGCGAATCCCTTTCCTCATCCCGTCCTCTCCGAGTAGGGGTACCTCAGGGTTCCCCGCTCTCTCCTACCCTCTTCACGGCATATACCGCAAAGGTAGTGAGTCGACAGTTTCCGAGTACTGAGGTGGCCGCATACGCGGACGATGTAGCCATTGTTAGCACCTCCCTCAACCCATCCCGCGCACTATCCCTGGCAGAATCTGCCTGCCAGGCGATATCCAACGACCTGCGCTCCATAAACATCCATGTGAACCCTAGGATGACAGATGCCCTAGTGTTCTCATATCACAAACGCACCCCTGTCCCTAACACTTTTAGACTGGGCAACGAGGACATCCCCGTCTCCCGCTCCATAACGTACTTAGGGATCATACTTGACAAACACTTGACATTCTCAACTCACGTACACAAACGGACGGAATACCTACGTAACAAATTTACTTCCCTCAACCACCTTCTCCTCTCCCCAGTCCTCAGCCTCCGCCTCAAATTACTAATTCTCAATGGCGTCATTCAGCCCGCTCTCCTATATGGCTCCCCCGCCCTTAGGTACCTCACCAAAAACTCCCTTGATATCCTCCAGCAATTCCAAAACGGAATAGTCCGGCACACATCCCTACAAAGAGCAAATAACCGCATAATCCATGATACCCTCTCCCTTGAACCCATTTCCCACACCATCTCCCGCAGACACATTAAATCTTTCGACTCCCTCCATTACATTGATAACCCCCTATACCGCTCCATACCCCCTCCTCAGCAGCCGGTGAGATGGCGACAGGTTGGTCTCGATGAGCCCCTAGTCGATCTCACCCTCTGCTGACACCCTCCCTCATAGTGCCCGAAGTCCGGACAATAAACTACAAACAGGGCTAACCCCCATGTCCCACATACCAGATAGCCCTCTAGTATAGTTAGGTTAGGTTAGGTTAGTCTTAGTTTAGTTTAGGTTAGTAGATAGCTTGGGCGCCCCTTACCCCCTTTAACAACTAACAAACGGCTTCCTAGTTTTATTTTCTGGCTGTAGTGGCCGTCTTTCTTCTTTCTCTTCTTACCTCCTCTCCATGTATCCCTATCCTTTCTTATTTCGTTTTCCTCCTATCCATTACAACCCACCCGGTATCACCAGCTACCGGGTAACCCACCCTCGTTAAGTTCCATTACTCCCCATACATATTACCACCTCCCTTAAAATGGAACCAAGTTCAGTAGAAGGGGAACTATCTTTCTTACCCCCGGTGGGTTACACCACCTTATTACCATCAGAACAGATTGCTGGGTCTCAGATTAAAAAAAAAAAAAAATAAATTAAAAAAAAAAAAATCCTTAGTCCCGCCCTGGCTAGAAAAGGGTGCCAACCTGTAGAGAACCCGCCCCAATTAGCTTTAGTTGCTAAAAGTGGACCTTAATAAATAATTTAAATTTAATTTTAAATATCAAAGTATGAGGTGTAGAGTATCAAATAGCTCATTTTAACGATACTTAGTCCGTTAAAACATGCCAATAACAATTCCAAATTATATTCAGACATTTTCATGAAACACGAATAGTCTTTGGCGCCCGGAAGTTGGAAGTCAAAATTCAAATAACGATTAAGGACCAAAATCGTTATTCCAAACAATGGATTCTTTATATTTTTTCGATAAAAACAACGATAACGAAGATATTGATGAACATGTATTTTGACGTCGAATTAAGCCCAACAATTGTAGACGAATTTCTTAAAAGAATGATTTTATTACTTATTATAATAGCCGAGTTACCTAAATATTATTATTCCTTCACCCTCCCCCCTCCTCGTGGTCCAATTTCTCCCATTAAAGTATGGAGTTCTGAAGTTCAACTGAAAATCTGCTAAAAGCTGAGTAAGGGCAAATATATATTTGGCCCTCAAGTTAAAGACTGGGAGTCTGGGATGTAGTAGTACTTTCACTGTCTGCTTTGCGTATCCAAGACACTGTTTTGCATAACAAGAGCCACTGGTTCTAGACCTTCTACTCTAAGATACAACACTTTCACCGTCGAAACTACCCTTTCTCCTTCAATTATTCACCTATAAAAATTATTGGTTTAATGATAACCATAATGTGTGCAATAATCTTCATATTTTTAATTTGCTAGTTATAATTGTGGGTTTTCACTAACAGTTTACTCTGTAACGTTAAGGCATAGTACCTTTTTGTGGATGAAAATGTTGGGTCAATATTTTAGCTTATTTATGTTCTGAAGTGATACTATATGAAATGTATTTAGAACTAATCTTAAGGATTACGCAGTTCGTATGATTTATCTAATCAAATTTTTGGAATTGGTGATATTAGGAGGTTATTTTTTATTACAAGCCTTTTATAATTTAAAATTGTAATATAACTAATATAAAAATTAGTTTTAATAACATCATTTCAGTTAATTTTCGAGTCAAAACGATCAATACTGTTTATTCAGGTGGGCAGAACTGCGTATTTTAATGGCGTAATACCAGCTTGCAGCCAGCTTATATCTTGTGATCAAGTTTATTCAGGATGATTTCGCGCTCTTGTAATTTGGAAACTTAAAATGAGTGACACTCACAAAATTGACGTTTTTGACCAATCTGTGGGGAATTCTCTGTGGGGAGGACTGTGTAAACTTTATTTAGAACACAAAACGTTTGATATTACACTTATGGCTAAAGATGGTGACATTTGTGCCCACAAAGTTGTTTTAGCATCTGTTTCATCGTATTTTAAGTATGTATTCTACTTGACAGATATTAATTTTTTTAATGCAGTTAGTTTTTTATGGCTGGTTGTGTTTAGGCTCTTATTGACGTCTGATCTTAGCTCGAAAAATGTTTGCACAGTTGATTTGACCTTCTGCAATTTTAAAATTCTGAAGCTTATTATTGACTTCATCTATACTGGAGAAATTACTGTAAGTCCTATTTATAAGCATTATCATTTGTTGCCCATTGTACCTTCTTGCATTTATTCATTTATTTATTTTAATAGTTGAGCCACAAGAACATTTTGAATCTTGTTGAAATTCAAGATTACCTTGGAATTGGTATACTTCATCACCATTTATCTCATTATTTACTTACAACAATAGAGGACAACAATTGTTGGGCCTACCATGAAGTTGCTGAGAGGCATGGATATAAAGATGTTTTTGTCAAAGTGGATCGTTACATAAGAACACATTTTTCGAGACTTATTTCTGGGAGGAAACCAGAATATTTGAACTTATCTCCTTACCAACTCTTTCTTTTTTTTAATTCAGACTTTCTTGGAGTTTCAGATCATGAACGCTTCTTGATTGTAAGTAATCATTTTCATTTATCAAAATTTAAAAAAATATTTATCTTACTTTTATGTAGAAATGGTTATTATTAATGCTATATTTAAGGGTACATTGTATATATACTTAGTTTATGTTTCTTGTTTTATTTAGTTCATGAACCGATATGAACGGAAAGTGTGTTACGAGTAAGTTAAACTTAGTGTCTGTGTAATGTCCATTCAAAATAATAGTTTGATCAACATTTGCCTCTTAAGAGTTTCAACGACCTCCCCAGTGCAGAATGTCCGTTTCATCGAGTGTAACAGGGGATGAGCATTTTCATAGGTCTGTCCTCTGAAGTGGTGGTATGTAAGCCATGGAACATCTAGGACAATTTTGAATAAATTCTGCAGAGAAAAAATGAGTTTTTATTGGTGACCCTCGGAACAAATCTATGAAGAATATTTGAGGATATGCTGCCCAGAATAAGAATAAAGCATTTAGTATATGTTTTTTGATTTATTTAGTTTATGGTCTGACATGGAGGAAAACTGTATTACGTGCATGTTAAATGTGCAATACACAATTTTGTCAATATTTATTGTCTGCCAACTTATTTGTTAATGATATTTGGCTGGTGTCATTTTGTAGAAATATGTATTCTACTTTCTGTAGTATATTGTTGTTGTTTAATCCTTCAAAAATATTTATAGGACCTATTTTTTAATTGTGCTAATCACATCAGGAAGATTTCTAATATGTCATGTACCACTGACTTAAACATTGACTACGAAGATATAAATTACATACAGGCTTTATATAACATTTAAAAAATGAGGAGTTCATCCTCCGATACAGTAGTGAATCACCTTTAAAAATTTTATTAGAGAATATGCTTCAAACATTTAAGAGAAATTCTTCTGGATTCTAACGGAGCTCCTATCTTCTCTTGGCTGTTGGATTAACAATGCCAAACTTATGTCTTACTTAACACTTCAAGATTTATTGCTTTGATTGTGCTCATATAAGCTTTGGTCACTTTACAAGTATATCTCTCCAATCTGCTAGTAGTATACTCTTCCTGTTACTGGAACATCTCCTGTCCCATTAGGACTGTTGTTTTTGTATTAGTGTTGAGCATAACAATGTATTTTAGGCATTGGAAATTAACTTTTTAATAAACACTTTTGTCAATAATTGAGGTACTTATTAGTTATCGGGAGGCCACCCATTTAAAGACGATTATTAAATCATAATTGAAAAAACAAAAAAAAAAACACTTTATTAGCAGATTTCCTGTAAGGGAAATCAGCTATTGAGGTCGTACTCATATCGCGATTTTCGAAAATTTTCTTCAAATGTCCATCCCTACCCAGGAGATTACGAAAATGAGGTCCATTCAAAATTATATATATATATATATATATATATATATATATATATATATATATATATTTGTCTGTTAACACTCGAGTGGTTGCAATTTTTACTTCATCATTACCAAACTCTATATTTAAACGTTTTAAGTAAAAATAAAGATCAAGTTCGTTAATGGCTGAAATCTGACCAGTAAGAGGAGGCTTTGGAGGGGAGAATTTTCGAAATATCTCCGTTACTATAAGTCAGCTCGAAAAATTGTATAGAACCAATCTTATTGCAAGTTGAATGATCTATAAAAATTGTTATATACTCTATTAAATATTATTTATTCTCTATCTTGAATATTAACAGAGATATTTGCATTTTCCAGTTTTGAGCCTTCAGCAAATCCCCACTTTTACTCATGTCATATTAACAATAAGCCGTTATATCATGAACCACTTCATTACAAGGTTAAATACCTAATATTGTTTTCATTGAACTTTGGATTACTAAAATTTGAGTGATTCAGATAAAAATGATTCAGATTCATTACAAATTACTCCACTAGCTATAGTAAATAATTTTCAATAAAATTAATATGTTATATTCAGATATATTTTATTAATTGTTTTTCTTTCCGGTCTATCTAACTATTCAGTGCTGTGATGTTGGCTGCCCTGTTGGTTTACAATTCAGCTGCTTTCCGTTGTAGAGATTATTAACTTGTAAATTGACTGAAGGATTTCTCATTACATTTTGTATTTATTTACTTGACATTCATGGTAGTGTTAGCAGTATATAGATTTATCTATTGTGAATCTTCGCGTGGAGCATCTGCTTAGTTTATGTAGCCCCTGCGTGACAGAATTTTTTATTTAAAATAAAATTACTAGAATTTACTTGAATGACAAAATGTAATTATAAACTATAGTTATCCCAAAACTGGACGAAGTCGCAGAATAGCTGCATAAAGAGGTTGTCCCCGGCCTTCATCTGCCACATGATTTCTGCAAGCTAGCTAATAAGTGATCACAGAGTGGTTTTAATAAGCGATCACTCATTTTCTGATAACAAAAGAAACAGAATGACTAAGATAACTTAGTCAAGTATGAACAGTCTATATCACTAACATTGAATAGCAATAAGCAGTTTGGACCAGAAAATATTTTATCTGTAATTAATGAGTATTGCCTCTCGTTAACCATTTTGTCATTTATAAATTCTAGAAGTGTTATTTTAAATAATAAAGTGATTTTCTTTAAATTGTGATTTAACAATCGTCTTTAAATGGGTGGCCTCCTGATAACTGATAAGTACCATAATTAAAATAAAGAATTTAATATTTAGCCTGTTAATACTGTTGAATCAAATTATTTTTCTTTTTTTTTTAAGGCTCTCTGCGAGTGGCTTGGATACATGCCTGAAAAACGACTTATTCATCTTGAGCCACTTTTATCTAATGTAGATATTGGCCGCATTTCATCTTGGCGAGGGATGCCGGAAAAATTGGCTTCATGTTTCCCTCCAGATTACCGAGCTCCTATTATTGAGTGGGCTGAAAAAGTTGAGGAAGAAAGGCCATTAATTGAAAGAAAGCAATCCTTGAAAGAGACCTTATTGGAGGTACTTTTTCTCTAAATTTTATTTTTTATTCTGTAAAGTAATAAAGAATTATGTATATAAAATAATGGGTAAATACTGCCAGTATGTATGATACTCTTGTCATACTTACCTGTGAAGACTCCTACCCCTGGCTGATGATCGAGTAAAGCTGGCAAGCACTTTCGATGCGAGAGCACCATCTTCAAGCTCATCAAAAGTTCTACTAAGTTATATGACCGTGGGTCAGTCCTACTAAAACCTACTCACTCATGGACAACTAACTCACAAGGGAAGTGCATGGCTTTCCCCCCACCAATTTGAATGAAAAATGTTTAATGTGTATTACCTAACGAAAAACTAATTCTGATAATGCAAGAGAACACACTTCTCATGCGTTCATCTAAAAAAAAATTAAAAGATTTGCCCCAAAGTCTTGAGGTGTTGTGAAAATTTCTATGAGGTTTTGGTGGCTCAGTTGGTACCATTGGTTTTTGTAACCTCAAGTTCTCGAGATCTAATCCCGCCGGGAGTGACTATTTTTTTTTTTTTTTTTGTAATGTTTTTTATTTTTCGTTTCTAGAGAATTTATTCTAAACTCAAGACAGGCACTTTACATTTAAATTTGTAAAATGAAACTTTCAGTGAATGTTTTGTTATGTATATATGTATGTATACACACACACACACACACACACACACACACACACATGTACATACTCACATACAGCTTGTACTAATGACACAATGAATACAAAAAATGTCTTCAAATGTTGATTCAACCTAAAAGATGATGAAAATGAAATCCGTTCCATTAGAAGGCACCTGTGCATTAATTGCTATTCATTACCTTATTCTCACAATATTTATGATTTGTAAATTGATTAATCTGCTTTTAATCAGTCCTTTTATTGCCTGCAGGTCATTCTTCTTATAGGTGGAATAATTAATGGTGAAATGGTCCCATCAACAGATTCTTTTATTCCACCCTTAGTATTATTTCGGGTTCTTCCTAAGTCTGTAGACAGCAGGCAGCTTGTTATCATTCCAACAATGTTTCATAAGCGATATAAACCTACTGCAGTTGCTTCGAAGAATGCTGTATATGTGTTAGGTAACATGCTGTTATTATTGGTAAATACCTGTTTGAGTTATTATTGCAAGTTATGTTGAGAAATCAGATTCTTTTATTTACAAAAATTAATCAGTTAAATTATGGACTTTTTTATAACATGTAATACTGACCTTTTTTTTCTTTAGATTAGTAATTACATATAACACTTGAAATAATGAGTCAACTAATCCTTTTTAGTTACTGTAAATTAGTAAAATAACTATAGTTCGATCATCAATTTCTGATAAAACAAGCTTAAGCAATTAAACTAAACATATAAAGAAATACTCATAAACATTTTCAGAATTGATGAGTTAAAGAAACCCTGTCTCTTCTATTTGACTCATTTTTCAAGCCCTATTTGCCTAATTTTTCCTGTTTTTTTTCTAGGAGTAATGTATTAGGCATTTCAAATCAGAATGAAATATTACTATTTTGTTTAGTATTAATCATATTTCTTGCTGTTGGTTATAGTAAAATTAGAATTCATGATGATGAATAAAGGTAACTCATTTTGATTTGAATAAAATGTACTTAGTTTGAGCTACTAATTAAACTATTAATACAATACATTATAACTTATTCCAAATACTATATTGGCTCAACATTCTTTAGAAGACCAAGATTTTTTCCCAAACAGTTTTCTATACCTGATTCTGTGTATCTGGGATTTCTCCTCCAAAGCTCACTTCTTTATTGCCTCATAATATCAAGTAGGTTCTGGGGGAAGGAACTGTAGTACATCAACATAACCAGATTACCACATTGCTAAAAAACGCCAATATCAGGATTATCAAGTTATAAGCGCAAAAAACTAATATTCAGGTGTGCCCCCCTCCCCTCTTTCTCATTCTTAAAGCCGGAAAAATATTTTAAAGTAGATTCGAAATGAATTAGGAATAGGAAATGTGTGTAATACCACTGAGCAACTTGGGTTCCAGAGATTATTCACTGCATTTTAAATAATGAAAGGGAAATAAAAAAGTAGTTCCTTACCCCTAGTTTTGGTGTAGTTGGTATTTTTCTACTGGAATTTCCCTTTAAAAAACTGGTTGGAAGGTCTTGCAAAGTAAATCATCTCACAAGGCTCGGTAAACAGATGAGGATTTAGTTCATTGAAGGGACATGGAGCTCAGGGTCCATGTATCGATATGCTGTGGTTTAATATTCTCTGGTAATATTTAAAATTTTAATTATGACATTTTCAAACATTTAATCTTTATAATTACCTCTAAGGATTCTTTAATTTATATGTCTAATATTTTTTGGCATGGTTTCTTGTTTGAAGTCAAGGATAAAATATATTAATTAAGATATTTAATGCAGGCGGGACACAAAATCATGAAGAACTAAGAGCAAAAGGTATTCCTTGTGAAGTTTACAGGCTTCAGGACAACAGATGGCATCTTCTTCCAAATTTACCCCAAAATAAGAATATTAAAATCTCAAGAAACAGGAGACCACCTGCAGCCTTTGTTGAAGGCATTCTTTATGCTGCTCTTCCATCTCCAGTACCATCATTTTGGGTAAGAAAATAGAAATCATTCAGACCTTGAAAGGTATCGTTCTCCTATTATACTTGTCTTAATTCTGAAGCCTTAATCAATGTAGAATTGTGATCTTTAATCTCTCAAAGGAAGTAGTATGAACGAAGTAATTTTATATTTTGCGGGGAACCCCTTAGAATAGGCACTCCAGGATGGGAAATGGGGGAGGGGAGGACAGAGAGAATTTAAAATTTAAATGGTAAGCTATTTTATCTTTTATAATACATGCTTTATATAATTTTTGTTTAGTTTTGTAGGTTTTCTGTAAGTAATCCATTTATCTTACAGTAGGCCTTTTCATGTGTAAACTTTTTGACATTATCTCATATATCTATAAACTGTTTCGGCAGATGCTGTGTACCACTGACACATACTTGTTGGCAGATGCTGTCTAGAAATGAAACATGTTGGACACGCCTTCAATCACCTAAAAGCTATGAAATATTTGATCTCGTTGGTGTTAATGGTGCTGTTTACTGTTTAGGAAGACACTATGAGGATTCATTAGGTGATTTATCTTTAATTTTTCACTAGTTAAAAAGAGAGTTATATGAGTTGTGTCAAGAGTTATGTGCTTTTAGTCACTAAATAAAATCCTTAGTCCCGCTCTGGCTAGAAAAGGGTAGTAACCTATAGATAACATCCCCCAATTAACCTTAATAGCATAAAGTGGATGTCAATAAATATCTGTTATTACTCTTTATGATCAGTGATTAGTAGTTTTATTTATCATAGCTCCACAGTACCCTCATAGATCTTTGGTGAGGCAAATTTGGAATAAAATCAAGTTGAGTAATTTGGTGAATAAAATACACAATGTATGTTTCTATTCCTAGCTTTGCATTATTGGCTTTAAATTCTAAAATACAAGTATATGGGTAGTTGAAGCTTGCAATTTTCTATCCCCACTCTCCATTTTCAACCCAATTTGCAAATCTCACTGATAACATAAGTTTATTTTGATATAAATATATTGATTCCTTTATCTACTTTAGTTACTGCAATTTTGTGAGAAGAGTAGCTTTTTATTCGTGCTATATTGATGTACCAATTGAGCTATCCATTTTGTATATTTTAGAATAGGGAATTGAATTTGTGACATTTTTATTTGAAATATTATACCAAATGGCAGCGGGCGTAGAGGGTTTCGGGGTTAACAGGGGTACCTGAGGAGGGGTGGGGAGTTTTCCTCCTATTTACCAGTTTGTTAATTTCCGATTTTTTACTTTGATTATTATAATTGTAATAAGAAATGCGTGAAATATAGGGGAATTTGAAAATATGAAATATCTCAGTTGTTATAAGGTGAATCAAAAAATATAGAATCAGTCTTGTAAAGCTATTGATGTTCTGCAATTGTAATAAATTTTTGCGACTCTGATATTAAGTGAGTTATTCACACTTTTTGTTTTTAGCCTTTGGTAAACCCCACATCTACTCATCGGGTTTTTATTTAGAAATGGAGAATATATGGTGACATGAGATCAACAGTTTGTCATATAGCGTGTGGGAAATCTGCTTACTTAATGAACCCTCTTGTTTGATAGCCTTCTTTAAGAAGGCTTTGAGGGGGATTGAGGTAAATGCCTTGATATCGTATTAAGGTGGATAATGAATTTAATTTGAAGAATTTAAATAGATTAAGGGGAATCCTGTATGGCTATATTTAAACATTTGTGTGAAGTTATTTATGAGTCTCTTGTAGTGAGTTCATTTATTTATATTGTTTATGTGATGATATTGTTGTTGCTCTCTATTTAGACTTTAATTGATTTGTTTTTAAGAAAGTTTAATGTCCATTCTGTTATTATATTGTTTTAATAATAATTCAGCTCTTTATGACAGCTCTTTCTGTAATTTTATTCGTTAATAAGAGCAATATCCTTGTACATTTTAATGTTCAGATTTTATTTTTTTATAATTAAACTAATGCAGAATTTATTTGATTTTTACAGAATATCTTTTGGAAAGATATGATGCATTCTGTGAATCTTGGGTCCGAGTTTCAACTTTTTCTACATTTTCAGAATCCCTTGATCCTGAAGTAAAAGGCCTATGCCTTGAGAATATGCTCTGTGTTGGTTCTTCTAAGCAGTGGCTAAGGTATAATTAATAAAATTTGATAAGTTTAGATTAAATCCATCCACATATGATATATATATATATATATATATATATATATATATATATATATATATATATATATATATATATATATATATATAGATTTATGAGACCCAGTTAAATACATGATTTAATTGCCACTGAACTTTTCTCACTTTTTCATGAATCAGTCTACACTGATGGGCCAAGGGGTGGGTAGAGATTTTTTAATATTTCATACAGTATTTGAAATTTTATAGCTTAAGAATTTCCATAACACCCTCTGAGTCACGCATTGAATAAAGCTGCATCTGTCTTAGAACCTAATTTATTCTCATCAATATTTCTGAGTTTTTATCTCCATTTGAAGGTTTTATTAAACACATTAAATTAATATTTTTCAAACTTATAAATTTATTTACATAATCTTACACAGAGCGACCGAAGTATCCAAATTTTACTGTTATCATATCTGTTGGTGAAGACCGTCATTATTGGCTGATGATCGAGTACGTCTGGCAAGCACTTTCAATGCGAAGGCAACATCTTTCACAGTTCAGTTTTTATTTATTCTTGAACTTTTCCCATTTTTAACATTTTTCATAATGGAATACTTATTCAATTCATGATATATAATGGGGGGGGGGCTCCACATGCTATTCTTTTGTTTTCAATAAAAATTCTGTTGTATTTACAGGTTTGATCCCAGTAAGTCCCGATGGGAAAAAATGAAATTGTGGCTTAGTGAATATAAAACATTGCCTTCACTCTGCACCTACAAAGACAAACAGGTAATTTAGTTTTTAAATTGTTCTTAACTTAAATAATAGAGTAAATAATCGGATTTGTAAGTTTCTTTGTATAAAACTACTGGCTCAAAGAGCACAAGAGCAATGGTTTTCATCTTTAAGAATTAGTGAATACTCATATTTTGAAAATTGTAGTAGGTTTCGAGATAAAATAGTTATTTGCATTACCATTATTCCATAATAATTTGATTTAATCTGTAATGTTTCTGTTATGATGATATTGGTCTGTAAATAAGTGACATTTACTTAGTTTAAATGTGTTAACTAGAAATACTTAAATGAAAAATTACATTTAATATAAAGGAAATATATATTTTTTATAACTTACAAAGGCAAAATACATTTGATTTTTCCAGCTATAGCAATGGGCACTGTCATTGTGAGTCAGTAAGAGGTTTTTAGCTGGAAGTCTTTATTTCTTCAAAGTTTGGTCAGCTCTGCTGCTGGTATCCCCAGAATTTAGTGTGATTCCGGGATTTGAAGTTGGTTCTTATAGCATAGTAATCTAGTGTTTTAACCATTGTTCTACCAAAAATAAGGTGAATTTAGTAAACTTGCTCACTTGATGGCAGTGATTACTAAATGGTCAATCAGTCTGGACATAACAGATGGTTATCCACTGAAAATACAACTTAAGTGTCTTTTAAAGATGTGTTGTGGTTCATTGGAGTATTTGTTGCATTTGTATGTTTGCATTTTGTGTGAATGTGTTGATGTCAGTTATGTATTTATGGGTTCAGTCAAATGTCCCAGCTGGCAAACTATGTGATGATTTGTGAATTTTCAAAGTATTGAGAGTTATCATTTTGGATATCTGGAAGATCACTATTCTTGAATTGAGCCATGGAGATTACTTTTGTTTCAGTTTTGACAGTTGAGTAACATAGACATTAGGCAGAACCATACTATTTTATACCTCTTGTTCCACTTCATAATATTTCTTTTTAGACATAGATGAAAATCCCATCAGTCTTCTTCCTTCTACCTAGCAAGTGAGTAAAAATAGGAACATTAACTCAAGATTCTTCCTTGTGACAGTCTATCGGCGAAAGATTTCTTCATAGTGTCCATCTCATTTATAATTTCTTTGGATTACCTCTCACTGAGGAAATATGAATTATATTGGAAAATTTGTAAATTTCAAAAACAAACACATTCTTAAAAATGAAATGAAATCCTAGATATATTGGTTTTTGAGTTACCATAATTGATTTATCTCATTATCATATATCTTTATAACATCATTAACTTTTCTGAAATTTATTACAGGTGGTTAGTTTGAAAGACGTCCCTTCTTTAGAAGTAGCATCATCTAATGGGTCTTCAGATTTTTACTTACCTGTAAGAAGTTCAGCAGCACTTGCGAGTATTCTTGTGCCAGTTTATAAGCCTGAACCTATTTGAAGATTATTTCTTCAATTGAGTGTCTAATAGAAACATGGCTGTGCTTCTATATCTATTTGTGATGTTTCGGTGTTTGTTTCTTTAGAAAAGAGAAACCAAAAATTAGAATACTATAATTTTTTTTTTTAAAAAAGTTGGATTTCTCTCATGGAATTAGGTTCTATTTATTCATAAAATGATTACTCTAAGCATTTTGTTCAGCTGGAATCTAATAACTTTTAAATCGAATTATAGACAAAGGAAAGAAATATTAGAATAATAAAAATTTCTTCAGACATCAAAGACCTAGATACCATTAATACAAATTAATATTGTGATGCCATGAATAAGGTCTTTGTACATCAACATGAGCTATCTTCTAAAGAAGAAAAGAAAAAGATAAAAACACAAAAAAAAAACTCTGGGGTAGGATAAAAGAGTTATGAACTTTGGAGGTAAAAAGAAAAATCATAATAAAAAATATGTGATTGTTATATTTTTTTTTTTATTGAGACGTTTTTAAAACTTCAATACTTCAAGATATAATGCATTATTCCTCACCAAGAGCTTATTTAGAGTTACAAATAACATACAAAATAGATTACTAATGTTCCGTTAATAAAGGGAGCATTAATTCATCTGAAAGAATTTTTATTTGAATGAAATCTATTTTTTCTGACTCTGTGATGAAAAAATGGAAGATTGACAATGTGGGAAGAAGATAAATCTTAAGAACCAACCTGCTCAGTGTTCCATAAGTCTATGATAAATATAACTGCTTTATTGGTTCTTAAGTATATTGTATTTGGAGCAAAATGTTCTATCCTGTGATATTTATTTAACATTCCTTGAAAAAAAAAATATATTTGAAATGTTTTAAAGTCAATAGTAAATAAAATAACTCTGGAATGCTATATAATATGCTTTATAAAACAATTATGTGATTGCTCTAGAATAAAACACAATTTTAGTAATAATGAATGCAGCATTCAAGTTGATAAAATGGAATGGTAAGTCACTTCTATTTTAGTACACTATGCTATTGTTTTAATAAACAAAATTATTAATATTTACTTTTATTTAATAAAATATTTATTGATTAAATGTGTTTAATATTTTATCATCACACCTCTCCTTTCTGTGCTAATAGAGCTTTGCATGCTTTCTCCTATTGCATGTTTCCTTTTTGTAGTAGAGCCATATATACATACATGATAATATTTTGAAGTATGTTCCTTTGATCACAGATGGAAACCTTAGTACCCTAACTTCTCCACTTACTGTGATAGTACTTCAAGAAGGCACAGTGATTCATGAAGGTACTGTACTTCAAGAAGGAACTGTTTTTGAAGAAACTATTGATGATGATGAAGATGACGATGGATTGGTTGAACATGATGTAAACAGTGAAATTGATGAAATTGTAATTGAAAAAGAAGAGCATATTGTTAAAGAGGAGGAAGTTATTGTACAAAGTCAAATACATTGTGAAACTTGTGGTACAGAGTTTCACGACGAATCTGAAGTAGAAAAGCACAGGTAAAAATAATTGATAAATTTGTGTATAATTCTATCTAGAAGTAAATATTATGTTTTTAACATGTAGGATTGTGTAAAAAAAAAAAGAAACTAAGTAAAACCAAAGTAAGAAGTTTTATTTTTATTTATTTCCTTTTTAGCAGATTTCCCTTAAGGGAAATCAGCTATTGAGGTCGTACTCATGACGCGAGTTTCGAAAAATTTCTTCAAATGTCCATCGATCCTACCTAGGAGATGACGAAAATGAGGTCCGTTCAAAATTATATATATATATATATATATATATATATATATATATATATATATATATATATTTTTGTCTGTTAACGCTCTAGCGGTCGCAATTTTCGTTTGATCGATACCAAACTCGATATTTAAACGTTTTATGCAAAAATAAAGATCAAGTTCGTTAATGGCTGAAATCGGATAAGTGGGAGGGGGGGTTTAGAGGGGAGGATTTTCGAAAATTTGAAATATCTCCGTTACTATACGTCGATCGAAAAATTATATAGAACCAATCTTATTACAAATTTAATTTACTATAAATAATGTTATATACATTTATTCTGTATCTTGAATATTAACCGAGATATTTGCATTTTTCTGTTTTCAGCTTCTGAGATGAAATCGGCTAACTTCGGGTCTAGTCGTGAGTTTCTGTCAAGAGCTAGTTCGGGCCTTTCCCGTAATTGTTTGACTCTCTATTCTGAAATTTCTCTATTCTAAAACTTCACGTGGGAAATCTGCTTAGTTTACGCAGCCCCTGCGTGATGGACTTTTGATGTTACTCTTCAGTGAGGGACTTACTTGCTACATGTCCTTTACACCTCTTGTGTGTACATCTCACACATTTAATTTTTATATAATGCTATATTAATACATATAATTTAATTCAATTATTTAAATTTAATAAAGGAACAAAAAAGGAGGAGAAAAATGAATTATGAAATACAATTTTGTTTTTAAATTTCAGTGGAAAATTATTAATTTAAATCTAAAAAAAATGATTCAATATGTCTTTGAATAATATAAATCAAAGGTGTAAGTTAAAATTTTGTTCAATTAATTTATCAATAATTTTACCATAATAAAAATTCCAGTTTCCCTCAAAATTGCATAGGTTTTCTTAAAATTTGCGAAGTGCATTGTTTCGTTTCTCAAATTGGATTCTTTCCTCAACAGGCCATGGATTGATCATGTCCAATAGGTCTGCTTTAGTAAACATTGTTCATCTGCCAACAGTCATAAACTAAGTAGTGGTAAGTCTGCCTTGAAGTGAAAGCTTATGGGCACAAAGGTGTCTCAGTTTGAATCTGTATGAATATGATTTGACTTTGTCATGTCCTGTTAACATTTGGGTTGTATGAAATTCAGCCAATGAATTATGTTTATCTATATATATTTTAAGATCATTTTAAATGGCATCCTTTTAGTGTTGTTCTCCAGTGTTGTTGCCATTTGTTTAACCTACCAGATTTTAATGATTTCTTTTAGCTAATAAGTTCTTTTTGTGACTTTTGAGTAACATTCTGGAATTTCAGGATTATTAGAAGCAGATTATCCTGAATTATCTGCTTTTTCGTTCCCTAGAATTCCATAATGCCGTTTAATCTATTGGAAGTGAATGTGAAGTTGGTTTGTTGTAATAATCAAAGTTGTTTAATTAGTTCTGAGATTGGATCATGTATTGAGTAATTTGTCAGAGCTTGCAAAGTTGTTTTACTATCTGTGAAAATAGTAACAGCATCATGATTTGTGTGATTAGAGTACATATAAGATAAAGTATTTCCATTTATTCATCCTAGTTATAAGTAGGTAGTTGTCCAATTATCAATATTTGTAAATCAGTCAGCTCCTCTCTTCTAAAGACTACAAAGCGCAGCAACCTAACTTTTGCCCTTTTTGGTCGCCATCGGTGGAGATAATTATGTTAGTTTCATCTGTGTATTTAAAGATGCACAGAGAGATTTTGGATAATGGGCAGGATGCTTCCACTGACTATATTGCATAGATCATCCAATATCCCCTGAATTAAAACTGTCCCTTTGCCAATTTCAGTCTTCAAAAAAGAGTACAGTACACCCTGGTTGGGTTATGAGATCAATCGGTATTGTTTTTGGTAGTTCGCACGTTGTATCTTAAGATACTGTCCTGTAACTGCATTAACCCTTTGTTATTTTAAGGTCCTTCAATCTACATACTCAATGTAGTTTTTTAAGATTATATTGTTTGTTCAGTTCCATAGGTCAAAGGTGTTGTATAGCATAGATAAGTGAGGGAAGAGTTGCTTCTTTTTAGAATATTTGTAAAGCTTCATTTTGTAGTTACTTGGTGTTGTGCAGTGATTGATAAGTTGTGTATAATGAGTCAGGGTCTAGCTTTTTCTAACTAAAGAGTGGTCTGAGATTTGTTAACTGTAAATTTCATGAATTCTTCTGCTAGTAGTGATAAAATTGTCTTCTTTTGTTTTGATGGTTTTTTATTTTATTTTGTTATGAATGAACAGTTTTTAATTATTTATTGCCTAAACTATACCTGTATCTTATTGGGCATGCTCATCTGAAGGTCTTGTATTGGTTGATATTTATCAGCATACCATAACAAATGAACTGGCTTAACCCAATCCGTTCCTAAGTGATCACTTTTATACCCTACCCATAACCCCCCAATTTTCATGATTGATTCCTGGTGTTTGCTTGGGGAAGGAACGGCAAAGTGACAACTGGGATTTCAACCCAGTTTCTTTCACTCTGAAAGAGGTGGCTCTCCAGCAAAACTAGAGGCAACAAGTAAAACAACGGAGAGAGATATCAGCACTAGTCTGAAATACAGGAAATGATCTAAACTAGTCTGCCCTCCTGTAACTTTGTGCAAAAATGAAGACAGAGTGTTTCTAAATAAATTTAAATTATTGACCAACTTTACAATAGGTGATTAAATTACATTTTTTTTATTATCTGTTTATTTTTCAGGGAAAGTTGTGAACAAGTTAAATATTATTCTCTTAAATGTAAGCCAGACTCTGAAAACGGTTTAAGATTACACAGAAGACTTCATTCAAGAGATGGATGCACTTGTGAAAAATGTGGAAAGCACTTCAGGTTTGATATTTTCTTTTTTTATGAAATTGTATTTTAATTATGTAATTAAATGTGTAATGAAAAAAGTGGCTTATACACCACACAAAGAAATGGTATGATTACAAGAAATCTGTATTTCAGTTTTAACCCTCAGGCTGCTTAGTACTTGTGTGGTGTGAGTTTGCGAAATAGTCTAGCCCCTGCAGAGCCCTTGTGCTGAATAATTTTTATATCCTAGCTCCTGTTTTAATTATGTTTTCCATCCTCCAGGCATTTCTCGAATAGACACATTTTGGCTCCGTATCATCTGAATCCTCATTTTAATCTGAAGAAGAATCACCTTAATTCACATGTTGCTGATGTGGGAGTGCAGGGCCTAATAAGTCGGTCTTCCCACCAATTTGTGACTCACCTGTTCCAAGAATCACCTTGACTTTCACTCCCACCTACAAAAAAATCTAACAAAATTTCTTCATCAGAAAAAGTTCATTTTCCTGACATTTTAGAGAACTCATCTGATCACTTTAATAGCAGAATATATACTGATCAAATATGTGGGAGTAAATTGCAGGTAACAAGTAACAGTCTTGAGATTGAAAAAGGTATACTGATAATCCTATGTAGGGGAGCTAAAAATGAGAAGAGTGAATCCCTGTGCCATCTATAAGCTTTGCACGACACTACAGCTTGTATAAACAGTGAACAGATGACAATAGAGGAAGAACTAAGACAAGCTTGTAGCAGTCAATAACACACGGGGGACATCTCCCTCCCGACTGATATATTAGCACGTAGCAGCCTAAGGGTTAAGTACACAATCAAAATTTAATGTTTGTGAATACTCAAAAACTTCATGTTTCTTCAAATCTTCTATATAGTAGCATAATTATTTTCTAGATGAAGGTGTGACAGGGATGATGATGTTTTGATCAACCACTTGTAAATTATACTATTGTGAACTTCTAGAATTGTCCTTAATTGTCAATTTGTGCAAAATTTCTCTACTTTATTAAGAGTTGTTAAAATACTTAGGCTCATACTAGATCATTATTATTTTTTTTTTTTTTTTCTGTAATCGTTGAATAATGGTAACATTACTAAACTGAAATGAGTGAAGAAAGTGAAACATTTTGCAATAGAGTGAAGAAAGTGAATTGCCTTCTTAATTAAGTTGGAAATTAAATGCTTTTAAATGTTTCTTAACATTGTAAGAATTTATTTTAACAAAATAAATTGAAATGTGAATGAATTATTGATGGAAATAATCAATATATTTTAAAATTTAAATATAATAATTACCTTCCTTGTTTATAACCTGTACTACTTCACAATCATCACTAGTTGTTTTATAACTATGCTTATAACCTTTCACAACCATTATAACCTACCAACAACATACCATAATCTTCACAACATCCTAATTTTGTTCATATTCTGGTTAGATCTGATTATGTATTACACGATTACAGAAAAAATTTAATATTACACTCGTGACGAAAGTAGAATTTACAACTCTCGTGAAATTACCACACTCGCTTCGCTCGTGTGGGTAAACGTTTCACTCGAGTTGTAAAATGATCTACTTTCGTCACTTGTATAATAAATAACTATTATTAACGTCCACTTTTTGCTACTATGGCTAATTGGAATGGGTTTTCTATAAGTCACCACCCTTTTCTAGCTAGGGTGAGACTAAGGATTTAATTCAATGAGTTAATTAATTATTTAGTGTCACTAAATAAACTCCAGTTGCCCAGGCAGGAATTGAACTTGCCACTCTAGGTATACCATTTGAGATTAAGGACAACGCTATAACTCACTTGGCTAGCTACTAGATTAGATTAATTTCTTTCTAAATATTAAAACTCTCATAGCAAGTAAGTAGGTCGTACATTATGATATGGGACATGGGTACTTTTTACCTTCATGTATGTTATAATCATTAAAGAGATGTTTCATTTTTTAGTCGATAGCCTTTCTACTTTCGAAATTAGATCCTACCATAATTAGTGAGTGGATCATATATGACCTATGTTTATATTTGTAGCCAAGAAGAGAGGTTTAATTAATTCTGCCGCTATTTTTAGAGTGGCAGAAAATCTTCAAGCACACCAAAGAGAAGAATGTGGAAGAGAGCCTTCATTGTCATGTGTCCTTTGTGGGGAAAAATTTCATTTTAAGGCTCACTTAAATGCCCATCTAATTGAAAACCATAGTGAAGCAAAAGTGTTTGAAACTGGGGAACCATCATATATATCATCTTCTGAGGAAAGGTAAATCGTTACTCAATAAGTGCAAATTATTCATTAGATCCTTAATAATATGATTTATACTTAATTTTATCACATAATATATTAAAAAATTAATTATTAAAATGCTAATCTTAATACAGAATTTTGAGGTTTGTGAATGTTGGACGGACTTAGCATTTTCTAATGAATTATTAGTGTTTCTTATCTAGAGAAATTTTGTTTAATCTATGTTAATTGTGTTAAAGTCGAGATTGTATTTGTATGCAATTCTGGTTCATTATCATGCTCAATTTTAACAAAGCCTAGTAGGAACTTAAATGTGTTATTTTGCACACTCTCTGACACTATTGTTAGCCTTTCATCTCTAGAGTTGTTTTGGTGTTAGTTATTGGCTATACATTTTTTTTTTTTTTCACATTTTATATTCCATTGGCAAGTACCAATTTTCAGAAAGGGATTTTTAACACTTTACCGAAACACCGGTCTGAGAAACCGGTAGAGATTTTTATATTTCATGTGTAGGTTGACCTGCTAGTATTGGCGGACTCTCCACCTCATTAGCTGTGAGTCTTTCCTTCCTCTACACTCAAGAAGTATTTGGATTAATTTGTCAACCATTCGACCTTGACTAGCTATAGCTCGTTTTGCTCAGGTCTCGTGTAACTCTTGTTTGGGTTATCAGCCTACGTATTGCTGGTCTATGATACGGGATAATTCGGTTTACCTATGTTGTGTACCTTTTATTATAGCTTGTAACTCTGTTTGTTCGTATTCTTTTCGTGTGTGTTTTACATAGTATATGACTTGCTATGGAGCCTTCCATGAGCCATAGACCAATAAAACGCTCGTCACGATCTATATATCGTACGGATGACAGTGATTTCAATGAAAGGATTAAAAATGAGAATAATAGATTAGATGTGATACAAGTTATTCAAACAATAAATAAATATAACGAATTTGTTGATAGGAATTAGTATTAACCCTTCACGGATGATTCGGTTTACGTCACGGAATTCATATTTCGGTAAGAGTGTTAATTCCCATCAATATCGGACAATAACTGAACTGAAAAGAGATCCTCCTTGTGTTTTGATTTTGAAAGAGTAGAGAAAACTATGAAAAGAGAAGCAAAGAAGAGATAGAGGTTTCAAAAGATGAGCAGAAAAAGAAATCTCCTAGATCTTATTTGGGACAATAAGGGTACAATTTTCGGTGAGTTTATTAATTATAATTTATTTCTTAATCTTCCCTTCCATTATAAACTTTGTTTTACGAAGTAATAGAAACAATATAATTTTCTAGAAACCAACTACCCAGGTTTAAGATAAGATGGCATAACAGAAAGAAATAATTTTATGAAGGCTACAGTGAAGAATCAGTTGGCATTGGAGGAAGAAGAATATGCTTCAGAAAAAAAAAAAAACTTGCTTTGCAGCTGCAAAAATATTGAAAGAGTTTAGGATTGATGATAATACAGTTGGAAAATAAATGAAATCCAAGAGGAGATGGAAACTCTAAAGGAGCTAGAACAAGAACATAATATATAAATGTCATATTTATAACTTTCTTTATTTTAAACTAAAAGTGTTAATACTAATAAACTAAAAGTGTATGATTCATTTAGATATTTCTTTTACCTATATCCTACACTTTACTAACATCTAACTCCTCTCTCATTCAGCTGTTCGTTTTTCATTGCTTTCTCGTGTGGGAGTGTTCAAAAGGTCTTTATCTTATTGTGGTGAATGGCCCATACTGTTATCCAAATGTAATACTTCATGTACTATACCTTTGAAATTTAAATTTCCCTCTGAAAGGTGTTTTAAACTTTAGGTGAGATGGTGCTAAGAAAGGAACTAGGACAGGCTCTGTGAAAGATTATATCCAAAAGCAGGAAACATTATATAACAAATGACTAATCTGTCCCTCTCCAGAACTTTTCATTTCATTGATAGCTCTCATGGCGTCTATTTTATTAATTATTTTCAAATAATCATGTGTACTTTGAATAAACATAAGAAAAATGTTCTACAAACAAACTTTTTATGTTAGTGTGGATAAAACTCCAGCAAGAAAACATCATAGCAAACCGTAAAATTTTGAATTGAAAGTATATCAGGTAAAAAAGTTATTTATTTAACTAGCAATTCCAGAATATTATAATGAATGGAAAAGACAAGATATATCTAAATATGAAAACTTCAAAACTGAAGAAGATATTGACTCTAGAAACATCAAATTCATTAAAACCAATATGATTTTTGGTATGATTCCTTCAACAAGTTCTAGATTGCGAGGAAGGTCTCCTAAGAAATTCATTGAAACGACCTGCATTTCCAAAACATCGCTGCAAAGTTTTTTTATCTGATCCCTTAAAAGAGTAGATAAATGAGTTATTCAAAGGTTAAGTGCTATGTTGAAAGTATTTGCAAATGGATATGAGATGACTATAAAGTACATACAATCAGTTTCCAATGCCAGTTACAGTCCCCAAAGCTCTGATATATGGGTTATATATAAATAATGGCGGCAAACAATTGGCCAAACATCAGAAGATGGAATAGAAATTCAGCATGAAGATTTAAAGAAAGGAATGAAGTAGGATTCGAAATACTGATAAATTAATAAATTTGTCAGTGACCTCATCAGATCCACTCACACACTAGTTTGTGATAACTATCTCAAACAAAAGATCTAGATTTAAACAGCATCTCTGGGAACTTATTGATGCCAAGCTCACTTACAATTGAGCAACAGGGATAAGACTGATGACAGAGACTTAGGGCTAAATGATATATATGTCTCTGAGATTACAACAGTTACAGTTTCTCATAAAACCAGTTTTGCGGGAGAGATGAAGAGCTTATAGCATCTAAAGAAATCCCCAGTTGTCAGTAGCAGTTAATTATAAAATATTGCACATTGGCAATATTCATTCCCTTACTATGTAGACAAATAATTTCTAAATTATATGGAATCGTTGAAGTAGTGACTGGAAGTTGGATCTAAAACTTAAGAAATTTATAAATTTCAACATTGGTTTAGGACCGAAAACAGTATTGTAAACATAATTTGTTCTTTACATTTTCTTGATAAAACCAACATTAATGGTGATATTGATGATTGTGTTTTGATGTCGAATTTCCCTCCCACCTGGTTGAAAATTCTAAATCTCAGACTTGTTAAGTAATAATAAATAATAACTGGCAATACTTATATTTTATTTGAATACAAATCTGAATGTATGTCTTATATTTATAAGAATCCTGATTGATATAGTAATGTTAATAAATGATACTTTTTTTTAGTAAAAACTAATATATTGAATATTATATATATAAAAGTGATTTTAATTTCTAGGTATAATTGTAAGGTGTGCCCCAGGTCATTCACACGAGTCGGCTCTTTGAATTACCATGTTTCAAGAAAACATTCTGGTCCCGGAAAGGAAAAAGCCCCAGATGAGTTTCCTTATCTCTGCCATGATTGTGGGAATAGGTATAAATCTGGAACCCAGCTTTGTAGACACCGAAGGTATTATGAAGAACTATACCCAATGGATTCATTAACAAAATACTTTTACATCATAAAATCTATACCTTTGTTTAGATGGGAATGTGGGAAAGAACCAATGTTCAAATGTCAACTTTGCGTGAAGAAATTCCACCACAGACATGGTTTAAAACAGCATATAGGACGACACCTTGCAAGACGAGGTGCAGCTGGAAAAACAGCTCATTATTGCTGTGAAAAATGTGGCAGGGGCTACAAACTCAAGTCAAGTCTCAACAGCCACATTAGATGGGAGTGTGGAAAAGAACCTATATTTGAATGCACTAGTTGTAATGTTAAGTTTGCATATAAAGGAAACTTGAAAAAGCATATTATGACCAAGCATGTTAAAAATATGGATACGGATTTGTTTGTCTAACCAAAAACGCAATAAAACATTAAATATGTATTGAATTTACCTTTTTACCTTAGGTGTAAATATATTACACACATGCACATACTTTTGATTTAGAAGAAAAGAGAGAAGATTGAAAGGAAAGAAAATAGTTTTCTTCCTTTTAAGGGAGAGAGGTTACACTGTGCAACATTTAGATAACTTTTTTCTTATAGTAAAAAGAAGGTTGCATTTTTAACCCATAAGAAGCACTTTTTTGAAGTTGTACTCATGATACAATCTTCGAAAAATTTGCTTTAAATATAGAACGATCCTATCCAGAAAATGTCTTCCAATATATTTATGATAAATCAGCCCGGGGTTTTTTGTGCCAAGAATGTTATGGACTTAGGTATCAGTCCGGTGGGAGGCGTGCCCCAGGTACTTGGACTGATATAATAGTTCAGGGTGTTTAGCACTCAATTCATACAATCTAGTAGATTCGTTCTTCCTCAATATTGCCATATTTTGACTTTTTATAGAAGCCAGTGTCCTTCAAGCCGATAGATTGCATAGGGATTTACTTTTCTCATGCTTTGCTCTCCTATACTGGGGTTCCATTTATACCTACTCTGTGCCTTTTTCAACCTAAAGTTGAGCTAGTGGAGTTTCAAGTAGAAGAGATGGTAATTATAATGTAAAATATAACGGATAGCACTATAATGTAAAAATAATTCAGCACACAGCAGGGGCTAGACTGCATCGCCGATTACTTGCCTGCCGAAAAACTATGTAGTCTTAGGGTTAAAAACCAAATGTTACTTTCATTGAACTTTTACTGTTTGGGATATATGCAAATATTTTGGTCATTAATGATTTTACATACTCAGTATTACACTTCCCAGGAATGGCTAGTCCCCGCGGAAATGTAGACCATGACCCCCTCATGCAGTGGAAGTCCGTAGGTTGAAACATACTTGTAAATAAGGGCTTAACATTATACTACCACTTCTAGGAAAACTAGATTATATTATCTGACTGCTGAAATCAGCCTTGGGGGAGGGGTTTGAGTAGGAAATAATTGAAAATTCTAAATATCTCTCACTATGAATTGGATCAAAAAATTTAGTATAACCAATCTTGTTGAAATTTTAATTTTCTAACTATTATATGCATGTTTCAAATCAAATTTTAGCTGTTTTGTTTTGTTTCGCAACTTATGTAATCTCCCACTTCAAATAACCTGATTTTTAATTTAATTACTTCAGTGCTTAAACCTCTCATGTCCAGCCAACATTTTAATTCCTGTTTACATAGGCTTTTTACTACAAGAGAAATAGAGACTAGATGGTGAAACAAGATCATCACAGTATGTCATATTCCAGCACATGGAATAGGCTGAACTGATGTTCAACTTCCGAACAGACTAAATATAATTATACTAATATAAATTTAAGATAAAATGTTATCCATCTTTCAAATAATCCAATCATTTTTTTGTTTCAATAAACCATTCAGGATAAATTAAAGTTTTAGTATTAATCGAAATTCATGATTCGTAAAACATAAAGACTCTTTGAATGAGAAAGTACATACAAATATATTAAAACTAATATTTCAATATGAAATCATAATGCAAAAAAAAAAAAATACTCTGACAGGTTTTTAACTAATAAAAATTTAGTACAGGTATAATATGATTAAAGTTTTAAACAAAAAGTTAAGGCTATGAATAAATAAGTCGAGTATGCAAGTCTGTTTAATTTCTCCTTTCTCTTTTCTTTAACATATTTCTTTGTTCACAGTTTACAAATGATTAATTTGGCACAGCAATTCATATTTGAATTAAATAATAATAATAAAACAACTTTGGTTTTAAAACTGAAATTAAAAATTTCTAAAAAAATTAAAAATAAAATGACAAATGAGTAAGAACCATACAATAAAAACAATACAATATTAAAACAAATTATTATTTACAGTCCTGTAATAAATATCAGAGTCAAGTTTGTAAACAGTAACAGCCCTCAAATATTAGAGAAGGATAATATAACTTAAACAAAAGATAAAAGTTCAATAATTTAAAATCTGAATACAAAAAAAACTTAATAAAAGAAGATTTTTTTTAATGTATTATCTCTTCTACTTAACAATTCTTAATATTCACTATACAATGAAAATTATAATAAAATAAAAAATAATCCTCGATATCGCAGTTGATACATACATAATATTTACAAGTTGATGTACGTTTTCATGTGTATTATAAATATAGTTCTTTATAAAATTCTAAATTGCCTTTCATTATTATTATCAGTATTACTATTATATATATTTATATACATATATGCTAGGCGAATAGGCATATGTACATTACACAAATTATGAATCGATTCCACGTAGTTCATATAATTAGACAATTATCAAATAAAGTTCGGGGAGCATAGCTTCCCCTACAATTACCTTAAGTCACAATATCACATTATCTATAATTATTTTATTTCCTTATTGATACATTTAAATCCGATGTAAGTGCGACATTAGATGACAACTTGGGAAATAAATAAATACTTTGTGTGATCATTTAAATTAAATATTTCACTATATTACAATATACATAGCTCTATATTTACACTGTTCTTTACTTTCAAGGGGGATAGTCGTGAGACAAAGAAGATCTGCTGATGATTTAAAAAAATATAACTAGAAACATTCGTGTCTTTCCTTTAATGTAAGGAACAAGTAACTACGAACATTTAACTAAAGTGCTTCTGGTTATCACCTGAAAACAAAATTAATTAATGAATCGTATTTATATAAGAAATATGTATTAATAATATACAAGTTTTGGTTAATGAAAAGTAAGAAATATCAAAACGTGAGAACGAGAAATAATAAGTTAATAACAACAATATGCCACAGATTGGGGGAGTGATTATGTCTGAATTTTATTATATTGATAAATGGTTAGCAATGTGTGTTATTGCATCAAAATCAAATTTAGTGAATTGAATTTCTTGCTGTTCTCTATGTTTCCACCTCAACCTTTTTTAAATAATCCTTGCTGTTGTCCTGTTCTTGAGCTCATCGGTGAGGCATTCTCTTCATTTTCTAGGTTGTATTATATTAAGGTGCAAGGCTTATCTCCAGCCACTTCCAACAATTCCTTTTGGAATTACTTATTTCCTTTTTTGTTAGTATTATTTTCTTTCTCTACTTGTTTACGAACTACATTGTCTTAGTTGTAAACCTTCATAAATAAATAAATGATTTCCCTTTCTTGCAGGCTACCCTTTTATTGTTTATTTATTGCCCACCCCATTCTAACTTGGAAGTATTTTTTTCCATGGCATGTCATACTCTGCCTTTATTTATTTTTGTCAGATAATTTCACAGACCTGATCAGTCCATTTAGTACTTTATTTTTTTTTTTAATTATTGAGTTCTTCAATTATTGACTGTGTATTAATATTTTATATTTTGAATGTTCTTAGGACATAACGTTTATACACAGAGTTAATACTGCTTTCCATCTTCAACTTATCATAGTCACTGGCTTTCTTGACAGACGTCAATCTTATTTTCTAGACAGTTCTTCTTTGTTGGAGTTATTTGACATATAACCATAGAAATCTAGGAAAACAATGTCTCTTTTTGTCCAGCTTCATTTAAATTGTAAAAAATTGTTGAATTAAAAAAGAAAATAAAGTATAATATGATTATGTTCACATAATATCAAAAAGCTAGTCCATGCGGAGAGAGGCATCACTGTGAAAACAATTCATATGTATTTCAACTTTTATTACTATAATTTAAAAAGCTCAACTATTTTCTTTTCTTATTTTTGAGATGGCCTGGTTATTAAAAAGCATTAAAGATTTTGTAATAAAAGTTGTTCAAAGATCTAACATATTGATATATATATATATATATATATATATATATATATATATATATATATCTATATATATAAAATGAATATTTTTTACTCCTACAGAAATAATATAAGATAATAGGAGGGAATATTCTCACAGATTCACTATAGTTTGGTCTAACCGGATATATAACAACCATATAAGGGGTTTATAAATCTATCATTATTTATAGGTTGGTTAAACTTTATAATTTATGAAGTCTATTATTAAGAAATTTGGAATACATACTAGAAACTTTCATCAGTCTCTTGCATTGCTTCACCTGGAGTTTCTTGCCCTGGGGTTCGAGGTAGAATTTCTTCTATTGTATTATCTCCTTCTCCTGCTGAATTAAATAAAAAATAAAAATGTTGGTTCAATGAAGGTGCAAGGCAATTGATTAACTGCACGAATAAAAAAGCAGGTTTGTCCTCAAACCAAAGCCTGTGACAGGGAGGCCTAATTAAAATCAAATATTTAAATCAATATCTAGACATATAATAAAAAGTAAAATTTATGTGGGTAACTAAAAATAAATCAACTAATTGGATTTACAGTATCAAAATCTAAAAATGGAGAATCTTGTATTTACAGATGAAGATCATACACTGAGCAAGTTACCTACAGACATTTAATATTCATACTATGTATAAATGAATATGTATGTTTTTACATCCCTCTCCTCCTATTTCCCTCCCACTTGTTTGAAAATATAAATTTTGATAACAATTAAATAAAAACAGTGGGCAATTGAAGGAAGTTTTCAAAAATCTCAAGGCAACCTTATAGCAGAAATGTTTTGCTTTTGAAGATAGATACATCATCAATACAAACAAATTTATAATAAAATAGAAAACATAATTGTAATGTGTTGAAAAGAAAGTAGAACATATTTACCAGAATGGTCAGGATTTGAAGAAGACATTGCATTTCCTGGATCGATAGCCTCTTTAATTTGATTATTCCCTCCTTTTGGGTCCAAATCAGTAGCCCATGAGAAATGCATTAAAGCCAAGTGTGTATTGCCGAGCTTTTTATGAACCTGGAGACATTTTAAGATAAGTAAAAAATGGATTAGAAAATTTATAAATAATCAATAAATTACTATGTCCTAATCTGTTATTTATGCAACATCATTTTTATAATTTATAAATGAGATTAAATATGTAGATAATTTTCCAACAAAAAAGAAAAGAAAACCAGTAGCTCTCTTTTGAGCTACAATAAATTTCTTTAACTCGTTTATGATGTAAAGATAGGTAGAGTGGTCTAATATATGAAAATCCCATGGTCATAAGAAGTACTAAATTATTGTTTGGTGCCATTTAATCTGCAATTTTGTCTACCATAATTCACACTAGATGGGTGAAAGCACCAAGATTATGTGAATCCTCCTCTAAATCTCCTAATCACCTCAGGCTGTACATGCTACATACATTTCTAGGTACTTGGTCTATATCCATCCCAGCCGAATCTGCACTAAAGAGCATAGATAATTACGTAGTCAAATTTACCATGCATCGCCTGTTAGATTAATTTGTCTGTTAGTTCTTAACATCCAGAATTTTTGACAAGAGATTTCTAATCTAAAAAAAGAGAAAGACATGGGACCTTGACATCTCTGTGAGTGAATGTCTTGTCAAATGTTGTATAGTTAATGAGCAGCCAACAGGCTCCACAGAAGAGGAATATTTACAAAAGGTTTGTCAATTCAGTACACATTTCAGCTGCACTGACAATCGACTGTGATTTCTTACATATAAAAAGAAACATATCCCATAATTTAAATTTTATATAATGGATTATATAATAAAATTATAAGATATTATGGATCACATATTATTATTATTTTCAATTTAATGAGGTCTAAATCAATTTGAAATGAGATTTTTAGATTCTAAGAAAAATACATTCCTCTAATTAGAAGCAGAAGGTTATAAAAATTATTATTATTTACTCCAAAGAATAATTTCAAATACATGGCACTTCATTAATATTTTTAGAATATGTCCAAGGAAACTACTTGATTCATTATAATGTCCAACCAAATTAAATACCAAGCAACAGACTTAGGATGATTATCATGACACAATTAATATAATGGACAGTACATAAATGCATTAATTACCTTTCCAGCTAAGTAATACACTAATGATTCCTTAGGAACTAGTTCTTTTAGCTGGTCGAGTTCAGCTAGTGCTTCTTGATGCCTATTTGCTGCAGCTAATACTGAAGCTCTATGAAACTTGCACAAAGGGTTATTAGGTTCCAAAGCTATTGCTTTGTCTAATGTTTCTAGAGCTTCATCCTTCTTCATCAATTGAAGCTGTACCTAAATTATGAAAACAGAGAAATACATAAGAGACATAGAACTTTCAAATAACAATCATATAACGAGAATATAGGCATCACCTATTATGAACATGTACATATATCTACCTACATGCTTTATTCAACTTCAAACAAGGTAGAAGCTAATAGTCAAAAACTTTTTAATTTTTAAATCTATAATCCAAAAATAATTTTCTGCTTAAACATGTGTGATAAAACAAATATTTCTTGAAATTAATGTGAACTCTCGCTAAATAAAACAAAAAATATTTATAAAAAATTGGCTAAATGCACTTTGAGGAAGGGCTGACTATCCCCAAAAGGCTCACTTGAGCCTAAGTTTATATGATTTATGAGTAATTTGCCCTACTGATTCAAATAAAAGACCCATCCCAATGTTTTTCATTGAAAATCCATATTTCATATTAAAATTAATTAATTCAAGTACAGCCAATGAAACAACAAGGCAAGCTATAACATATGAATAGTATACATCTAATACCCACCTACCAGCCTATACCTGCCTCAAAATCAAGAGATAAATGTAAAATTAAGTGTTGGTGGGGGGGGGTAAGCTGAAAAAGTAACCATATTTCATGTAGTATTCCAAATATAAATAAAAATTACTGTAAGGTATTTATGATATATATATATATATATATATATATATATATATATATATATATATATGTATATGGTCTTTCACAGTTATATATATAAAAACTGTGAAAGACCGAAATCAGAGAATGTCGACATTCATCGGTGAATGTCAACAAACACCCAATACATCGGTGAAAGATTGAATATTTCATTACATTCTTGTACGTTCGGACCCTCACTGGTGTATGTCGACAATCACAGATATTCACCGGTGAAAGTCAGAAATAAGGGTATTTAGCAAATATTTCAGACATACACCAAGCAACTATGTGAATGTCGACATTCTCCAGATTTCGGTGTTTCACCGTAACACACACACACACATATAAATAGTAGTGTGTATGTATGTATAGTGTCTTACATTTGTTTATTAAATATTGATCAAAAGCATTAGTTTTCTTATACCAATTTTTTAAAGCGCAAAGTTCATGAAATTTTGGAGTAGATTACATTTTGATACAATGAAAAGAATATTTTTTTCCTTTATTTTTCATGCTTTTGTGAACATTTTAGTGAAAGTTTTATGAAGTTATGTGGACATTGTAGAAAGTTAAAGAGTTTTATTTTTAAAACATTGTGTCTCAAATAACCAATCTTTGGAGTGTCAGTTTTGCTTTCTCAATATTTCAGCATTTCTTATATCATAGAACTACTAGACGTATAGAAGTAAAACTTTTTATTTTCATAAGGAATGTGAAAAGTATTTTTAAAAATGTTTTCATTGAAATCTAAGACACAGGAGGTGGAAAGAACCTGGATAATGTGGTATAGGAATTTTATTTGTGCCTGAATCATTAAATAAGTTGATAACCTAATCAGTACCATTTAGTCGTTAAAGTTTAAATTTAGACATTTTAAATAATTATAAAATTATATTGTGCAAGCTACTTACTACACCTATATGAACCATGAGAACACAACTTCTAGGATTAATGTTAAGTGCTCTTTGGTAGTGAAACTCAGCTAACTGGAATTTTTCTTGTTTAGAGTAAATTGTCCCCATTCCATACCTACAGAAATAAATAAAAATACAAAGCTTTAGTTTATAAGTTGATAACCATATATTAAACAATTAGTAATAAACACTTCTAATAAAATCATCTCACATCATTAAGGGTTCTTATATTTAAATACAAACATTCTTATTATTACATACAAACTACACCATTCCACAAATTTTGTTAATTGTTTCATGTGAACAACAATAAATAAATAAAAGAAGTGAAATCCCTCATTTCTGTCAGTCCATCAAACAGAAAAATGTTTGGCTAGTAGCCCAAGAAGAGTTAAGACATAGCAGAAGAAACACTTACCAGGCATTATAATGTCTAGGATCTAACCGAATTGCATTTCTATAGCAACTCATGCCTTTTTCTAATTCTTCTGTTACAACATATTCATGGCCAAGTAAGGTGTATGCATATGCAAAATTAGCATCGACCTGCAACAATAAAACTGTAATTTTGAAACAGTATTTTATACATTCAATGGCTTCTATAACTATTCATTTTTACAGTGATTAAATTTTGTATAAACTGCAGAAGCTGTGCAAGCACCTGCTATGAAAAAATATTCTTAATTATAACAAGTACAGAAAACAAATCCTGACCATTTAACTTATCTGACCAAATTCAAAAAAAGAATAAATAAGCCTAGTGCAGCTAATATTCATATTAAAAAAATATACATAAGGAATCGCATATGACCATTAATTTCTTTTTTCCCAATCCAAAATTCAATCTGAAGGTTAACACGAAAGAAAGAATAATTAAAGTCTTTCAGGCATAAACTAAGTGGCTTTTCAGGACCAAATCTTCCTCTTTGGGATACATATTGATATTTTAAAATTTGTCACCTCTCTAACACTCCAGAAGAAATACAAAGGCTAAAATAATCCTTTTCGACCCTCCAAATAATGGAAATGTGACAGTAGTGGGTGATGAGGAAAAACAGAGGTCATATTTGGATTCAGAGAGTCATTTTACATAAGACTCAGAAGGAATGGTGTTAGAGCCAATTTTCATACAGACCAATCTTGTTAGTCATTTCATACTATATAATTTCTTATATAATTTGTATTTAACGTTTTCAGCCTTTAACCCCCAATCCTACTCTTGGAATTTTAAGAATAAGTTTGTTGCTCAGGGGTTGTGTAAACTAAACAGATTTCTCATGTGCTGATATAACACACATGTGATCTCATCTCACCACATATTCTCTATTTATATGTAAAAAAAGTCCGTCACGCAGGGGCTGCGTTAACTAAGCAGATTTCCCACGTGCACCACATATTTGGATTTATCTCAAAACTTGAAAGTTCAATGAGAACAATATTTGGTATTTATGCTTCAAATAATGAGCTTCATAACATAATAGAATATTGAAAATATGAGATGAGTAGGAGCTTTACTGAAGACCGAAAACTAAAAAATGCAAATATCTAAGTAAATAATCAAGATAGTGAAAAAATGTACATAACAACATTTATAGAACATTACATTTGCAATAAGATTGGTCTTATACAATTTTTCGATCCGACGTATAATAACGGAGATATTAAGAATTTTCAAAATCCTCCCCCTCTAAACCCCCCCTCCCCCTGGTCCGATTTCAGCCGTTAACGAACTTGATCTTTCTTTTTGTATAAAACGATTATATATCAAGTTTGGTAACGATAAGACAAAAATTGCGACCGCTAGAGCGGTAACAGACAAATATATATATATATATATATATATATATATATATATATATATATATATATATATATATATAGTTTTGAACGGACCTCATTTTCGTCATCTGGGTAGGATCGATGGACATTTGAAGAAAAATTTCAAAAATTCCGTCATGAGTACAACCTCAATAGCTGATTTCCCTTAAGGGAAATCTGCTAAAATGATGAGTAGAAGGGGGAGGGGGAGAGTTACTGAAGGCAGCAAACAAGAAAGCACGAATAACTCACTTAATACTTGAGTTACAAAAAAATGTATAGAACAACAATTGTAGAACGCCATCAGTTTAACAAGATTGGTAATATAACATTTTCCGATCTGACTCATAATAACGGACATCTTTTGAGCTTTCCAATCCTCCCCTCTATAGCCCTACTATTCCAAGTCCGATTTCAGCCAATAACAAATACGATCTTTAGTGCTGAGTGAAATGGTTAAATATCGAGTATGGTATAAATCAAATAAACATTTTTGAGTAAACAACGAAAAATCGTAATTGATGACATCATCACATAACCTATTTGCAAGTATCTCACAATGTAAAATTTCAATGAAAACAATAGTTGGTATTTAACCTTGGAATGAAGTGGCACATGATATAACAGCTTATTGTTAATATGACATGAGTAGGAGTGGGGGCTTACTGAGGACCAAAAACTAAAACATGGAAATATCTTGGTTAACAATCAAGATAATGAATATACGCATTTGTCAAAATTTATCGAAAATGTAATTTGCAATAAGATTTGTACTGTGCGCTTTTCAATCAGAATAATAACAGAGTTATTTTGAATTTTCTAAATTTCCCTCTCCCACTGGTCTGATTTCAGCCATTAACGAACTATTTTTTACATAGAACTTAATGCTAGTGTTCACACACACACAAACGTATGTGTTTTGAACGGACCTCATTTTTGTCATCTCCTAGGTAGAATTGATGGACATTTGAGTCAACTCCTTTTAAACCCTGACTATAACTCCATTGATTTTATTGGTGCATAAATGCTTATATTTTGAATTCGGTAACGATTAAACAAAAATTATGACCACCAGAGCAGTAACAGACATATTCACAAACACACACACGTAATTTTGAATGGGCCTCATTTTCATCATCTCCTAGGTGGGATTGATGGATATTTGAAGATAGTTTTCAAAAAACACATTATGAGTACAAACCACAATAGCTGATTTCCCTTCCCTGCTAAAAGTGGGGTAAAGTGGAATCCGAAAAATACAAATAACTCCATTGATTTTTTAGTAAAATAAAAATGTATACAACAAAATTTTTAGAATATTATATTCTTAACAAGACCAGTTATTTAATATTTTTCAATCTGTGTCTAAATATTTAGAATTTCTGGCTAACCTTTGTTTAAACTCCTATTCCTGTTGCAATTTTAGACAATTACAAACTTAATCGTTATTTTTACGTACATAAAATGTTTAAATATCAAGTTTGACCAAACAAAGATTACAGCCATTAGTGTTAATATATATAGAAGAAAGTTTTCAAAATCCATGAGTAAAACCTCGATAGCTGATTTCCCCTAAAGGAAATCTGTTAAAAAACACTTGGGTTAAAACATCACTAAACATTTAAGCTAAAACAATAAATAATTTTACCTGGACTGCTCTTTGAAAGTATTTTATAGCTAAGTCATGTTCTTTTTGCAGAGAGTGACAGTTACCAACTGCACACCAAGTTTGTGGGCAGTCTTTATCAAGATATGTTAAATCAGCAGCTAGCTGTGACAGAGCAGATTCTTTTTGCAAGTGCCACAGAACAGTGGAATATGTCTCCATGAAGCCTGTTCTTTCAGGTTCTCTTTTTCTCACAGTTTCAAAGACCCTGTGGACATTATTAACAATAATAAAATATGTCTACAGTGACTTATTAATAGTTATTCTATGAATAAAGTACATCAATAAATTCCAGATGTGCTTTTTGCCAGTCTGTTAAATCTGAGGAGTGGTTGTGAGTTATGATTTGGTTAACTCAATTTGCTTGGATAACTAACTATTAATATTGTGTTCGATTCTCAAAATGGGCATCCAAATATATTTGGTCTAACAGACTAAAAAAGAACACTAACCTGTACCAATAAGCAATTGTAGCAAATACAGACTTCAATGGTACATTTGTAGCATTAAACAGTGCTCTTATTAGTTTAATCAAATCAAATATTAGGATCAACAGTCAGAATCTGCCATACAATATTATTAGGAGATCATGGGCACTATGACACATTTACTGTCATAGTTTGATCACAATAGAGACTAAAGACCACAACTGCCCTTGAGATACAGTAGCATCTCAATAGTGAATAGGCACAGGGAGAAAGGAAGAAGTCCAACATTGAAGCCAAGTAATCACACGTAATTAAAACTTGTGTGTAATTGTGTAAACCTGCAAGGCTAACTGACCCATCACATCCATCATTGATACTCCTTTTTCAAAACTTGGCAAATTCTAAGTCCTCAGTCTCTTAACCACCAAAATCCTTACACAAAAATTCTCTAGACCTTCAAAACAAAGAAACGAATTTAAAAGTGCCCCACAACCACATATTCATTTCCTTTGATGTGGCTATCCACCATTAACCAACAAACAGCACCCTCATGTGACTCCTTTTTATCTCTATATCTCTCCCTTTTTTGTACCATAGGGTATTTTACATTTGAAATGAAACCATGGGAAATTGCCGTGCCTCTGAACTAGCTTCCATTCTACTCTAAAACCTCAACCGTGTAGTCCTTTAAAATAGCAGCATCTCATTTATTCTTTATATGTTGTTGGTGTTCTGATCATAAACTGTATAACTCCTATTTATCCCAATATCTTTCATCTACTACCACCCATGCCTCCAATTCACATGTGAAACGGAAACTGATAGCAAACTCCCTGTATCAAGACATATTACTTATTACAGAAAAAGATTCTACCATCATTATTGACTGGTACACTAATGGAATTTACTCTGGACGACTTCTAAATTTTCACTATTTACATCTATACAACCAAAAGCAAAATATAGATAAAAACCTTAGCCAAAATGTCTTTCTCATCTGCAATCCAAAATTCCATTCCCAAATAAATCATAAAAATAAATAAAATCCTTTTAAAAAACCAATACCCCAAGCCTTACTATTTAGTATGGCATTAATACCATAAGTATTGTCTTGACAATACTTCATTCTACTTCGACCTTCTGGACCATGCAGACCCCTCTAAAATATCTTATTTATTTCGTTATATGTCATTGACCTTCTTCTGATCACATGCCATGTCATTCTTTAGAAATACATAAAACACTTTTTATAAATGCATACTAATTAAAAAATTAAAAAACAGACCCAGCAGCAACACACATAATCAAATTAGTAGTTCACCTACTATTTTTCGATCTTTAACATACCAAAAACATATCCAAGTCCAAATAAATCACTATACACTAAACTAAACGATCTCCTCCTCATGATTAAACCACTAACGTTATTTTCCAAGTACCTTACTCTACACCCACTTGTAAAGATTATAAGGGGACGCAGCTCTTATCAATGGACTCTTTTTAGTGCTTTTGTTATTAAAATAACAATCTATTGATGACACTTCACAAACAAGTTTTGAGAATGGTCACTAAAGCCAGAATATTGGAGTTGAGCAGCTTAATTGGTATATATGTAATCATCGGGAGCCATTATTATGGTTTGGGCTGAATAAGATTAAGGAGCTACAGGGATGTAGAATTAAATAGTGCAAAATCCTAAAAATGGTATTTAATTAAATATTTTCAACCACTCTAGCTGTTTTCTTCAGAGGAAAGAAGCACTTGGATAGGCAGTATATTGGAGGACGAGCTTCCTTTTTTATATAATAAACATCAATTTAAGGGTTAGGACTGTTTACTTCTGATAAACAGGTATTATATCTCCAGCACCCTTTACCTTGAAGTTAAAGAAGTTTCTAATAAATTACAGGTTATTTTATAATTTACACATGCAAGATTCACTAAATATTCTAAAAATATGAAGAAAAAAAAAATGTATTCATACCTCTGAGCTTCATCATATTTATTGATTTCAAAATAAGCCTTTCCAACAAGACATAAGACCCATCCAGTGTTATAGTGATGTTCAGGCAATTTCTTCAAGCATTCAATGGCTTTCTTACATTCAAACTGAGAAAGGTAGAGATAGGCAGTTCCAATTTCACGAAGGAGGATTAAAAGTCCTTCTGTAAGAACAAGAATGAATAGGACTTTATTCATTATGTGAAACCAAATTAGTAACCATTAACAATTAAGTTATAACAAAAAAACTGTTATAAAATCAACCAAAGTTCCAACAAATATAAGTCCCCTCCACCAATGTGTTAAATATATTATTTCTGGGAACATCAAAGATAAAGTTTACAATGCAAACTCTTGAGCCTACTCACTCAAAAAAAAATGCGTAGAAGTGAGCATGACCCTATTTTGCGATTTCATACTAATTGTAGATATAAATTACCAGATTTAACTATAGTCAAATCTGTAGGTAGTGGCCATCATTAGTGACTCATCGAGTATGCATGCAAGCACTTTCATTATGAGGATACCATTTTCAAGACTGCCAAATGTTACACTCATTGCAGGCTAAAACTTTATGTAGTAGCTTACTTTTCTGCTGGGCAAGCTTGTTATTTGCCTGTTGAGATTTACACACCTGTACAGACGAACTTTCCTGTAGTCTTGGGGCAATGTTGTTTAATACATTTTTTTCTGTATCTTGAATATTAAACAGATATTAACTTATTTTATTATTCAGTCTTCAGTAGACTCCCATTTCTCCTCATCTCATATTAATAAGCTATATATATATATATATATATATATATATATATATATATATATATATATATATAATTGTGCTGATGTTTTCGACCAGGTTGTATTTATATGTGGTGTGTATTTACAGTATATATATATATATATATATATATATATATATATTTATATATTTAAAACTTAATTGCTTTTTGCTGATATATTACTATATAAGGTTAATGACATAAAGTTTCTAAGCACCCCCCCCCCCCCATACAATGAAGGGGTGAGGTGAATTTGTGAACGTGACTGATAATCATAAATTACAACATAAAAATTCATAACAAGTTGACCTTGTGTATGTTTGTTTAAAATATATAAGGATTGTGGTAGATGTGTGCAAAGAGACAAAAATATAAAGATCATTGTCCCAGAAAATGGAATGTAAATAAGAAAGAGGTAAAGCATGGCTGCCTATGCCTATGGGAGCTTGAACTAATGACAATCATCTATTTAGAACATTTCTTTGATTCTTTGTTAAAAGAATAATGTATTCTTTTTTTTTGAATTTATATGAAAATGATCCGTATTTTTTATAAAAAAAAAAAACTTTAAACTTAACTGAGCCAACGTAACTCTATTGTCTAAAATGTCAGACATTCTCTACTAAAATTTTAAAATAACTAAATGTAATGAGTCTATCTTAGCAGCAAAATTACACATTACCCAAACATCACAGATTAGTTATTATCTTGATTTTGCCAAGTTAAAACTTACTCTTAACTTTTCCATTTCTTTTATTAACTTTATATAAATACAAAAGTATTTTTAACAACTCTCAAAATACTGAAAAATTCTCTTCATTAAGAAGTATTGTTCACATACAACATCAACAGAATTTTGATAGTCATAACTAACTCTTTATCTGTCCCCTTTCTTATACTAATTACACATAAAAGAAAAATGTGCATATATATAAAATATTGAGATCTTTTCTTCATTAAGAATAGTCTAGTTCCTAAAAACTATCAATAGAATACAGAGACTTCTTTCTGGTGAAAAATAGAGAAAAAGTTTAAAATGTGTGTCATACCAATAGAATGCCTCTGAAGGGTCAATGCATGTTCAGAAGGTGTTCGTGAACCAATAACTTGGCCAACTGGGCTTTCGCTCCTATTTTTTTCATTATTTTCAAAATTTTTTGCTAATGCTTGTTTAACAAGGCGAGATTTGGTCTTCCTTGATGGTGATTTTGGTGTAGCAAATTTCCTGGAAGGTGACTTAGTGTTTTCCTTCAAAAGAAAAATTTACATATATCAAAAATGTTAAAATACGTAGTAAAACATAATTAAATTAAAAACAAAGAAAATCACATGAATATAGAGTTCACATGAGAATTAACCCTTTATTTTCCTTAATTACTTATTAACTGGAGAAGTAAACTAGTACTAGTAAACTTCCTAGTATACAATCTTCTTTTATAATTCCAAGAATACATGGCTGGGCATATTAAAATTTTAAGCAAAACTTTATAGTGAATATTGCATACAAATTTCCTTATTCACAATTGGCACCCCCCCCCAAAAAAAAACTGTAAGCAGGCTAAACAAAAGAAATATAAATAATAATAGTTCTAGATTTTAGCAGATTTCCCTTAAGGGGAAATCAGCTATTGAGGTTGTACTCATGACGGAATTTTCGAAATTTTTCTTCAAATGTCCATCGATCCTACCTAGTAGATGACGAAAATGAGGTCCGTTCAAAACTGTATATATATATATATATATATATATATTTGTATATTTGTCTGTTACCGCTCCAGCGGTCGCAATTTTTGTTTAATCGTTACCAAACTCGATATTTAGTCGTTTTATGTAAAAAGAAAGATCAAGTTCGTTAACGGCTGAAATCGGACTAGTGGGAGGGGGGGTTTAGAGGGGAGGATTTTCGAAAATTCGAAATATATCCGTTACTATTAGTCGGATCGAAAAATTGTACAGAATCAATCTTATTGCAAATTAAATTTACTATAAAAATTGTTATATACATTCATTCTCTATCTTGAATATAAACCGAGATATTTGCATTTTTATTAAATCTGGGCGCCTAACAGACGAGAGTTACTTTCCCGCCAAAAGCTAGTTCGGCCGTTTCCTTGACTGGCTCGGCTCTCATGAAATTTCTCTATTGTAAAACTTCTCGTGGGAAATCTGCTTAGTTTACGTAGCCCCTGCGTGACGGACTTTTTTTAGTTTCTGTATAGTTTGTGAAAAGTGAGACATCACCTTCCTCCTCCTTTATTTGTGGCATATGAACGAAAGTATACTACTTATTTACTCATGCTGTTTTACAATTACAAACTCTGAATTGGCAATGGGTAAAAGGACAAAGCTCCAAGAAACAGATCAGATAAACAAATTTTAGTGCTAGACCTAGCATCCAAAGCAGTTGCCAATAATAGTTTACTTTTAATCTCCTAAACTGGAATATAACATTGTTGTTATTCAATTAAAAAGTAAAGTAAAGGATAATATGTAAAAAAAAAACCTACCTTAACATTATACGAATTAGTAAATATCCTAGATGAACGCCTTACATTAGGTTGAACGTTATGAAGAGATGGTGGAGGTACCATCCCTGAGATAGGTGTATTGCCAGCTTTAGCTTGCTGTAATGGACTTTCCTTTCTAAGTATCTGTAAAAAAAGAAAGAAAAAAAAACGAATATTAATAACATACAAGAACTACAGAAATATATTTCATATACACGGTGATGACTTACCCTCTTCGCAAATCCTTTCTGATCATTTGCTTCTGTCAAAGTGTTTATTGGAGAACTTAAAGAATCACATTCATTAATACAGTCTAGAGGGATAACACCAAAACTGAAACAAGGAAATAACACATCTATGAAAGAACTTTTAAATTGTTACAAAACAAAAATGCAGTAGCACATAAGTTAATCATGCATCTCATTAAGTATAACCAGAAATTTTAAAGAGTTTCTAAATGCTCCTTTAATATACACAATATATATTCCAGAAGGTTGTTGGTCTTAATCTCATATGGTATACCTAGGGTAGCGAGTTCGACTTCAGCCTAGAAAATAGGAATTTCTTGTTGACAAACTCATTAAATACGAGGTAGAAATCCAGAATTTTATCTAGTCAAAAATATAATTGTACTCTTAGGTAAATATTTTACAAATTATACAATTTTTTCTAGCACTATTACAGTTTACTAGATATTAACTCCATACGATTCAGAAAGAAATCACAATTTAACTGAACCAAACACTAAGCTATACTCTGTAGAAAGCCTTCTACAAACTTATAGAACCCTGTACAGATCTTTCTAGACTCACTTTTTTATTTCTGGGATAGTACATTTACTTAGAATTCATGATGAAGTTCTTTCAACGACAGAATTTAACCATAAATTTTAATCAATGATTACATAATCTATTGGAAAATAGAGTTCACACTTCCTAAACTGATAATGTGAAATATTACTAATTTAAATACAGAGTTGCAAATGATTTGAATTTTGAAAAAACTGTAATTATTAGGACTGCCCTGACATAGTTTATTTATATTTACTTCAAGCTTATTAAATTTAAAAGTTTACCTATCTTTTAAAAGGTTTTCTTCTGAGTCATTCTTATTCCAATATATATAAAAAATCATATTCATTATTAGTAATTGTGATTGTCATTTAGAGGAGAATAGCATTTATATTTTTAAAATTGTGAAACCACTTCAGGTAAATTTACAAGTCGCTTGCTAATTGTTATCAAAGAATATGTATCTGTTCTATGATGACAATTGTGAAGAAATCACTGAACTTGATTAGTTTTGTAACTATTGGTTTATATTCTACGAACATCACATTAAAAAAAATGCACCTGTGCATAAACTGTAGTTTAAATGCAACATTAATAGCAACTCCGATTCAGGAATACCTATCTTGAGTCTATACTTGAAGGTATTGCCAAAAAAGTCCATCACGCAGGGGCTGCGTAAACTAAGCAGATTTCCCATGTGAAGTTTTACAATAGAGAAGTCTGCATACTGGTAACACAACACCACCATGATTAAATACAAACGGTAATGAGAAATCTTTCAATTTTTAATTAAAATAAATTCCCAACTGAAACGGCTTCTGAATTGTAAGAATAATTTATATTTTAATAACTGAAATTTTAGTAGTCCAAGAACTAAAGAAGGGTGGGGGGGGGGGTCGGATGAACAGAACGTATTAGCATAAATCTCACAAAGTAACGAATGTAAGGTAAGGTTACAAATGACAGGTAACCTGAGCCGAGCCCTTACGGAAACGGCCGACCTAATCCAAACTATACCCGACCACAGACTTCATAAAAATGCAAATATTCCGGTTAATATTCAAGATAGAGAATAAATGTATATAACAATATTTATAGTAAATTTAATTTGCAATAAGATCGGTTCTATACAAGTTTTCGATTTGATGCATAATAACGGAGATATTTTGAACTTTCGAAAATCCCCCCCCCCGATATCCCTCTAGTCCGATTTCTGCCTTTAACGAACTTGATCTGTCTTTTTACATAAATTGGTTAAATATCGAGTTTCGTAACGATCAAACAAAAATTGTGATCGCTAGAGCGTTAACAGACAAATATATATATATATATATATATATATATATATATATATATATATATATAAAATTTAGATTGGACCTCATTTTCGTCATCTCCTGGGTAGGATCGATGGACATTTGAAGAAATTTTTCGAAAATCGCATCATGAGTACGACCTCAATAGCTGATTTCCCTTGAGGGAAATCTGCTAAAATACTGAGGTCTTATTCACACCCATGATTATGATTTTTCCGTATTCACAATTATTTTCATACCAAATCAACCTGTATTCACAATGTTTTCCTTATTTCACACAAAATGACAAATGTATTTACGATTTTTACCAAAAATCACATTTTCCTTTGACTTTTTCCAAAAATCTCATTAGATTTAATGGATTTTACCAAAAATTACATTTGATTTTATGAATTTCATCTTAATTCTGAACACATTAATCTATTCTCTGCTGGTACCATGAGTAGGAATGGCACATGGACGACATCATCTGATATTCTAGCCCTATTCCTCACTTAGTTAGAGCTTTATGTAAACAATATTTCAAATTTATGGTTAATGCTAGATGCTTTACGATATAATAGCTCAAAATTAAAATTGTATGGGTGAAAGTAGGGGTTTACTGAAGGCCGACAAACATAAAAATATAAGTTACTCTGTTAGTATTTGTTTTAGAGAAAAAAGTATAGGACATTACTTAATCAACATTTTTTTTTTTTTTTTTTTTTTTTTTTTTTTTTTTTTTTTTTTTTTTATCAATGCACCTTATAACAGAGCTATTGATTCTTTAAACTTAACTATTCTCAAAGTTTCCTCAGGAATTAATCAAGGAACTGGATTTCAGATTTAAATGAAATGCATAAATATTGTTTGGTACCGAAATAGTAAAAATTATGCCCCTAGAGCATTACGATTCTTAAATGTTCAATGATGATGCAATTCATAACTTTAACATATTTTTAATAAATTTCTGATAAAATATTTGTGGTATTAAAATGAAGCATTTTGTGATATACTTATTTATTCTTAATATGATTTTTATAGCTGGTTTCAAAGAACATATTGCATAAAGAGGATATTTATGTAAATCATAAAATAAATACAATTTTCTTTGATAACAGTATATAATTATCTTGAAAACAATACAATAATAATAACGATAATACACCCAGCTCCTTAAAGGTGGGAAGAAGAAGGAGGGCTCATGGAAGTTTCAAATCTAATCTGCATAAATTGAAACTACCTTGAGCAGCATTCCAAATATAAACAGCTGAAGAAGCAGAACATAATATCAGGGGAGTATTGTACTTAAAACGATATTGATGATGAAAAACTATAGGTTTAATCATCATGGAATACCATCAAAGGAGCCTTAAATATTATATTTATGTAAGAAATATACAAAAGAGGCTTAGCTAATTTTAGAAGAGTCTAAATATAGAAACAAAATGCATATACCTTGGTGTAATAGGAGAAAAAGAACTAGTCAGTACACCATTGTATCGAAGAGGTCGCTTTATTCTAGAGGGTGCAAGAGGTGTCATGTCAGGACTCAATGCTCGAACTCCAGACATACATAACGTAGACATATTCACCATCTGCATTGGTGTACTAAAAGAAAATATTAAGATTAGGCCATAAATATTGTGGAAAAAAATTGTATTAAAAATGACAGTTATTTATATTATTACACTTTACTCAAAACCTCCACAATTAGAATTAAAATAAACATTTTTTTTCTTCTTTAGTTTTAATGTTTTCTAAGTTTAATAAAATTATATATATATATATATATATATATATATATATATATATATATATATTTGGATTTGTTTCCTAAATGTTATAAAACAATCATCATTTTTGAGTGCTTGAGTAGCAAATGGATGAACAGACAAAAAGATTTCGTTTTGATGACACACACACTCAGGCTATATAAGTAATGTTATCCAATAATTGGTTAGGATGTTTCCAAATGAAAAATTTGCCAACAGTTTTAACAATTAATTTCTCCTCATTGGATTGGCAAACTTTAAAATAATAATCACATAATGTATAAGAAAACTGTTTGAATTTCAAAAACACAGTAATTTTTTATAGTAAAAAAGTGAGGAGATATGAAATCAATAAGTAACAAATACTTAAATAATAACCTCTCACAAACAGGTTTATTTTTTCTATCTAAATATTGAGTTCTAATCAAATAAGCAAGTTTTAGTAATTTCTAGGAACATTAGCCAATTGGGAAGTACTTTCATGCAATGTTCAAACAACTTGAATCAGTGTATTATGACAATTGGTTCGCCCTCTTCAGCACAGCAAAAAAGAAAATGAAGAATAAAATTTAAAATTGATGAAAACCTATTTTTGAATAATTAAATTCATATTTTGTGTTACCATACTTACTGGCTCTTCTCAGATCCTCTTAAATTATTCTAGGTCCCCGACTCTGAGATTATTTTGGCTAATTTTATTATTAATTAAATTAACAAATGTCTTGTTTATGACTTTTTGTATGAAAATCATCATTTTCATGTAGAATTTGCAATAATGAAGAAATTATCCTATCAAGAAATAGTAAGGTCGTGAATAGTAAAAAAAAGCAAGACATTTTTTAGATAATTTAATCGAGATCAATTTTGTACGTAACTATTTTTATTGTAGAACCTATAATTTACATGAACACTATAAAAATCGTCACTTATCATTGTTTAAACAATAACTTCCATGTCAAAATCAATCGCCATTATTTTAAGTATGTTATTACTTATGTCAAAAACAAGCAATTGGCGCATCAAAACCTTTTTAGGGACTTACTCGGTTTATAAAACCCCTGATGACTGAACTAACATACACACTGGCAATAGAGGTGGTCCAGTTTAACATCATTTTCACATATCCTTCCTCAAGCATCTGTTTGATAAAAAAGACATGACTGTGGGTAGTCATTGTCCTGGGTTAAAACTACTCTGATACATTTAAGGTTTCTATATTATCCTTCTATAAATGATCACAGATAGTTTATAGCATTGCTACTGTTAGTACACTAAACCAGGATCTTATAATTAATTATCAAGCGTCATACACTTACAGCAGCTACTTTTGTCTCTGTTCCATTTAAATAATAAATAAACATTAATAAAATAACCATTAAAAATAAATAAATAAATTACCTATTAATTGCTTTAATGGATGAGTCAAGGTTTTGCCCTTGAGTTTCAGTTGAATTAGCATATGATATAAATGGATTAGCTCCAGTGATATACTGAAGATTATGAGATTCTAGAGCAGAGGGCGAAAAAAATTTATCTGGACCAGTACGATCACCCCGTCGACACAATTCTTCATACATACTCCATAAAAATGGATTCAGTCTAAGTGCCTAGAGTACAAATTTAAATATGAAAATAAATTCAATCTAACTGCAAATGGTTATTAAAAAATATAGTAAAAAATGTAAGAGAATTTATGCCTTTAACAAGACACTTGGCTTAAATTCAGTTTCTTACCACCAATGATAAGAAAAAAAATATTCAGTTAAAATGGTTCATTTTCATTATGCTTCTTTTATAAGAAAACTGTTTTATTTTAGATGAGTTTTGACAAATTGAAATAAAAATATTCGCAAAATTTTCAATCTCAAAGATAGTTTCTTACAAAGCTGGAAATAAGCAGGAATTTTGTCTCTAACTGTAGATTTAAAATCTTGATATAAGTTCTCTGTACAACAATAACAAAAATGTTGATTATGTCTGAAGTACCTCACCATTGATCTATTAAATATTCGAAGTTCAGTTTAATAAATGAATTCATGAATATATTTACCTTCCGGGATGCTTCAATTCCCCTAGGTAGCCTTTCAGTTGAAAAACAAACAGTTGCTATTAACATGAGAGCAAAGGCTGCAATGTCACCAAACTCTTTTACTACATCATCAAGATTACGACCCCTACCAGTATCATCGCCTGTCAAGACTTTTTCTGCTTCAGATAATCTATCAAATAAATAGATAAAATGTTACACAAGCTACTGAATTATGTAGTACAAGATATTAAAGATTATAATCTGCAAATTTTATTGGTCTGCATATAAGTGATTCAGAATGAAATTAAACAAATATTAATATTTTTATAAGAGAGAAACTGTTGAAACAGGCTGCAACTCCAAACCTGTTTTTTTCCCCCACAGTCTACGTAAGTGCAGTAACATTTATGACTCCAGTGAAAAATGGAATTTTTTTTATTTTTGCCCTTCTCAAACCTCCTCCCTCCTCGATTTTGATTAAAAGAGGAGGTAACTATTAATAACTATGCAATACCAAAAAGATGAAATTTCAACATTCTAAGACTAACTGTTTTTGAGATATGTATTAATGTACATACATACAGAGAGTCATTATGCTGAAACTAGTCAATATGGATTCAGGGAGGGTCACGATGCATAATTCCATTGAAATTTGAAAACAGAAAATGTTTACGTTTACAATCGTACAAAGAAATAAAAACTGTCACTTCACTCTTTTATTGCTCTACTGGTTTTAGCAGATTTCCCTTCAGGGAAATCAGCTATTGAGGTTGTACTCATGACGGAATTTTCGAAATTTTTCTTCAAATATCCATCGATCCTACCTAGTAGATAATGAAAATAAGGTCCGTTAAAACTATATATATATATATATATATATTTGTCTGTTACCGTTCTAGCGGTCGCAATTTTTGTTTGATCGTTACACAACTCGATATTTAGTCTTTTTATGTAAAAAGAAAGATCAAGTTCGTTAACGGCTGAAATCGGACCAGTGGGAGGGGAGGATTTTCAAAAATTCGATATATCTCCGTTCGGATAGAAAAATCGTATTGAACCAATCTTATTGCAAATTAAATTTACTATAAATAATGTTCTATACATTTATTCTCTATCTTGAATATTAACCGAGATATTTGCATTTGTATTCTGTGTGTAATCGGCAGGGGTCCGCTATGTTCGGGACGTTCCATCGAGAGCTCTGGCGGCCATTTCCATAACTACTCGTCGCTCTTGAATAGGAAATACCTTACTACAACAGTTGTTATTGGGCAGATTTATCTACTGTATAACTTCACGTGGGAAATCTGCTTAGTTTATGCAGCCCCTGCGTGACGGACTTTTTTCACATCATGCTGAAGCCTCATTTTCATATATATATATATATATATATATATATATATATATATATATATATATATATATATATATATATATATATGAACAAATAATTATTTAATAAATGAAAATTACGAAATTGGATATTTTAAATTGAATGACAAGCCTACTGTTTAACGATAAAAACTATTTGGTCGATCAAACATGAAAATAATATTTTTCATAACATTAACATCATCAGTGATGTTTTGTTAAATGATACTTCCTAGCTTTCCTGTTAATCAATGTTGCTAGGAATATCGACTTTAACTGGTGACTAGGACTGGCAATATTCTATTCATCATTCGAGACTAGCTTCACAAGCAGGAGGCAATAGAACAACTATGTAGTAGATTGGGCGTACAAGTATGTGAAAATGCTACTGATGAGGCATCATAATGATGAAAAAAGAAGTGAAAGCTGCTGTTTTTTTGACATTTTACTCAAAACCCTGAAGAAAGTCACCTGTCCCAAAGACTAATAATATTCATATTTTCTAACATGGTCAAGTAACTTTTCATTTTATTTGAAATGCATTGACCTTCTAATAAGTTCTTATTTCTATCCTTAAACACATGTATTAAAGATACAAATTCACTTATAAATAGGGCAAACTTACTTTTGTAAATCAAGGCAGCACTTAGCCATGAGGAACTTGCACTGAGGAGAACTTGAATTTTTAAGAACTGCATACGCTTGTGCAGGTTTGCCACTACGATAGTAACAGGTCGCAAGAAGCCATATTGTCTCGTCAGACTCAACTAAAATCAAACATTTTTAAGCCATAGTGTGAATACTACCATCTAGAACATTATGAAATGAAGTGTATTTTTAATTAATTAATGAATTAAAAAAAAGCATAATAGGATATGTAAAATATTTGTAGTTTTCTATAACAGATGTCAACTCTTTACACATTATTAAATAGCAAACTTATAAAAAACATTTATTATAATATTGTATCAAATTGAATTAATAAATTCTATCAATTTAATAAATTAATTTTGTTAACAATTTTAACAACAGCCTTAATAACACTTTAAATATATAACATGCATTTTTAAGTTATTAATATTTTTTTATAAGTTTTAGATTTATTAAAGAATGACATGCTTTATTGATTTCTTTTATTAAGAAAATTAAATTCTGCAATACATGCATTTGGTAATATGAGATTTGTACAATAGCCCACCATCACTCTCGACAGAAGCTATACTTCTTCCACCTCAGTGAGAAGAGCAGTTTCTCCCTGCCTGGCAAGGAAGTCAAGAGCTAAGGAGGAATGGCACTTGAGAAGCATTCATAGGTAGCTTATTAGATTATCAAATCAAATGAAAGTTTAATAGCAACACAGCAATCCTGTTTCAGTTTGACTCGATCTGTGCCTTTAATAAATAAACTATTATCATCAGCCTAAAGAATAGATTTTATGGGCTTAAAGGCGCAAGTTATTTTTGCCATTCTGAAATAACTTTATATCCTTTGATATCATTAACTTGTACTTTCTGTTTACAGTTACAAGTAAGAGCAAAAACGTTCATTGGAATGCCGCTTATTCCAAAATGTTCTACTTATTCAGTAGAATTTCATGATCTTCTAAGTCAGGGGTCTCCAAACTACGGCCCGAGGGCCACATCCGGCCCGCGGACAGATTTTGTCCGGCCCGCGGACAGATTTTGTCCGGCCCGCGGAGAGCTAGCATACTTGTAAACTCTTTATAGAGAACATATTTGTTATAGCAAATTAAATTTAGTTTACTGAAGTATTCTAATTTTATGTTGAATAATTATTAATATGACATCTACATTGATATGGTCATGGGCTAACTACTTTTTTTTTTCATTAGTGGACTATTTCACTAATAGCCCCCCCCCCCCCCGGCGGTCGTGGTTCAGGCAACGCAGCTTTAATTAGCAGGCAGTGAGGATGGAGCGTTGACTCCGAAAGTGCACCCTGCATTATATTAAAAAACAGTAGAGGACTTGGCCTTCTTATTGATCCTCATCAATTGGTTCCTCTACCATCCAGCATATTCCAGAGATATAATGATAATATGGTTTTGGCCCTCGGAACTTACTGGAGTAATCAGTATGGCCCTAAGGCTGGAAAGTTTGGAGACCCCTGTTCTAAGTCAAAAGCCTTTATTAAATTGGCAAATATTCCAATTCTGCTCAGGAGATGAATTATATTATGGGTATCTCTTTATCAAATAAACAATGCCCTTTAACTCACTACTTTACATACTGTTGCGTGAAACATTGGCAGAGAGAGAGAGCCAAGTGTTTTATCTAATTAGGGCCAATCTAAGAAGGGCCACACAGAATCTAATTAGGGCCACGCAGAATCTAATTAGGGCCTTCCAGGAAGTTCTGGGCCTTTCCTTGGCTAGGCCCTTCTACAGGTATATATAAGGGACTCTCACAGTACCCCACAGTTCAGTTGACGCTCGACGGTCTTCAAGGGATGTTCAGTGCTACAGTGCGACTTAGTGCAGTGCGGTAAAGTGTGGTACCGTGAAGAACAGTGTTGTGCCGTGACTGTAAGTAACAGTTCAGTGCCGTGTTTAAGACAGTGCAGTGGCGCGAAGTAAAGGACAGTGCAGAGCCGTCCTTTCTGTGAATTTCAGTGACCGTGAATGAATTACTTGACTGTGTAATCTGAAGAACAGTGACGCTATCAGTGTAATACTGTGAGTAGTAATAATTAACCAAGAGTATTGTGCATTGTGAAATAAATCGTGCAGTGAAAAACTGTGAAACTTGTGTGTGCGTTTAATTTTGCAATCCAAAAGAACTCTTATTAACAACGTTTATTACTGGTTTGGTAATAAAAACGTAAAAACTGGTTTTGTCATCTGTGCTCTCCCAAGATCGATATAAGCAGCCCTCTACCAGTTTTAGGCTATCCCACTTCTGACACCAGTTGTTACGTTTTTTTTCTTCACGGCACCACACTTTACCGCACTGCACTAAGTCGCACTGTAGCGCTGAACATCCCTCGAAGACCGTCGAGCGTCAACTGAACTGTGGGGTACTGTGAGAGTCCCTTATACGAGTATATACCTGTAGAAGGGCCTAGTCAAGGAAAGGTCCAGAACTTCCTGGAAGGCCCTACTTAGATTCTGCGTGGCCCTACTTAGATTGGTCCTAATTAGATCAAACACGTGGCTCTCTCTCTCTCTGCCAATCTTTCTCACGCAACAATACTTATATTGGTTTGTATATTTATTCCTTCATTAAAAACTAAAGGAAATGTAGAAAAGTTTTAAATTTTCAAAATTTTAAAAGTGGAACCTATTTTGAATTTTTAAACACTTGGAGTATAAAAATAATTAGGTATAGAAAGATAAAACTAGCGTTTTTGCAGTCATTAATTTAAGTTCAGATGTAAGTCCAAAGCCAGGTACACAAGGAACATAGCATAAAAGACGGATATCCTTACTTCAAAAAATGCGTTCATTATTTGCTGATAGGAATATAAATTGCTGTTCAAATGCATGTTACGAACAAAAAAAAAACAAGAATACAATGACAAATTATAATTTACTAAAGGCCAATCCAACAGAGACTAACCAGAAATAATTATACGGAGTACTAAAGTAGTAATAATTTATAGAAGAAAGAGTATATTAGAAAACCACAAATTTGATAAAATAAAATAAAAAATAGTTCTGAATTCTGTTTCAAGACAATATTTTTTTTTCTTCCACTCTAAACATAGAATGTAAAACCCTACTTTTCTATTAATAACATACATATTCCCCTTAAAAACGCATACATGCCACAACTCATGGACAAACACAACACACAAAATGCAGAATTTTGGATTGATGATGATACATTTTGCGTAATTGTAACTGGTTTGTGAATGCAGTTGCAGAGGACAGAAACAGTGAGTGGATCCCTATCCATCAGGCCTTAACTGTCACTCACCTATCCAATCACACCATCAGTTTATAACAGGGAGGACATAATTCCTACCACTTAACTCCTCCCAGAGCTTCAAACAACCATCCCATCCAAAGATGAGAATTATCTCATCTTCGGTCAGAAAGATTCCAGTCTTGATCCTTATGATTTCTCATGAGGATCATCTAATATGACCGAGAGTGTAACGATGACCACCACGTCTGCGACCAGAAAACTCAATCAGATCCAGCCACCACCCATGACCTCACTGACTGTCTGCAAGGACTATGCTTGCCACCCCGAGGTACCATTGTGGTCTAAACCTCAAAGCATAGAAAGGTGACAGGCTTGGATAGTGCAAAGCCAGCTAAAGGCCTACTATCTCTATGGTTTTCCTCCAATGCCGTGACTGTGGCAAAGAGCTGAACAGTTACGGCAAAGGGCCAAACTAGCTTTTGGCGGGAAACTGTTGTCTGTTATCGGCCCAAATTTAATAAAAATGCAAATATCTCGGTTAATATTCAAGATAGAACAATATTATAGTAAATTTAATTTACAATAAGATTGGTTCTATACAATTTTTTGATCCGACGTATGGTAACGGAGCTATTTCGAATTTTCGAACCCACCCCCTCCCACGGGTTCTCAGCCATTAACGAACTTGATCTGTCTTTTTGCATAAAACGTTTAAATATCGAGTTTGGTAACGAAAAAACAAAGATTACGACCACTAGAGCGTTAACAGACAAATATATATATATATATATATATATATATATATATATATATATATATATATAATTTTGAACGGACCTCATTTTCGTCATCTCCTGGGTAGGATTGATGGACATTTGAAGAAATTTTTCGAAAATCATGTCATGAGTACGACCTCAATAGCTGATTTCCCTTGAGGGAAATCTGCTAATACTGCATGGTACACCAGGATATGAAGAAAAGGCTAACCTGACACAGATGGGTAGACGACTCTTTGATAAGGACTAGTAGAAACACAAACCTTGTAATTGGAGGTACTTGCCTGCTGACCTACCATGAACGATCCTAAGTGGTAAAACCCAGGTCCTGGACTGCAGTACCTTTGAGTTACTTTGTATAATGTTTAACAAAAGAATATGAAGACACAACAAAAAATCTTCTACATTTCAATAGTTTAACAACAATAATCATCACCTAAGATTTCATTGAGTCCTATTTCACACAATCAAATGCATAGTAATATAAATTAAGTCCAAATGACTGAAAGTTAAAAAGTTCCTTAAAAGTAGAATATTACAAATCCAAATGGGCCAAAAAAAATTATATTTGGCTGATTGACTGAAGAGCATGTGAAATTAATCTATAAAATAAAAATACAGTATATTAATTAAAATTTGTAAAACAAACCTTCTGCTCGCAGCCTCTCGGCAAGGAAAATTGCATCGTTATAAGCATAGTGATTCAGGCAATGCCAAATAGCAGCCTAAAAATTAAAATAAGAATCATTTTAATCTAATAAAAATACTATACAAGGTAATGCAAGATTTAACATAAAAAAAAAATAAAGTTTTAAATCCTTTGATAGGCAACTGCTTTTCTTAAAGTACAGACAATTCTAGAAACTTACTATTATACAAGACAAACTTCAACTATTTATTGACTTTTATATAAAGTTTCATACAACAAATGAAAAATTGTGTTTTCTAACCGAATATGACCAAGCCTATAATTTAGTACACCACCAAATAAAAACTCATATTAGGATCAGGTTTTGTGAGTGATAAGCTATGAGTTTATTACCTCCTCCCATAAAAATTCATGTTTATGTTGAAATCAAAAATTAACAATACAAAAAAAAATTAAAATAAAATATTCAAAATTAGCATGACTAATGAATTTACACACTCGATTGTTCAGAGCCCTCTTACTATATTAAAATTTAAATTAAGAGTTATTTAATCTAATAGTATTGAGCTGTTATTTTAGTTAACAATCACTAGTTTAGATATTGATCCACTAATTGAAACAAAATTTAATATATCAGAAGAAATAATAGTCCCTACTTAAATAACATATTTAATACGTTATGTTCTATTGGGAGAAAAAAAATTGTTTGTATCTGCTGCAACTTAGAAATCTAGACCAGCATCCTACCAACTAATCTAGATGCACAACTACCCAACCATACGAAACTCATCTCTTTAAGCCTTATTAATAATTGGAACATTTCTTCTCTCAATTAAGAAATAATTATTGTTCTTAAAATCATTAAAATATATTGCTTATAACTCACAAATTATTCTTTTAAGCTAATCTATAATTTTTCTTGTCCCTATTTTGTATAACTCATTTACACAGTCATAAAATATATTTATGAACATTAAGGAATAACACTAAAATTTAGTAAGTATCACTTAGTTTGTGTCTCTAAAATTCTTTCTGGTATGAATTTACAGTAAATCTATATATATATATAAAATTGTAACCTCTGTCTGTACATTGATTTTTTTCGCGAAATTTCACGATAACTTTTTGTTTCACATGTCATAAACACCATAACTGCATTTTGTTTCTTTGGTGTCTGTTTGTTTGTTACCTTTTCACACATAAACGGCTGAACCGAATTTTATGAAACTTGGTATGTATATTACTACTAGCCCAACTTAGACTTTAGGCTATATTAATATTCTCTCAGAAGAACAGGAGTGGGGGTTATAAGGGAGGCCTGAAATTAAAAATAGCGATATTTCGTTTCCTATTGCTTTTTCAGCAAATATGCACATAACAAAAGTTGTTCATTTTGTAATTTAGAGTAACTTTTAATATATGCACTTTTGCCGTATACGGAAGTATAAATGAGTTATACGCTAAAAACTATAGCGGGAGTCCACAATTTTATTTGGCACTAAAGACTCAACCGAATTAAACCAAACTCGGTATGTGAATTAGTACTAACGCCTTCATTATAATATGCCATACTAACATTTCTAGGGACGGGCAGGAGTAGGGGTTATAAGGGAGGCCTGAAATTAAAAATAGTGATATTTCGTTTCCTATTGGGGTTTCGGCAAAAGTGCACATAACAAAAGTTGTTTATTTTGTTATTTAGAGAAACTTTGGTTATATACACTATCGTCATGTACCGAAGTATAAAGACGTTATACGCTAAAAATTGTAGCGGGAGTCAACAATTTTATTTGGCACAAAAGACTCAACCGAACTAAATAAAACACTCGGTATTTGTATTAGCATTAACGCCTTCCTTATAATAAGCCATACTAACATTTCTAGGGACGGGCAGGAGTGGGGGTTATAAGGGAGGCCTGAAATTCAAAAGGTTTTGGAAATTATGCACATAACAAAAATTGTTTATTTTGTTATTTGGAGTAACTTTTGTTATATACACTTTCGTCGTATACCTAAGTATAAATGAGTTATACGTTAAAAAGTACTAATTCAAATCTATGCAGAATGTACAGGAAATGGGAAATCTGACAATATGGAGGTCAGTGAAGTCTTTCATAAAAAAATAATTGTATTATAAACAAATCCACAGAAACGACGGGTATTTACTCTAAACACTGGGACGGGTAAATGTCAAAACATTGTGCTAAGTAAAGCCTTGCCAAAAACACTATCACCACTAAATACTTAAACTATATGTGCTCGGATTGGTTTTTGACAGGAAATAAGTTTCATTATAGAGGATATTTAATTGTAATAAATGCTATCCACGATTATGGTTTGAAGTATTCAAAAAGGTGAGTTAAAAAGTGGAGAGGGATAGATCAGGAACACATTTTTATTTATTCTTCAAAATTAAAATTTCTCATCTATACGTCACCCGCCTGACCCTCACGGGGAACAATGACTTATTTTCATTTATTCTTGAAATAATTTTTTTTTCTTTTTTTTCTGTAAGTCGCCTGCCTGACCCTCACGGGAAAACAATGCGCCCAGACGGGTAGTGTAGTAAACATTGAAGCCTTGCTCAAAAAAAAATACTCTCATCATTCAGCCTCAAATGATTTCCCGAGCGAAGCCGGGTACCTTAGCTAGTATATATATATATATACATATATATATATATATATATATATATATATATATATATATATATATATATATACTAGCTCAGATACCCGGCTTCCCTCGGGAATTCATGTGAGGCTGACTGTTGATGGAATTTTTTTGGCAAGGCTTTATTTTGCACAATATTTTGACATTTACCCGTCCCAGTGTTTAGGGTTAATACCCGTCGTTTCTGTGGATTTGTTAATAATAAAATTAATTTTTTATCTAAGACTTCACTGTCCTCCATATTGTCATATTTCCCGCTTCCTGTGCATTATGCATAGATTTGAATTATTAAGGACTAAATATTCACATACATTTGAATTAATTTTTCCAGGAGAGGTACCTGGTAGTTCATATTAAAAAGAATTCTTGAGCAAATTTTTCTAAATAACAAAATAAACAACTTTTGTTATGTGCATATTTGCCGAAACTACAATAGGAAACGAAATATCACTATTATTATTTTCAGGCCTCCCTTATAACCCCCACTCCTGCCTGTCCCTAGAAATAGTATGGCTTTTTATAAGGAAAGCGTTAGTGCTAATACACATACCGAGTTTTATTTATTTTGGTAGGATCTTTTGTCCCAAATATAATTGTTCACTTCCGCTATAGGTTTTAGCGTATATCTCGTTTATAATTCGGTATACGAAAAAAGTGTATATAACAAAAGTTACTCTAAATAGCAAAATAAACAACTTTTGTTATGTTCATATGTGCCGATAAACCAATAGGAAACGAAATATCGCTATTTTTAATTTCTGGCTTCCCTTAAAACCCCCACTCCTGCCCGTCCCTAGAAATGTTGGTATGGCTTCTTATAATGAAAGCGTTCGTGCTAATACACATACCGAGTTTTATTTATTTCGGTTGGGTCTTTTGTCCCAAATAATATTTTTGACTCCCGCTATAGTCATAAGCGTATAACTCATTTAAACTTCGGAATACGATGAAAGTGTTTATGACAAAAGTTACTCTAAATAACAAAATAAACAACTTTTGTTATGTGCATATTTGCGAAAAAACCAATAGAAAACGAAATATCACGACTTTTAATTTCAGGCCTCCCTTATAACCCCCACTCCTGTTCGTCTCAGAGAAAATTAATATAGCCTCAAGTTGGAACAGACTGCTCACGGTGTGCCAATTTAATTTAAAATCGGTTAAGTAGTTTAGGAGTCCATCGCGGACAAACATCGTGACAGGAGATTTATATATATTAAGATATATGTATATTATAAATCCACAACATAAAGAATTTAAGAGACACAAACAAAGTGATATTCCAGCGATATATATACACACACTCTAGGTCGTATAATATAGGCATATTATTCCTTAAATTCCTGATAATAAAATGTTTTAAAATAGATTAATCAACAATAGATTAGAACAGACGACTACAATTCACGAAAGTCGCCCTAATGATTTCTTGAATTTAATGAATTTAAACATCAGGAAGTGATCCCCAAAATAAAGGCATTAAACAATGTTAGAACCAATCATTTGACTTAATAAATGCTATAAGCTTTAATATAGGTGTGTGTGTACATCCCTATCCAAATTAGGCATAGTTTTATAAATTGAATGTTAATTTAAAAAACAAAATATAAATATTGCAGTAATTTAATTACCACTCAAATTTCAATTTAGTAAAATACTACAAATTTAGAAATATGTCAATGACTCAAGATTGTCAAAATACTTATCTGCTTAACAATGAGTATAACAATAAATAAAAAAAATGAAACATATGAATACATTAAGTATAAACCAAAAAAGTTAAGCAACAAACAGGAAAATACTATTTCAGTTACCCCTGTAAACATAAAAACAAAATAATGAAATGGCAATTGGTATTAATATTTTCATGTCCACAATAAATTATTACTAAAGGAAAAGACCATGACAGCTAACTAGTTTCCTATGATCTCTTATAACCTAATAAAACAAGAATAATTATAACTCCAAAATCAACAAGTAACTTCATATGGGGTCTAAAGGTTAAATCATAAATATATCAAATAATCCATTTATAATCAAAAGATAAAAACATAAACAAGAATTATATTAATTTTTTAAAGAAGTAATAGGATTTCTTCAAATTACATGAAAAAATAACAAGAGATGACAGCTGGAGGTAATTAAAATCAATAACTATAAAGTAATGTAAGGGGAGAAACCCCCAGAGAGATTCACAGTCAACAATTTTTAAACAAAAGATAACAAAACTTGCTTCATTCAGCCCCTAATAAAAGTGCATTAATTTACAAATACGTAAATCAGGAAAAGATAAAAGCAAATTAAACTTGACACCAGAAGTGGAAGGTAAGCACTCACTTGAACAGGTTCTTGAACCAACATATTACACACAGTCAACAATCCTAGCCCACTTTGTAGTCTATCCACTAAGTATAAAAAGAAAACATGGAAAATCAGACGAATAAAATAAAACTTATAGGAATGTTCTAACTTGGCATAACACCACCATCTTAAATAAATTTTCACTGCCTTCTAGTTTTCAGAATGCACTTAGATATGATAAGTTTGAATTCGATTGGTAAACAAAACATTACAAAGAGTAATAAAAGACAAACTGGAAATCTAAATTCATCATTACTTTTGAAGACTATTGTAAGTTTGATCAGGCTTACACGTTCAGCACTTTTAGGCATATATTATTACCAAAAAAGAAAGCATATGTCAATGTAATTTGTTACAATTAGAACAACGAAATTATTTATTAACGTCCACTTTGTGCTAATTAGGACGGGCTATGTAGATGTTACCACACTTTTCTAGCCAAGGTGGGACAAAGGATAACAATTAATGAGTTTGTCAATTAATGAATATTTATTGCCCAGCAGGAATCAAACTCACCACTCTAGGTTTATTATGTGAGACTAAGAATAACGCCTTAACTCACTTGGTCAATATGAGCTAGTCAAAATTCCATACTCCTTTGAAATATGCAGTTGTAATCTCTATTTGGACGTTTTTTTTTTAAAAAAAAAAAAAAGAACGGGAACGCTTATTGCGGGGACACAGTGATTCAATGAAAAGCCGTTACGCAGTATGAATCAATGATTTAAACAAGATAAATTGTGATATTCAGTTAAAGAAGTGCATCACTCTTGGTATATTCGTTTTCAATATCATTTAAACAAAATGTTGTTTACCTTCAAATGAAATGTTCATATACTGAACCGAGATTTATTCTCCCGATTAAAGAGTGTTGTAAAATGTGAAAACCTAAACTCGTGTGAGAAAAAACGTGTAGTCGCAGAATTAAGTAATTCAGAAAAGAGAATACGAGGGTGAATCAAATGAAAACCTTAAAAGTTTAACCTGAACTTTACAGCACTTTTAAGGTTTTCATTTGATTCATCTACGTATTTTATAGTTTAATTTATTTATATTACTCGAAATACGATGTTATTCATGAACCTCCTGGCAATGCATAATTGAAATATCTCAACAAATTACATTTCTTCTCCAAAACTTAGTCAGTAATATTTGTATAGGTAATCTAAAACTATAATCTAAGTAAGTAACATTTTTATAGGTACCTCAAAACTATAATCTAAGGCAATTGAATAGGTGCCTATACCAAAACTATAATCTGAATCAGTAACATTTTTATAGTGATAACCCAGCTCCTGACTAGCAGCTCTGTGGGCCGTCGGCAAAAGTAGCCGTAGCCCCCCCCCCCTTTGTGGAACTTTTGAAATCAAATATAATACAAAAAAAATTTTTTATTTAGTAACAAATATATATATATATATATATATATATATATATATATATATATATATATATAATACCCTTACTAGCATGTTTTTAATAAGAATATTTTTAATTGAAATTAATAAAATAAGTACCTGATGACTGAGTTTATAAAATGCGCATATATAATTCATACAAATATTTATTTAACTGTAAAAGTAATCATAACATTAGTTCCTTACATAATATCACCAATCTTTAAAAAAAATTGTAAGAATAGCATAAAGTGCAAAATACAATCATAACATTTGCTAATAGAAATATGCTTCAGCGATGTATTTAAAAATACAAATAAGTATTATTTGGGGTGTTAATTAATATTAAAATTAATGCCTTTTTAAATTTAGGGTTTTCCTTTATTTCATTCGAGGCCCGTGGGCCCCCGTAGAGCTGTGGTCCCTTGCCGACCTGGCCAGTTCGATGCTGTGTTACCCCATAAATGAGTAACACGACTGCTTCAGTGGAGAAGGGTGTGGGATTATTACTTTTATTACATATCTGTTACGCCCAAAGCGATATTATTTTTAGTTTTCTTTTATATAGCATCTCCACGGAGAGACGACCTCCGAATCGCCTTCAAGACGGCGCTCCTCCAGATAGAGCAGCCTATGCCATCTAGTGGCGACGTGCGGCACTACAGCGCTTAATCCAAGGAGGGACAAAGTTCATTCCCTAAAGCAAGAATGATCAGGTCACCGTGAGATTCGACACTGTACAGTGAAGACACACCTCTCTATCCTAAAAGACTTTAAAAATGACTGGCTAAAGAAGTTTAAAGTAGGCCTAAGGCCAACAGTGGGTGGCAGCAAGGAAAAGGAACAAGTTGGTCAAATTAAACCGAATGAAGACCTCCCAGTACCCACAACTCTTCAGTATGCCTGCTGCTCTCATCGCATCTAATATTTAAGTAAGAATGCTTCTTTCCCACCGGTAACCACCCATCTCATCTCACATGTGCATCAAGATTTACAGTTCAAACCCACTCAGTCAAAATTTAACTAAACCACTAACACTTTCTGTAAAACAATTTCGGCTATTCCCCATTTCACAACACTGTCAATTTCTCAATATACATTAACCAATGTTTTTATGCATTTTTACTTTCAAAAGCCAAACATACCACAATTTTTTTATACTGGTCGTTGTGTAGGAGGGTTCCTGCCCAATTGCATGCAGGTCTCAGACAAAACACCCTCCTTTATATTAATATATAGGAGGAAACAAATAAATAAATATATAATTTATAAGATAACAACGAAACCAATTGTTTTACAGACTACGCAGTTTATTTACAGTAACAAAAACTTTTCACTTCAACAAAATAAATAATACAATACTCTCCAATGGAATATAAATATATATATATATACACACACATATATATGCCTTTCTTTTTTTCTCTTTCAATTGTGTATACACAACAATAAATTTGTACATAAGGATAATTGGTCAGCCTGCTGCTCAAGGAGTATGTTCTCCATCCCATCTACTCTCTGAGCCTCACGAGGATGATTTAAAGTGAACTTAAAAAAAACTAGTCCACTTTGTGGAAAATCCTGAGAAGATTTCAAGGTGGACGCTTCTATCCGCACACTCCCTTATCCCCCTTTGTCTCTGCCACTCACGCAGTCAGCCCCGCTCCTTCCATCTTCTATCTTAATCCCCCGACTTTGAAGATGATAGAAAAGGGCCATAACACCCCTCCCTTACTTACAGAAAAAATGAGGAAGTGTAAAGCGTGGAGTATTTACATTTCTAGGCTATTATTGTCCTTTAGATCTTGGCGGTGCTAACTCCAAGCCGTTTGTCCATTCTCAAGGTCCTCATGCTAAGAGAGACATCACCATCCTGCGGATTTTGAACTTTTGGCGCCAATTTATTCGAGAAATACTCTCCTGCATCAGATTGAGGATGAGTTCTGCACCAAACTAACTCTCCCGCCTGATACTTCTGTAGTATTTTTCTCAAATTGTATGAATGTCGGCTCTTCTCGTAGGCTGCATTCAACTTCTTCTTAACCTCTTTGCATAAGGGCATCTTCTTAATTTTCTCCAGTTTACCGGCAAAAACTAATTCCTCAGGCACCTTGACATATAATTCTCCAGATCTTGGAAATTCCCTACCACGATTCAAATACGCGGGCGTGAATTTTTTCCTTTTCCCTCATGAAAGGAACGACGGCTAAAGTGTAGTTTAGTCCCCCCCCCCCTCGCCATCTTGTGGTTTTGTGCACTTGAAACTGAACCACACTCTCACATTTAAGGATCCCGATACAGGAACGACAGCTGAGGAATGTTCTCATCCCAAGATCAATGACTCCCTTTCAGTAGGAGGCGAGCATTGTGTTGATTACTCTGTTGGGTTGGACTGAGGATGACATAGTGCTGTTAAGGTGTCATCACCTTGTATACTTCCATCTTCTAAGCAAAACCTTTCCTCTGAACTGTACTCCATTGTCACATATGACGATCTGTGGTACTCCAAACATCATGAATACATGTTCTTCAACAAGATTTGCCACTGTTTTTGAGATAGCCTTTTTCTGGGGAAGGACTAGAACAGAAAATCTACCATCACCTAGACAGCCACCCAACAAGATTGGATTTTTTACGCAGACCCAAGCAAAGTTGGTTTTATCAGGTTTCCCTCAAGGAAAATGAGGTTGTGCACAAAGAATTTCGAAAAATGTCTAGAAATCCTACCTAGGAGGTGATAAAAAAAAAGGCCGGTTCAAATTTATGTGTGCATCTGTTACTTAAGTCTTTTACATAAACTAAAGATCAAGTTTGTAATGGCTAAAATCGGGCCAGAAAGAGAGGGCCTGTTATTAGGATTGTATTCATGATGCGATTTTCGAAAAATTTCTACAAACATGTGCGAACCTCCTTTTTGTCAACTCCTACCAGCTAGGTAGGATAGATAGAAATTTTTGATTGCCATGAATACAACCTCAATAGTGGTTTTCCCTTAAGGGGAAGGGGAAGACTCGTAGTAAATTAGAATTTTACTTTAATTGTTTTTATTTCCTAATAATATTTTCCAATTATATTGTCACCTTCAAGACTTTCACCTATTATTGAATTCAAGTCCCATAATTAAAAAATTTTCTTTTGGGGATGTGAAATTCTTTAATTCTTCTATTTGATTTCAAAACATCTACGAATTATGATAAATTTGTGTTAACTGAATTGACTGACTTACAAAATCAACATCTCCAACAGATTACTTACTTAATAATGTTCAAAGTTTTCCAGGAACTTTCCATATAAATGATGCAACACCAAACTTAATTGCCCCACCTCCCCTACAGTTATTAGAAGAGAGTTGAATCTCACATAAAATGTCTTATGCTATATCTGGTTAATCTGCTGTTTTGCCTCATGCAATTTAATGTCTTTTAGCACCATTCTCACACTCCAAATAATCACTAAAGAAGTCTTGTCCCTCCTACTGTCATTTGGTAAATCATCTTAGCCATTAAGGAGAGAGTTACAGCAGAGGGGTAATGTCTGCAATACCTTCGACCATTCTGGCTTCTAAATCTATGTATAGGTCAATCTGTTTCCATGGAATTAATCTGTAACTATTCCTCACCGGTAATCATTGTGCTACAATTTGACAGGACTTCAATCTTTCCTGCCCCGATTAGTATTTATGTACTTAGCGTTTGTAAGTCACTGATATTGGGCTGCTCAAGTGAACTCTCTTACAGCAAAAGCTGCAATATTTTATAGTTTTATATTTGTGAAATTAATTCAAAATTAATAGATATTATAGCACGTGTCCTATGATGGAGTTTAGGTTCAAATAAATAAAATAATCAGGATAGTAAATTATTATGGTTGGTGTTTTATTGGTTTAAAATATTATTAATATAGCCAAGATAATAAACCAAGAAGATACTCAAAAAAAGAAAATGAAAATAACCTCTATACTTTACAAGACTTTTGATTAAAATTATAAAGTGAACAAAAAATTTATACACTTAGTGCAAAATATACAAACTGAAAAAAAATGTTTATTAATCTTTATTTGTCTTTGATGAACTTTGAGCAGGCTGTATATTTCTATACGTATGATAAACTTTCAAAATATTAAAGTAAACATTTCTTATCTTATGAACTTATACAACGGCACTAAAAGAAAGAAAAAAAACCTGTTCTGTTAGTTGATAAAAATAAGTAAGAATTATACCTAAAACACATTACATCTAATATCACTCCAGTTCTTTATCATACAACAAAAAATCTAAATAAATGCTTATTTGACAAAGCATAAATTAGGAGAAGAACTGAAATTTAATTCTAAATTAATTTATTTGTCTAATTTTACACATCAGTATATACAGTTTTAGAGAAGAAAAAAAATATATATATAAATCTTTCCTTAAACTTCTGAAAATTTACGTGTTCGAAGACATTTTACAACAATGGCCATTCCGTATTTATATTTCATCATTTATACAAAAACAGACAGACTTTTAAAAAGACAAAAGTTTGAGGAAATAAAACAAATTAAAGATATAACACCTATATGTATGTACACAGTTTTATATGTTAATGAATAGAGAATGTATGAACAACGGTTTAAGGCTGTATCTGAGGAGACTTATGATGATAGTTAACAAGCCTTCTTCCAACAAGGTATTTGTCATTTTTAATATGTTCATAAAGTCTTGAAAACTGTCTGACTTGGAATGAGATGAGAGCTGCAATTAAAACTATTATAAGTACTGTAGGGTAGATTCGTCGTGCAACAAGTAAGCGAATGGTAGGACTTGATACAAACAGGGGAACTATCGAATGTGCGACAACATATGGAACAGCTAGAGCCAAGGATAAAACTGTAACAGAAAAAAAAATAAAACAATGTGAATGAATAGATGCAACAAATTATAATGAAACAATTATGTTGGGAGCATAAAAAATTATGAGATTTTCGTATAAGTAGATTTCCCTAACAGAAAACCAGTAACTAAGTTTGTCCTCACAGTCCACCTTACAAAACAACATTAATTCTGGGACTGTTGAAAATTTGAAATATTACATTAAGTTTAATTTTATAAACATTTCTGTTTATTTAATTTTAAAGAGGAAATAAATGAAATATACTTCATGTGCTGTGATCCAGCAATTCTTAATTGAAAGTCCACCACACGGGGGCTTTGTAAAGTAAGTATATTTCCCATGTGCCTCATTGACACATTGGTTATTTCATCTCAGAGTCTATTCTTTATTTTTCTCATATTAAGAAACCTATGTAAATAATAATTGAATAAAAGCTGGACATGAGATATTTAATGATTAAGTTACTCAAAGTGAACCACATATAAAACAGTAGTTGTACGAAATTCAATTTGCAACAATATAGGTTATATAAGTTTTCGATTAGACACATAACAGAGATATTTCTAATTTTCGATTCATCCCCCACTAAACCCCCTTTTTTAGACAAATTCCAGTCATTAACGAATATAATCTTTAGTGTTATGTGAAATGATTAAATATTGAGTACGGTATCAAATAAAAACTTGGAGTCAAGAATGTAACATCTTAATTGATGTGGCACAACATTTTTGCATGTTCCTCACAAAGTAAAGATTCAATGAAAATATTTTCTTGGAAAATATTATACCTTTCATGATATATTGGCATATTGTTAATGTGAGATGATGATATGAAAATAACACACTAAATATTTGAGTTATAGAAAAAAATTATAGAACATCAATTATAAAGAATTAAATTTGCAACAAGATTGGTTTAACATTTTTTTTATTTGACGCATAGTAAAGAAGATATTTAAAAAAAAATATTTCCCCCTCTAAATCCTTGTACCCGGTCAACCTTGATCTTCAACTTTATTAATTTAAGCAAGCATGCATAGAGGTTCAAACCAGAAGATGAATTCCGCTATTTCTGAGGTTAAAGAATCTACAGGGCAAAAAAGCAACTGATGATTTCAATAGTGAAATGACTTTAATAAGAATGTACCCCTTGTTGACTTGAAAATTTGATCCCCTTATTGTTGGATTGACTTTTAAACCTCCTTTATATTTATAAATCCTTGAATATACCGCGATGATCAGATATTCAGTTTACTATTCACATTCTGTTTGAAATGGAAGAACAATGTGGTCATTCTTCTTTTAGCAGATTTCCCTTAAGGGAAATCAGCTATTGTGGTCGTACTCATGATGCATTTTTGAAATTTGTCTTCAAATGTCCATCAATCCTACCTAGGAGATGACGGAAATGAGGTCCGTTCAAAATTATATTCAAGAGACCTTTATTATATGAGATACATGCAAATATGTCCTGTTGATCCCCTCCCCCGTCTTAAGGTTTTGGACTACAAAAATTTGGTTGATTGAGATAACAAATATTCTGACTCATTATTAATTACAGTACTAGATATAGTAACTAGTTCTCAATAAAATTAATATGTTATATTTTGATATATTTCAGTAATTGTTTTTATTTCCGGTGTGAGGCGGGCAGACCTGTTTGTTTACATTTCTAATGCTTCCTGTAGGCAAGTTATTGAAATTGGCTGAAACATTTCTTATTTCCGTTTCAATTTATTCACTTAATATTCACGGTGGTGTTGTGTTACCAGTATGTATATTTATCTATTACTAAACTTCACGAGGGAAATCTGCTTAGTTTACGCAGCCCCTGCGTGACGGACTTTTATTTTAATTTGATAAAGGAACAAACTCATCACTAGCAATAAAATGTTATACACTGTGTACAATACCTTTAAAGAAAGTGTCAAAAATGGTATGTGAAATTTCATGGGGGAGATTTTTACTGGTGGATGACAATGCTTTTGTTGATTAAGGAAATTAACAATAAAGATTAGTCATACTTGTGTTATAACAGAGATGCTCAGTTTCTACTTTGAAAACGATTTGAATAAATAAGGATCAATAAAAAGGCATTTTAAAGTTTTTTGAAAAACAGTAGAGGACAAGGCTTTTTTATTGATCCTTATCAATTCGTTCCTCTACCATCCAGCATATTTCAGAGATTTGAATAAACTTTTGTTTATAAAAAAGCTTCATTTATAGGTTTCTCAACAGCAAAAATTATTGGAACTTCATTGGGATGTGCTGCAACTGTTCAGTTCAGACCTAGCACTTTTGTTTACCATTTTTGTTCTTTGCAGTACTTTTTGAATTGTAAACAATTTACCAAAGATGATATTAAAAACACAACTGGATCAGTTCTTCAGAACTAAACATTAATAGTTTTACAAAGTTAGAATCATTGGAAACTACATGGAATATGCCAAAAAGCCATTTGCTTTTATTTAAAAAAAAAAACATAATTACTAAGTTTCACCCCTATAAATGATGATGACTCTGTAACACATATAAAACCTTTAGGCAAGCCTATTTTACTCAGGTTTATAAATCAATTAATTTATCATAAAAAGGTAGTATAAATATTTTACCAATAATGACTGGTGCTGCAAGGTCAAAAACAACTCTTCTCAAATCAATAGCTCGAACACCATCTCTATAGGCTGCCTCCAGTACTCTGCGAAGGGGGAAATCAGGCCCCATCATTGTAACAGCACATGCTATTTTAGTATAAAGCACACCAAGTGCCCAATCTTGCCACAGCCATGGCACTGGAGTCTGGTCAAGTGGAACTCGAGCCGGTGAAACAACAACTACTTCCAAAAGTAATCCAAAAAGTAATGGAATCATTCCAACCTAAAATCAACAATAAAACTACATAATATTTATTCTTAAAAAAATCAATTGTAAAATCAAAACAAACTAAACATATCATAAGAAGTTATCAATAACATGAAATAAATTGACAAATAGCTACAGAGAGTGAATTTCAAATCTTATAAATAAAATAAAACAAATTAAATGATTTAGAATTTAGAAATGGTATCCAGTGAAGTATAGGTTTTCAATTAATATTTAGGGGAGGAGGGAAACCAAAAAGAAGAAATGATGTTAAAAGTAATAACTTTCAGCCCCTAAAAGTAATGACATAAAAGTAAGTAACTCTTTGTACCAGTAAGGGTATACAACTTTGAAACATAAATTTTCTCATATATATATATATGTATATATATATATATATATATATAAAACGTATCCTACTTTAAATAATCAAGGTTGAAAATATTTGTTTCTCTTCGAAACATGGATAGAGGCTAGAAGAGTTCAAATAAGTTAGACAAGAGAGAAGAATTAATGAAATTAGTCGTTACTCGAATCTGAAGCTTAGGTTGTATAGTACTGGCCAAAATAGTTGAGCTTGGATTCAAGCTTGGTAGATTCAACAAATTATTAATTAAGAGATCAAAAAATAATTAAAGTGGTAATATTTCCTGTGCTGCACTTTTCAAAAATGAAATGAAATGTACAAACCTTTGATAGTAGGGATGTGTCTTTTTAAGTATACATTTATTAACATATTTTTAATACAGGTAATTGAGTCAGACATATAAAAAAAAAGTACTGTGTAAACTAAACAGATCCCTGTCCTATCATCACACATTCTGTTATAAATTTCACCTGTAATAAGGAGCATATGTGGACAGAACTTGAAATTTAACCTGGATATAAGAAGATTAATGATCTAGTTGCTTTAAGTGAAGTTCAAAGAAATCAATAATTATTAAGTAGAAAAAAAAAATGTAGAATCTTATTTTGTAAATCATTTTAATTCTACAACATTTTTTGATATAAAAGAAAATAATAAAGATACACATGATTCTGTACTATACTCATCTCAACCCCCATCCCTACAATATCAAAAGTACAACCTCAAAAGCTGATTAAGGCTAATAGTCCTTAACGCTCCGGTAGAGTAGTACTTGGGTGATATGAGTGATGTGGGATAGTCTAGCCCCTACAGAACCCTGTGTGCTGAATGTTTTTTACGTTCAGGTGCCTTTTATATATTTCACATTCCAGTTATTTTGTGTTCAGTAACTAGTTCCATGCATTTCACCAATCGACACATTTTGGTATTTATCATCAGGATCTCATTATAATCTGAAGACGAATAAACCCCACTTTCATTCACAACTGCAAAAAGTTCTAACAAAATTTCTTCATCAGAAAAAAAAATCCATTTCCCTTTATTTTGAAGCACTCAATTGTTCACTTGATAAGTAGAAGATATACCGATGAAATATGCAAGAGTAAATTGCTGATAACAAGTAATGGTACTTGGGAATGAAAAAGCGACAGAGTAAGTATATACGGAATCTCAGTAAAGAGAAGCTAAAAATGAGAAGATAGGATGGTAGCATTCCTGCCACCGAAAACACCAGACTAATATACCAGCTCGTAGCAGCCTAAAGGTCAAAGGAAATATGCTCAAAACTAAATATGTTTAGCACTATAGTAAGTGATAGTATTAAATAGTAATTTAAAATATGGTTAAATTTGAGGTAGTTATAAAGAGTTTAATTTACCAGTAATGCAGTAGCAACTACACATTTAGCAGCAACAATGCACCAAGAACGAGCTGTTTCTGCGAGTCTGCCTCTCCAGGAATAAGCAAGGCTCAGAGACCGGGCAGTAAGCCAGCAGAGATAAGCTCCTGCTGCTGCAGTATATAATTCATGGACAGGAGCAGGTTTAGGTCCACCATGGTACAGGGCCATTAGTCTTCGTCCAAGGAGAACAGGGATAGTTAAAACCATAAGTGATGCCCCTGCCAGTGATGCACAAGCTAATACAACCAGAGCTGCAAGTCGAGCTGGGAAGAATGGAGGTGCAGTATAAGGCTGGTATCTATAAGAAAAAATAAATTATAATGAATAGATACAGCAGAAATAAAAAATTCTGTCCCATAGGCTGGATGCAAGTATTTTGTAGATAAACCAAGTGCAATTCTAAAGAAAAATTTGATATTTTACAAAGGGTCATGTAAAAATGAAGTTTGTTCACTGGAATCATATACAGATGACAAAAGATACCACTAAGGTTTCCTGTATGCTGCAACATCACGTGAAGAAGTCATTCCACACTCTATTCTTTAATACTTCCATAATGACAACCTCCTAATATCCAGTGAAATCTGCTAAAAATAACTAGATTAGCTAGTTTGTTTATGTAGTATTTTATAATCAGATGCATAATGGAGATATTATGATTTTACATTTTTTATCTGATCTAAACCCACCCACATCCAGATCTGATTTTGACCATTAACAAACTTAATACAAGTTTAACTGAGTTTGGTAATTTTCAAATAAAAATACTACATATTTGATATGTAGCTAAATAAAGAAATCTGTACAAACAAAAATTATTTGACTTTATTTTCATTATCTGCTAGGTAGGATTAGTGGTAATTTTTGAAATATTATTTCATGAGTAGAACCTCATAAGCTGATACCTCTTATAGGGATAACAAAGAAACCGTGTCAATTACACCATTTGTCTGTTAGTACAACTGAACTTTGATTTACTATTTACCATATCTTGATGAAAAAATGAGTTTTAACTGAGTAAGTGCTGTGGATTTTAGTGATCACCATGAATCTCAAATCAATTAGAATACTACCTAACAAACAAACTAAACTTCTTTAGCTGGACCTTCTTTAAGGATTAATGTGAAGACATTCAACCCTATATGTTTTATTAATATAATTTTAGAAAACATTGCCACTTTAATTTTTCGATTCCTTTGAATTTTGTGAATATTTGATCTGATTAATAAACATTTTAAAGAGACTTTTGTTTCATTATCACTTCTCGCAAACAAATATTAAAATATTTTCAATGGTGTGTAATTCAAAAATTATCTTTTTTAGAGGAAGTATTTAATAATTACTGTGGCATCCCTTTTATAATTAGAAAAATTATTTTTTTATTAATCAATAAAAGTACTGAAAAATTATTACATTTACAACAGCCTTTACAGGAACATAAATGATAAAAATAATAGGAAATATTAAAATAAATAAGTGTTTTGTAATTTCCCGAATGCCATTTTGAATGTTTCCCTACATACATCATGGATACATTCATGATACATATATTTAAATTTAAGAAGAATGTTCATAATAAAATTGCTTATGCTAAACTTTTAGTTTTTAAATATATTCCTCACCCAACAGGTCCTGGCCTCTGTAACATAGCATGGTGAACAGCTCCTAATTCAGGAAGTGCTTCTTCTGGTTCAGCAGCCCCACCAGTGGGTTCTGCAGCTCGTTCACCAAGTAGATATGACCTATAAAAATGTTTAGATATTTATAGGTTATAGTTTTATCAATCTGTATCTTGCCACTAACAGGCAATCTAAATCTAAATCTGAGGAGAATTGTAATAAAAAAATTACTAGCTCATTTAAAAAGACATACACAGTGTTAAAAATATAATTATTTGCTACTATTGTCATACCTCTCGGTGAAGACCGTCGTCACTGGCTGATGGTTGAGTACAGCTGGCAAGCTGGTTAATAGTACAACTATTAACAGGCTTGAAGATGATGCCATCGCATCGAAAGCCCTTGCCAGCGGTACTCAACCATCAGCCAGTGTCGACGGTCTTCACCGAGAGGTATGACAATAGTAGCACTTATATTGGCGGTTCTAACCCTTTATTTGAATTACCATAATTATTTGCAATACATACAGTTTGATTTTTTTTTTTTAAAAGGACAAATTCAAAATATTGGTTCATGCTAACTTTACTATAAAAAAGTTTATAATTTAAAATCATTTTTATTAAAAATTCAATCTTCTTTATGCTAAAATCATAAATAACAGAAAAAAAGGTATGAATAGATTGGCAGAAGGACATTCTTTAGACTAACTCATGTTCTTCAAGACATTTGTTAATCCGATGACCTCTACATGTTTCACTTCTTTTGCAACCTCTTCAAAACTTCTTCAATTATATACCAATACTACCTGCCACTCAGATAGCAAAGTCAATACTTAAACAAAAATGCTAGACTATATAGAAAAGGACCAAAGGTTATAACCATTTTTGTTTTAGAAAATTAGAATTGATATATGTTATGTTGTGTAATCGCTTGAAGAAGTGAAATACGTAGAGAGGATTAGTAAATGTGTTGAGCAACAGAAGTGATTTTGTATAAAAAATGATCTTTTGCCAATCTATTCATATTTGAATGAGATAAGAGTCACAATGTTAATAACAAGAAAACAAGGATTGGCAGCCTTGGATCTGATTTTGTGTTGCAATTGACATTATAGTTTATAAGTGCCAACTAATAATGTTTAAAAATTTACTTAAGAAGTGAACTTTAAGTTTAAAGGTTTCATTTTTTTGGAAAATAAAATTTTGTAAGTGCAATTATCAGACTTGGCAATTATATATATATATATATATATATATATATATATATATATATATATATATATATATATACTATTCTGGTTTAATAGAGTAACTCATCCCCCCCCCACCACAACACTTTATTTCCATGAACTTTATGTCTTATTCAGCCTAATTCTATCTTAAGTCTTAATCGTAAGTGACATTTGAATAGTGCCTTTATGAGTGTTTAAGACTCACCTCAAACCAAGAAGCCATGATGCACCAACACACCAATAATGGACAGCAGATTTAAGCCAAGCTCGTGTATGAGACTGCTCTAAAAGAGCAGGAAGAATTACCTAAAATCCATAAATGTTCCGGTTACCATCTAGAAATATACTTTACAATCTATTAAATAAACTATCTCCCTTTAACAATGAGGGGTTTGCCATTGCAGAGTAATAAAGCCCCTTAGGATTGGCAAACAAAGACCCTGACTTCCTTGTTTTCAATAAATAAATAAATATACATATATATGAAAGATTAGAAATAGTATATTAAAAATTGATGTGCCACGTCTATATCACTCATAAAATGAAGTCCTTTATACAATATTTTTATTACATTCCTGTAACATATTTGAACTAGTAAAATTTTTTGTCACAGGAAGTAGTGAGATGGTTTCACCAGTACATATAATACTACTATCAAATTTTTCAATAAATACTGTCATTGCAGGTTGACATAGCTTTGGTGATATTACAGATCAAGGAAGATACTTCTTTATTCAAGTAACAACTGTATGGCCACACAATGCTGATCAGGCACCAGGGAATAGATAGAAATCCTACTTCAAAGCTTGGCAAGCCCACAACTAAACAAAATTTAGTTGGCAATACCATGTTTGAATATGACACCTCAAGAACCTTATAGTGTTTTTACAGACCATGACACTACTGCCAGCCTTATAATGATGCCGGAAAAATATTCCTGCCTCAAGTTAATACCTAAGGATTTAACTAATTACCTACCAAGTCAATATTCGTAATGTGACCAAAATCCAATCATTGTTGGAAAGGTACAACGGTGGAAGACAAAAACAATAAATCTAATTTCATACACTGTATTTTACTCCTTTGCTTATTCAATTTTGTCCTTTAATTTTGTAGATGTGACTTTTATTTTGTTTCTCGTTTGTAAAGCAAAGATTAAATTGTTGACATCATACTCCTCAAAGGACCTTTTTATGTTGTCTGACAACCCTTTAACATAAGTACATTTTACATATTTCTTATTCTCTCTCACTTCTTTCTTGTTATGTTCCATGTTCCTTTAATAACCTCCGGACCTTAATTTGGAAAGGTTTTTAAACCTATTCTTCTGTAGAGGAGTATGATGCCAATAATTTAACCTTTGTTTTTCTAACAAGAAACAAAATAAAGGACACATTTACAAAATTAAAGGACAAAATTGAATAAGCAAAGGACTCAAATATAGTTTATGAAATTAGTTCCCTAAATTTCACCAAGAAGTACATTGGGGAAACAAAACAGTACCTGGAAAAAAGAATTTTCAATGCAAGAATGATGTAAAAAATAAGGCCAAAAATAAGAATAAAACTGGTTTGGTGCAGCACTGTAATTTGTCAGAACACAATTTTAGATTTGAAAAAGTGAAAGTATTACACAAGGAACCTAAGTTTGGTAAGAGGAAAATTCTAGAAGCAATAAACATTTTCAAAGACCTGGAGAATTTGGTCAATTTTAAAGCTGGCCACAAAACACAAAGATTTTAAATACTTATTATGCTGAAGTGTTAGAAAAATTAAAATAATTATGGCAAATAAAGGTAAAGATAATTTAGGGAGGGGGGGGGGGTATGTAGTTATTATTCTGAAGTGATTTAAACGTTTTGGCTTTGATAATTTAAAATATTATTAATCTTTTAATTCTTAATTTTATTGATTTATAATTGGTTAATATAATCTAGGATTTTATTATTGTTATATATTTATGAGCACAGTTAATAATGGCACAGCACTGATGAGGGTTATAGAACCTACCTGTTAAGAAATTAGATATTATTTGACAAATTACCACTTGGTAAGGCTGTTTGAATTAAGGAGTTTTTATTCTGTGGAGAATTATTGGTATTATATTGACTGAGAGGAATAGTTTTAAAGGTTTGTTAGAACTTTATGAATCTAAGAAAATTATGAATTGCCTTTATGGATGAAATAAAAACAAAAAAATTACCCTGTATGCTTTTATCATTGCTAATGCCCAGGAGGGCAAAAGACATCTGCTTTATGAAATAAGAGAATAAAGATAGCTGTTTTGAGACCTAGAGATCCTTGCTTTTGTCCTAAAATATTTTTTATTACAACTCTTGTCATGTTGAATATCTCTGAAAAGATCATTAAAAAACCTGTAAAATGACACTTCTCCCACCTCTCAAGCTCATTTAAGTCAGCTCTTAAGAACAGTTTCAAAATTGTTTGTTTGAATTTGAATTTTATTTTTCACTCTATATGTTTCACATCCCATTTACGATGCCTCATCAGGAGTTTTACATAGAAGAGATTTTCAAGGCACTATAAGGAATTTCATTGTTTCTTTATCTTTCGACCTTCCTCCATTTTGTATTATAATAAAATGCACATGAGGCATCCATGTGAGTTTTTTTTAAAATATATTTTTCTGCACTATATACTTAGTTCAGGTTACCTACAAACATATATGTATGTTTCATAAAATAGTATATCAAAATAATTAAATGAAAAATATAGTTACATAATAAAATATAAGAAATACTGAATTTCATGCACAAGCATGACCACTCATCTGACAACCTTCAGATAATATGTTAGTAGATTGATAGGTTTGACTCTTTCTAGCAAACCACATACATCACTTGCCCATTATAAAGCAGGCAATTATTTACTATTTGTAGAAAGATTCCACAAATATATGTATCATAGCCAGCACCAATTAGTCTAATCCACATTCATCATAAAATTAATTTAAGAAGGAGCTATAAAAATTAAAAAGAATACCTGAAGAAGAAGCAATTCCAATGATAGTTCATTGAGCTGTGCATCAGAATGTAATGAAACTGTATATGGTAAGAACCCTGGGGATGCCCATTTGAGTATCCTCACAGGAAACCAAAGCATTAGTAGTACTGCTGAACCAAATATAACAGCAGAGGCAACTAGTCTTCGCACATGACGTCCCATGGGCAACTGAATCATTTCCTAACAAAAAAATTAAGATCAAATTAAATGTGTTCAACCATTTTTTCTTCACCTTATATTAACAATTCTATATAAATAAATAAAAAAATTCTGAAACAAATTCGGTATTTTGTAGATCTAATTCAGCATTTCCCAAATCAAATTAAGAATTGCTGGTGTAAATTAAGAATGAGATGATATAACCATGTTAATTTTGTATTGAGTACTAAGCCTAAAAATTTGATTTCTTCCGTAAAAGCTAATAATTGGTCATTTAAGTATAGCTCTGGCTTTCTGATGAAGGTATTTTTCATGATTACTGGAGAAATTTGGTTTTCTCTGCAGAAAATAAAGTTTAGTTCTCTTTGTCCAGGGGTGAAGCCTGTTAAGCAAATTTTTATATTTCATCTAATTATGATCTATTATCTTAAAAATGACCATAGCACCCACATAAATAAGTACCTTGACAAATATAGGAATTACATCTATTAAAAAATTTATTCCTGTGGCAAATAAAATGCAACTCAACACATTTCCTTGGGGTATGATGTTAAGTACTTCTCTGCGATACATTCAGAATCCACCACATGTATCCTGATGTACCTCTTTGCCAAAAAGCTTTTCAGAAAATTTGCCTATTCTCCTCAGAATCCCGATTTGTATAGAGCTTAAGATGTTGCTTCAAGATGTGTTTACATTAAATTGTGAATCAACTCCCACTCATGTTCATCTCTGAGAATATTAGTATAGGCTAAAGTTGGGTCAGTAGTAATGTATGTACCAAGTTTCATAAAATTCAATTCATTAGTTTAGGCGTGAAAAGGTAACATTTTTATATGTATCATTTTGAATGGACATCATTTCCTGGGTGGGACCAATGGACATTTGTGAGCCTTTTTCGAAAATCGTGTAATGCAACCACAATACCTAATTTTCCTTGGGGGAAATCTCCTAAAACCTACTACTGCTAACTTTTACAGAGATAGTGGGATAAACAAATATTTTTTATAATAATACTAACTTGTATAGGGCTAAAGTCTGGATCATTGAGATTTCTCAAAAACCACAACAGTCCAGGACGAAGAACTTCTCTAAGAAGAAGTGTGAATGATGCAAAATAATAAACATATACCATTCCAACTAGCCAATGTATAAACATCGATGTTCCTGGAGCTGCCCTGTTAAAATAATTAAATGAAATTAGAAATAAAAGAAACATTAAAGAAGCGGTAGAGATAAAATAAATTTAGAAAATAAGTAAAGTTTTAGACTCGTAAAAAATAAATGAATAAATAGAGAGTGGAGAGGCAAATATAAAATTAAATCTAAAAGGATGAACAGTAAAAGTTGACTCATCAGATAATATTAGGAAGTGTTATGTAAAGGATATGTATACTCTTAATATAAACTGATCATGAAATTTAAAAAAAAAATCTTTCAGCTAAACAGACGGCAATGAAATGACAGTTTTGGTGGGAAGTCAAGCAGTCAGCTTAATGCTTCCCTTTTGTATTGTGGTGCCATTACAGACCAAGATAGTTACTTCTTTATTAAAGTAGCTACTCAGTTGACTCATGATGGGCACCAGAGGAACAATAGAAGACTAATCATGTTCTGCACAGCTAAACAAAATTTAGGGAGATCCTGGGGTTTGAGCATGTCACCTCGGGCATTGTAATCCAATGCTTTATATAATTACTAACTACTTTACCCTTTTGGTGAAAGAAGATATATATATATATATATATATAATTCTGAGTAGGATTGATGGGCATTTGAAGACATTTTTCAAAAACCATGTCATGAGTTTAACTCAATAGCTGGTTTTCCTTAAGGGAAATAAAAAGTAATTACCTTTATAATTCTACTCGTCATTATCTTTGTTAACATGTTTAATCTACACTGATTTAAAAGATATTTTTTTTTTTTAAATCAACATCAAAATGAATAACTATGTAATATAATTTGTCAGCAGTTAAAATTTACATACCTAAAACCAGCCTGCCTGTCCCTTAGGGTAGCATCAAACAGTCCAAGACTACATATATCCAACCACCAACCACAAACCAATGGAAGAACGCCTATTTCAACAACTGAAAGAAGTGAAACCTGAAAATTGGGTAAAAACAAAATTCAGTGTAACAAAAAGATTTATTTTAACTCTTCATAAACAATATTTAGGAAGAACAAAAAAGATTTTAAAAAAATTCAGTCATAGTAAATAAGGCACAGAAAAATTTGAAAAATGAAATTAGTATCACAATTCTTTTGAATAATAGAAAATTATGTAGTGGCCAATATACTGCGAGTTTATAGAATTTTACACTTAACCCATTAAATTGTTATTTTGAATTCAACATACCCTTCTAGGGTACCGAATGAATGGGATAAGGGGGTGGGGGAATCGAAAACACATTCAATTATCCCAATTTCATGTTTTGTTCTCCCCTTTCTTAAATAAATTAGTATAAGGCAAAATAAGTAAAGCATTTTCATACTGGTAAAAATATCTCTTATTAATTAAAAATATATATTACCTTAACAACTACGTAGCAATGGCCTAGAACCCTCCTCGATTTGACAAGGCTAAGGAGTGCAGCTAGAGAATGTAGTCCAACGAGACAAATTCCAATAACACAGTACCCACACAGAGTTGTCACAAGGCCTGAAGAATTGAGATCAAATTAATATTATCTGGTCTAGAATTGGTTATACATATTTTGAATTATTCTGTAGCAGATGTTTGACCTTAAATGACAGAAACCATTGAAGAGGTAAGTAAACATGTAAGAGAATTGTACTTTAATTCACGAGTGGGTGCACTGTTGTATAAAGTGTTACATGTTCACTAAAGGGGTCTCTTGGATGAGTATTTGGGGATTACCCCTAAGGCTGTTGTCCCTGACACTCTTCAACAGGTACTGAATGGGTTGTTATGTAGAAAGACCCTAAGTACTGTATTTTATATTCTTTAGATAGAAGTGGTTTTCTCAGGAAAAAATGATAAGGGTAACCATAACCAGAGTTATGAATCTTCTGGGATTAATTTATTTACCCAGAAAAATATAAGTAGTTGATTAACTCTGGAATCTCAAATAGAGGGTTAGTCTAGTCAGTATAAATGATACAGTTGTCATACCTATCAGGTGAAGACCACTGTCACTTTCTGATCATCGAGTACAGCCTGTGAAAACGGTCTTCATTGATAGGTATGGACAACTTTGGAATTGCCCAGTCTATAAGAATAGATTGTCTGTAAATTTTCTGTCCAAAAACTACTAACGTTGTTTAAGCCTAAATGGTTTATTTGAGAAACATTAAGCTCCTAAATAATAAGCCATACCATACCTTGAAAATGAGATGCAGTCACATGGTTCTTCAAACCAAGAGCTGTAACAGCCAGTGCGCCCATATGATAAGGGCAAAATGCAAAAACAAGAATAAAAAGTGTATTGAGGGAGACAACCCAAAATACATGTTCAAGGAATACTAGAGAGCCATCTAGCCCAAGGAGTCGTTCCCAAGTAAGCTCTTCCGCAGCTCTCTCCCATTCCAATGGATTCCAATCTCCTCCTCCTCCAGCACCTCCATCCCCAGCACCACCATTCTCTCCAACCTCCTGAATGTAAAAATTATGTGTTTCAAATATATGTGACTAAGTAACTATTAAATAGAAGAATTAAAACTCATAGTTGAAATGAGATTTTCAAAAAAAATTATTTTTTAAATTTAAAGAGAGACCTTTATTAAGTTCAGAACACAAAGAAGAAGGAAAACCCTAATTTTTCCTGAATGTCTATTTTAAGCCCCCCCCCCATGACAATCACCTAACTATGCAAAGTAAACATTTAATGGGCAAATAGTCTATGATAATCATCGTGAATTGACTAAACAAGAAATTATTTACCTACAGTTATGGAAAATATATGTTTTGCCCTCATAAACCTCTGTAAACACAGTCATTGTACTTAAGTAGAATTGAAATTAAAATGTATTCTATTTTTCATCAATCCCTCTTGCCCTACATAAAATAAAATTGTGTCACATTAATAATATCTATGGGGTTTTTAATCACTGTGAGATATCATCCAACAATAGAATATCAAATTTCAGCCAAAATATAGGTAAAGAAGATCTATAACAATGATGAATATTTTAAAGCATGACTTTCCTTCTATTTACGCACAACTAAATGAACTCATTTGTCATATTGTGTGTCCGCACATTTTAAATAAATAAATAAATAAATATATATATATATATATATATATATATATATATATATATACTAGCGGACCCAACAGATGCAGATAGTTGTCCTGCATGATATTTCAAGCGATTAGGATATTAAATTTAATAATATTATATTTAAAACAAAAGCCATTTTACTATATCTCATTTATACTTTGTTATTCGACAAAAACGAATACAACAAAAGTTACTCTAAATAACAAAATAAACAACATTTATAGTATCCATATTTGCCGAAAAACCAATAGGAAACGAAATATGGCTATTTTTAATTTTAGGCCTCCCTTACAATCCCCACACCTGCTCCATCTGCCGGGCTGATTTGTAAACCATTCAGGGTGTCACCCAAACACATACAAAAAAATTCATTCAAATCGGTCCAGCCATTTAGGAGTTCAGTGACTTACACACATACAGTAGAATTATATATATAAAGATATACAGATATATTTGCCTGTTAACGCTCTTGCGGTCACAATTTTTGCTTGATCATTACCAAACGCCATATTTAAATGTTTTAGGTAACACGTTTATGTAATATAAAACGTTAAAATATAGATAAAAAGAAAATCCCTTAACATACTTAGAATAAATATATTTCTCAGCACAATAATACATCTTTATATTAAATTGAGATTAGCTCACACCACTTCACAATAATATAGAACTGTTCTTGTAAGGCAGGTCTTTTTCTAAGAATTTAAAAACCGATTCATTCACAAGTAGTAATACTGATCAAGAACAGGAGATGATGTAATAGTCCATGCTTGTAGCTAGTGGTATGACTGGATGTGTGAGAGTAGCACTAAGGACAAGTTTTAATTTAATTTAAGCCTTACTATCGCACCAAACCTTTATTAAATTTATAATTACTAATTATAGACTAAAAAATGAACTCAAGTCACGCAGTCGGTTATGGTAAACTAAGCAGATTTCCAATGTGCTGGATGATGTAATAGTGCTTTCATTTTACCATTTTCTATTTTTCCTGTAGTAAGGACCTGATGTAAATAGGAATTGAAATGTTATCTGTGCTCAATTGCCACAATAGGGCCGTGAATTTCTTTCAACCAATTATACATTCTTATTAGTTTTCTTTCCAACAGAAAGGGGCTTAAGAGAGGGACAGGAAAATACCAACATTCCAAATTTATAATTGGAATGCTGGTATTTTTCAAGAGCTCTAAATGACATTATTTTTCAATAAGATATCACAGTAGGAAGAGGAGGCGGATAGTGAACAAAATAACCCCAAGGCCACAAAAATAGAGTATGCAGAAGAGTATACAGTCAATGATAATTTATATTTGGTACAAATGCAGACCAAATTATGTGAATTTATAAAGTTATCAAAATGACAAATAACCAGACAAAGGAGAAACTATAACGGTCCAAAAATAGGTCTCCAGAAACTGATTAAAAACATATATATCACTAGAATAGACAGTGTAACAATCCATAGACACGAGTAGCTACAGGTTACAGAAAAATAATTCTTTAGATAAATCTATTTTTTTATTTACTTAGAACTTACATCATTTACAGGTGGTTCTACAACATTATTATTGGCCTGTGCTGGTTGAGGAATCTGTTGTGGGGGTCCGCCAGGCCAACCACCATCTTCCCGTTCAAGCCAATCAGGGCCTCCACCATGAAGTATTTGTTCTCTTAACCATACTAGGCCGATGAAAGCAAAAAGTGTACAAGTTACAACAAAACATCCATGAAATATATCTGATCCTATGTTTTCTGTTGAAAGCATATCTAGAGGTAAAGTCAGTACCTGAAAGAAAATAACCAAAATGCAGTTAAATGATAAATTGCTCTTCATTACTTTATTATAATACTTCATAATCATTCATAAATAATAAAATGAGAATATTGAAAAATGCATAGTAACATAGAATAGAATAAAAAATTATAACACCTATTAAACACGCAAAAAAGAAAGTAATAATAGAATGAAAATTTTAATTAATGCTTACAAACTACCAAGTAATAATGGAAAATGTCGAAGAAAACATCTTATGCTGAGGCCAGGAAAAATAATATTTAACATTTAGTTTCTTAAAGTTCCTAAAAAGAATGATTAAAAAAAAAAAAACCTTTTTATACTTACTGAATCAACGGATCCATTGAAAAGGCATCTATATACTCTGCATGCTGTTAGTGGGACAATGCCAAGCCAAGCAATTGCAACTAAAGTGTAATGCAACCAATATTTAACAGCTATGGCAATACTAGAAAGAAGACCACCTGCCACATCTCTTATGGGTAATCGCCTTGGCATATCAGGAGAGTAAATAGGCATAAATGAAAACCTGCATAAACCAAAATGTTCATTTTACTATTATGGTAACAATTAAAATGTTTAATTAAATAAAATAGTAAATAGTTTTTGACGTATATGTCATTTAGAATTGACAAAAACAGGGGAAAAAATTAAATAATTCCAGCATATGAAACAAAATACATTGTTATTAAAATGTCTATAACTAATCAGTATAAATGTTATTAATAATTAAGGATTAAAGTGTGAAACTTGGTATGCATAGCTATGATTTCCCATAGATGCAAAAAAATTAGGAGAGTAAGTTATTGATTGTGCCACTACATTGTAATAATTGTTGAAATGCTCTGAACAGCCCTGCTGACATTCTCTGCTCCATGTCTCCACAGACACCAGGTACTCTATCATTATTAACATTCATACAGATATTTTTGACATTTTATTTTAATTAACATATTAATAAAACATTTGTACTAATGTACTAATTCAACAACTCAGATTTTAATGGACTTTTTTAATTGAAAGACTATGTACTTCATAAGTAAAAGCTCAGATTCTGCAAAGGTGAAATATTTTTCATTTCTATGTAGGTATTGAAACCAAAAATACAAAAGTAGTTTTTTTTTTCTTCTATGATTATGACAAATACAAACAATTTCTCTCTCAGTGTAGACAGTACTATGGCCATATTCGTAAAATGAATGTTCATGCCAACATAAAATTTCTCTTGATAAAAGAACTAAAAAGAAAAAAGCTTTAGAATGTTACCTAATATATTACTAAGATAAATATCTTCAAGGTAATAGGTTTAACTGTTTATCAGTCATTACATTTGATAGATATTAATAGTGGATAAAAAATTTATTTAAAAAACATGAGCTGGACATTTTTTAAATATTGTAATCAAGGCACATGATCAAGAATTAAAAAAAAAACTGGGTAATGCCATATAGAATAGGCAAAGTCAGTGTATGGTAAGTCTATAATGTATTGATCACTAGTAGAAACATGTGACATTTGTGAGAAACACTTGAACGAGGAACACACAATTTATTACTTCGTGTAAATAAAATAAGACAGACCAGAGGAGCAGAAGATTCTGTTGTTTTTGTGGAATACATGTTTCCTACTTTTACATCATTTATGTTTCTGGGGGGAATAGCAACAGAGAGCATTAACATACAAGTTAACATTAAAGAGAAAAAATATAATAGGGATCAGGTGGCCTGATAAAAACTCTCGAATTCAAAAACCTCATTTGAAAAGCATATGATAAAACAATTTGTAATTAGAACCATGGTTAAGTATGACTGTGAATAGATAAATTAAAACTAGAATCTTGTTTTATTTTAAAGAAAAGAAATATCAAAAGAGCATTTTTTGGGGCCATGAAATAAGGATCACCATAAAGGTCAACACAGATACTACATTATAAGCTATGCTGATCTAATGTAGTTGTATGAAATCAACAATGGGAAGGGCAACTGCTGAGGTTTGAAAATGCTAAAAGGATAAAATCCATGTACAAAAAATTGTTAAATGGTGGACCAGGAGAAAGTAGAAAACCGGCCAGGCAAACGCTGTAAAATTGGAAATCCAAAAATAGAGAAACCTAGCCAACATAACAAAAAATGAAGGTAGGAAAGATCCAAATCCTTCAAGGAATGCAGAATTTCTAAATAATGATCCTCCTAGAAGTATAACTACTATTTACTGAATTTAGCAACATAAGCTACTAAATAATAAACGTAATTATGAATTAAAAAAAGAAAGAAAATTGCAGCATTATTACAACTGCAGATGCTTCTCATAAAAGTTTTAATGAATGAATGATAACACAAAATATATACATCTTACTGAAATATCTCACCTGTATCCACATAATTCACAATACTCTTTGTGAGAATATCTCATCCATTGCACAAGACATTCTTGATGGATCCATTTAATGGAGCCCGTACAAATGCACGGGTGGAACAGAGGGCGGTCGCTTGTGCCCTCCGACCGGCAAACGCGGCAAATATCGCCACTCTGGCTATCCTCCATCCTTTTCACTACCTAGAAAAATCATTTTCAATATTAAAATAAATATAATAAAGAGCTCATAGTATTGTTTAAAACCTTGTTACCCATTGCATGGATCCCTTAATAAACTTCTTTTTGAAGGGTTTTATTGGCATAATAAGTGGATATAAAATAATGCTTCCATGCACTTTAAAAAAAAACTAATAAATTCTCTAAATGTGACTCTGATGAATGCTACAATACCATAAATGCATTGTCACACCACTAATCCAAAATGTCTTCATTAAACAAAATAATAACAATAAAATTCAAGTAATTAATAGCAAGTAGACAAGAAACATTTGCAGGAATCACAACCATAACAAAGTACTAGTTAATAAAAAAGGCTTACAAGCCTAAGGACATATGGTTCTTTCATATGATTTAAAGGAAAACATAAAAGTAAACATATCTAATCAGTATATATTTATTTATAATGATTGAAACCTTCAACATAAGGCTGAAAATATCGAGGAGTAATGGGTTAGGTGCTACAAGTCAGTTTATGGCATTTCAGAGTTTAGAAAAAAATGCTGGAAAATGGCAAATAAAAGATAAAACACAGCATAATAAAAACAAGAGGTGGACATTAAAATAGAGGCGTAATTTATTACTAAAAACTAAGATGAACTAAATGAATTACAAATATTGCTAAGATAACAAACATAATCTCGTGTTCAAGAATACTCACGTAAAATAACGAAACTTCACATTACAATGATAAGATGTCACTGATTAAACAGTGAAGTTTAAGGAATAAAAATCATCACAGAACAAACACTTGCAATGCAATTAATTAATAAATATGAAATATCCCAGAGTAAAATGTCTTTAAATGAGACAGTATTTTTTTGCAGACGTATCTTGTATGAGAAGGTAGATGACAGACCACTACTACTTACTACTAGGTTATGCCTTCCATTACATATAAACACCACTTCTCATAAGCTACTATACTTTAAATGCAATAAAACAAAATTTTAAGATAATCACAAGCTTTTAGGTGTAAAAATACGAAAATTTATAAAATAAACAAGACATAAATTAAATATTTATTAGAAATAAATAAGGAAAAAGCGAAATTATATTTATAGATCGTTATACCTATTGCATGTTTGCCAATCTACAAGACAGTGATATTAGTTGGTTGTCATATCTGATGTCTGTTATGTTATCTAGACTTTTGTATTTTAAGTATATATGGCCTTAGTATTTGGCAATTCTTTTCGTCAAAGTAAAAAATGCAAAGAAGCTTTAAAGCTAAAGAAATGTTTATAGTTCGAGCACTTGAAAGAATTTTAGCTGATAAGGATATTAGACGTTCTCATCATTCTCAGTTAAAAAGAGCATGTGAAGTGGCTTTAGGTAAAGTTACATAATGTCAAATTGATTTTGTTTTATTTGTATTTTTGTCGAGAAAACATTAGATTTGAATTTTTAAAGTCTGGATTTAAAGATGGTTTGCCATTGTAGCACTTATCATTGCAGAAGAAATCAGGAATGAACTGAAAGAAGGTGATGTTGAGGATCCAAGTGGATCTTCTGCTTTGCCGCTTCCCAAAGACGGGAATGATATTGTTTCTGCAGAAAAGTACTTCCTACCATTTGAGTTAGCTTGCCAAAGTAAATCCCCTAGGATAGTTGTAACAGCACTTGATTGTTTACAGGTATGATTAATAAACATTTACTTTACTTAATTGTTTTTACTTTTATTAGGGCCAATAACTCAAAAATATCTCTATTTTAGAAATTAATTGCGTATGGACATCTTACTGGTAATGCACCAGATTCGACTCAACCTGGCAAACTTTTAATTGATCGAATAGTTGAAACAATATGTGCTTGTTTTACTGGACCTCAAACTGATGAAAAAGTTCAGCTTCAAATTATAAAGGTTCTCTTGGCTCTAGAAATAATAATTTTACTGGTTTTGACATTTTTCTAATTGTCTGTCATTTATTGCAGGCTGTTCTGACAGTTTCTACTTCCCAACATGTGGAAATACATGAAGGAACTGTGCTTCTTGCAGTTAAGACAGTGTACAATATATATCTTGCAAGCAAGAATCTTATTAATCAAACAACTGCCCGAGCTACTCTTACTCAAGCCATTAATGTTATTTTCTCTCGAATGGAAGCACAAGCTGTAAGCACCATTTTTTTTTTTTTTTTTTTTTTGTTAAATGAGTAATTATGCTATGAAATTTGACCAAACAAGTTAAATTAATAATATAATCTTAGAAAATAAAATTATTTTTTGGGTTTGCGCGTTATTCCATGCCAAATCAACACAACATGATGTAATGTTAGGAATTGCAGAATCTTATGAATTTTTGGAATGCCAAAAGGATTAAAATGCTTAGAACAAAATTAAAAAAAAAAAATCACGGGTTTAATTAAAAAATGCTCTATTTGGGGATTGTTTCAAGCATATTTATGCATAACTTGTAAAGTAATTAAAATTTCGAAAAAGTACAAAGTGTAGCATCTACACGGCACTTAGCAGATATATTAGAGGTTACTTGAATAGCCCTTCTGTGAATTTATAACCTAAAATGTTTTATTCAAAGGCCATGGCCCTTCAAAATGCAACTATTATATACTTTCAGAAGCTACTCTTTTCATCGTTGAAATTCTTTAGATGCTTGATGCCTTCATAAAATGCACACAGCCATAGCTTTTAATTGATTATATTCTCTTCTGTGAAGTGAGCTCCCATATAGCAGTTCACTCCAAACAAATGTGATAGTAAAATTTATCTAGTGTCCATAATTATATACTCTTCAAATACTCATTTGTTTTTGGAAAACCTGCTTAACAATTTTTCTATCAACTTATTATTATTGACTTAAGTGATGATGGTTTCTAGGTAACAAACTTGCTTCAGGGGCTCAGGTTAAGTCGTTGGTCTTAATCTCACCTGGTAGACCTAGAGTGGCGGATTCGATTCCCACCCTGGGCAGTAGAAATTTATTTAGTGACGGACTCATTAAATAAACTCCTTGGGCCCACCCTGGCTAGTAAAGGGTGGTAACCTGTAGAAAACCCGTCCTGATAAGCCATTGTAGCATAAAATGGACGTAAATAATAATAAACAAAAGTTGCTTCACTTCATTCTGAAATGGCCATGGTGTCGCAATATTTGAAAAAGTTAATGAACTCTTAGTCTTAGATTTTTCGTGGTACTATGTTTTTTACATTGAAAGAATATTATAAACGTATTCATACATATTGTTCACTATTTGTTAATTCAACACTCTGAAACAATCCGTCACCATATTTTAGCACATTGTTATGTCTCTAAGTATATGGTTTAGCTATGTATTTTTAGGGGAAACATGAATTTTATCCATCCATGATTTGAGATTATTATGTGAGTCTGGACATAACACACCCACAGCAAATAAATTTTATACTGTATCTCTCTATGTAGTATGTGTAATATTCATGTTTTGTTCTCTGATATATATATATATATATATATATATATATATATATATATATATATATATACACACATATACATATTTTTTTTTTTATTTGTTTCCTTCCTATAGTAACCCTATAAGAAGGCCGTTTATTAGTTTCTGCATGTCCCATGCAAGTTAGCATATCACATGCATTTGTAGTGTGTTACAATTAATTTATACATAAATAATTTTAAAAGTATGACATATATATCATGATATCATTTCTAGGCTGATGAGGCCGATAAACAAAGAGACTCAGTGGATGAAGCTGAACCCTCGAGTACTGAAGTGGTTTCAGACATTTTAAACACCATTATTGACAGTATCCCTGGTATGTATTATAAGATCAGAACACTATTTTATTTTGTTTGCTTTTGGGGAAAATACATAATTTTTGAAGTGTAGGTCTTGTTGAAAGCATGATAATTATTCCAAACGATGTTAACTGGCTTAAAAGGTAGTTCAGAAGATTATATTTGTGTGTTTGTTTTCATGTGTATTTGCAAGTGTGTACTTGTGTGTGTATATGCATGCATGTGTTCACGGATGTATATTCGTATGCCTGGGTGTGTATGCCATGCTTGCATGCCACTTGTACACTTAATATATTTCCATTTAAAATATACCTTATTACTTTTAAGGGATAATCTTGCCCAGAAGCAATATCGTAACCAATGAAGGTCTACTGAGGTGCGATTATTTCTAGTTGAAAAAAAGTGATTTTTGTGGGTGTTATTAGTTCATATTTTGGTTTTATTGCTATTTTGTTTTATTTATTTTTTAAATTAAGTAATTGTACTAAGTACTAGAGTGCACTATTTATTGTAATTATTATGCTTTATTACATTCTTATCTAATACTCTACTTGTTATATTTTATTTAACTTTATGGTAGTGGTCTTTACTCAGACCATAGTCTCAAAACTATGTTTTATTTCGACATGGTTTGGAGGCTAAGATAGGAATATGATTTGAAACTGAAATATATTGCCTAAGTTACAGGCAACATAAAAAAAACAAAAAAAAACACTAATTGTGTACCTCCTGTGAGATGGACTTTAATGTTACTTTTATGGCCCTTGAAGGGGGCCCAAAAAGGGTACAAAACAAGTAGGGCCATTAAATGATTTCAAAATAAGTTGGTGGTGTTTTTATTTAAATTGACCTTAGCTAAAGACGAGTATAAATAAAATTGTTTAAATATTGTGCTTCTTGGTTCTGAACATCGTGTATTAATTAACTGTTTCAGTTCAAGACAATGTTCCTGAGAATGAAGAAACGGTTTCATTACCTCCACCGACAACCAACCAAAGTAATAACTCTCTTAACAGAATCCCTTCTCAAGTAAGTGTAAAAACACCTTTTGAATATTGTTCATTCGGATATCTTAGATAAGATATTTAATACTCTTACCTATAAAACATGGTTATCCAACACGAGTTAGTAAATCTGAGCAAGAGAAGACAATATTGTCTTTTCTGATACCTCAAGGATCACACCATCTCTCAAACTATCAAATTCGCACATCATTCACTTGATGTTCTGCTACACCAAATTAACGAGATATATTAATATTTATTTTTTTTCTTAGGACAGCATGGATGTCAATGAAAGTGGAGAAAATGAAGGTAGCAAAATGCAAGCACAATTTACCCATATTTTGCAGAAGGATGCCTTTCTTGTCTTCAGGGCACTCTGCAAGCTCTCTATGAAGCCCCTTCCTGAAGGAAATTTAGATCCAAAGTATGTCTTTCATCTATTTAATACTTTTAGAGTGGTTGATATTTAGCCATATTAAATACCATTTTTAAAATAAAAATGATCTTGTGTTTTTAGCAAAACTTGAATAAATTGTTTCTCTATAGATATTCTTCACTTATATCTAAGACATGTTTATTCCAAAAACAGATTTTATTGCCATAATTCACCAGAAATCCAGAACAATGTTATTTTGTCCAATTTCTAAAATTAATATCAGCGGGAGATATAAGGAATCTAATCTTACTGAATTATATGTAAAGCCAGACACAAAAATCAACGCTCTTTTTAGCAGATTTCCCTTAAGGGAAATCAGCTATTGAGGTCGTACTCATGACGCGAGTTTCGAAAAATTTCTTCAAATGTCCATCGATCCTACCCAGGAGATGACGAAAATGAGGTCCGTTCAAAATTATATATATATATATATATATATATATATATATATATATATATATATATATATATATATATATATATTTGTCTGTTAACGCTCTAGCAGTCGCAATTTTCGTTTGATCGTTACCAAACTCGATATTTAAACGTTTTATGCAAAAATAAAGATCAAGTTCGTTAATGGCTGAAATCGGACCAGTGGGAAGGGAGGGGGGTTTAGAGGGAAGGATTTTCGAAAATTCGAAATATCTCCGTTACTATACGTCGAATCGAAAAATTATATAGAATCAATCTTATTGCAAATTAAATTTACTATAAATAATGTTATATAAATTTATTCTGTATCTTGAATATTAACCGAGATATTTGCATTTTTCTGTTTTCAGCTTCTGAGATGAGATCGGCTAACTTCGGGTCTAGTCGTGAGTTTCCGTCAAGAGCTAGTTCGGGCTGTCCCTGTAACTGTTTGACTCTCTATTCTGAAATTTCTCTATTGTATAACTTCACGTGGGAAATCTGCTTAGTTTACGCAGCCCCTGCGTGACAGACTTTTTTTTCCATCAGATGCAAAGTCTTACATCTCTCTCTCTCTCTCTCTCACACACACACACACACACACACCAGAACTAAACACTCTCCAGATGTTGAATTACGTTGATCTCAAACACACACACACTCACATATACATACATGCGTGCGTGGTGTGTGTATAAACAGCATTTATCTTCATGGATATAACTTTTAAAAAATTGATATTTTAGGTATATCTATGTATATGAAAATTTTAATTTATATACCTACTTTTTCTCTCTTATAGGTGTCATGAACTGAGGTCTAAAGTTCTTTCATTACATCTCCTACTTTCCATTCTCCAGTCAGCAGGACCAGTCTTCAGGACTAATGCAATGTTTGTTGCTGCTATTAAGCAATATCTTTGTGTTGCTCTTTCAAAGAATGGTGTTTCTTCTGTGCCTCAGGTCTTTCAGCTGTCTCTTTCAATTTTCCTTGCACTTCTTGACAAATTTAAAATGCATCTTAAAATGCAAATAGAGGTATGATATCATTAATTATCATAGATTATTATTTTATTATTATTATAATGGAGGAGAAAAGAATTACATTATGGGAAAATTTATCAATATGAATCATCTTTGGTGACATTAGTGAGAATTTAAAATGTTTTCCACAATTCCGTAAATACTCCATGTTGTGCTTATTTTATTATATCTATGAACAGATGTAAATCTTGGTGCCTATTATATTCCGTTTACCCGTGTCACATTTTGTGGCTAGGTAGTATGCTCGCATGACTACAGTATGCATCATTTCATCTGTTGTTAAGTCTTCTAAGATTTGTTTCTTCTGGCTTTAGTGAGAGGAATGTCATCCTCCTCCAAGCTGAAGTCACAGATCAAAATATTGCCCATCATGTTCAAAACATTTGCGATGGGGGACATTGGGTCGTACAACATTGGGACACCGATCGCACTACCTGATTATGTTGAGGACTGGCAATTAGTTCCCTCTGGAGCAGCCCATCTATACAATCTGTAAAGGCCTTGTAAATCATATTGATAAATAGTATTCATCTTCATTACAATACAAATTTCTTTCAGACGGTAACTTATATGGACCTAGTAGCACAATATGGTCTGTAATGCTGTAGAACATATTAAAAGAGCAAGGTTTATAAATAGCAGTGAGGTATAAAGTGAAAAGAATACAAATATATGGGGAAATAATGAATAGGAGATAATAAAGTAAATGTGAATTTCTGGTAAATCTCAGAACTAGTGAAAAATGGGGAAAATATAAAGTAGAAAATGGTGATACAGTCCATGAAAATAAATGAGTAGTGAAGAAAAATAGAAAGATTAGTAAATTAGTAAAGCCTATATAATTTGCAGAGGTGTATTCATGATCCTAATCCATCTCTCTGTATTCCTCTGAAACAAGGTCTACAAAAGCAGAAAAGTAACATTATTTTGACAGAACGCTAGTTAAAGACGCTTGAGGCTAAATTGCAGGTAATGGGTAACGGTACTTGAGATTAAAATAGAGCAGGTATACAGGGAATCCCAGTATAGTGAAGCTAAAAATGAGAAAAGTGAATCCCTATGCTGCCGGCTTTGAATGACCCTGCAACTTCCTTAAGAAGTCAACAGATGGTAACAGAGGAAGAATTAATATAATAGCTTGCAGCAGCTGAGCACTAAACAAGGCAGACTATTATTTCAGTTCGTAGCATACGATGCACGTCTCCGTATGGACTAATATAGCAGTCTGTAGCATTCCTGGCACCTAAAACACCAGACTTATATATCATTCTGTAGCAGCTTAAGGGTTTAATGTCACCACAAGGAATGTGTCAAGATGATCACTTCACCCCACCCCTCCTCCATGTTTGGCCCTGTTTACCTGTTGAAACAATCATTTTTGATAATCAATGACAATATTTGAATACATATATTCCTAAATATTTTCAATTATATGAAACGTTATCAACATGTTATAGGTATTCTTCAAAGATATATTTCTTAATATCCTGGAAACGTCCAGTTCTACTTTTGAACATAAGTGGATGGTAATACAAGCTTTAACTCGGATATGTGCTGATGCTCAATCAGTTGTTGACATGTATGTTAATTATGACTGTGATCTTAGTGCTGCGAATCTTTTTGAAAGGTAACAAAGACGAGTTAATACATTTTTAGTAAAATTCTCTATATGATCCTCGTAATTTTCATTTATATATTTTATGTTTTTATAGACTCGTAAATGATCTCTCAAAGATAGCCCAAGGCAGACAAGCATTGGAATTAGGTGCTACACCAAATCAAGAACTTTCTATGAGAATTCGGGGCCTTGAATGTCTTGTTTCTATATTGAAATGCATGGTTGAATGGAGCAGAGATCTCTATGTTAATCCAAACATGAATGCAAGTTTAGGTGGGTTTTATTATTATTATTAATCCATCATTAGAAAAGAAAATGTGGTAAATCTTTCTTCTCTCACATATATAAAAAAATATATAAATATCTAGTTGTGATGTATTCTATCTATTCCATCCTATTAATAAATTTATTAAATAAAGAGAATTCTTTGTTTCCTCTTCAAACCACTGATGCCGAACTTTGTATAGGTATGTGAAAACTATATAAGTTCTGTCACCCAAATCTGCTGCATAGTTGCCAGATTACTTGTTTAGTAAGTCAAGATACCCAAGTTCAAGTTTTGGCTGATTCAGATAATTTTTCTCAGTTCAAAAATATTTAAAATATGATATATGTATTGTTAAAATAATTATTTCATTTATGCATGCTTGTGTTTGTGTGTGTGTATGTGTTTTGTTACCATAGAAAGTTATATTTCTTGATTATAGTTATTATTATTATCATTGTTTAAATTGTAGGCCTAGAAGGAAAGCCTACTGGTGATGACTCAAGTACTCCCAAAGCAAGTTTGCGTTCGTATGGAAGTGTGAGTTCACTTGGTAGTGAATCTGGTAAGCAAGATGTCCCTCAACAGTTGCAACAGCTGAAACATCAAAAAGAAATTTGGGAAACAGGAATTGAAATGTAATCAATCATATAATTTCCATTAGCTTTTACAATTAGTTGCCTTTATTTTGAAAACGAATGACATAAGTAGTTTTAGTTTAAAACAGGGTTCTTAGGAGTAATTCAATTTGCCAAATTTACCTTGAAATATGTGAGGAGATGGAATGGGTTGTATAAACGGAATATATGCTTAAAATATAACTTATACAGTTTTAATTAAATCAAGGTATTTCTGTACTTACCACTAGAGAATTGCTTGTCCATCTTATATTACTGTAAAGATTTTCTTGCCATTGAAAAGTCTCCTATTAAAATTTTGGTTCCTGGAGTAGTTTTTGTCTGCTGATTTAAATTGATGCCTACCTATTTTTAATCAATTTTTTTTTAGTTACTGTTTCTTTTCTATTTTTTACTGTATGAAACTTTTCCTTGATTTTTCTATTTATAATATTCCATTCTTTCCCCAAAATATGTATTCCTTCAAAATCAATAGTATGTTGCTTTGTGATAGAGGTGCATTTAGAGCTGTTTTATTTTCAATGTTGTGTATACTTTTGTCACACTATTGTATTCTTTTATTTAATAGTTGTGACAATTTCTCTATATACATACTATTAAAACCATTTCAGTTTATTTCGTAAATATTGTAGTTTAATTTTGAAAGCAAAGGATTAATATATATATATATATATATATATATATATATATATATATTAAAAAAATCAAAATCAAATTTAGTGTAATATCAGTTTATTGACTTTATGATAAACTTATTTTTATTTTTATTGTATTAAATTCATTTTTAATACTCTTAGTGAAAATTTAAGTGCCTGAAGAGCTGGCTTATTAAAAGGAAACATGTATGCAAACATATTGATATAGTGATTTCAAGAAGAAGATTTTTATTTACTGAGCCTGCTGACAAATTTAGAAGATTTTGTCAAATAGTTGATGCAAAACTTATAGAAGAAAAATAATTGCTACTTCTATTACTTATAATCCACCTATTTTGCTTTAGCAGCACAAAGTGCATGATAATTTAATATTTTAACTTATTATCAAGACTTATATGGGATTACCACAAATAAAATATAATTAAGCATCTATACAATTTATTTTTCTTTTAAAGGTTCAACAGGAGTGGGAAGAAGGGTATTGTTTTTCTTCAAGAACAAGGAGTTTTAGGGAAAACTACCTCTGAAGTAGCTGAATGGCTTCTCACTGAAGAGAGGTTGGATAAGACTAGCATAGGAGATCTTTTAGGAGACAATACTGATTTTGCCAAAGAGGTATGTAAACTAGATATAAATTTGCGATAAATATTTGACATGTTTGTTAAATGACATAAATGTATTACAGTAGTTGATGTTTTTTTTTCTTATTTTCAGGTCATGTACAGTTATGTTGACCAGATGAACTTCAGTGGGAAAGACTTAGTATCTGCTCTCAGACAATTCCTCCAAGGTTTCAGACTACCCGGTGAAGCCCAAAAAATTGACAGGCTTATGGAAAAATTTGCAAGTAGATATTGTGAATGCAATCCAAAGTCAGTCTATTTATAATATTTACTAATCAATATCAATACAGAATAACTTATTTATTTTTTATTTCATTTTGTTAGCAATGGACTTTTCGCAAGTGCTGATACAGCATATGTCCTTGCTTACTCTATTATAATGTTAACAACGGATCTCCACTCACCACAAGTAAAGCATAAGATGACAAAAGAGCAGTATATAAAACTTAATAGAGGTATTTCAGAAGGTGAAGAGCTCCCGGAAGAATACCTGAGTAAAATTTATGATGAAATAGCTGGACACGAAATAAAGATGAAAGCTACAAATAAACCAGGAAAGCAAGGTAATTATGAGTATTTTTATCGCTATGTTACAGATTAAATATACTTTTAAACATAAGTGCATATAGGAAAGGCTGAATATCCTTCTGAAATTGTGTATACAATATGTATTTAGGTATGTGCATTAAAAAGCTGTTTAAAGCTATTGATTTTTCTTTTGAGGGCAATGACTCTTAACAATGGAATTCAGGGCTCTCTTTGGGAGAGTAGAACATGAAATAAGTTCCACACAAAATTTGTTGTGCGAGATGCATTATTTCTCATTTTTTAAAAGGCCTGGCTTGTTTCACAAAAGCCAAAAATGTTGTTGATTTGCATCCTTACTGTATGTGAATGATATTCCTTCCACAAAATATTATTAACTCAAAATAAGTTGAATTCTGCTAGCTTAATGATTAGCAAATGTGGCTGGAATCCAAGGCCTAATGATTTTTGGTTCAAAATTCTATTGTACATTGATTTGTTTATTATGATGAAGCATTAACTTTAATTATCCCTAGAGGTTTCTTGATGATAAGTTCCTCTTATATCGAGATAATGCAATGGTGCTTTCAAATCTTCAACTATGTCAGTCATTGTAATTGATTTCTTTTTACATTGTGGCTTTGAAAGTCATAATATCTTTATAATCCCACCACACTGAAAGGATAGCTATGTCAGGATTAAGCCCTTTCACTTCATTCATATTCATTGGAACCAGCAATGTGTCACTTCAAAATAGATAATTTTCCCCACCTTTATTGATCATTCAAGGACATTTATTAACACAATATGAAATGTATTTCTTTTGTGGTTATGAGAAGCACAAAAGAGAGTTAAACTTCTTTACATGTTGATGATGATGATGGTAGTGAAATGATTTTATCTAATGTTTCTTTCATGCTATATAGCATTGTTTTAATTTTATGAAGTACTTAATTTGCTTCTCATTACTTTAATGGCTTCTTAGTTCAAGTTGTTACCATTATTGGTAGAAAGGTTTTGCAGAAATTTGTTACACTCCATTCATGTATGTGTGTGCGACTGTCTGCATGACTGTCCGTATGCTTGAATGTATTTATATTGTGTATTGTATGTGTATATAATTATATTTTTTGTTTCTGCTGCCAATTAAGGAAAACAAGGTAATGCTAATTATTTTTTTGCTTGGTTGTGGTCCTCATGATTTTTGTTGTTCACTTGGACTGCAAGCTTAGCAGTTATTATTCAGTGATTGTGTGTGGGTTTTTACAGTTCTAAGACTGGCATTTAATATAACTCAATTAGTCCATTATAAGACATGCTACTAGAAATTAAAAATATTTTCTCAAACTTGATATTATTTGGATTATTTAAATTAATTTTTAATTTCACTTAATTTACTTTTCGTCAATCTTTATTTTTTAATATTTTATTTTACTATTTGCAAACAAAAATGCTTGATGCTTTAAATCAATTTTTTAGGAATCCATTTTTCCATCTTCTCCTATTTTTATCTCAATGGACTCTGTACTGTACACTATAGCCGGTGACATTTTCAGTTTTAAATGCTTTTGATGAATGTAAATCAATCAGGAGAATGAGGGGAAATATATTGTTTTCAGTTCTATTTATAGTGGTTTAACATTTATGTCGTTGTATTCAAAGCTAAGCAACATTATTAGTTTGACGAATACAACTTGAACCAACCAAGCTTGCAGCAACTGATAGAGATGGCAGGGATTGACAAAATATCTGCCATAAAACATTTTATCCTTTAGTTTATTAACTTTCATGCCTTTTGGAGTATTTTCTTTATTCATTTTTTGTTTTGTATATTTAGCTTTGAAAATTTTCTCTTTCTAATTATTAAACTTTCAGTTATTGCTAATGAAAAGAAAAGAAAACTTCTTTGGAATATGGAAATGGAAGCTATATCTACTGCTGCTAAAAACTTGATGGAGTCAGTTTCCCATGTGCAGGCACCATTTACATCTGCTAAGCATCTTGAACATGTGAATCCAATGTTTAAGGTGAATAACCTTGAGAAATAATTAATTAAATTTTATATTAGTATTCTTAATAACTTAAATTGTTTAAGTTGGTTAAATAATTTTCTAGATGTCATGGACACCCTTTTTAGCTGCATTTTCAGTTGGCCTTCAAGATTGTGATGATCCTGAAATTGCTGCTCTCTGCCTGGATGGGATTAGATGTGCTATCAGAATTGCTGCTATATTCCATATGTCTGTATGTTCAATTTTTTATATGTGTGAATTCTTGGAGATATTTCTATTTATTTTATATATATTCATGTTTATTTATTTTGCAAAAAAAAAAAAAAAATCAAGCAGTGGTGATGTTAAGTGCTAAATCTCAGGTTCAGCTCTTAAAATTTTGCTGTACCCTCTTTTACCTATGCCAACTCTACATTAGACATAATTGTAATTTTTTAGAAATCTCACTTTCTGAATTACTCTTTAGTTATATCTCAACTTTGCCTTGTATAAATAATGAAATAGAACTAAATTCTTAGGCTTAAATGTTTTTTAGAAGCCCTACCTAATTCATTTTTTTTTTTTTTAAGAAGTTGTTTCTGAGCACTCCTTATGAAATATCTGATCTTTACGTAACTATCTATTTCATTCCTTATTATATGCTAATTGAGGTTGAAAAGCAAGAAGGAACTAAATTACAGTTGTATGGTCTGTTCTCAAGTGAAAGTATTATACATTACTAACATTCCCTTGTACATTAATTTTACAATGTAGTCTGCCAAATAGGCTGTTCCTGAAAAAAAACAAGTTAAAATTTCCAGAGAATATTAATTTTATATAGTAACAAAAAATATTTTAAATAATTAATTAGTTAATTAAACTGTGTGTAGTAATAACCTCTGAAGAAACTGTCTTTTGCATGTAGCTTCTGTTTATGGGATATGCTGTCAACATATACTCTCGTATTTATATGACAGTTATTTATCCAAAGGGGGGCTCAGGTTAACCATGTGAGTTAAAGCGTTGCCTTTAATCTCACATGGTAATCCTAGAGTGGCAAGTTCGATTCTTGCCTGGGCAAAGGAAATTATTTAGTGACGAAATTCATTAAATGACATCCTAAGTCCCACCCTGGCTAGAAAAGGGTGGTAACCTGTAGATAACCCGTTCCTATTAGCCTGAGTTGCAAAAAGTGGACGTTAATAAATAATAATAATAATAATAATTTATCCAATGTTTACTACTTCTTTTTCCAAGTAATTGGTGCTTCAATAAAAAAAGTAAAAACTAAGTAAACTATTAGTCTGAAGATATATATCTTTGTCCTTCCTTAAAAACATCCATACATTTTTACTAAATGTTTTAGTCAATAATCAAGCAATGTATGAAATGTATTTTATAATATTATAGTTTATGTATTATTATTAAACAACCTACATTATAATATTTTACAATACTGTTTCAGCTTGAACGAGATGCATATGTACAGGCGTTAGCTCGTTTCACTCTTCTCACAGCTAATTCACCTATTACTGAAATGAAAGCTAAAAACATTAATACCATAAAAACACTTATTACAGTTGCTCATACTGATGGTAAGGTCCTTAATTACTTATGTTTCTTTATTTTAAAAGTTCTGAAATATTACTTTAAAGTGCTATTTTTTCTCAGAAAATTTCATTATTGTGGATTTTTAGTGTAAATATTTTTAAGGTTATAGATTTCTACAAATTAGGAGAAGCAATGTTTCTTAATTAATCACTTAGATATTTTTTTAAACTTTATTCATTACACTTACTATGACAGACTGTTTTTCTGTTTAAAAAGTCTTAAAAGAATCAAATACATGTCAAGTATTGGCAAGTGGGGTTATTTCAAAGTTTGAAAATTCAAAATATTTCTGATATTTTGAGATATTTGGATTTTTTTTAAATTGTCAGCCTCCACCAAACTCCCTTTTAGTCATTGCATGTTAACAATAAGCCAATATAAAATTTCAAGCATCAATACAAAAAATTGGCATCATCAATTTAGATTTTATGTTCTTGACAGGAAAATTTTTATTCAATCTATACTATAATTGATATTTAACCATTTTATTCAACACTAAACACATCATATTTGTTAATGCCTAAAATGGAATCTGGAATATGGGGGTTTAGAGAGAGGAATTTGAAATTCAATGTAGCTTAGTAATTATGAGTCGGATTGAAAAGTGTTATAGAACCAATCTTGTTAAATTATTACAAGATTCTCGGCAATTGTTGTTCTATACGTTTTCTCATAATTAAAATATTAAGCGAGTTATTTATACTTTCTTGTTTAAAGACTTCATTAAATCCCAACTTCCTACTCATCAGATTTTTACTCAGGAATAAAGAATATATGGTGCGATGAGATAAAAAGCATGCTGTCCAGCGCGTTAGCTTATTGTGAAAGAATAGCCTATATATGGAAGTAATAACCTATTCACTTAACCAATTGTTTGGTGGGAGGTCATTCCATGGACCTTCTTCCATATGATTGGTTAAGTAAAACCTGCTTAGTTTATGCAGCCCCTGTGTAATGAACTTTTTCTATTATTTGAATTAGTAGTGAAATATCTTACTATCACAAAATCAATAAGAGATAAGACAAATTCGGTGTTTCTAATAAAAAAAAAATAAAAAGCATGGTTTAGTATGTTCTTTTTAATTTCAGTTAGTTCATGCTTTGAAAGTTGAATAAAAAATAAATAAATGCTCATTTCACCAAAAATGTTTCTCTTCACCAAAGTAGAACCTTCTTTCTTAGATGCTCAAGGGTGAGGGGATACTATTTCTTATACTTTGTGTGATTCATTAAAAACTCTTGAGCATCAATTTTATATGACTAAACTTCTATGTCTCTAGGTAATTACCTGGGAAGCTCATGGTTAGATATTGTAAAATGTATTTCACAACTCGAATTGGCACAGATGGTTGGCACCTCTATCAGACCTCAGTATTTTGCTAACAACAAAACTGCTGATGTACTTGCGATGAAATTGAATCTGACATCACTTGATCGTAAGTTCCTATATGAATTTTTTTTTTCAATCAAAGGACAATTTTTATAATAATTGAAGTAGTTTTAAAGGAGTTTTATTTCTTTTAAAAAAACTAATATTATTTTTTTGTATTTATTTATTTTTTTAGCAAGTGTAAAAGAATCAATTGGTGAAACCAGTTCTCAGTCAGTTGTTGTGGCTGTTGATCGTATCTTCACAGGCTCAATGAGGCTTGACGGTGATGCTATTGTGGATTTTGTTAAAGCTTTATGCCAGGTACTTCAAAAATTCAATTTTTTAAAAGATATTTATTTTGTTAATATTCCTAATGAAATAAATACGGAAATCTTTGGACTAGAAATCCATTCCATTTTACATTTTTTAGTGTCATTAATGACCCACTATAAATTTTCCTTGGTGGTATTTTAGCAGATTTCCCTTAAGGGATAATCGACTATTGAGGATGTACTCTTAAACGATTTTCAAAAAGTTTCTTCAAATGTCCATCAATCATATTTATGAGAGGATAAAATTGAGTTCCGTTCATAATTATATACAGAGTCTACCAATGAAACTGTATGATAAAATAAAATAATTGGTTGTTCGGAAAAAAAAAAATTAATATTTTCTTACCACATAATTAAAAGTACAAGCGTGACTGTTATGGAAACAATAAGAAAAAACATTATTTTTTTAAAATTATCTCTGACAACTATGTCTGAAGGCCACTTAAATCATCATATTTCATTCAGCAGTTGCAATTTTTGTTATATCATTACCAAACTTGATATATAAAGTGTTTCATGTAAAAGTAAAGATCAAGTTTGTTAACAGCTGAAATTAAAGGTTTGGGGGTATAGAAAATTGGAAATTCAAAGCGCATCTGTTACTATTAGTCAGATTGAAAAATCATACGTAACCAATCTTGTAGATTTGATCTTTTATACACAATATACAGTGTTGTTCTATACACCTTTTATCTATCTTAAATGTTATCCACGATTATTGAATTTTTTATTTTTCAGAATTTTTATTTCTTTTTACTATATTAGCAGATTTTATTTTTTGACTCAAAAAAGTTTATTTGATCTATACCATACTCAATATTTGACCATCCCACTCAACACCAAAGATTTGTTAATGACTGATATCAGACCAGGAATAGCATAGGAAGGGGGGGGGGGTTTAGAGGAGGGAATTTGAAAATTCCAAATACCTCAGTTATTATGAGTCAGATCGAAAAATGTTATAAAACCAATCTTGTTGAACTATTGATGCTCTACTATTATTATCCATTGAATTAAAAAATGATTACAAATCTTGTTGATACAGTAATTCCATTTGATTGTAGTTCTCAATATCTAAGGAGTTATTCCTATCTTAGATTTTTTAGCCATTAATAAACTCCTATTCCTGGTTTTAAAGCTGTTGTGTCACTAAACATCTCATGTCCTGTTAAATTTGTATCGTATTTGTATAGAATCCTTATTAATAAAGAAATAGATTATTGGATGTGGGATGAGATCACATTTCAACTCACGAGAAATCTGCTTAGTATTAATTCACTATTAATGATATTTTTTTCTTTAAGGTTTGTACAGAGGAGTTAAACCATCCCAATGGGCCACGAATGTTTTCTCTCCAAAAGCTTGTTGAAATATCATATTACAATATGGGACGTATTAGGCTACAATGGTCTCGCATTTGGCAGGTAATATCTTCATAGTTCATTAGCTATTAGTTCATTTCACAGGTTTTAAGATGGAAACCTCTGCTTATGAGGTGGGAAATATGACATCATCCTTTGTAATAAGTAGGGACTATATCATGCTCTATAACAATAGTTTCTGTTATTAGAGAGCACAGATTTGAATATAAATGTCCACAAAAAAAATTAATTTAAATTATGGTTGATTTTCATTTTTTTTAATTGAATGAATGATTTTATTTGTATTCAAAACTCTGTACATTATATTGTAAAATCATTGTCATTGTAAATTTTTAAAATGTATACTGTTCCGTAAAATACTTCAAAAATAGTAGTAATAACAGTAATTACTTTTCACACCGTCACAGAAATTTTGTTATTAATTATAAATGATTGGATCATGAATCATTACCATTGATATAAGATTTTATCTTCACTCATTTATTACATGTTTCGCCTCATTCTATTATTTAATAAAGGCAACTTACAAACTGATTTTAGCAGATTTCCCTTAAGGGAAATCAGCTATTGAGGTTGTACTCATGTCGGAATTTTTGACATTTTTTTTCAAATGTCCATCGATCCTACCTAGTAGATGACGAAAATGAGGTCCGTTCAAAACTGTATATATATATATATATATATATATATATATATATGTCTGTTACCGCTCTAGCGGTCGCAATTTTTGTTTGATCCTTACCAAACTTCATATTTAAGCGTTTTATGTAAAAATAAAGATCAAGTTCGTTAACGGCTGAAATCGGACCAGTGAAAGGGGGGGGTTTAGAGGGGAGGATTTTCGAAAATTCAAAATATCCCCGTTACTATACGTCGGATCGAAAAATTGTACAGAATCAATCTTATTACAAATTAAATTTACTATAAATATTGTTATATACATTTATTCTCTATCTTGAATATTAACCAAGATATTTGCATTTGTATTCTGTGTGTTGTCGCCAGGATTCGGCTATGTTCGAACTTTCCACCGAGAGCTCTGGCGGCCGTTTCCTTAACTATTCGTCCCTCGTGAATAGGTTTAGAGGTTTCTTACTAGTACAGTTGTTATTAGGCAGATTTCTCTACTGTATAACTTCGCGTGGGAAATCTGCTTAGTTTACGCAGCTCCTTCGTGACGGACTTTTTTTGATAGCTGTGTGGCTCAAACTGCCTGGTGTAAGTTTTTGAGTTTGAGGTACCCTTTTGTCCCTCATTGTCACTGTTTGCTTTGAAAAATTGTCAAATTTGAGGTACTTCCCACTCCCAGCAAGATAAGCCCTTCCGTAATTTTTTGTCCCAAACCTCCCCTGCAACACATTAAATCAGTATTTCTCTGGCCGTTTTGAGTATCACTTTACAAATACTCTTGGATACATCCCTGTTCATTCAGTACCTTAAACTTCAATAACCACTGTCTGCCGTCCCGACAAGTGACGATCCTGAAAAGTATACTTTTTTTGCGCTCGCTGTGATAAGCCTCTGACATCATGTTGTTTTTACGTTTCCATGCATAATTTTTCAGCTGGAGTCAACAGTACAGATAGATACCCACCTTTCAAAATTGAGCCTACTAAAACTCCCCTTTTTCTGCTTCTCTCCCTGCTCTACCCGTAGCCTACACCATTGGCGATTTCAACCTCTTCACCGACAGGTTGCTCTCTAAAGACTGCAGTTTATAATGAATGTGTACGTGTGTGTGTGTTGCTTTGGTGGTTAAGCATGTCATCTAAATAAATCTGTTTAAAGCAGTGAGAGGTTTACATTTTCAACCTCTGTTATTTATTGCCCAAATTTTCTTTAATCTGATTGAATATTGAAATTGTTAAATTTTGTTTTTTTATACTTATTTATTTGCATTATTATTGTTGAGCATTTTGAATTATTTAAATTATTGATTTAGAGCCGTTTGGAAAAATGTGTAATGCACATTGTATTAGATAATCACAGAACTATTACGACTTCTTTTCCTTCTCTGTTTTTTCAACTTTTTTATTTGCAAAAACTTTTAGTTACTTATTTTTATGTATATTATATTTTTACTTATTGAAATTGTGGCCATTTTTATATGAAATCGATTACCTAATTCCCCTACTAACAAAATTAATTTTAAACTGTTTATTATGATGTATATCTTTCAGGGCGCACATTCATTACATAAAAATGATTTCATAATTGATTAATTCTTTTTAATCCAATTTTATGTCATTCTCTTCTCTTTTTTAAAAAGCTTTTTTAATTATTTATTTTTTTGTCAGATAGGTAGTTCAAATATTTTTTTTTTTTTTTCTTTTTGGATGATGTGACATATAAACTAATTTCTTACCTAACCCAATGGGGAGCGTTTTTATTTTTTGTTGATAAACTTCAGACATGTAATGAAAAGAATAATAAATCTGCAAAATACATATATAATTAATAATCAGTAATTGTGAAGGGGGAGCCTTAGTCATCGCTTCACCACTTGGTGATGCCAAAGGCATCACTTGTGAAAAGGGAGTCTAGGGGGTCTAGCCCCCTTGCTGGCGTTAGCTAGTGTGCGTGCTTAAAAGTACTACAATACATACAAAAGGCAAGCAGTTTCACTTGTTAAACAATCTGAATCGTTCCAACACTAAGCTTCCATATTAAACTTGAGAACCAGAAGTTAGAAAAGAAGTAGAGAAAAGTTATCCAATGAGAAATGAATTACTCTTAATTTGAGCACACTGTAACAGGTCTTTCTTGGAAAAGCCTTTGTTTTAAGTTTTACTTTGTCACACAAACTAAGGAACTGTTCTTACTACATTACCAGCATACATGCCTTAATTAAACGAGTATAAATAAAAAGTGCAATACTAATGATTTGCTTTTTAAATTATCCTTGCTACATTTCCAAACAATTTTTTGTAAATTAACACATCCATATTGAATTTCTCTTCACATGAATTGTTATTTTAACATATTTTTCAAATTCTTAATTGTACTGTCATAGTTGGATTACAATTTGTTTCAAGCTGCCAGATTTTGGTCTTCTGTGCTGGGTAGTGGAGAAAGTTTTCATATTTAAAATCTTCTCCAAAAAAGGGAAGTCGCAAATTTATAGAATTCTAGCAGTGTAGTATATCTAGTGGAAGAAGTACATTCATTAATCTTTGCCTATATCCATTTATTTCAATATATCATTCCAGCTAATATTTTTTTAGGTTCCTTCATATTACAATATTGGTTACAATCTTCAAGATCTCAATTTGTAATAGTATACCACTATTTCCTTCCTCTTAAATTTCCTTTATTGCTATGATTGACGTAAAAACGTTAGCTTTTCCCTCCCACCTCCTCATACTGCACGTTTAAAGAATATCTGTATCAAAGATTTAAAAAGTCTTCTTTCTTTCTAAAAGTTTCTTCACATTCTCATTATTGATTTTTTTTATATACAACTACTTGTAAATCTTTATTTTCTTGCAACCTTTATAATACTAATATTAGTAAATTGTTCTTCTTTAAAATCTCTATAATATAAAACATTTTTCTCTTACCAGGTTCTTGGAGAGTTATTTAACACAGTTGGGTGTTCACACTCTGAAGACATTGCTATATTTGCAATAGATTCTTTGAGGCAGTTATCAATGAAATTCATAGAAAAAGGAGAATTTCCGAATTTTAGATTCCAAAAGGATTTTCTTAGGCCTTTTGAACATATAATGAAGAAGAACACGTAAGTTAAATTCACTCTTTTATATTTTAGTTACCTTTTTGAAGTGGTAATTATCTGGTACAATTTTCTTGGGTACAATTTCGTATCTTACAAGCGTGATGTGGCTCAAAAACTCTTGCTAGTTGGCCAATTATTCCTGAACAAGAATTTATATTATTATCCTAATCCTCTAATTTTTTTTTTTTAAGTTTACGGAATGCAAATGTCCACAGTTCAAGTTCGGATGATTAAGAATTCTTTTGGAATTGGTTAGATATCTCTTGGGCTACTGCTACTTTGGCCATCCTTAACTTTTTTTTCTTTCAATATTTCTAATTGGAATATTGATACAAAACTCAAAGATAATAATAATAAAGTTGTATAACATTATGTTTGTAAAATAGATGAAATTGTGAACTCAACCTAATGTTTTTTCTATTTCTATTTACATTTTTTTTTTAAAATTTAATATTCAAATTTTCCATCCCATGCATTACAATTTTATAGGTTACCAATTGTTGACTTCTTTGTGGTTGTGAAGCAATCAATTTTCTTTAGAGTTACTTATGCTCTGTATGCATAAAATATTCTTACTTTTATTTTGAATGCATTCCAAAGTTTTTTTATTTCTTAGTTTTTTGCTATTTATTTAATTTTAAAATAATATGAAAATTAAAATTATTCTGCAATCTTATAATTGTTATATAAGTATTTAATAATTTACATTCTTTAGAAATCCAACAATACGTGACATGGTTGTACGTTGTATTGCCCAGATGGTCAACTCCCAGGCTCATAATATTAAATCTGGCTGGAAAAATATATTTAGTGTGTTCCACCTTGCTGCATGTGATCAAGAGCAATCTATTGTTGAGATGGCTTTTCATACAACAGCTCATATAATAAGTAAGTACATTAATCATAAATTTCTTTTTTATGGTCTGATTTTCTTTTTATTTATCATTTTAGCAGATTTACCTTAAGGGAAATCAGATATTGAGGTTGTACTCATGACGCAATTTTTCTTCAAATGTCCATTGATCCTACCCAGGAGATGACGAAAATGAGGTCCGTTCAAAACTGTATGTGTGTATATATATATATATATATATATATATATATATATATATATATATATTTGTCTGTTACCGCTCTAGCGGTCGCAAATTTTGCCTTATCGTTACCAAACTTGATATATAATCGTTTTATACAAAAAGAAAGATCAAGTTCGTTAATGGCTGAAATCGGACCAGGGGGAGGGGGGTTTAGAGGGGGAGAATTTCCAAAATTCTTAATATCTCCGTTATTATGCGTCGGATCGAAAAATTGTATAGAACCAATCTTATTGCAAATGTAATGTTCTATAAATGTTATTATGTACATTTTTTCACTATCTTGATTATTTACTGAGATATTTGCATTTTTTAGTTTTCGGTCTTCAGTAAAGCCCCACTCCTACTCATCTCATATTTTCAATATTCTATTATGTTATGAAGCACTTTATTTGAAGCTTAAATACCAAATATTGTTCTCATTGAACTTTTGAGTTTTGAGATAAATGCAAATACGTGGCGCACGTGGGAAATCTGCTTAGTTAACGCAGCCCCTGCGTGACGGACTTTATTATTATAGTATGATGTAGGAATTGATAGTAATTTTTCAAATATTTGAATGGTATATACCTGACCATAAAATTCACCATTGAAGAAGATGAAAATTTCCACTCCAAGGATCTCATTATCATTGGAATGGGAGAAGCTCATAGTCATTAGAGCAACAACTGAAGTTCTATTTTTTTGATTCATTCTATTCCTAAGCACAAAAAATTGATCTGCACTTCTGAATCAATTGTACAGTTTTGCTGTGCAGTGATGCAGCTTAGAATTAGAAAAAAAATAAGGTTGGTAAATGAGTGCATTCTATATGAATGTATATGAACTTCGGTTACTGCGTTACTAGGAGTCCCCCAGAAAAATACAACGAGAGAGAAAACCATGGGAATACTCACCAGCCAAAGGAATAAAAGTAGAACAAAGAATGAGCGACAGTCATGGGATGTGGAGTGTCAGCTAAAAGATAAAAATTTTAAATGAGGCTGAGAATAAGTGGAATTGTATAAATTTGGTTGATGAAGAAGAATCCAGTGCTCTGGGAAGGATAAGATACAATAATGAAACACAAAAGGATGCCACTAAATAACTGTTCTTAGAATATAGGAAACTTAAGTGAAAACTAGGCCAATATTCTAACTCTTGGGGGAGAAGCATGTAAAAAAGTGTGAAGAATGAAACTTTATAAAAAAGGCTCACAAAAGTGAGGTGAGGCATTCAAGTAGGTTGTTCTGGAAGACAACTGTAGGGTGAAGGTCAGCTAATTGAACATCATATCACGACACCTAATCAAAAATTTGGGGGAAGCCCAGTTGTGGTGGAAAATTCAAATATTTAAAAGATTCAACTTAAACAGTATATAAATATTATACATACATATAATATTTTTTTATACACATAGTTGACTAGTATTTCAAGGTTCTTTCTTTCTCCAATTACTGATTCCATTCATCCTTATAATGAAATGTTACATTAGTACAATTTATTCTTAAAAGAGTATTACCAGTATTGGTTATTAGAGGATTCAAGAATACTATAAGGAAATATTACCAGCTCTTAAAAGTTTCATTATTTATATTATTTTATTTTTTTTCCAGAACATCTGTATGCTGAGCATTTTAGTGTGATGCTTGATAGTTTTCAAGACGCCGTTAAATGTCTGTCAGAGTTTGCTTGTAATGCAAGTTTCCCAGATACAAGTATGGAAGCCATTAGACTGATTCGGTCCTGTGCTGATTGTGTTCACGACAAACCGAATGTGAGTATCCTTTGTGTTATTACCTCTTCCCTTCATGATGTTTAAGCAACCGAGCATAACATTGATCTATATCACCCCTTGACTACTGACTGGCATGATAGTATAGACAGATTAAAATTTCACAGGGACAGATTTAAAATGCTGGAAAAGACTTTCTTTTCTTTTTTTTAGAGAAAACGAGTGTATGAAAATCTCATATAGGATTGATGTTATTAAGAATGTAAGGCAAGGAAAGGAAGGCTAGGAGGCCAAGAGTACTATTTAACTCCTAAATGGCAATCTGTGGTTTCAAAACTAATCCTGGCCCATTTAGTTTCCCTATCTAATTACCATTTACAATAGGCTCTCACAACATGCGACAGTTTTGTGCAAGGAGCACACAATTTAGGCTCTGTTAATGAGGGGAAGGAAAAGTATATGAGATCGTCTGGACAGACCAGTGGCAGAGGGTTCTGTCATTTCCTACTTGTGCAACAATATAATATCTGGGAGGGATAGTAACAGAGAGCTTGCCAGGTGTTCGTGATCATCAGCCAGCGACGACGGTCTTCCACAGCAGTGTTTGTTGGAAGTACACGACGGTGGTTGTTTCTCTCTCCACGGCGGTCTTCACTAGTTTGTATGACAACAATAATACAGAAGTTGATATTCGAGTGAGAATGCTTACAAGACCAGAGGCTTCTATGCCCTTTTGAAAGCTTTCTAATTCAAGAATCTCTCCCCTAACCCTACTGATATACAAAACAGTGGTCAGATCTGTAGTCTTGTATGGCAGTGAAATGTGGATTATTGCAAGAAATAACACAGGAGTATGCTATTATTCTGGGAAAGAAGAGCACTGTAAAAAATATTTAGAGCTATCCAGGATGCAGCACAGATGGAACACCAGAAGCATTGCCAAACATATGGAATTGTATAGCGAACCTGTGCTATCAATAGGGCTGGCTGTACGGTGGCTGGAACATCTTGAGAGAATAAAACCTGTCAGACTACCCAATGAAATGCTCTGATATACACCAGGAAGAAGTGAAAAAGGAGGTAGGCCTAAGGCAGGTGGTTCAATGTCTTGGAGGAGAATATATGGAGGTCGGACTCTGTCATTGGAAAATTCTTGCTGAGAATGGCCAGGAATGGTCAACAATGGTTTTGACAGTGGCTCATGTTCTTCAAGGAGTGTAGCACTTGACAGATCCAAATAGAAGGAAATATTGAATGTCTGCTATGTACTCTAAATTAATTTATTTTCTTCTAACCTGAAATGATTTTTTAATCAGAAGATCATTAATATATGTAATCATTATGAGATTTTGAATTATGGCTCTTTATTAGAGTGTTCTGTGTAATCAGTATTTTTGTATTTTAGGTTGTATCTGAACATTGGGAAGATACTGAGGATGGCCCATGGGTCCGCGGATGGTTTCCTCTTCTTTTTGAACTGTCTTGCATTGTCTCAAGGTGTAAACTGGATGTCAGAACCAGGGCATTAACAGTCCTTTTTGATATTGTAAAAACCCATGGTGATTCATTCAAACCTCATTGGTGGTCAGACCTCTTTCAAGTTCTATTCAGGATATTTGATAATATGAAACATCCAGAGTTACAGGCTGATGTAAGTAAATTACTTTTACTTTCTCAAAAGTTTTTAAGATTTTATGCACTGGCTTATGGAAAATAGTTAAAACATAGTATTTTGATTTCAAATCTAATATATAGATCATTATTTGGTTTGGAAAGTTTTTTTGTTTTTTTTTAAACAATAGTGCTGGGAGTGAAGTTTTTTGAGACCAAAGTATTTAGACCACCTTTGGCTGTCCATGTTTCACTATTAATTTTTCCTTTAGAAGGTTTGACATTTTTAAGTAGTTTGGTGGTTACTTTCCATTTACATTTTCTGGAATTCCAAGTGCCTAAGATTTAAATAATAAACGTGTGTGTTTGGTAATCTGTAGTTGGAATTATAAGTGTTTTAGGAAAGAACATCTTTATACATTTTAATTGAAATAAAATCCTTAGCCCTAATTGTTATAATGTTAATCATTATAATTACTAAGAACAAATAATGTTCAGATAAATTCAAATTTATGATCAATAACTACTTACTAGACCTTACAACAACTATTTTACATGAAAGTAAACAAATGTGTTGTCACTATATCAGCTAAGATAGAGCCATTCCTAAGTCCGTAAAGCCTCTATTGTGGCTTGAAAGGGGGTGCACTCTGGTTATTAAGCATTTTTTAAACTACTCCTTGACCACTTAGATATCATGAGCTGTATTCACATACTATCTGGCATAACGGGGGTTAGACCCAGACAGACCAGCAAGCCTGTCTCATAAATCTTGTTACTCTTATCTCATGAGCCTTCGCAGAGTCATTATTAAAATGGTGAAGAGGAGAAATATATGTTATAAATCTGTCACTTATAGAGTGTTGCCTAATGCAGATTTCTGTCGATGGATAATATAATCTAATATACGAATAAAAAAAGTCTGGATTTTTTTGATGGTTCAAAATGCTGAAATGAAAGAGACAAGAAAATTGATTATGAAACTGGGCAAGGAATCCTGAAGCTAATGGTTATAACATACTATAACATCAATGTGAATATTTTCGACAAAACAGGCTTAGTTGTCAGTAGTCTACTATCATTAAGAAAAAATAAAAAGTGTTGGAAAATACTATTTTTTCAATGTATTTATCTGTGTATATGTAACAGCCACATCTTGTATAAATTGTGCGTCCACTTTGACTTATTGAAGGACTTGATTGAAATTTATAAAGACTCCTCAGCTCCGAAGAAAACCACAAGATAAGAATTCGAAAAATGTTCAAAATATTACATAATCACTCTAGAAGCTGTTAGCAAGGAGGTGCCAAATCACATGCACAAGGGAGTGGGAGACTTTAAAGAAGACGGCCACTGGCCAGGGTCACTATTCCTTCCCTTACTAGCATCCAAAAGAGGGGGATTTTGAAAACTCAGAATAACTTCATCATTATGAGACAGATCGGAAAATGTATATGACATCATAAATTTAACTTCCTATAAATGTTCTATAATTTTTTTTTTTTGTATCTTAAATGTTAATGAAAATATTCACATATATTTCAATATCCAGACTTCAGTAAACCCCCCACCTCTATCCATCTAACATCAGAAAATTGAATGAAATGAAACACTGGAATTGTATTTTTACACTTAAAGAATTGTGAAAATATGTATTAATAATAATTTTCTCAAATATGCGTGTGTTATCTAATTGGACATTAAAGGAGGAATACCAACTGAGAGCTAAAACATGAAAATGCATATTGTTGGCAACGCTGTGAAATATGAAACAATCATTGGGCCATTGATGAAATGTAGACATTAAAAAATAAAAAAAACATTCTATTGTGCTATTGTCCATGCCTCTTAAGACAGGTGCTTATGCTTGTGCTTTACGGTGAGGGGAAAGAAGATAACCATAGAGGCTACCTAAACATATCTTATCTGATACTGGGAGGAACAACAGAGAGAGAAAGAGCTTAAGCACCTTTAAGGCTTGGAAGGACCACAATTCTAAAAGTGTAATGTTGCAAATGACTTCTTCACTCATGTATTAATGTCCACTTTGCACCATCAAATTCACATCTTTAATTGGTTCCAATACTCTCTCTCCCCACCCACCCCCTTGATATTATTTCAATGGATTTCCTTCTCCATTCCTGTTTTAGTCTATTATATAATGACATATTTAGATTTGATATAGCAGTATTACTACATATCTCACCTTTTTAAGTTAACAGGTTTTGAAATTAAATGAAGAAACACAGAGAAATTGAGTATGACTCATGTCGGCTAAACATTTCTCTGAGTCATAATATACAATTAACAATTTTATATTTGTAACTGAATTAGCTGTTAATAGTTATGTTTACCATGCTCATGTTATTAGCTTTTTCTTTTTGTATTAAAAATAGCCATGATGCTTTTTATTTAGTACAAATAACCATGAAGATATTTTAACACTAATTGCTTTAGTTGGCTTAAATTGTGCCTAATAGTTGCTTTACTCTCACAAAAAGCTAATATAATATCTTAGCTCTCCTTTCAGGTTTTTGCCTTTTAATTTTTTTTCTTGAAGGTTATTTACCTCTGATAATATTTCTTTACTCTTACTAAGTTAGATTCTAGAATACTTCGGTTACTTTTACAATCAATTTGCTCCTTATTTGGTTGGAATTAATAATTCTTATAGGAATTAATAATTCTGGGGTTTATCTTTAAATATGATTATTATAGTCTACTGGGAGTGATGGTGTTGCTAATAAATGTCATTGGAGTCAAATGAGAAGAAATGAATTTATCAATCACGATACTTATGTAGGAAAAATTAAATTCATTAATCACCACTTTCCTTGAATTGCAACTTCACAAGTCTTCATGTAGGACTAGCCATCCATCCATTCAATATATATCTTTGTTCCTCCCATCCTTCAATAGGCTTTAATTTCTTGGCTCAATTAATGACATTTTTCCAAAAGATAAACCTAAAGATGTTCTAGGTCAAAATTTAGTTTAATATCACTTTGCAGCATTGGCTTTAAATAAAATTTATAGAATTGGTTCGCCACACACAATTTTAGTTTTTTGTAACTTTTGAGGCTTCATACAAGATACAGCTCATATTCGTATCGTATGTAAATTAAGTTAAGAGTAAGGTTTAAATGTTCTGAATGCCTACATTTATTCCTATTTCAAGTCCAATAAATGAATTTATTTATTTCTTTTATTAAAAAGAATATATATTTTTTAAGGGAAAAAGTTTTTGCGTGTGTGTAGTATGTTTGGGTATTTAGAGTATGCACGTCATATTGGTGTAAGTGGATGACTGCACTGTATGTGTATGTTCACGTCTTTTGTAGAACACCATTGCAAGAGCATAACAAGGCAAAAAATAAATATACTAAATTAAAGATTGAATATTGTTTTTCTAAATAATTATTAGTCATATAATCTTAATAATAATGCTTGAAAACCTGTTTGTCACATAAAAATGCTCACCATCAGCCATTATTAACTTTCCCAATGACAAAAATAAATAACTGATAATTTATACAACAATTGCTAGCAGTTGTGCTTCTAATAAATATATGTTTAATTCTAAATTATTATTTTTGGACCAAGCAAAAATGAATAAATACTTGAGACTGGACATAGTCTGCTGGGTTAGCTTGTAGTACTATACAAGAGTTTACTGTCATATGTTTAGGTTTATTTTTCTCATTTATCCTCCCTCCCCCATTTATTTTTAAGTTTCTTTTTCTTTTTCTTTTTTTTTCTGTTCCTTTCCTATGATTATTACTGCACTATTATTTTGCGCAGCCTGGGTCCTCAACTGCGTATGTAGCTCATCCTGTTAATGCTACTGGGGCTGTTCCTACGGTGAGTAAAATGGTGTGTTTTTTAATAAAGCCTTTTTTATAATTCTTTGTGTTTTGGTTTTCTCTTTCAATTCTTTTAAGCTTACTTGCTCTGTCTTTTGTCTTGGAGCATGGTGACATAATTTTAGTTTTAATACTTTAACTTAATAATTTTTATTTATTTTGTCCTATATCTCTGATTGTCTGATACATTATAAAACACCTAGGACACTTTGAAGTTAATCAAGGTAACTAACTGTATTTGTAGATATGCTCTACAGTGTAAGATTTTTATTTTTTGGGTGGATAGAAGTTAAAGGGTCATTATTTTTCTTTCATTAAATTTGTATAGCTCTTTACTGTTTCTCTCGTAGTTTGGAAATTCATTTTATAATAACATTCCTTTGTCAGAAAGTAATCTTAAAATGAACATACTAACATCTTTTGGTATATCATGAAAAGTAAAGCAACTTTCTCGGGGGTTGAGAACCATAGTCAACTACTTAAAAGAGCTAATTTATATTTGATATGCTAATTTATATTTGTCTTTCAAATACAATTTACCTTGCTTTACTTCAAAATGAATCAATGTTCAGAATGCTGGAACTGTCATGTATTTTACTAATATATATACCTGTATTTTTATATTCAATAATTATACTTTGAATGTATTATGAATTTGTGCTCTCTGTGTTTATTTTTGATTGCATATCAGTGTTAACTACTTTTCAGAAATGCTTATTTTTTTGCATTATAAATAGTTATTCTTTCCACTGAAATATTATGTTTCTTCAAGTACATTCATAATTGTTTATCAATCTATAGACAACCTCTTGTAATTGATGTACATGGAATAATATAATTGTTAAAATGGAACAAAAAAAAATGGATTCAATTTGAGACTAATTTTACAGGTATATTATTATTTATAATAACATATTGTTAACAAACATACTCAACCTTTGATGTTTGATGTAAAATTATTTGATATGTATGGTTGAAACCTTGCTCTCTATACAATACAAGTATATGTAGAGATGAAGGAAACTGTACATTCATTTTTCTTCTTCATATTACAAGAATATGGCGAGATGATGGATCTTATCACAAAACTTTAATCTTTTAATTTCACATTCAAAGATACTATGATTGGTACTAAATACCTTTCAAGGTCTGAGGAAAGTAAAAGTAATAATAAATAAATAACTGGTAATTTACTTTTGAATGGATATAAAATATCTGTATGAGGGAAATATAAGCAAAGAATAAATATCTACTGCTTATAAAAAAAACTTAAGAGTCCTAACTTATCAGAAATATTGATTTCTAATGATGGTTTGTTCATAGCATTTAATTTAACTTATGTTTGAAATTTTTATCTTTCCGAACAAAACCCACCGAATGATTTATAAAGGGACAAAAACAACTACTCTATATATTAAAGCAATGAATTGCACTTATAAGGAAAATAAATTCAGCCTCATTACAGTTCTCAACCAAATCTGGCCTAATTTAGGTTTTAATAAAAGTCCGAAATTGGGTTTTGTTGGCATGTCGGGATATTGTCAGAGTTCTCTTGTGGAAGTAATTAATTTTTACTTCTTTATATGAAGTAAAGGAAATGTTATTATAATTGGAAAAATTTTTGGTTTTAGATTTAAACGGAATTATCTGTTTTCACCCTTCCTAAACCCATTTTACTTGTTTCAGCATGACTTATGTACATATTTCACATTTCACAAAAACAGCTAGTCTTAGAATGTTGAAATTTCTTATTTGGGATTTTTTAAAGGTCTAGTTGTTCACCTGCTCTTTTAATCAAAATCCACAAGAAGATATTGAGGGTTTAAAACAGGATGGAAATAAAGATACCAAATTTCTTCATACGTGACAGACATTCTGGATCCAGAATTGAAGTTTATTTTTGAAAGTGCGTGAGGCCCCCCCCCTACCCTCCAATAACACAAATTATTAGGGAAATATGGAGGGCTCATTATCATTGAGATTAAAGCATAGTTGTAAAGAGATAAAGCTCTTCCCTTTACTTCTCTTGAGGTTGTAATTTAAAATTACTTAAAGAATTGTAATTTTTTTCTTTATCTTGAAAAAGCATACAAGCATGTTAATAACTTTTAACCGTTTAAGGGCAAGGTCCATCTGCCAAACTTTTACATTTTCCAAAAGGAGGGCCAACTTCATATAAAATAAAATATTGTATTTTAGCAAATTTCCCTTACGGGAAATCAGTTATTGAGGACATACTCATGACGCGATTTCTTCAAATGTCCGTTCAAAATTATACATTTATTTATATATATATATATATTCCTCTGTTAACGCTCTAGTGGTCGCAATTTTTGTTTGATTGTTACCAAACTTGATATTTAATCGTTTTAAATCATTTTATGTAAAAAGAAAGATCAAGTTCGTTAATGGCTGAAATCGGACAAGTGGGAGGAAGGATTTTCGAAGATTTAAAATATCTGTTACTATACGTTGGATCGAAAAATGGTATAGAACCAATCTTATTGAAAATTAAATGTACTATAAATATTGTTATTATATTTATTTTCTATCTTGAATATTAACTGAGTTATTTGGATTTTTTAGCCTTCAGCAAACCCCCACTCCTACTCATGCCATATTAATAATAAGCTGTTATATCAGTAACCATTTCATTCCAAGTTTAAATACCAAATATTGTTTTCATTGAACTTTTACTTTGTGAGATATATGTAAATATGTTCTGTTGACCCCCCCCCTCCTCCTTTTTGTTCTTGGACTACTATAATTTGAGTGATTGAGATCAAAATTATTCTGATTCATTAAATTATAATAATTATTAATTATTCATAAATTATAGTAAATGGTTTTCAATAAAATTAATATGTTCTATTCAGATATATTTCAGTAATTGTTTTTCTGAAAAATATTTCTATCTATCTGTTCAGGTCTGAGTGGTTGGTAGACCTGTTTGATTACAATTCAGACACTTTCCGTTGGGAGGTTATTAAAATTGACTGAAAGATTTCTTATTACCTTATGTATTTATTCACTTAATATTCACCGTGGTGTTAAGTGCTGCCAGTATGTAGATTTATCTATTGTAAAACTTCACGAGGAAAATTTGCTTAGTTTATGCAGCCCATGTGTGGCAGACTTATTTTACTTTTTTGTAATTAAAGGCTTAGTTTTCTCTACGTGGACACCTTTCAATATGACTGTGATCAAGATTAGGAAACTTTATTGAGCATAATATATTGTAATATTGAAATTCAAATCTAATATGTTATTAATATTATTTTGTCCAACAGCTCGTTTTGACTCATCTCATAGGGTTTTGGTGGGAGGACATTTTGGTCATTGTGTAGCTCCCTGTTCTTTTTGGGCCAACCTCATTTCAAAGTTTTTTTATTTCTGTATTTAATTAGTTTCTCATTGCATCCATAATTCTAAATAGACAACCAGTAAATGTCTATTGGCTTGTTCGATAATTAATGTAATTTTTTGTCATATTTTCAAAATGAATTTATTTATATTAGCTACCACATTAATCAATGATTTATTGACCATTTTGTTGGATTACCTTTTGCCATCTTTCGGTGAGTTGAAAAATTCCACGTTCAAAGAAGCCTTGGTTTTTAGAAGCAAATAACTGGTCCAACTCATTTTTAACCGCCTCATCAGAATCGAAAGTTTTACCATTGAAATGGTTTTGAACGGAGCAAAACAAATGGTAATCTGCTGGTGGATCAGTTCCCAATTGAGCTCTGTTAATTTTTGACGAGTTGTCAAAGAGGTTTGTGGTCTGGCGTTATCATGATGGAACATCATGCCTTTGCGATTGACCAGTTCAGGGCGTTTTTTCTTGGTTTCTTGGAAGCAACTCAAAGTAAACTATACCCTTGTAATCCCACCAAACAGAAAGCATAATCTTTTTTTGGTGAATATCGACTTTGAATGTTGATTGTAGGGGCTCATTTTGCTTGGTCCATGATCTTCTTCGGACTACATTATCGTAAACAATCCATTTTTCATCACCCGTTGTGATTCTTTTTAAAAATGGGTCCTTTTCGTTACGATTCAGCAAAGATTCGCATATGTTAATGGGTTTGGTGAGGAGGATATCCTTTAATTTGTGAGGAACCCAAACATCCAGTTTGCTTATGTAACCAAGTTGTTGTAAGTGCAAGTAAACGGTTGAATTCGATATGTCGAGCTTCTCTGCTATCTCTCGAGTTATCATATGCCGGTTGGTTTCGATTAACGCCTTTATTTAGTGGTTGGACGACCAGTGTGTGGTGCATCTTGCACATCAAAATTTCCAGAGCGAAAGCGAGCAAACCAACGCTGACACTGGTGACCAGTAAGACAGTCCTCACCATAAACTTCACATAATTTTTTCTGAGCTTATAGCGCATTTTTGCCCTTTCGGAAGTAAAACAATAAAATAGGCCGATAATGTTCTCTTTGATTGTCCATTTTCAACTGAATTTTTAACCAACATGTTGTTTACTAATCAGACTCAGTTATTTACAGAACATAGTCAAAAGTCTAATTTTTTAATATAGTATATTATAATCAAAGCCACGCAATCAATACTACCTGAAATATGCATTTCAAACAATCTTATCAGAAAAAACGACATTAATTATCGAACCACCCGATATATATCCAATAATGAAGCCCAGTAAATTTAGTATGCTTGTTCAAGACTCAAGCATAAATGATTTATTTACAAGTCTAGCATGTTGAAAGCTGTTGGCTCACTCCTGAATATGGGAAAAATTTAACAAAATATAATTAGTGGTGCCTGATTTTAGAGATGGGTAGAAATCCAATATGACACATTGATCATTAAGTATTTCACTGTTTATGTTTTGCATTGTTCAGTATCTTTGCAATGTTTAAACTGTTGAAATAATAGCCGACCCTTAATTTAATAAATGCATTCTTTCAATGGTATTGGAAATTTATTGACCTGCAAATCTCAAATGTTTAATGGATGCTTAACTCCAATCACCTATGCATATAATATAATTAAATTGAATCCTTTGGACATTGATTATACGGTTTGCGGTTGTTTCAGTTATTCTGTTTAATATTTACGTTATCTGTGTTTTGGAGTGTTGACCATTATAAAAGTTTAGTAGTGCTTGCAAATTGTTTAATTTGCGTATCTTTTTTCTTGGTGTAATTGTTTTGTTTTTTACAGCTATTATAAAAATGTGAAAAAATTGGTCTTATACCTGTCACAATAATCAGTGTCACATTAACATTCCTTTATTCATTTTTTCATTTATATATTTTGTTTTTAGAAAACAGAGTGGATGACGACAACTTGTAATCATGCGTTGTATGCAATTGTTGATGTTTTCACACAGTATTTCCATGTTTTGGGGCCTATATTGCTTCAAGATCTTTACAACCAATTGCTTTGGTGTGTACAGCAAAGTAAGTTAATTGATTATTTCACTTTTTCTTTTTCTTACAATATTCTATACATTGAGACTACTTGATTGATAGGACAACACTGTGTTGAATTAAAATGAATTTAATACAAAAGGAAATTATGATGCAATCATTTTCAATATCACAAGCAAATGTTCCTTTAAATTTCAATGATTTATTCAATACATTAATTGATTTTTGGTAATATCTTCTATATACAAGGTGTTTCAGGGTTGTGTTGTCCTAACTGAAAATGAGAATTAAGAATCTCAAAACAAGAAAAAAATGTCCTATATAGTTATGCCTGCTAATCGCTCCTTTGTTTAGAAGATATTAGATAGATACAGATAGAATACTAGCATGAACTTGTTTCTCTAACTGTACATAAATGTTTGCCAATGTAAAGATTACTATTATGTGGAATTAGCATTGGGACTCCCATATCATTTATCAGTTTGTTTAACCCATTCAAAGAGTGCTCATAATTATGCCCTCATATTTATACTGATGGTAAAGATGTTGATATGTGATATGGTGTTTATATACACTTTTTACAATGGTAATGCTAATACTGGCTGTCACGAATTTTACATGTGATATCCAAATGGATTACTCAAGAAGTCTATCTTTAAATCCATGTTTCAACGTCCTAGAAAACATAAGGCCATTTGCTATAACAATGCTTATATTGCAATATTTTGATGATAGTCCGCATGGTAGTATATGAAGAACTGCAGCAGAGTAAATATTACACTGACATAATTAAGACGAACTCTCGCCTAAGCGTGAAATAGTCTTATGAAACCCAGTCAATGACCCTAATTCTTTACGAAAAAGGATAATTCAAACTTCTGTAACATTAACATATCCAGTGTCTTTCAACCATTGCTACTTTGAAAGAAAAACATTTATTCCTTATGCTTAGGGTTATCATGATCAACAAAATTGAATAAGAATGTTAATGTTTACATTTTATTAGTACAGTAGTTGGAACCCATATGCATTTATTTATGTAACATTATTTATTTATTAACTATTAGTGTAGCTGTATCTCTTAATTGGCAATAGACATTATAGACTAAATAATAAATATTAATAAAAATCTGAAAGCTGGAAGACCTCCTAAACAAAGAGTTAATGCCCATAACTTCGTAGGAATTTTTTTTCTAGTTTTTATATATGTAATTCATATTTTCAGTTTAGACTCTTAACCCTAAAGCATCCTGTATATAATGAGCTGACAAGTAGTTTCCATCTTTCTATTTTACAGCTGGAAGTGTTTTTCAATCAAAATAATAGTTACAAACAAAAATTGGTTGAACAGAGAGTATATATACATATATACATAAACATATTAATTATTTTAAAAATAGTAGTAGATAATCATTACTTCCTCATTTATTTTTAATTTTTTTTGTGTTTATAGAGAACGAGCATTTAGCTAGATCCGGTACTAACTGTTTAGAAAATCTTGTAATATCTATTGGCCAACAATTTTATGATGAAACCTGGGATAAAACATGTCAGTGTTTATTAGATATGTTCCAGTCTACTGCACCTGTTGACCTTTTGACATGGAAACCAGATGATAAAGGTTATCAGGTATGATTTAATTATTTATAATATTCAAAATTATTATTTATTTTTTATAGCCACTCAAAAACTCTCACCACCAGAGAATAAAGTAGTTCAAAACATTAAGTGAGAAATATATATATATATATATATATATATATATATATATATATATATATATATATATATTAATTTGTCACTTAATTTTTTGAACTACTTTATTCTCTGGTGGCGTGACTTCTTACCAAACTGTTTGAGAATGTTGAAATTTCATATTTGGGATTCTTGTAATATCTCGATGTGTACCTCTTCTTTTTGACTCTGTGGGGATGGGATTTACAGTAGGTTGAAAATCCAAAATAGCATATTTTTCAGAGACACAAGAACTTTGTATAGGACCTCTTATGTTTATCATAAAAAATCTTTTAATTATATTCCATGAAATGTCTGTATTTGATAAATTGAAACAGATACCATCTATCACTTTCAAATGAAATCATTTTAAATTAAGTGCAACCAAACATTTTGTTTGTTTAATTTAATAAGAGTACAAGGGAGTCAAGTGCTGCCATCAACTTTTTTTCATAGAATAAAATATTCTTTTAAAAATAAATGAGTTTTGTTAAAATAATATTAAAAACTGTATCCTTAGTTGCAATATTTTACTTGTCAACTTTTATGTTAAAGAATAAAATAATGTAATTTCTTTGACAGTACATAATTACTTTGACAGTGTAAATGTCAAGGCAAAATGTAGTTATAGAGAAGGATCATTAAACTAAAGGGTTGGGGAGCAATGAAGGTCTCCTTATGTTTTAAGCACATAATACACCCACTGGAAGAAGCAGGGCTGAGACTACTTAAGTCCATGACATAGCAATTACTTATGAAGTCAAATGTAGTTCTGAAATTGAAAGCTCAATAGGACTTACAGCAAACATTATGCTCGAGTGTAATAAAAAGAATAAACCTAAATTCCAGGATATGTTCTTAGAAGGCAAGCCATGACTTCTTGAGCATCAGTTGATATAGTGATGTAAGCTTTTGTTGAAAGTAGAAATGCTCTTCTTTGGGTTTCAGGCCAGAGATTTCTTTCGTTCTTTCTCATATTGTTGTTTTAAGTATTCATTGCTATAAAGAGATTCCAAGTCATTTTTTTCTGCTTTCTGCAGTGCTGTTTCAACTATCCAATGAACAGTTGATACATTCTACAGTCCAGTTTTGAAGATAGGATTCAAATTCTACTCATTTTTAATAAAAATTCAGTATTTTTACTTACTCTTCTTAACTAGCTGAATTTGTTTCATTTCAGCCAGAAATATTTTTAATACAAAATGCGGTCCAACTGGAGCTTATACAGACTGTTGACAACATAATATTTTTCCCTGCTACATCAAGAAAAGAAGATCAAGAAAACCTTGCTCTTGCACAGGTAAAGATGTGTAATTGATTTTTTTCTCTAATAATTATTTGTGTGTTTTGATTTTATATATACCAATTCAATGGGGGTTCACAGGAGGCATTATTCTCCTGACTACCTTAAAATTGTTGCAGTGAAGAAAACAAAAAAGTGAATGTTCTTAAATACATAAGTATGTTTTAAAACCAAGAGATTTTTAGTTATCTAATACACTATTTTCTCTCGTCCTTTTTTTTAATCAGAAAATTCTGCTTATTAATGTATTATTTATTTTCCCAAAAGTGCTTTAAGGTCAATTTCTTGGTACTATATAATACTGTTTCCTTGTGTTTGTACATTAAATTTGAAATTTTTGTAGGGTGAAGTATGTGAACGCTTAGCTGAAACTCAAAGGGAAGAACAGGGCATGTATTCATGTTTGAGCAGTCGTCACCTAATGACCCTAGTGGATTGCCTACTGCAGGCCCATACTCTTGCCAAAAGATTTAATTCAGATCATAATCAGAGAAATCTCCTCTGGAAATCAGGTTTGTGTGTGTGCCTATATATATGTCTATATTTTAATAGACACATGAATTTCATTAGACTTGGTATGCATATTACTACTAACCCAACTTAAACTTTAGGCTATACTAATATTCTCAGTACGAACAGGAGTGGGGTTTATAAGGGAGGCCTGAAATTATAAATGGCGATATTTTGTTTCCTGCTGGTTTCTTGGTAAACAAGTACAAAACAAAAGTTGTTTATTTTGTTATTTAGGGTAACTTTTGTTATATACACTAAAAACTAAAGCTGTAGTCAACAATTTTATCGGGCACTAAAGATTGAACCAAACTTAACAAAACTCGGTATGTGAATTAGCATTAACTCTTCCATGATTTTAAGCTAAATTATTAAAATTTCTAGATATGAACAGGAACGGGCCTGAATTCACATCTGTTTGTATACATTTCAGACGCCTCCTGTGGGGAGTTTGTTAAAGTTTACTGAAATATTTTTCATTACCGTTCGTATTTATTCACTTAATATTCACAGTGGTATTAAGTGCTACCAGTATATAGATTTATCTATTGCAAAACTTCATGATGAAAATATACTTATTTTACGCAGTCCCTGCATGACAGCAACAGCACCTTAACATTGCAAACTCCTAACACAGTACGAATTAATAATTTAATGAAATATTTTTTTACCATTTATAATCTAAAATCAAATTGGTTTCTACTCATAGGCATTTATCCTAAAAAACCAGAATTAATTGCACAAGAGACTTCAAGTTTGGCCTGTGCTTTACGAATCCTGTTGAAAATGTCATGCGATGAAAATCGAGCTCCTGATTGGCCTTCTGTTCAGCACATGCTTTTGCAGGTAGTTATTTAAAAATTATTCTTTTATTATTATTAACTGGAATTATTAGCCTAGTTATTATAAAATCTTGATTGTTCATAGTTAGCAGTTGCTACAGGCCGCAAAGACAGTCATTTAATCCTTTCTCCTCTTCCCTCTATTTCATTTTAACAATAGTAAACATTAAATAACAGGCAGCCCTCCAAAATAACCATCTATTTTTATCTTCACAATCCCCCTCTCCAATGGTACTCTACAAGAATTAGTTTCCTAACTATTTTAGGCAAAGGGGTTTATTTTACCATTCCTTAATGATAAAATAATAGCCCCAATAGATGAACTGAATATAAGGTGAGTACTACTGTTAAGTCTTAACTATTTAAACTTAGCACACTCACCTGAACCAAAAACCATTCCTGGCCCGTGGAATCGATCTTACAGCTCAGAAGTGGTACTATTTACGGTAGGTAGTGACATACAATATTCAGGTTTTTGTTGGTGATCCCAAATTATGAAAATACTTATCACTGTCAGCATATAAACCTGTGTCTTATGCAAGTATTTATATATCTTACACAAACGTGTTTTCAGCAAACCCTTCTCCCATCATCCAGTGTGAGGGCCAAGCTCTACACTGTTGTCTTTTAAGTAACTGATGATGGCTGCAGGATCTCCTAAAAACATGTTTGTGTAAGAAATTTGGATATTTGTCACATGGCAAAGTTTTTTTTATTTTGACTCCTATACTGCAAACCAATGTACCAATTAAACTAATCAATATAGTGCTGGCCCACTAATCGTCCAGTGTCCACTTAGCATTATGAGGGTGCTCTGGTCTCATGCTTAACTAACACTAGAGAGACTCAAAGGTTTAATAATTCTGTCATAAAGTTAAATTCTCTTGTATATTTTAGAATAGTCTATTCAAAAGCTATTAATTAAAGTAGACCTGTGAATGATAAGTTTAGCATTGAGAGATTAGATACTGGTTAGACAGTTAGCTTATTGAACAATAAAATTATATCTCAATAGGAATAGCCAATAATAATGAAAATCTTTGATGTGAAAGCCCATGAAGAAACAGCTACAGGCTGCTTTGGTGTATACTTAGGTAATAAGTAACTAACTTATCAGTTCATGGTAGCAATGTATTGTTTCAGCTCTAAGCTTAGTTGACAGAGCTTTATAAATATATAACATTTTTTCTTTTATATTTTGAATTTCATTTCTTTAAGGTTCATTTGTGCACATTCACTCATATATATACATACATACTTGATGAAGAATCACACTGATGAGATTAAACTTCTTTTAGGTATCATCTGAAGCCCTGTCATATTTCCTAGCTATTTCTTCAGAACTTCATCGTACTGAATGGACTTCTTTGTTACTCCTTTTCTTCACGAGGCTTTTAAAAATGCCTGATGATAAGGTACTCAGTTTTCATCAAGTCTAAATTTCTCATCTGTATTAGTTATAAGTACATGTAAAAATAGTGCATTTCCACATAAATACATATAAATGAATGGTTAGAAAACTAACTTAGGGCACTAAGCCTGAAAGGTGAATGAGAAAGGACTTGTATAAAGAGCTGAGTGACTATGTTAAAGCACCTGCCTTAATCTAATTAAAAGGTTTGTCTTAAATTAAAATGATTGAAAGAAAAATTTGTCTTACTCACACAAAGACTTGAATAAGGTCTTTTGTTTTCTCTAGCTGGGGAATGATTCATTTAAATTTTAGCAATAAAGGGTTTAAAGTCAATGAATTAAGAATATACTTTTCATAACTGTTAACATAATGATTTTTAAAAAAATCTTAAATTATAATAATCTTTCTAGTTTGGGGAGTGTCAGTCTTAATTCCTATTATTTTTAAATAAATAAAGTACTTAATAACTATAACCGAAATACAGGGTGGGGCAAAAGGTATGAACCAGTTTTGTCTGGCTGGCGCTCAGCTTGTGGTGGTGGGGGGAAGGTGGGCTGGGCCTCGCTAAAGGCGTGGGAGGGTCTAGTTTTCAGTAGCAATCATGCCTTGGACAGGAGAGCATCCTGGATTCGCTGTGAAGACGTTTTTTGAAAATGGCAGTTCTGTTATCGCCACTCAGAGGGCCTTCAGACTGCACTTCAATATTCCTGTTGGGGGTGACGTCCCTGGAGGTAATGCAATTAGACGTTGGGCGAGGGCATTAGAGAACACTGGTTCAACAGCAACTCCTTCAGCAATTGGAAGACCCAGAACGGTAAGAACCCCTGAAAATGTTATTCTGGTAAGAAATGCTATTGAACAGTCTCCCAGGCGCTCAGCCCGTAGGCATGCAGTTGCTTTGGGCATGTCTAGCAGATCTTTAAGGAGAATTTTGCACGAAGATTTACATTTTCACCCTTACAAAATGGTGGTGGTTCAAGAGCTGATTCCTCGTGACTTCGAAAATCGTTTAAACTGCTGCCACGAAATGTTGGAGAGAATTCCAGCAAATTCAACATTTTTCAGCAGTGACGAGGCCCATTTCCACCTGTGTGGAGCTGTTAATAAGCAGAATTTTCGATATTGGGCTAATGAAAACCCAAGGGAAATTCACCAGAGGCCACTTCACTCCCCTAAAGTGACTGTATGGTGCGCAGTATCCCAGTTCAGGATTATTGGTCCTTACTTTTTTGAGGAAATTGGGCGAACCATCACTGTCACTGCTGAGCGTTATGTGACAATGTTATAAGAGCTTTTTGAACCTCAGCTGGAAGAATTAAGTGAAGCAACTAATCTGGGGGACATTTGGTTCCAACAGGACGGGGCAACATCACACACTGCTAGGATTTCAATGGAGAAATTGAGGCAAATGTTCCGCCTGCGCCTCGTCTCTGCGAGGGGTGACGTGGAGTGGCCTGCACGCTCACCAGATTTGAGCATTTGTGACTTTTTCCTTTGGGGATACCAGAAGGAAAAGGTTTTTAAACATCATCCACATACCCTGGAAGAACTTAAGGACAAAATCAGGGAGGAAGTTACAACAATACCCATCGAAATGTGCAGAAGAGCTGACGAAAACTTCAGAAATCGTCTTCAAGAGTGTATCGCTGTTAACGGCCATTATATTTCAGATACCATATTTAAAACTTAGTGTAAAAAACTAGTTTATGTACTGTTTTATTAATTACAAAGATAATTTTGGTAAGTTGAGTTGTTTTTGTTTTACATCCCTTTAAAACCGATTCATACCTTTTGCCCCACCCGGTATTATATAAAAGCTAAGTAAGTTTTAAATATATTAAGGTTATGAAGCCTTCTGGAACTCAGTATATTAATAACTAGTGTGTTTTTTTCTGGTTTTTAGTCCCTCCCCTCCATTACATTGGGCTAATTTTTTTTTAATTACAACATTTTGTTTTAGAATTCCTCCTGCCTACCTCCTTCTCGAACTCTTTATATTCTATTAATTTCAGATATATTGAAGAATTTAATGGGTTTTCATATTTATCCTTCAATATTTTAAAAGTATAACCATTAGCTCTGCATGTAGCTGCCTTTCACCTTAGTTATTAATTCCATTGGAAAACCATAAATTATTATGTTATAGATTTAAAGATATTTAAATATTCATGTTTTGTTAAAGTAATAATTCAAAACTTTGAGACCTGTGACTTTCAATAGATTCCTACTGACTTAGTTAGGGCTAAATATATAATTTAAAGATGTCACATAAAAAGGATTTGGGTTTCATATGATACATAAAATATTAATTGTTACCAACAGAAATATGTGTCAATCTAAAAGTGGAATTATGAATTCAATTTCTCTGTTGTTAAATATTTAATTTGAACAAAATTAATTTGTTAATTGTGTATGAAAGTTATCATACTAAAAATAAATGAATTGATTTTATTATTTTTATTTTTTAGCTTGCAGTTCATGTGAATGCACACTACCCACTACTCTGCAATCTAATTGCAGTTGACCTGAAGTCCGAACTTCGTTCCGTCCTTACAAAACTTTTTCTTCGAATTGGGCCAATTTTCTCTACAAATTCTCCAAGTGGACCACTCTAGCCTTGTACCCTCATGAGTTAGCATTGTTGTCTAGTCAGGGATCATTTGAAGGGTGCTATCAAAAGGGAGAAGAACTATCATTAAGTTGATAAAATGTTGGCTGTTAATGTTGTAGCTCTTTAAAATACTTTCATCAAATTGATGAGAAGGAAAATGAATAATGGAAATACAAGTCAAGTTGGAATCCTATCAAGCTAAAAAGGCAAGGTCAAAAAAGTAAGTGTATCACTCAGATTACTTGTTTTGTATTATTACATATGTTCTTTCATTTGATACTATACTTTCATGAATTATAAAATACTAACTTTATAATTAAAAAAAAAATAATTCTCATTTTCATCAAAAATTACAGAATTAAGTTACTGTACATTATATATACTTACATATATTTGTTAATTATAATTTACATATTATCTCGCTCATCACTAATGCTTAAATGTTTACAGTGTATTGAAAACATTATTCATACAATTTTTCTAGAAATTGAAAGCTTTCCATTTGCTGATTGCTTCTTCAAATCTTGAATAAGTTTGAATTCTGGTGGTACCCTTATTTTTGAAGCATTTTATATACCCATCTCAGTATTTCCTCGAACTGAATGATTTTCTAAAATATTGTTATTGAACATTTGTATTTGTTGTTCTATAATAAGAAATATTTTGTACAGATCATGTAAATAATTTTATTGTAGAAAATTTTAATCATAGAATAAATAAAGCTTTTATTTTAATTAAAAACACCATATTTAATTTAAATAAAGTAAGGTTAGTTTAGTAAAATAAACTGCATCGATAGTTTAGGAAAAGTCATGTGATATGTACAGATAGACATATTTTTTCTGTATTTGAAAAACATAAGTTTTTCTTGTCATTGTTAAGGATAGATACAAATTCTATTTTATCACAGGGTTTACTTGCTTGTTTTTTAAAAATTAATATTATAAAAGCAAGGAAAAACTACATGTTTGCCAGATTCAATTAGTCTACAGAAAAAGTTATATCCTTGGTTATCAGTTCATATTTTGAACATTATTACATATTGCATTTAGCTTTTCGCCGAGGCTTAAATTTGTAGTTTCATCATATTATACCTTAAAGATTGAGACACTTCAAAATAGAACTTATGAGATTCATTATTTTTAATTTGTGTAAGTCAAAGTAATTACTGTTATTGCATATACTTGTGTATATTATGTGTTTTCCATTTGGCCCAAAGTTATTATCAACCCTTAGTTATTACTTAAGTATAGAAGCAAACATCCAACCATGAGTCCAGTTGACTTCCTTTTGTTCTAAGACCATCTGCACTTGGCTTCTACAAGTTCATCTTTGTGTTTTCATGATATTTGGTTCTGAATTACTTGAGGGGAAGAATGGAAATAAATTTGTTTCATTTATCTGTATACATATTATGCAGGTTGTGTTAGATCTAAGTTGTTTAAAGAATCTAGGTTTAGTATGAACATTTTTAGTTAAATAATATTTTATTTGCTGTATATTTAATTGATGTTGTCTTTCTTATCCATAAATTCCATTTTTCAAAAATATTAGTGCAATAATTTATTTATTGATTTGATTATTTTCTTAAAGCCCTCACGTGATTTAGTTATTAGAAATATACATTTCCGTCGTTACCTGGGAATTTTAAGATTTACTACCAAATAATTATTTTTTTATTTAGCCTTTATATACAGATTAGTTATTATTTTACAGTATTAATTGTATATTGAAGAGGTAGTACTTAATTATAAACATTCTATATTATAACATTTCTATTCAGGTTAATCAAAACATTGTTAATTTTATTTATTAAAAGTGTGAGGCTGTTATTAAAACTAAACTTGTAGAAAATTAGTAACCCTATTTTTACCAAACCGGTCAAACTATAAATAAATAATATAAAATCTTTTAATAAAGAGTGATGTTTAAGTTAAGTGTTCTCTGTATTTACAATCAAGAGAGATTGAAATCTATCATTTAATCAATCTATTATCTCATTTAAATGAGCTAGTAAATATTTTAATGTCCTGGATAACCAGATCAGTAATTTCTAATGAAATAGTTTTGTAAAGAAATTCATCCGGTTCCTGTTTTAGTTTCCATATTTTTACAGTTATAAAAGAAAAGTAACAGGCCAATTGCTAAACATAACATTTTTAGTTATTGACTTTTTCTTTGTTCTATATTTAATTCTATTTACTTGGATTAGGAACTGAACATCTCATATTAAAATAGTCTGTTATTTACGTAAATCATCGTTCAAAAGTTGTCAAAAAATGAATACATTACCAGAGACAAGCCCAAAAAAGTTGGCATCTTATTATGATCTCTATTCATAAATAGTTAGTATTTAAACTGGTATATTTGTAATTAATTTGGCTTTGTTAAAAAACAGTTTGTTCTTTTTTTATTAGTGGTGAGAATAATTTCTACAGTCACTTAATCTGTTAGAATTTAATTAGTTCCAGCATTCTCTATTCTTTGAAATTAGAATTCATTTATATTAGTCCAATTATCATTTTCTCTCATTCATTTTCAATGTCTCCATTGTACGAGTATTTGACTTGGTTTGGTAATTCAATTACATGGATTTAATTTATTATTTGTTTAAGTTAGTCATTGATGAGGAAAATAAATTGAAGTAGAATGGATATTATCCTAAATGTTTTTAAGTTTCAAATATTGACAGGATTATTAACTTCAAACTAAATGCCAAGTTTTTACTGGAAAAAGACTTTGGCTCATTATCCACTGTACTTTTATTTGAAAAAGGTTTTATGTTTGTGATTGTATTTATTTATTTGTTATTTACTTTGTTTAAACAGTGACTGATCTTATTTTATTTTTAAAATTGTTATTTGTTTGTACTGTGCAAACAGTGACTATGTAGGACTTGTATTTTCTATTATATAATTTAATTATATTTAATAGAGCTGTTATATGTATATTGTATTCAAAATATTATTTTACCTAGTACATTATAATTGTTAGTAATTTTCCTGAATTTTCATATAATTTATTTTAGGGGTTGGGAGGTGATATTAAGAGTTATGTTTAATTAATTATTTGTATGCGTGTAAATTGGAGAGTGATATATGTCTCAACTCTTGGTAGTGGAGGATTTTTTCTTCACCAGTACTCTATTTATCTGTTAAGCAAATTCTTGTCTTATTATTTCTAGCTTCTACCAGCTTTCTTTAACATATCTCTTGAAATCAAAAAAATAAATAAGTAGATAAATTTTTGTTCAGAAATATCTTCCTGTGATATATATATATATATATATATATATATATATATATATATATATATATATATATATATAAAACATGCCAGTGTATATTAACAGCAAACAACATCTATGCAAAAAATACATTTTGATTTTATTAATTGCATATTTTTAAATTTTAGGTAAAATGTCATCAATCTCTCGCATAGCTATTGGTAAAGAAAGAGAAAAATCGATTAATTAATCTACTAAGGTGACTGGCTAATATTATCTCAGAAATGTTTTTCCATGCGACTTGTAATATTCTTTGTCAGTGCTATGCTTGAATATCCATTTCAAAATAATATGTATTAATAGTATCAATGGTTTTAGTCTACGCAATAATTATAGTAATCCAGTATTTGTTGGGGATAAAATGAATGTTAAATATAACATGATTTATAGAACTCTTATTTTCTTCATTTCTTAAATAATTAGAAGTTATAACAACTTTTTTTTTTGATATTAGGAAATTTATATTTCACGCATTAGTGGTTTATACTTGAATAGTAGTATTAATATTAGTCAACTTTAAAACTCTTTTAAAATTATTAAATTTTCAGTTGTGGAAATTTATTTCATTAACCTGATTTCCTTGCAAAAATATCATCTAGAGATGTGATAATGCCTATCCCATGCCATTATACCATTCTGTAACTTCCCAGAGAAAGTGATTAAGCTCTAATGAAAATGTTGCAGTAGATTTTTAGAATATCTTTGTCGAGTAATTTAAAAACACTTAGGGTATTCATACAACTTGTGCTAATTGTATTAAACTCATGAGATTGGAGTGCTATTTATTTTAAGCTCGATAGAATACTTCATTTTAACTTTGTCTAGGGTCTGCTAGCAGACCCTTTCTCTAGGGTCTGCTCTAGGAAAGTAGGATATTGTTAGGCATTTATCTCATTCTTAAAGAGCAATTAAACCCTTACTTTAAGAAATGACAAGCTAGCACTGTGGGGAAGTTCACCTAAAATTTAGAGTGACAATCTTTAAAATTTAGTACAAGCATCTTCAATGAATACCCTTATATATTTTAAATTTTCCAGTTGACATTTGTTATATTGTTTTTTCTTTGTCTTTATTTTTTTTTTTGAAGTTGTGTTATGCCATATATATAAACTGTCTAATATGTTTAGCTGAACAAATTATGTTATTTCATTGATGTTCTTCTGTAGGAATGAGCTCTTCCTCTTCTTGAAAAATATTCCATAAGCAGAAGTGCATCCACATTTTCATTTTCTTTTACTACAAATGATTTTTTTTTTCTTAATAAGGCATGGATTGAATGAAGGTGCATTCCTAAAATTATTAGAAAGAGTTGTCTAGTCTCATTCATTATGATTTCCACAAAATCTTAGGTTACTGTTTCAGCAGTTCTTCTTATGCAGTTTTAATTTTTTAAAGCCTAAGAAATCTGTGTCTAGACATTTTTTTTGGGGGGGGGGATCTAAATATTATTTAAGAAATAAGAAAATGTATATATTTCTCTTGGATGGTTTTAATAAAAAATGTTTAGAATTAAATATAAAATTTCATTTTTTAGTCACACACACTCAAGCTTACCCACTCACAGATTTTAAATGTTTACTCAATATTTGAAGGGCTATTTTTTTTGTTGCCATACTTGGTTTAATTGGTCATGCTAAGTTAATTTTATTTGGAAGCTAAGATACACAAAAGTAACAGAAATAAAATATCAGTCGGCATTTTCGAGATTTGTTTCTTATTATTTCTACACTAAGTATGTCAAGAGGAGGAGGAATAGGCTTTATTCATGAAGAAACCTTTTTAAAGTTTTTATCATTAATATATGAAATATTGATTTTTAAATGTATCTTGCATTAAAGTAAATTTAATTTACACTTCTCAATTATATTATCCATTCCTTTACTGGTTTGAGTTGCAATCTTTTCTGAGAAGTAATCTTAAGTTTGTTATGTATTAGGTACACTTGGCATAAACAAATTTTGTAAGTTCCTGATAATAAGTATTTTACAAAATTGTAATAGATACCTCTATAGAGTGTTCAATACTATACTTTTTTTTTTGTTATAATTCTTTTATAAATTATCTTATTGTAGAATTTATTTTTTAAAATGAACATGTTGTTATTATATTTAAAATGTTTAAAATGAAGCTTACTCATAACTATAAAATAAGCCCTGAATCTAATTGTGCTTGTCCATTTTTTAAAATAAAAGAATATGTTTTGAATTGGAGAAGTATTGATATATTTTATGAATACAATAAGATGGAGGGAGAAATTATTTGTGGTTATTACCTATGGCATCCACTGTTAAGGGCAATATTAACATCACACTTCTATGATAATTAAAAATGAATACTTAAAATATTCATAATATATACCTAATTATATGCATATTATATAGTTAGCAGCTACAGCTATATTTAATACATACAATTATCCTTCTTTGTTATTCCTAAATTGATTCTGTAAAGCACAAGTTTATCTAATATTATATTGAACGAAGCATGTGAAATAAAACTCACGAAAAAATTAAGAAATAAAATATAATCCAATATCATTATTTTAGTAACTCCAATGTTCAGAAGTATGAATTGGCAAACTTATTTTATTTTATTTATTTTTTAAATTAAATTCTTTGAACATTCACTTCTTTGGTTGAAAATTTCAATTTTTTAGTATAAAATAATATTAAACCAACTAATGAGCATTCATTACTAATTTTTTAGAAATTTAGTAGCTGCCTTTTAGGCTGTGCCTTGCTTTAGTTCCTTTTCAAGCTTATTTATAAGGATTAGCTTTTTTTCCCCCTTTGATTAATCATTCACTATATGCAATATGTCTTTTTGCACACTCATTGCTTTGTATATTTCAAATAAGTTCATCTCATTTGTATACATCTTATTATCTATCCATTGTATTCAGTATAATTTTGTCCGACAACTTGAAATGCAATTTATAATTGGACTGTATAAAGTGAAATACTGTATGATGGTTCCCTTTAAAAGAATCCAACTGACAACTTAACAAAAACATTTTTTCCGTGTAAAGGATCCTATCTCAAGTAATCTGACTCGTGCTGCTCACATTTGGAGGATCCAATCAGATTACAAGAGATAAAGCACTAGAAAAAGCTTTCAGAACTTTTTTAGAGGGAGCCCATCTATTATTAATATATTAATTCAACATAGCAATACTTAATTTAGACAAAGAATCTAAGGCTGTCAAACTTTATGAATGGCTTCTTATCAATAATTCTTTTATTTTTATTTATATAAAATATCGTTATTTATACAAATTGTATTAACTTTGTATAAATTATGGAATATATATTTATTATAATATATAAATAAAGTATTATGTGTAGACCAATAAAGACTTATCAAAAAGATGACCATCCTTTAAATGAACATAATACACCATATACTGGGAAATTAGAATTACTAAACGTGATTCTCTGGGGTTAGTCTACTTTTGGAAATATTTTTGCATTTATAGTATTCACTTCAGTCTCTGTAGACGTCACTAGTTATACGAAGTTGATTTATAAAAAAATATTTTGTATTAAGCCTCATTATTAATGTTTTTTTAAGTCTATCTTCAGTTTTAAATCCTTCATTTCATTTCCTGCATGTCTCTATACAAACTATTTGAACAATTAAACTGAGGTTTTTAATAGGTTAAAACGAAGAGCCTGTCTATTAGTTGAGCACACACATATTTATCCTTTCTATATCTTGGTCAAATTTAACTGAGTAATATTAGACAATAAATTCTGGTCTAGAAGGACCATAGGTTCTATTTTCTGTAGCAAGGTTTATTTAAAAAGCCCCATTTAGTTATATTTGATTATAGAAATATTATACATGAAACATATACTTTTAAAATGGATATATAGCAAGTTCAAAATGTGTCCCATGCTTAGTCTTGTTTTTTATTTCTTATTAACATGTAATAATAATTCAATAGATATTTAAGGTAGATTTTGACTAGTAAAATGATCCAGTATCGTTTTACTAGCCACTATTTTTTATATAATATTGGCATTTTAGGCTGTATTATTCAGAAAGAATACCCATTTTAAATTGTCTCACTTTTTATATTATTATTTTAATATAAAAGGGAGGTCTTAATAATTGAATTAATAAATAAAATATTCTCCTGTAACAGTTAATTTTCAAGTGCAAAGATTCAAACATTTTATGTTTTATGGAAAATACCCTTGACTATATATATTGGAATTTGTAATTGAACTCTTTTTATTAATTTACACTCATTTAGAAATTACATTAGCTTTTGCGTATTTTAACTAAAAATGTCTTTATTCTGAATAATGATATTAACACAATTCCATGACTCATCCAAAAGAAGGTAATTCCAGAGGGCAGCATGGATCTGGGTTTCCAAATAAAAGGCCTAAGATTATTTTGAATATACAAATAATTTTGTTAAAAAACTCAAATCCTTCATCGCAGTTGTCTTCATCTTCATAATCATCATTTCCTTCAGTTGTTTCTTCAGAATCTGAAACAGAAATAAAATGTAAACTTATTGTGTTGGTTTATTCTCTTGTATTAAAATTCAAAGAAAATACTAATCTAGATCTATTCCATTCTTACTGGACTATATTTTACAATTACAGCTAACTTTACTAGATAAATTACACAGAATAAATTTTATATTTTTTACTACGTCTAGTAAAAGTTATAGTAGCTTGTTATTTCAGAAATGGTAAATTTTCAGTAACTCATTAACTTTTGTAAGCTTCTCCAGGGGGTTAATTAGATCTCTACTTGACAATGATGAAAATATCTTCCTCATGTGTTCACTACTTCAAGTCTACTTGATCACCTGAATTCCGAGCTTTGACTGATTTCTTGTATGACTATAGACCTTATTAATACAAGCTTGGCTTATTATTGTTTTCTCTTCCATTAGTGTCAAGTATTGATCTCTCTTCCATTCTCTTTGGACTTAACTTGCCACTTGTGGTCTGTCTGGAAAACTGAAGGAATCTTTACAACTGAAAAGAGGCACTGAGATGTATCCATCACTTACTAGAATTGATTATTTTTAAGATTAACAAGTTTAAAATATGTATTAATCCACCAAAAAATAACTAAATATGGGTTTAAAAAATGCCTTTCCCTACAATTAAGTTGCCTTAGTGGTTTAATTCTTCTTTATTTATTTTCTTTTGAATTGTTGTTTAGTGTACTATTTCTTGAACTCCCTGTAGTGAAAATAGTAGCCCTTTAAGAGATTTTAAAAATTCAGGTTTTACCAGAGAAATAATAAGTTTTAAAAAAATCGAAATTCTAATTTATATTATCATTCTTTTACAAGCATAAACCTCATTAAAATGTAAAATGCTTGACCTGTTGAAAATGAAACAGTTTTGCAATATTGTTCTGCTATTGAACAAAAATAAATTCTCAGACAATTGTAAATGTAATTATGACTGATGTTAATTATATCCAATGTTAATAAGAAATAATTTATTTTTCAAAAAGTTTGAAGTTTGAAAACATCTTTTGCAAATCACCATTATCACCAAATGAATTCTATGACCCTGTTGGGTATCCATGACTCAATAAAAATATGAGTTAAATTCATTGTAAATGAGTGTTTTACTCTTGGAATGTGTACTATTTTCATCTATAATATAATAAATTTGAATATGAATATTATTATTTGGTGATTCAATAACATACCTTCGGAAGGTCCCAAGGTACTCAAAACTTCTACTTCTTCATTAGGGTCAGTTGCCCTTGCCAGAGCAACAACTGGGCCTCCAAATCCTATAGATTGAGTTTTAGAGGTAAAAGAAGGAAATCATCAAGCTTGTTACAGTACTACATCTACTCCATATGCATGTTGCCACTGTCCTCCATTAGAATTTAAACTATTAGACTGAATGTTTGGAATATATGGGCAGCTCCTAACTCTGAAGAGGAGCAGTGTTTTTGTTAGAAACATAGACTAGAGGCTGCACAAATCAAGCAGATTTCCTACGTCTATGTGAATGAAATGCTGATAAGAACATACTATAAAGAAATAGAAATTCAGGTGGAACATGAAGTGTTTAGTGACTTTAATCAGTTGCTCTAAATTAAGATTCCAAGATGTAGGAATATGGGTTTAACAACAAATAAAAAAAAAATCCATTGGGATTCCGGTTCTGAGCATACAGGATTTTCAGAAACCAAAACTGAAAACCCATTCCTTAAAAAAAACAAAAAAAAACGAGTAAATAAGAAAAATAAATAAAAATATATTTAAAAGATATAAAAATAGAACAATACAACAAATTTAAAAGAATAAAAAAATATACATATTTACAGATGTTTTCATTTCTATACAAAAATTGATTATTAGTAGTAATATTTCTACATTAACATTTCAAGAAATCTGTCAAAAAAAAAAAAAAAAAAAAAATTAATTAACATACTTCTCAGATAAAATAAACTAAACTATACTTACTTCTTTCATTTGTACTTGACTCTTCTTGGCAATATGCGAGTGAGATTAGCTGTAAAAAAGGAACAAAAGAATAATTTGTGAAAGTACTATAATAAAAGCAGTGACAACAAAGAACCTCGGTGACTTACTTCAATGAAAAATAAAATAGTTTCTGTTACAGCTAAGGTGATCTAGAAGTTGCCACACTTTTAAGGGACTAAAAATACAGATGAAATGAAAAATTCCCTCAAGCCGGGCTGCATTAACTAAGCAGATTTCCCATGTGCGCGAATATGTATTTATTTCAAAATGTAAAAGTTCGATGAGAACAATATTTGGTGTTTATGCTTCAAATAAAGTGCTTCATAATAGAACAGCTTTTTGTTAATATGACATGAGTAGGAGAGGGGATTTACTGATGGCCGAAAACTAAAAAATGCATATATCTGGGTTAGTAATCAAGATAGTGAAAAAACGTACATGAAAACATTTATAGAACATTAAATTTGCAGTAAGATTGGTTCTACACAATTTTTCGATCCGATGAATAATAACATATATTAAGAATTTTCGAAATTTCCCATCTAAATACCCCTCTCCCTCCCACTGGTCGGATGTCAGCCATTAACGAACTTGATCTTTAGATTTACATTTAAATATCGAATTTGGTAACGATCAAACAAAAATATACCTCTAGAGCGTTAACTAACAAATATATATATATATATATATATACAGTGTGACAACTTCCCGTGCCACTCCCCTTGAAATCTCCAATTGTATTAATAAATGGCTGAGACTTGGTGTGACTGAATTGTGACCCCTGAAAAATATTTTCAGTCCATATTTATCCTCGTAACCTTCTCCAGTACTTCAGGGGATTGGAATTTCCAATGGAATGCCATAATTTTTATGGCGGATTCTTATAGAAAATCAAATTTATAAAAATTGTAGCCAATAAAATTATCTTTGAAACAAGTCAAACATGGGAAAAGGAATGAATTCTTAAAAAAATAATAAAAAAAAAAAAAAAAATCGCAAAAGTATTTCGTCGTAGAAATAATTACTATGCAATTAGTTAAAATTAAATTAATTCTAAGATCGTTTTTTGTTATGTTGATAGTTTTTGAAGTATTCATTCATAAATATTTTTGTGTTATATCGTTTGAAATGCATTTTTCTTGAGTCCAGAATCCATTCTTCCTTGTTGTATCCAACAAAATTAAATATAGCCAAGAAATCTTTTCTCAAAAATCGCGACATCAGTCCAACCTCAATACTGATTTCCCTTATGAATCTGCTTAAAATAAAATAAAATTCAGTAAAAAATGACCTATATGATAATTATGATGATAGTCACATATGTCGTATACAAAATACATCTTTTGTTTTAAAAGATACAATTATATGTAATATGAATTATACTCACTTTCTTTCTGGTCCATTGTCCCCCCCCCCAATCAAAATGGAATGATGTATACCGTCAATTTAAAAAAAAATAACATTAAAATACCGACAGAGTTCAATAAAAGAACCTCCTCAAAAAATTCAATTCTTTCTGTTTCTAGGGGAGGGATGTATCTAACAGAATCCCCACTACATATTCGTGCCCCAGAATTGTATCCATATTTATTAACAATATTTGAATTTAAATAATGATAAATATAGAAATAGTAATTGTCATCTAGAAGTCTGTAAACAAGTGTTTTAAATATAAGAAACAAAGCTCGTGATCAAATTGTTAAAATAGTAAGATTACCATTAAAAGCGTCCAAATATTCATATTTCCAAGAGTGTTCATTGTTCATTAACTGAGTGGCATAGTCACAATAGTTTGACACTGGCCGGTCTAATGTGGGAGATCCTAAATACCTGATAAAGTGGATATGAATATAGATAGTATGGTTGGTTCAAAAGCGATATCTCGGTATATTGCAGTTTTGACCTCACTAATATAACACATAACAACAATATTATATAAACACTAACTTTTTAATATATACATAACAATGACAATTACGCTGTACTAGTAGTGGTTTTTCTCAAGGTAAATCAGCTACTGAGATTTTCAATTAAAACTTAGAATTTTTAAAATATTAATTCAATTCAAACAACAGATTATACATATAAACTAGCAGACCCGACAGACGTCCTCCATGATATTTCAAGTGATTAGGATATTAAATTTAATAATATTATTTTTAAAACAAAATCTATTTTACTGTATCTCGTTTATACTTTTTTATACGACAAAAGTGAATATAACTAAAGTTACTCTAAAATAAACAACTTTTATCTTGTACATATTTGCCGAAAAACCAATAGGAAATGCAATATCGCTATTTTTAATTTTAGGCCTCCCTTACAACCACCAAGGGCGTCACCCAAAAGCATACAAAAAAATTCATTCAAATCGGTCCAGCCGGTAAGGAGGAGTTCAGTGACATACACGCGTATGGTAGATTTATATACATAATGATATACAACAATTGAATTTCACATTGTTTTATTTTCTACATGAATAGAGTTACTCTTTACATTTCTTCCAAGGGCCCGGCCTAGAATTACAAATTATGTTCTAACAATAGTTAATATTTCACCTAAGTGTCTGTCTGTCATTCTGCAGGGAGGCCATTAGCCTATAAAGTTGAATAACCTTTAAAAAAAAACACATGAAGAATTTAATAAAACAAAATTTCATAAATTCCTTAGCTATCTTCTTGAACCCTAGCAAAACAATTAGATTTCGTCACACACATGCTACGTAAACTAGTTCCCATTTGTTGATAATGTCATTACACATTGTATTCTTCATTTCTCCTGCAATAATAAGGATCTTGTGTGGTATTTTGTTAAATAGTTTAAGAGTGTTTATGTGTGTGTCATGCTTTCTTTTCTTTTGTATTTACTAGTTTATTAGAATAGGTTAGTATTGTATATATTAAGTAGGCTCTTAGCTTTAAAGTTCTGTAAATAGTATGTTTTAGCTGTTAAGTTCTTAATAGCTCTTGGGGGTAGGGCATTGTGCCCTATTTGGCTCATTTATTACCCAACTAGTTATGATATATTGGATTAGAATAGTGTTTTTTTTCTTATTTTTGTAAATACTCGAATGAACTGTTAATATATGTTCTCGCTAGGTATTATAGACCATTAAGATGCTTAGCCACCCCCCGAACGAGACTCGAGGGACTCGAGATCAGTGTTTTAGCAGATTTCCCTTAAGGGAAATCAGCTATTGAGGTCGTACTCATGACGCGAGTTTCGAAAAATTTCCTCAAATGTCCATGGAGATGACGAAAATGAGGTCCGTTCAAAATTATATATATATATATATATATATATATATATATATATATATATATATATATATATAAGTATATTTGTCTGTTAACGCTCTAGCGGTCGCAATTTTTGTTTGATCGTTACCAAACTCGGAATTTAATCGTTTTATGTAAAAAGGAAGATCAAGTTCGTTAATGGCTGAAATCGGACCAGTGGGAGGGGGGGATTTTTGAAAATTCACAATATCTCCGTTATTATGCGTCGGATCGAAAACTTGTATAGAATCAATCTTATTCAAATTAAATGTACTATAAATATTGTTCTATACATTTATTCTGTATCTTGAATATTAACCGAGATATTTGCATATGTATTCTGTGTGTCGTCGGCAGGAGTCGGCTATGTTCGGGAATTTCCGCCGAGAGCTCTGGCGGCCGTTTCCATAACTATTCGTCCCTCTTGAATAGGTTTAGAGATACCTTACTTCTACAGGTGTTATTGGGCAGATTTATCTACTGGAAAACGTCACGTGGGAAATCTGCTTAGTTTGCGCAGCCCCTGCGTGACGGACTTTTTACATAGTGAATGATCAACTCGCGTATAGCCTCCGTTATCCAAGAAGAACCTGTGGATGAGTCTGTGGCCAGTTCACATCACGCTGTAAGCCTGCCTGTGGGTGGGATCTAAGAAATCACAATCGTAGGCCATCCCGAGGAGCTGTCCTCTTTATAGCGCGTTTCACTTCGAGATGGCAGTAGATATATATATATATATTTGTCTGTTACCGCTCTAGCGGTCGCAATTTTTGTTTGATCGTTACCAAACTCGATATTTAGTCGTTTCATATAAAAAGAAAGATCAAGTTCGTTAATGACTGAAATCGGAATAGTGGGAGGGGGAGGATTTTCTAAAATTCGAAATATTTCCGTTACTATACGTCGGATCGAAAAAGTGTATAGAATCAATCTTATTCCAAATTAAATGTACTATAAATATTGTTATATACATTTATTCTCTATCTTGAATATTAACCGAGATATTTGCATTTTTATGAAATCGGGGCGGATAACAGATGAGAGTAAAACCACGTGGGAAATCTGCTTAGTTTACGCAGCCCCTGCGTGACGGACTTTTTTGATTTGCAATAAGTACATATACAATCTATACAAATTTTCGATCTGACGTACAGTAACGGAGATATTTCAAAATCCTCCCCTCCCGCTGGTTCGATTTCAGCCGTTAACTAACTTGATCTGTCTTTTTACATAAATCGTTTAAATATGGAGTTTGGTAACGATCAAGCAAAAATGACGACCGCTAGAGCGTTAACAGGCAAATATATCTATATCTTTCTTTTAGCAGATTTCCCCTTATTATACGAGATACATACAAATAAGTCTAGGTGACCCCCCCCCCTCTTAAGGTCGTGGATTACTAAAATTTGATTGATTGAGATACAATTATTTTGACTCATTATTAATTGCAATACTAGATATAGTAAATAGTTCTCAATAGAATTAGTATTAAAATTGAATGAAACATTTCTTATTTCCGTGTGTATTTATTCACTTAATATTCACGGTGTTGTTGTGTTAGACTGAGACTCCCAGGTATCGGTTCTTTCATCTGGACCAATACTAAGAATTATTTGGCCATCCATAGTCCTGAGTTCTGTTGAAATTAGCTTCCCCTTTTCTATTTGTATCGCTTTACTTTATTCAGCATTTACCTTTAATCCGATTTTTTTTTTTTTAAATTGTCCATGACTAGTTCTACGAGATGTTCAGCCGATTCCTTGTCCTTAGCAATGAGGGGCTATATCATCGACGAATCCGCAACATGATAGACTAGGTAAATTTCCAATTAATCGATATCCAAAAGCATTAGTACTACGGGTTCGTACTATCGGGTTCGCTTAATTTTTGGAATATAAAATCGATTCCAATATTAAAAAGAAAAGGAGATGTTGTCGTGCCCTGGGCTACTCCTTTCTTATTAACCCTTCACAGACAAGGAATATGAAAATTACATTGCAGGCAAGCTGGGTCACGGGTGACCCAGTCATATTTATAGCACATTTTTTTCATTTTAACAAAAATATTCCAGTTGTTGTTGTTTTTTTTATATAAAAAAAGAAAGTATAGTTTGAACAATTTATTTTATTTAGCAATATACATAATATGATAAAAATACAAAAACTTACATTGGGAGGAACTATACTTAAAATAGTAGGAACGTAGCGTTCCAGACCTTTGGTATCCGTATAGGATAAAAGATAAAAATTAAACGAGTAAACTCCTAGAAGGGAAAAAATAAAAAATTTCCAGCTATAAAAGACGAGAAAATTTAATAAAATCTTAGTGATTAAATAATTTTCAGTAAGTTATCAGTCTTCCATTTCATCCGGCAGTCCAGCAATAATTTTTCCTACTCTGAACAGTCAAAAACTTTCCAGATCAAAATAAATAGTGTAACTGAATGTAAGTGTAACTGAATGTAACTGTTCCAATCAATAGCAGTCTTATTGGAAATTTTGAGTTGTTTTTTGCAAAAATTGACAGATGTCAATTCTTCGCACCAGCAGTAAATGAACTTCAATGCATTACAAAATGGAATTTTACTTCCTTCGAACCAAGTGTCAATCCGAACGCCGACTTGCTCATCACACTTTCTTACATTACACTTCCAAAAAAGACTTTTTTTCCCACTATAAAGTTTCATACAATGGGATTTAGAACACTTTCTTCTGATAGCCAAAATATTCCTCTCATGTAAATATTTAACAGCGTCTTCTTCAGTCGTTGGCAAATCCCAAAGAGGCATTTTTAAAGGACTAAGAAACAATAAACAGCAAACGCAGCTATGACAAAAGATAACCTCATTAGCCTGGGAGAGCCAAGGTACGTATAAGATGTCCGTATAAGGAGAGCTAGCGTCGCACTTCAGTAGCGCATTCTAGCGTTGAACTAGTGGAACTAAAATGTGGTGGATATAATACACAAGTACCAAGTTCACTAATACTTCAAACTCAGAACAATCTAACAATCTTCTATTTCTTCATCTTCTTCAGGTGAGACTCTGGTAATACATCGAGAACAAATACTTGGCCTATGCTCAGCACATAGGCTGCGATTACAATGAGCGCGCAGTTTGATGTACCCTTACGATCTCTTGATTTTTCACAAAACGCCACCGACGTCTTGAAGTCCTGGGTCCAGGCTGATTCTCAATTTCTTTTTCATCAACTCTCGGAAGGAGGGGAGGGGTACCGTCCACTCCCCCTCCCCTCCTTCCCTTACTTAACTCAGAATATTATTTTTACCAACCTCTGGGTCACCGGCGACCCAGCCTTGCCTGTGAAGGGTTAAGTATAGGCTCGATTTTCTTTCTTTTAGCCAAAGAAATAGATATTTGGTTGCCTGTAAATGCTATCGACCATATTTTGCACCTTTAGTGGAATCTCGTATGATAATAATGTTTTCCTTAAATGTTCATAGCCAACGCTATCAAACTCCTTAGATACATACGTCCAGGAACACTATGCAACAGCCTTTTTTTAGCTTGTTTCGAATTCTGGATGCATGCATTTATTAGAGAAGAGTTCACAAATGTTCCATGGACATGTAACAAATCCCCTTTGATGAGAAGAGAGTTCTACACATTGCTTCATTTTTTTGTCTATTGCTCTCAATTAAAACTTAAAATTGAGAATATGGCTATCGGCTGATAGTTTGTGAGAGTTGTTCCTCCAAGACGAAATGTGTCTGGGACTACCCTCCAATTAAACATGTAATTCGCTATACTGGCTATTATTTTCTGATTCAGAAAAATTAGGGCATTTATTGTAATTGTCTAATTGGTGATGGTTTTCAGTCCCAAATATTTGTTCAAAGCGTGCCTTAACTTGGGAAACATCCGTGTCGCACAAAATATTCTCTCCGTAGTCATTAAATATTTGTTGAACGATTTTCTTTCGTCTATAATAATAATAATAATAATGCTGACCCAGATCAAAATCATATTTATTTCGATGGCGCTCTGCCTCCCGTTTGCTTTTCTTTATTGGATCGAATGTACACCCTTTCGAATGTAAAACCATCCAAATTTCCAGTTTGTTTTTTCCTGTACTCGTAATAGTCTGTTGATGGATGAATAGGAGCTTTACCGGATTTTTGTTCATTTTGAAGAAACTGAATGAAGTTAATGACTGCTTCATTAAATGCACTATCATTTCTTTCATTAATCGTTATATTATAAAACTTGGTTCCCCAATCACGGATGAAATTTTGTAGGTTAGTACCATCTGATTTTGGGAATTAGAATTCTGACTTTCGTTTATTTTTGAATTCTTAACCTGGCCTATTCTATAAGCTTCTGGATGGACTTTATTTAAATGGATTTGTAATTTTTTATATCCCTTGCCACATATGTCACAAGGTTTATTACTTTTATTTTCTCCATTTTGTTTTGAGACTTCTAGTTATATGGTGGTTGAATCCTCGTTTTGACAGAGCTGGCACTCTATTAAATCGTTGTTAGGTCTTTCAGATTCGCTGAAATTTTGCGTTTTTTCATGAAACATTCATTGATACTTACTCACTGTTTGGCATTATAAAGAAATAGCGTGTTTGACTTCATGAACACCTTTAGTCGATGAATCTTCATCGTTTTAATCCCTCTTTCATCCAGTTATTCTCAGTATATCAGCTAATTTCTATAATATTTCAGAGAGGTAGAGAAAGAATGCATATAACAACAAATGCAGAAATGTAAATTTGCAACATGATGCCTTTTAATTCACGTTTCGATTCGGTTGATAATGACAGAGAAATTTCAAATTTTTCATTTTATTCTCTCCTCCAAGTCCGATTTATTCTGTTGACGAACTTAATCTTTAATTCTACATGAACATCCAGTTTGCCAACGATCAAACAAAAATTATGACCGCTAGAGCGGTAACAGGCTAGGTGTATGTGTGTGTACATAAACGCCACCCCCTCCTAAAATCAGAAAAGTTGAAATTGTCTTCATAGAGGGGTCTTATAACGTATTCTATTGTTTATGAAGTGTTACGTTATGTACTAACGTAATTTTGGGCTAGTATGGCTTATTAGGACGAGGTATCTTCAGGTTACTAGACCATGTTTTACAATAGAGCCCCCCCCTTCCCTTAACATCAATGAATCTGCACTTCTCTGATTCTAGTTGTAGAAAAATGCATGCTTTATTAGACTATGGTTAAATTTTGCAGACCCCTTGATGTGTATCTCTATTTTTTTCAATAATCTAAAGTTTAAATGAAAGATCTAGTGGCATTCTACTTAAATAATAAAATACCTCTTATCTATAATATCTGATTGTGAAATTCAATGCTGCCTCCCTCCACAAGGAATAAGAAAATGTATGATGTTTGTCAGAAAGCTAATTTACTCCTTTGTCACCTCTAGTACTAGAAATCATAATAAAAGCAAGCCGAAACCCTCATCACAAATAAACCTCAGACACAGTAATAGAATGGCATTAATTTTAAATTTTGATTTCTAAAACTTACTGCCAAAAAAATATATATATATATTTTTTAAAATATTTCATGTAGGGCTATTTTAAGTACCCAGACAATCCCTCTCGAATTACCTATTTTAATTTTTATTAATAAATCACTTTTTTTTCTTTCGAATTCATTCAAGGCAACACTGTCTAGACTCATTGTTTTGTTCCTAATACGTGAACAATTTGCAGGTAATGTCGAATTGTTCTGGTAATGAGAAACACATACAGTTATTATCACTTCACTTCACATGATATAATAACAAAGTAAGTACTTTTTTGTATGTGTGTGTAGTTAATTATTAATTGCTAACATTTCTAACATGAAACATAATTACGCACTTCATTTCCAATATTGTAGCAAGGTCATTTTTGATGTGCTAGCCTAGTTTTTACACTGACCTTATACAATCTTCCGATCTCCATTAAAATTAATTATAAATGAAGTCAACTTTGTGAAATTATTTCTTGATTGTTATGAACGGGTTCTTCATTGCAGGTTACAATGGCTGATGATTTAAATTTGCCTGCAAGTCTGCAGCGTTTGGAAATAACATCTGAGAGGTACTTTTTTATTTTTCCAAACAGTTCCAATTTGTTTTCAAAAGTGTTTTCATTCTTGAATTTTTGGTTATATTTGTGAATAAAAATGTTTAGGCCTGAATCTTCCAGCAAGTTTGAAGAAAACAACCCATTTTCTGTTCTTAGTTTGAGTGAAGATCAGCCAGAATGTTTTTTAGAAAACCTTTCACTAAAAGCCATTTGTTCTAAAGGAAATTGTCAGTGTAACAAAAAGAAGGATCAAAAAGAGTAAGTGTTTTTACATTGTTTTGGTCTTAAAAAACAACCAATACTATTTCTCTTTTAGAAGTTCTTCTTGAAAAAGTTTTGTCTACTTTTTTTCTTTTGAGAAGTCCCTTAAGTAATACACTTAATTCCAGTCAATGGAAATTATATGATTATGGACTAAATGTTTTTATTAAATATTGAAGTTTTTTTAAAAATTTATCATATACTGGATGTCATTAGAATAGTTTTTTATTGAATGTTTGGATAACATTAGGATAGCTTTTTATTGAATGTTCAAGTATTACTGTCAAAGATTGTTGTTTATTGTCATAGTTCATAGAATAAAAATTGTTATTCTCACTGAAATTGGCATATATCAAATTATTAACACTTGATTATTAATGCCCATTTCTTCCCCTAGTTTTATTAAAGTACATCCGATTAGATTGTATAAGCCACTATTTCTCAGTGCCATTAAAAATTCATCAATTTAAATGTTTACAAGAGATTCATTTAATATTTTACTTGTTTAAGGTTTTTTTTTTTTTTTTATTGACTGGAATCAATATTTATAAAATGTATTTACAGAGAAGATGAAGTAATGAGGAAACTGAAACGAACACAAAAGCGGGCTGTCCTTAGAAGAAGTAGATTGAGCAATGTTCTTCTACGGGCTCCTGTTCTGAAATTAGGAGATATGAAGCAGCCTAATCCTGTACTTTCATCTGATAAGTCTAAAAGCCCATCAGAAAATCATTCAACAACTGGAGATCTCCAATACACCAAGTAAGTCAAGATTGTAATCCTTCTGAAAGTTTATTAAAGTGCCTCCTCTCAGGAATTAGCAAATGCCAAAGTTATCACTAATTATCAAAATATTGAGAATATTTAACCTGAATATATTATATTTATAATAGATCTCTTTATTCATCGGTCTTACTCAAAAACATATAGCACTGTCTATAGGGATATTGTAATAAGGTTATTATTAGCAGTACACAGTTTGGTTAAGCAAATAGAAATAATCCATGAATGATAGTAATGTATTCTCTACTCTTTTACAAAGTTTCCATGCCAAAATTATAAATGTTTTGAGTAATTTGGCAATTACTGTGCTAAGAGTTCTCCTGATAATTATATTATCTTTGGTTTGCTGGATAGCTGCCAGGAGACTGCCTAGGCAACAATTACCTATAAGATTAAGTAATATGTGTACAAAATTGTTTTGTCCCATCAAACAAAAATGTGTTCAGATTAGGGTGTTCTTTCTCCTTACTAATTCTTCTCTATTGTTTTGTGTCTTAAAATAATACACTTGTCCGTTTAAAAGGATATGTAGTTCTTCTCTCTCTCTTTTTTTTTTTTTTTAAATGGTTATTATTCAACTTATTATAATGGAATAATTTATAACTTTTATTCTTCTAGTCTAGAACATTACATTCTATATATGTATATATATCTATATATATATAAAATTTTAACCTCTGTCTGTACATTGATTTTTTTTTCTCAAAATTTCACGATATCTTTTCGTTTCACATGTCATAGACACCATAACTGCATTTTGTTTCTTTCGTGTGTGTTTGTTTATTTGTTTGTTTGTTAGTTATCTTTTCACGCATAAACGGCTGAACCGAATTTTATGAAATTTGGTATGTATAGTACTACTAACCCAACTTAGAATTTAGGCTATATTAATATTCTCTGAGACGAACAGGAGTGGGGGTTATAGGGGAAGCCTGAAATTAAAAATAGCGATATTTTGTTTCTTATTGGTTTTCGGCAAATATGAACATAACAAAAGTTGTTCACTTTGATATTTAAAGTAACTTTTGTTATATACATTTTTTTCATATACCGAATTATAAACGAGATATAAGCTAATACCTATAACGGAAGTGAAGAAGTTTATTTGGCACAAAAAACTCAACCAAACTAAATAAAACTCAGTATGTGTATTAGCACTAACGCCTTTTATATTAAACCATACCATCATTTCTAGGGACGGGCAGGAGTGGGGGTTGTAAGGAACGCCTAAAATTAAAAATAGCGATATTTTGTTTCCGATTGGTTTTTCAGCAAATATGAACATAACAAAAGTTGTTTACTTTGTTATTTAGAGTAACTTCTTTTATATACACTTTTTTCGTATCCCGAATTATAATCGAGATATACACTAAAACCTAGAGCGGAAGTGAACAGTTTATTTGGCACAAAAGAGTCAACCGAACTCAATAAAACTCAGTATGCGTATTAGCACTAACGCCTTTATTATAATAACCTATACTAACATTTCTAGGGACGGGCAGGAGTGGGGGTTGGGAGGGAGGCCTGAAATTAAAAATAGCGGTATTTCGTTTTCTATTGGTTTTTCTGCATATATGCACGTGACATAAGTTGTTTATTTTGTTATTTAAAATAACTTCTGTTATATTCATTTCTGTCGTATAACAAAGTATAAACGAGATATACACGAAAAACTAGAGCGGAGGCCAACAATTTTGTTTTGCACTTACTATTGAACCTAACTTAAAAAAACTCGGAATGTGAATTAGCATTAATTCTTCCATGATTTTAAGATATATTAAAATTTTTAGGTCCAAACGGGAGTGGGGGTTATGAGGGAGGCCTGAAATGAAAAAATGTGATATTCCGATTCCAATTGGTTTTCTATAAAAATACAATCATTAGTCAGTCAACGATTGCGGCATTGCCGGGTACATTAGCTAGATCGTATATACAAAATACTTACATTATAGATGATATTTAATTATAATAAATGCTATCCATGATTATGATTTGAATTATTCACTGTGTGTCAACAGTGGAGAGGGAATGGTTAGAGGCTTATTTTCATTTATTCTTCAAACCTAAAATTTGTTTTCCATAAGTCGCCCAAGGGACCCTACGTGGAAATGTGTGCCTAGACGGGAAGAGCAGTTCTTCACATAGAAGCATTACCAATAACAAAATAAAATCTTTCCGTCTCAAATGATTTCCCGAGCAAAGCTGGGTATCTGAGCTAGTATATATATATATATATATATATATATATATATATATATATATATATATATATAATATGTTTGCTGGTATCTCTCATGAAGGTCCAATGAAAACAGTATTTGACATTTAAGTTTGAAATAAGATATTTAATGGTATATTGACTTACTGTTAACGTGAAGTAGAAGTATGGGCTGGTCCATAGTGGAATTGGTTAGTAAAAATTTGAATAAATGTTTAGCTCTTATCGACTGATTTCTCTTTAGTATAATGCTCCTTAAGGGAAATCTACTAAACCAGGAAGATTTATAAACTTTATTCAATTGTTACTAAATAACTCCTAATAAATATGCATGTGTAAATTTCTAGTTATGTTATATTCTTATTATAAATACAAGAGAAATAGAAAATTGTTATTGTGGCTGGGAGATGGCCAGGATACTTAGAATCAGGTTTTTAGTGGTATTGATGTATCGTAAAATTTCTGGGGAGGTGTACCCATTTACCTCTGCTAATTATTAGCATTGATCCGCTAATATGTTACACATAACAGAGCATAAGTACGTTCAACTATGAATACAAAGTTTTCTTCAAACTATTCTTCAGTTATACATTGGAGCATTTTTAATGATGGCAATTATTAAATACATAAAATCATTGTGCTTAGAGCCACTTTGAGAAAATAAATTTGTATTCTTGATTAGTAAACAGTATTTTGAACTGTGGATAGGGATTGATCAGGAACTCATTTTTCCTTCTTTTTTTTATTTTATTCTTTAAGACTAAAAAATTCTATAAGTTCACTATAGTTACTGGGATAAATAGTAACCTAAAGACTTGAATGAATTGGGAAGTGTACAAATATTGAGTATAGTAAAGCCAAAAGAAATTACAATCATTATTCAGATTCCCCGAGCAATGAAGTCATGGTTTCCCAAGCAAAGCTGGTTGCCTGTGCGCATGCATGTGTGTAATCTGTTAATACTCTATCAGTCACAATTTTTGTTTGTTTTTTTTCAAACTGGATATTTAAATGTTTTATAACTAAAGATCAAGTTCGTTAACAGCTGAAATCGAACCAGCGCGAGAGGGATTACAAAAATTCAAAATATCTCCGTTATTTTAAATTGAATAGAAAAATTGTATTGCAAATGTAATATCCTGTGTGTGTGTGTGTATATATATAAAACCTGGTCGAAAACAATAACACAATATATATATATATATATATATATATATATATATATATATATTGTTACGTTTTACTACAAAACCAGTAATAAACGTTGTTAATAAGAGTTCTTTTGGATTGCAAAATTAAACACACACAAGTTTCACAGTTTTTCACTGCACAATTTATTTCACAATGCCCAATACTCTTGGTTACACTGATAGTGTCACTGTTCTTCAATTACACAGTCCAATAATTCACTCACGGTCACTGAAATTCACATAAAACGACGGCACTGCACTGTCCTTTACTTCGCGGCACTGCACTGTCCTTTACTTCACGGCACAACACTGTTCTTCTTATAAAAACACTTTACCTCACTGCACTAAGTCGCACTGGAGCACTGATGAGACCATCAAGACATCTGACCATAAACTGAGCTGAAGTACTGGCAGGGTCTCTTATAAATGCCTGTAGAAGAAGCTAGCCAAGGAAAGGTTCAGAACTTCCAGGAAGATAGGCAGGGATTCTGCCAGCTAGGCCTAATTAGATTCTGCCGGCTCCACTAGGTGGAGCTGTACAGGCTTAAATAGAGAAGCAGGATGAGACCCCAATTAGTGACAAATTGACTTCTTTGAACCCCTCCGCACTCCCCAATCAGGCCTTGAATAGTAGAGCCATTTAATTTTCGTAACTATATATATATATATATATATATATATATATATATATATATATATATATATATATAGTTGCAAAAACTACATGTATGAAAAAGTACACAGAGTTAATTACGTATTTAAGAAGTACAAAGTAGATGAAAGGAACCTCACGAAGGTAGGACCTTTGGTATCAAAGAATGTTCTTGGCGATACCTGCCTGAGTTCTAGGCTTGTCTGGGCAGTTCTCGTTTGATCACCCCCCCCCCCCCCCCGTCTATAAAAGCTGTCCAGCTCACTCGAGAGTTGGCTTTGTTCTCTTCAAGTGAATAACTGCTTTCAGTCTAACTTTAGGTGAATTTTAGTTTCAGTGCGGTGCCATGTTTATGCAAAGAACAGCGTAGTGCTGTGTTTATGTAAGAACAGTGTAGTGCCACGTTTATGTAAAGAACAGTGCAGTGCCGTGTTCTTTGTGAAGATCAGTGCAGTGCCGTGTTTTTGTGAACATCAGTGATCGTATGAGCTATTGTACTGTGGAATAAGAAGTGAAGCTATCAGTGCATACTGTGAGTAATAGTTAAGAATAATTTACCAATTGTGTAGTGCATTGTCAAATAATGCTTGTGTGTTTAATTTTGCAATCCAAAAGAACTCAATAACAATGTTTATCATTTTTCTAATAAACGTAACAACTGGTGTCAGAAGTGGGATTGCAAAATTAAAGTAAACTAAAATGAAGTTTGAAGAACTAAAAGTAGAACTTCTGAAGAAGGAGCTGGCTATATTGGATCTGCCTACAGCAGGAAATAAGGCTGACCTTCAAAGACGGTTAGTATAAGAATTCCAAAGGCAAGGGCATTGATGTAAGTACATAAGATCAGTGCAGTGCCGTGTTTTTGTGAGCTTCAGTGATCGTTGTTATTCCATTGTGCAATAAGAAGTGAAGTTATCAGTGCATACTGTGAATAATACTTAAGAATACTTTACCAATTGTGTAATGCATTGTCAAATAAATTGTGCAGTGACAAAGCTTGTGTGTTTAATTTTGCAATCCAAAAGAGCTCTAATAAACAACGTTTATTATTTTTGTAATAATCGTAACAATATATGTGTGTGTGCATGCAGTGTGTAGGACCGCTCTAATTTTTGTTTAATTGTTATCAAACTCTATATTTTATCATTTTATGTAAAAAGGAAGTTCAAGTTCGTTAATGGCTGAAATCCGACCAGTGGGAGGGGGAGTTTAAAGGGGATGAATTTTGAAAATTCTTAGAATCTGTTCGCTTATCACTTTGTTTCGAATCGAAAAATTGTATAGAACCAATCTTATTCCAAATGTAATGCTCTATAAATGTTACTATGTACGTATTTTCACTATCTTGATTATTATCCGAGACATTAGGAAACACATTATTTGAAGCATTAACTACCAAATGTTGTTCTCTTTGAACTTTTACTTTTTGAAATAAGTGCAAATACGTGATAAACATGCGAAATCTACTTAGTTTATGCAGCCCCTGCATGACCGACTTTTAATATTATAGTTTTTGATTGTGAAATTGTAAGAATACTCTTAATATCAGATTTTTCAAATAATATTTCAGCTCATAAACTGAATAATTTTTCTATTTTAGTAAATGTGCCTTTTTTTTCCTCAGTGTTTTAAGAGATGATAGATCAGAAGAGACCACAAACCCTGGAACAACCAAAGCACTTCTCAGAGCCCCTGTTCTTAGGGTTGACCCTCAACGGAATCTCTCTCTCATTCAGCCTATTACAAGGTGGTTATTATTTATACATACTTACTATATTACTATATATTTACTTGTTACATATTTTTAAATTAATAAGAATGAATTATTTAGTACCTGATCCTGGCAGGTGGAATACCATTATCATGATTTTGATGTATAATCCAACTTAGTTAGGGTTTCTAAGCAGCAATTAGGTTGACCTAGCATTTTATTTAGTCATCAACAAATGAAATAAATTCCTTAGAGCTACCCAAGCTTGGAATGGGATGTATCATATTGATTGATAGCACTGCATAATTAGCAAGAGTAGTATAAGTGGATGTATAATAATGAATTAAATATTCTTAAATTTAGGATTGAAACAGAAGGTTCAAGTCCTCTTTCATGTTTTTAATGCTGTATTTATTTTTAGGAGTTCTACTGAAGAATCAACCACTCAAAGGCCTCCTTCTATGTGTGCTGTTCAGGCGCGGAATCCCTCTCCTGATGATACCAACATTGAGGAACTGGCATCATATTTTGACCTTTTTGTACATATTCCAAAAAAAATGTCTGTAATGGCGGAAATGATGTATATTTGATCGTGAATTTGTTGAAAAACTTAAATATTTGCCTAATTTTGTCTGTGGTCTTTCATATTCTTATTTTTTTTCTTCCTTCTTTTGTTTATTATACTGGAATATTATACAACTTTAATATATTCCTCTGTCTATCTGGATTGATTATTATTAATTTGGTCAAAATACTTGTACTAGGAGAAAATGGATTTGTGACTGTGAAGATAAACAATGAAAATGAAGACTTTTGGTGTAATGCTCTGACTGTTTTTACCTTAAGTAGTTATTATCTAGTGTCTAATAGCTAAGTTGTATTTGTATATGTTCTCTTCTAAATTAACATTGTTAACTTTTTCATGTTTATAAATATATTTAAATTATTATATAATTGGAAGTCAGAAGAAGCAGTGGAATAGTATTTTTCCTCATACTGCATCTTTATTTTATTTTGCTGTTTAGCATTTTGTAATTATTGCTATGATAATTTCTGAAATATATGTTTGTTAATATTTTTTTTAATAACCTTAGTTTATTATCCCTTTTTTTTTTTTTTTTTTTTTTTTTTTTATTAGTGCCCTTATCCTGTAAGCCGATGTGATTGTGGAAGCTCCTTATCACATCAGGAATCTAGTGTATTTATGTAATTGCATGAAACCAACTATTAATTAATAATAAACATTTGCTCATACATCAATTTCTTGACCAGTATCAAGTTTTCTTAATTTGGTTTTGTGATGTAGTCAGTTATAGGAAATGGCTCTCTCTCTTCATTTGTCTTGTCTGACTGCCTCCTTTTTAGGAGCACTTGCTCTAAAACACTGCAATCAGCTAATATAACTACCTTTCTTAGGCAAGCTATGTCTAAGTGTTTTAACCTTGAGAAAAAGATGAGCTGGTCTGGCTGGCAGGACACCACTCTTATTGTCTTCCCTGGTAGAGAGTTAGAATCAGACTACACCCAGTTTATGCATTCTGATGTCTATCTTATTAAGATGGGCATTAGGACTACGTTAAAAGAAAAAAATATGATGGCTCAGAAGTATTATATGGTTCACTAGGAGGAGTAAGATACAGAAGCAGACACAGGTAGGACGGGTGGTTTCATCATTAACGCTATTGATGATCTTAGACTGGTCTGAAACATAGTAAAACAAAAATTAGCGCTGCCAAATTTAAATAGAAAATCAGACAAACCTTAGTTTTATTTATTTAGAAGATATACGTAAAACTCAGGTTAGGCAGATTTCCTATTTAAATTTCGTAGGATCAATTTTGTTCAGGTCATTTTAAGAACAATGGCATCAAAACTGAAAAACCTGTCTGTATGTCCACTCATTTGTTACTCAGTGGCTCAGAAAATTTCTATAGACTTATATTTGTAAGTCAACTATCCCAAGGGACAACATGGGCTATGTGAGAATTTGAATTTTAAACGTGGGGGGGGGGGCATATTGTGTTTAAAATAATGATTTCGGCTCAAAAACATTGTTTCCTAAGTGCCTAATATTGCCAACGCTTGGGGTAGCGAAGTCTACCATTCACTGTAATAAAAATGAAGAATAATTTTTTTTTTTAAATGTGTTAATTTATCTTTTTCTTTTTTTTTATTTTGTATTTTTTTGTAAATAATCAATAAAAATTATTCACTTTTGGCAGATTTTGTTAAAATAACCTATAGATTAACCAATTATTTTAATTAAAAAGATTAATATACATATATATTAAGTATTTAACAAAATTATAAGACTAAATCTAAGTGTCCAGTTGAGTTTATAATTTTGAACGGACCTCATTTTCGTCATCTGGGTAGGATCGATGGACGTTTGAAGAAATTTTTCGAAACTCGCGACATGAGTACGACCTCAATAGCTGATTTCCCTTAAGGGAAATCTGCTATAAGAAAGTTTTAGTTGCTTACATGAGAAATGTGACAAAGGGCAATCATGCTCATTTGAATGGCCTGGCGGTTTTGTAGGGATATATTTAGCAGATGTTCTGGCATTAAAACACCATACATCGGTCACGTGATGGAAGTAGTGAATAAGTATGGGCCTACAAGTTTACATCACATAATAATAGGATACCACGCCTAACATTGACGGACTTGCGCTGATCGCCTTGGAGTTTGGTGGCCCCAGAAATGAGAGTTGCGCCTGATTAGGACCCAACACTGCAAAATGCGTCCTTGTCAGTGAAAACACATTTAGGAAGAACTAGTGTTATTATTATTATTTATTAACGCCCACTTTTTGCAACTAAGGCTAATTGGGACGGCTTATCTAGACGGGTACACAAGAACTAGTGTTCTTTTTCCAGGGTCTCTAATCCCCGTTCGCAGTACTCCCTGTCCAATAAGACCTGATGGAGGGAAACATGAAATAGGTGGTAATCTATTGTTTTTAAAAACTATTGGATTACTCTTTTTGAAATCCTTCATTGCCTTGAAAGTTACCTTTTACTCATTTAGGAATTCCACTACAACTTATTAGGAAAAAGGTTTTGAGACCTTACGAAAATCTTTCCTCAAATTCATCAATTTCTCTTTAACCCCTTTCTGGCAATATGATTCCGATTCTGGAAATTTCACTGTTCCATAATGAGCAAACATATACTTTTCAGGACGGTACTCTAAAACTAACACTATAGCAACAATACGACTGGAAATTTACATATATGGACTAAAATCACAAACTTAATTTCATGCTAAGTGCTTTCTAATGGCCAGTGAATGAAGAAACAATTCTCAGAATATTTATTAGTATGATAATGTATTTGCAAATATTGAACCCAATACTATGGAGCTACAGTTCTCGTAAACTACACCCATCAAAATCCATGGAATATTTGAAGTCTTCAAACATGTACATAAACATTGTTTTGTTTTTTAAATCTTCTATGCAAATTCGGATAATGCTTTCTCTTCCTCTAAGTTTTAGTCAGTCTTGTACACTTTATTAATATTATTTATTAACGTCCACTTTTTGCAACTAAGGCTAATTGGGACGGGTACACTTTAGACATTGGGCTATAGGTACAGCTGGTTTTAGCTTCGTTTGAGTTTATTAACATTAGCTGGGTATTTGTAATCTACCCTGTTAGCTTCATTATGAATTGAATCTGGTTTCAAATGAACAAAAGCATCCACATGGTTATGATATAGTTAATTGTTTTTGTCGCTCATAACATTCCAGAAATTTTCGGCAGTTTTTTTTGTTATATAAGGTTTGGCTAATTAAGCTAACTGAATTTTATATAGGTTGGTTAAATGTAAAAAAATCGTAGGCCATTGCTATTGACAATGCCTAAGAAATTGCTATGCTCATTCATTTAATGATACTCAGTGTCGTAGTTAATGTCATGTCTATTAACCCATTATCCAAGTCCAGAAGTTATGACATAGAAGAAATAATTTCTCAAGTCAATCTCCAGTTCTGTGTAATTGTCGAAATTGGCCAAGGTTACTGCAGTGTAAGTAAATAAGTATTTACTGTGTGAGTGTATTTTTCGAAAATCGCGTCATGAGTACGACCTCCTTAGCTGATTTCCCTCAAGGGAAATCTGATAAAAATTAAATTAGATTTGTTTCAAATAATACCCCATCTGGATGAAATTGAAATTGTGACCGTAAGTCGAAATGATTACTAAAAAACTGCTTTTCAACGGCTAATAATAAGGGTATCTTCCCATCAAACAAGTCTTCGAATTCTAAGATTGATGGACCTCTTGTTACATATAACCCCTTATACATATATTAACTCTTGCACCATTTGCAAGAGTTCAAATCATGTGTTAAATCAATTTGGCGAGATCTAACCCCCCCCCCCCCCGAGCAATAGGAATGTTTTAGTAAAAAGCTCATTAAATAAAATCCTTGTTAATCCCTGGCTAGAAAAGAGTTTTGACCTGTAGATAACCTTAGTAGCAAAAATTGAACGTTAATAAATAACAAATAACAATTATTAATGTTATAAAACCTCTCTTCACTAACATTATTAATAGAAACTGTCCTTGCAGATTTCCCATAAGCTGGAACGATCCGCTTGTACCATCTCGGATTTTGTTATTTTTTTATCCCGCAATATGAAGCCAATGTAAACGGACTTGAAGCTTATGCTGGACATAAGACGTTTAGCTTGGGTGGAATGCAGTTGAACATTTTTGGTGGATTCATCAAAAATCGGGTGATCACGTGATTATTTTTTTTTCCTCATTGCTTTTTTAACTCAATTTTAAACAACAACGCTCAATCCGGCGATTTCATGATGTCCCCAATGTTTACAAACGTTACTTCGGCGGATTTTCAGCTTGGCGGCATTTCGTCGTGGTCGCCATTTTCAAAAGTGCGCCAAAGATGGATTTAACTGCATTTTCACCCAGTAGCTTTAATTGAAAATCACATGAGCAACCGTGATGATTAACTGAAAGCTGAAGCTGGTTAATATTCGCATCAATCAAAAATGTGTAGAAACAACATTGTAGTACATCAATTGTGCAAATAACGAGGTTATGTAAGATTTTTCAGACATCCAGTTATAATAATAGATATTCATAATTTTGTGTTTTATTACATATTTATTGCCATCCCTCCTTGTCCGATTTTCCCCCTTTAAAGGGTTTTATATTAATTGTTTAAATAGTGAGTTTGCATTCGATCAAGTAAAAATTGAGGACTCTTCAGCATAGAATGCTCGATTATGAAATCACAATTAACATTTGTCCATTTATCATAGTAATAATCCGTTGAAAACAACATGAGCTATTTGCTTGGGATAGGAGGATTCTTATAATTAAAAATTGTGACGTGACTTCAACGCCAATTGTTAATTTCCACTAAGGGTAAAGGGCTAATAGCCTTTTGTATAATAGTTTTGATACAAAAGTGCTTAATAGGTTTCCCAAAATATCAACTTGTAGGAACATGATGGAATAGTAGCTTAATGACAATAATTTCCATTTATTCTTAGAGATTCCTTTTTTTCTTTTCTTTAATATGTTATTTATTGAAGGTATTTTTGGAATTCCGTTCATCTCCTCGATGTACGAACCTATCTCATGAGAATGTAGCCGAGTTATTCCTTGGCACCTGTGAATGTGCGACCCTTCGGAACTGGGAATTTTGCTCCATTCCTCTTAGGAAAGCCCGACCGTACGAATGCTCCTTTGATGAAGGCTTATCTACTTCCAACAGCTCTTCCAGGGTACATCGAAGGCTCTGTGATCCAACCTATATGGTCCAAGTGAATGAGCCCTGTGATTGTAGCAAACAGTTCGCCCAAAGAACTCTTTATCCTGTAGAAGGTAACTTATGCAATAAATATTAATTTTAGGTAATTAAGAAAAACGCTAGGTAGGTTTAATGATGACTGCTAAAATAAATTGTAATATATAGATAAGGTTTTTTTTTTTTCTTCAAATTGTGTTTGATTCAGTTATTTTCATCTGCTTCATATACATTTTATTGACGACATAAGAGTTTATTTTTTATCAAAATTTCCAGCAGAAATTAATGTACATCCTGAACAATCTATAAGTAAAACTTTAAAATATAATTTCCTATGTTAGTCTATGTACGTTAAAACATTTATAAAACCATATTGGGGTATTTCATATTTTGTTTTTCCAGGCTTCCTTACCTGCTACAGGGCTCCTATGCCCAAGTCCATATGCTCCACTCATAGTGTCTGTGGAGTCTCCCGTTGTGCAGCTAAGACGCTTTTTGGTTTAGCTCTTACACAATGCGATCCGAACTGTCTTGGAGGCCAACCGGTAATGAAAAGTCATTAATCCTATTTTATAGTACTATCATATACTTGTACTTGTATCCTATTTTATAGTACTATCTCCATAGAATGTACAACTTTGAGAAATCCAATGGGAAGTAAGGATTGTGATATGTCAAATTTACAACTATTTATGTCACAGATCAAACTAAACGTTCCTAAAAGAAGAATTTATGAAGGGGAGGTTAATCATAGCGATTGTTTAATAAGATCATTGGATTTTAGAAACGTCGTCACGCAAAGGCTGCGTAAAGTTGTTAAAATTTGTTTTTAAAGATTTGCCTGAAAGCTTTGAGATATTCCGAATACAAAAGTTGTTAAGAGTTCCCATGGCTGAGTTGGTAGCGTTTTCTTTTTGTAACCTCAAAATCTCGAGATCGAATCACGTCTGGTGCTACTATTTCTTTTTTCTGGATTTTTTAAATATTTTGTTTCTAGGGCGTTCATTTAATATTAATAAATAAATAAAAAATTGTTTTAATTATTGGCATTTAGTTTTTAACGTATTCCATATATTTAAAGAAAATAGTCACTCCCAGCAAGATTCGATCTCGATCTTGGGTTACAAAAAGAGAACGCTACCACTCTCTTAAGAGAACTCTTAGCAACATGTGTATTCGGAACACCTCAAGACTTTCAGGCAAATCTTTAAAATTTTATTTTTAGACGAACGCGTTAGAAGTGTGCTCTCTATTTTCAACAGAATTAGTTTTTTATTAGGTACTGCACACTAAAAAAATTTCTTTTGGGATCGGGGGGAGGGTCGCGTGCACTCCCTTTGTTAGTTAAGCAGCACCTGCCTGACGACTTTATCTCACTTTTATGCCCACTATCTACTTGCTACACCGGCATTGTTAATTTTTTAAAATTTTGTCATCCACATTTAAAACCACCTTTCAAAATTTCATTACTATTCATCTATCTTGGTTGTATAAGAACAAGTCAATGGTTAAAAAATAAAATTGACAATGCTGGTGTAGCTAGTAGAAGATGGTGGACATAAAAGTGAGATAAAAAGGAACCCCTTGATAAGGAGCTAGAGAGCTTGAAACACACATTGGGAAATTAAATAGAACATATGTTTTAAGGAAGAAAGGGAGAGTTTATTCAATGACCCTGTATGGCTGCATTTATGCATATACATAAATAAATAGGCCTTATTTTCATGCTCTTCTGGGTACAATCAATGGACATTTGAAGGAATGTTTTGAACCTTGATGAGTACAATCTCTTCAATGACTGACCTCTTTTAAGTTTTACCAAGCTCTCCCTAAATAGGCAGCCTAATAGCTACTCTCACAAATTATAAATCAAAGATTTGCTCGCCTCAAGGCCACACATCTCAATCATTTTACTTGATTTTAGAATATGACATAAGGCATTTAAAAATTCCAATGCACTTTGTTTAAACACAATACATGAATACCAATTTTATATATGTATTATTCAATGACATTCTATACCATTTTCACCAACTATGTTATTACTGATGGTAGTATTTGTCTGAAGTTCTGCGAGGCCAAGAATGAATTATCATCAAGGCCACCTATTGTTACATCTGCCTGGTCTGATTGGACAGCTAGTAGAAAAGAATGTGATATCAATCTCAAAGTGGATGAAGCAGTATGCTTAGAAGAAGGAACGTGGGTAACTTCATGTATTCTTTCTTTTGCCTTTAAAACCTACCTGCTATACTTAGAATTTCCTTTGTAACTTATCGATGCATCATTTTCATTAACTTTATCCACATTGTGTGTGCGAAGATAAACTGAGCACATATTTTTATTAGATGTTAACCATTTTAATTAGGAGCAGTTTATTGTATAAGAAGTGTTCAACTCCATTGAATATAAAAGAACCCAATGCTGAAGTAAAGTTATCAAATGTTTTTGATTATAGATAGAAAAAACGACAGTATTTTTACTTTTTTTTAAATAATTTTTCTATTTAATTTCTTTTTTTTTTAAAGAATAGTTTGACCCTATTAAATATAAAAGAACCTAGCACAGAAGAACGTTAACAAACACTTTAAATTATTGAAAGATATTATACCCTCCCAGGGTCCAGTGTTTTCTGGAATAGGAAGGTAAAAATCAGCTTTTCCTGCGCATTAATTTTTTTTTTTTTTTTTTTCCTAAGGGTCTCATCAACTCTCATAATGATATTACAGGAAATAATGATAGGGTGCGCTTAAAATGTAGTTTTGGTGTAAATTCATTTTTTTTATTTGAACAACAAAATATAACGTGACATTCAAACATTGTGTAATTTGTATTTCTTATTATTGCAATTTTATTATATTGACTTCATTGAATGCTTACAGTAAACACAATCAGGATAGTTAAGGTCATTACTATCGTCGTTAAATATGTTTTTTCATTCAAAAAGTCTCAAAATTTCTCAAAACAAAATTCTCCAGATTCATCAATTTCTATCTCATCCCTCTACATGTCATTGACCATGAATTCGGGTACTTCATTAATTTCTTCAATTTCATTGCAGTGAGTGTACCATAGCTGTATAATTATCTTAGAAGTTATGAAAATTAACAAATCTGTCCTTTTTCAACAGCAAGGAAGAAAGGCTACTAGGATAGGGTTTTCCATTGCCTTCTACATGAGATTGTCCACTCATCATGTGAATGTACTCCGCCACAAGGATGGGGTTTCCCCCGGATAGGAAACTCCCTCGTTAGTTCCAACAGGGAATGAGTATGGGCCTATAAGTTTATCTCCTAGGATACCACGCCTAACATTGACGGACTTGCACTGATCGCCTTGGACTTTGGTGGCCCCAGAAATGAGAGTTACACCTGTTTAAGAACCCAAGACTGCAAAACGTGTCATCAGTGAACAGCACATTAGGAAGAAGTAGTGCTCTTTTTCCTGGGTCACTAATCCTCCTTGGCAACTTTTACATAGTAATGCATATGCTCTTTTGGGACTTTAAAAGGAAGAGGGTATTTATATAATAAAATTAACATTCACTTTATTTAAATAAATGAACTACTACACACACGCATGTGTGCGCACACAAACGCAGACATAAATGTGCATGGGCGTGCACACGCACCACAAACACTGTTATTTAAAGACTGAAGCTATATGTAGCTGTTCCCATGAACATGTATTCTCAGATTTTTTATGAAAAAGTTCAGAGGAAGAGGTTCAGAAGATGACTCAGGCCTAAATTGTTATAGCCAACCCCTAGTAACCGATTTTCTTTTTTGGATGAATGGGCCTTATGTTAAGTTCAGTTTGTGATTTTAGACCATGATATGTAAATGTTCAGTCGAATTGTTGGTACGGTATTCGTTTTAGAGGTCATTATCCTGTCTAAAATGCTGGTCTCATGAAGCATTGTATTGCAAGATTTCCCTTGAGGTAAATCAGCTATTGAGGTTGTTCTCAAGGCAAGAATTTCGAAAATAAATTTCAAATGCCCTTTTATCCTACCCTGGGGATGATGAAAATGAGGTCCATAGTAAACTATATATATATATATATATATACATACATACATATATATATATATATATATATATATATATATATATATATTATATATATATATATATAAAATTGTAACCTCTGTCTGTACATTGATTTTTTCGCGAAATTTCACGATAACTTTTCGTTTCACATGTCATAGACACCATAACTGCATTTTGTTTCTTTCGTGTATGTTTGTTTGTTACCTTTTCACTCATAAACCGCTGAACTGAATTTTATGAAACTTGGTATGTATATTACTACTAGCCCAACTTAGACTTTAGGCTATATTAATATTCTCTAAGACAAAAAGGAGTTGGGGTTATAAGGGAGGCCTGAAATTAAGAATAGCGATATTTCGTTTCCTATTGCTTTTTCAGCAAATATGCACATTACAAAAGTTGTTTATTTTGTAATTTAGAGTATCTTTTGTTATATACACTTTTGCCGTATATGGAAGTATAAATGAGTTATACACTAAAAACTGTAGAGGGAGTCCACAATTTTATTTGGCACAAAAGACTCAACTGAACTAAACCAAACTCGGTATGTGAATTAGCACTAACGCCTTCCTTATAATAAGCTATACTAACATTTCTAGAGACGGGCAGGAGTGGGGGTTATAAGGGAGGCCTGAAATTAAAAATAGCGATATTTCGTTTCCTATTGCATTTTCGGCAAATATGAACATAACAAAAGTTGTTTAATTTGTTATTTAGAGTAACTTTTGTAATACACACTTTTTTTGTATACCGAATTATAAACGAGATATACGCTAAAACCTATAGCGGAAGTGAACAATTTTATTTGGGACAAAAGACCAAACCGAACTAAACCAATGTCGGTATGTGAATTAGCACTAACGCCTTCCTTATAATAAGCCATACTAACATTTCTAGGGACGGGCAGGAGTGGGGGTTATAAGGGAGGCCTGAAATTAAATATAGTGATATTTCGTTTCCTATTGCTTTTTCTGCAAATATGCACATAATAAAAGTTGTTCATTGTGTTATTTAGAGTAACTTTTATTATATGCACTTTTGCCGTATACGGAAGTATAAATGAGTTATACGCTAAAAACTATAGCGGGAGTCCACAATTTTATTTGGCACAAAAGACTCAACCGAACTAAACCAAACTCGGTATGTGAATTAGCACTAACGCCTTCCTTATAATAAGCCATACTAACTCTTCTAGGGACGGGCAGGAGTGGGGGTTATATGGGAGGCCTGAAATTAATAATAGTGATATTTCATTTCCTATTGCATTTTCGGCAAATATGCACATAACAAAAGTTGTTTATTTTCTTATTTAGAGAAATTTGCTCAACACTTCTTTTCAATATGAACTACCAGGTACCTCAAATGAAAAAATTGATTCAAATGTATGTCAATGTTTTCTCATTAATAATTCAAATCTATGCATAATGCACAGGAAACGGGAAATATGACAATATGCAGGACAGTGAAGTTTTACATAAAAAAATAATTTTATTATTAACAAATCCACAGAAACGACGGGTGTTAACCCTAAACACTGGGACGGGTAAATGTCAAAATATTGTGCAAAGTAAAGCCTTTCCAAAAATATACCATCACCATTCAGCCTCAAATGAATTCCCGAGCGAAGCCGGGTATCTGAGCTAGTATATATATATATATATATATATATATATATATATATATATATATATATATATATATACTTGTCTGTTAATGATCTAGCAGTCATAATTCTTGTTTGATCGTTACAAACATGATATTTAAATTTTTTTTTTTTTAAACTTATTTGACTGTAGTTTTAATAAAAATACAAATTGACCGTTGCAAATATTTCTTTGGATAATTTCAAGAAATGTCATTGTGATTACAGGCAAGCTCCAGCTTTTGACTGTCTAGGGCCTGGTAGTTATTGGTAAGTAATTTCAAAGAATTAACAACTTTGTGGCCAGTGATACAAACTATCTAGGAACATTTTTAATATAATAAGAATTCAGACATATATATATATAGTCAATAAGAAAAATTCAAATTAAATAATAGACAGAAAGGGGCTCAGGTTAGCCATGTGAGTTAAAGCGTTGGCCTTAATCTCACATGGTAAACCTAGAGTGGCGAGTTTGATTTTGGCTCGGCAAAGGAATTTATTTAGTGACGAAATTCATTAAATAACATCCTAAGTCCCACCCTGGATAGAATAGGGTGGTAACCTGTAGATAACCCGTCTCGATTAGCCTGAGTTGCAAAAAGTGGACGTAAATAAATAATAATAATAATAGACAGAAAAACAACTAATAAATGTTAGGGTCATCTTCGGTTAGAGGCCGGACAATCCGAGGTGCAGGAAAAGAAAGCAGTTCCTGCATGCAGGTCCTAGAGCTGGAGAGATACTCCTGCCCCCAAACCTACCCAGCATCAAGGTACGTATAAGATGACGCCCAGCATGTGCCTGAGCAAATAGTGGGGAAGGGTCGGAGGGGAGGGGGAAGGCGTGTGTTGATTGTCTGACGCATTCAGCCAATAACACTTTTACAGGAGTTTATATAAGTTTTTGTTAAGGAGGGGAGAAGTACTTTCCTCTGTAAAAAGTATTGGTGAATTTCAATTTACTCCTCTGCAGAAAAAAAAATAATAGAGTTCCCCCAGGATTTATTTAAATTTTACTTTTTAGCCAAAATATTCACAAATATATTTTGAAAGCCTTTTACAAATCCTTTCATTACTATGGGAGAGAAGGGAAGAGGGATGCATCTTTCTGATTCCCTGTTCTTCTGCAACTCAATGTCTGCATTAATGAAATGAAGATACCCTCTAAATAGGTTCCAAATGAGAATATATAAATTTGTTGGCATAAACAAATTTGAAGTTATATTTCTGTTTTCTGTTGGCTAATTTTCTAACCTACCTACTCTACTTTATCAGAGACACTTCAAAACTTTTTAATAAATAAATTAACTGCAGTTTTGGTACACGATCTTGAAATCTTCTGCAGGAGCAGATTTTGCTTTCGAGAAGTTTCATAAAGTTAATTATAATGTATAATACATATATAGGCCATGTATCAAACAAATAAGAAAATTAAAAAAATAATAACGTAATTTAGATATTGTTTTATTATGGTGCAAATAAAGGATTACTATTATTATTACTATCCCATAGACAGCAAATTACCACTTTTGGAGATTTTATTTTAATAAATTAATGTTTTAATTAAGAAACAAATTGTGTCATAAATTCTTCTTCTATTCTAACTTCTTTTTGTTATTGCAGCTGCCCACAAGGTATTGAAAATTGCCAGTGTAAAGTGACTACAACCATGGCAGAAATGAAGGTAACAAGGTATATAGGAGAGATCAAAACAAACAGGAATAGAAGTTTCTTTTTTACCCGAATATTAGACAACTGAATTCCTTAATCATGCAATATGATTTCCCTCTCCCCTAAACCAATGTGTTGCAATTACCAACATATGGTAACATTTTAAATTTGATAAATATATTTATGAAAATCTCACCCCCTGTTTCTTAGTTTGACACATTAACTAATGATCTCAGTTCCATTCATTTATAATGAATAATAGATTACATTTCATTTTGCAATAGCAGCCGGATTTAGATTTGATGTCTAGTGTATAAAGCTTTTATTATTGCTAAAGGACATTATTTTTGAATAGTTATAAGTAAAGCTTACTACCTGCAATTTAATAGTTTTATCCAATTTCTTGAAATGACACTGTTAACATTTTATATTTAACTAGCTAAGATACCCGGCTCCACCCGGGAATTCATTTGAGGATGAATGAAGATGGTATTCTTTTGGGCAAGGATTTACTTCGCATAATAATTTACATTTTCCCATCCCAGTGTTTAGGGTTTATACCTGAGTACTTGGTGTTGCTGTGGATATGTTAATAGATGTATTTGTTATGTAAGGTTTCACTATCCTCAATATTTTTATATTACCCGTCTCCTGTGTATGTAGCTTTTTTTATAACATAATGGACCATATAATTCATAGTCATAAAAAACAATCTATTCCAAACCATGTATGAATAAAAGTTCCTTTCCTAGAAACAGTCCAGAGCACAACGATGACAGCTGTTATAGGCATGCAATAACCACTCCTTTGTAAGTCTGCAAAATAAACTTCATATTCAAAATGGTACATAGTGTGTTCAGTAAAGTATAACATATATTAACGGAACAGAGTTAATAAATATAAGAAATAACTGGTGTACCTCCCTAGGATTCATCCTTTAAATTATTTATTTATGAGATTTAAACAAATTACATTTCTTAGAGTAACAATACATTACTAAAAGTATAAGCATCAAATAATATGTAAACATAAACCAATGTGAGGTCGGGAGGGGTGAGGTAGAAGTGATTTCTGCATTAGTGTCATGACAAATCTAGTTGTATAATTTCTCCTGTTATACTAAGAGAATTTTTTCTAACTTCGAATCCTCCCAGTATTAAAATCCAAAAGTTTTAAGCATACACTCAGAATATTAAAGTAATCTTAATCGTCAGGAAAAGATAATAGCTTTTTTACTGTAATGTAAGAATAGAAGTGAGAAGACCGAAAGGAAGTCTCCCACCTCCCCTCCCTACAGTCAATTTTACCAACCAACCTCCCGTTCATTTAAGATCTCAGTTTTGTTTACATTAAATTATGTTAACAATTATGATTACATTACCTTCTCAATACACAAAGTGTTTGTTCAAATAATTTTCATGTTTTAATTAAATAAAGTATTATATGCATTTAATGGGAAACTGACATTTCTCATTAATTAATGTTTCAGACAAGAGAAAGGGAGGGGGGGGGGCAGTATACATTACTCTTGATGCAACTGGCATTAAAAAAAAAACATAATTTGAATTATTAAGGATAAAAAATTAACATAGATTTGAATTAATTTATCCAAGATGAGGTACCAGGTAGTTCATATATTGGAAAGAATAGTTGAGTATATCAACATTTTTATGCATATTACTTGCTTTATACGTTGTTATACGAAAAAATTTATAAAACAAAGTTACTCTACATAAGAAAATAAACAACTTTTGTTATGTGCACATTTTCCAAAAAAAAAGCAAACAAACAATAATAAACAAAATATCACTACTTTTCATTTCAGGCCTTTCTTATAACCCACACTCCTGTTCATCTCTGAGAATATTAGTATTGTCTACAGTCTGCATTGGGAACAAACAAACATACACCAAAGCTACAAATTGGAGATATTGTGTCAATGGCACGTGAAACGAAAACGTGTCATGAAATTTCGAGAAAAAAAATGTACAGACAGAGGCCACACTTATATATATATATATATATATATATATATATATATATATATATATATATATATATATATAATTAAACACTAACAGATTTAGTGAAGTATTGATGCTGGTAATGGTTAAGAGATTTCATTGATGTTTTCAAGGACTACAAATGAGAATAAGTATTGTTTTTGTGATTACAATAAACTGAGGAATAAGAGTATTTATTAAAATGGTCAAAAGACATGGGAAATTTGGACTGTATAATATGTCCAAAGAAGCATTGCAACAATGTATGTACAGTAGACTCCCGATTAACCGAAACCTTCGGGACCGAGGGGTTTTGGATAAGCGAAAATTTCGGTTAAACGGGAGTCCGAAATTTCTGCGTGAAAATGGATCAATTAGAATAAAAAACACGTTTCTGTATGTACTTGAAAAAAAAAAAAACTTATTTTATTTAACAATTAAAATAACCAGGTACTATCTACTTTTAAAACTATAGACTTAAAAAGAAAAATGAAAGAAAAAAAAACTTCATCGTTTAAAAAAGTCGGGGATTTTTCTTTGCCGAGCTTCTGAAAAATCCTCCCTAGCAACTCAAAATGTTTCGGTTAAGCGAGAGAATCGGTTAATCGAGTTTCGGATAATCGGGAGTCTACTGTAATTAATTAGAATTTTCATATTTATTATATTTCATTTATTAATAAATTATTATGTAATGTAAACATTTCTCAAAAGCTCTAAGAACACAACAACAAAATAACTTATCAGTTTATTATTTTATAAATAATTATAGTATATAGAAAAGAAATGTTCTTAATTAACATTAATATGTTTCAGAAATTTGAATTAACATATTTTTTCAATCAAAAAATGAAATGCCCAATTTATCTGAAGTTTTTTTTTTTTAATGCATGCCTTAATATATAATGATGAGTATATTCTTTTTCATCATTGTAAAATCAAATAACAGGAACTTTATTAGAATACTCGGCCAATGTAACTGGACGTAACTCTACTATTGAAATCAAAGGTGACAGTCTTTCTGGGCCAACAGGAAGAACAAAGATACGGGCACTCACTTTTTTTAATAGCCATTGCCACTTGAGTTTAGTCTTCTTTGTCATCTCCAGGTCAACAAACTCTTCTGCCTAATAATAAAGTTATGATAAATTCTTATAAAAAAATCAATATTTAAAATATATCTAAATTAATAGAGTAAATGAATTTCTAATTATTAACGCTTTAACACTGATATACACACACCTATATATATATATATATATATATATATACACTAGTGGACCCAACTTATAGCCCCCACTCCCGTTCGAACCTAAAAAATGTAATATTGCTTATAATCAAGAATTAATGCTAATTAACGTATAGAGTTTTGTTAAGTTCGGTTCAATCATTAGTACCGAATAAAATTGTTGGCTCCCACTTTTTTAGTGTATATCTCATTTATACTTTGTTATAAGACCAAAGTGAATACAAAAAAAGTTAACCTAAATAACAATATAAACAACTTTTAACCTGTGCATATTTGCCGAAAAACCAATAGGAAACAGAATATCGCTATTTTTAATTTTAGGACTCCCCTACGCCCCCACTCCTGTTCCATCTGCCGGGCTGATTTGTGACGCTAAACCAGTCAGGGCATCACCCAAACGTGTACAAAAAAATTCATTCAAATCGGTCCAGCCGTTTAGGAGAAGTTCAGTGTCATACACATGTACAGTAGAATTATATATATATATATATAAAGTGAATTTCCTATCACAGTACATTATCACATTGGTACTCCCTGAGCCTGTTCAATCTTGAAGTTTTTTCACTCCCCTAAATTATTAGAGATATCTAAAACCCCTTAAAACTCTTATAAAGGGTGATTACCGAGAAACGCATGTTTTTCAAATAACGAGTACTCATGCGTACATGTGTTTCCCAGTAATCACCCTATTTATTTAAAAACATTTAAACTTTTTTGAACTATTCACACCTGGAGTATAAATAATATACCTATGATTTTTACCTCCCCCCCCCCCACACCAGACTAAACAATCATATATAATATCACTGATATTTCATAAATTACCTTTAATGCCATAACAGTATTAGCAGCAGTTCCAGTCAATCTACAGCTAGCAAGTCTGCCTGTATGATCCATAAGAGATAATCTTACATCATATGCATGAATTGGAACTCCTCCAACACACTCAGCACGAGGACAAATTGAACTCTCTGTTGCTAAACCACAACGAGGGCTACAAAATTAATTAAATTTTAATTTGCAAACAGTAATGTGTGGTTATATATATATATATATTAAATGTTTATCTTTTTCTCACATTCATTTTATTCAGTAATTCTACTTGTTTCAATATAATATAAAGTCCATTACGGAGGGCTGTGCAAACTAAGCTTCCCTTCGTGCTGAAGTGATGCACTACCACTAGTAAAGTTATTTCACCTTATATTCTCTATTTCAAAGTAAAACTCTTGATTAGCAGAAGTGAGTCTTTACTGAAGGGTAAAAACAAGAAAATACAAGTAACTGAATGTTTAAGTTATGAAAAAATGTATAGAACAACAGTTGTAGAGCATCAATATTTTAATAAGATTGGTTCTATACAATTTTTTGATCTGACTTATAATAAGAGGATTTTTTGATTTTGAATTTTTGACCACACATCTAGCCCGCCCCCTTCCTGGTCGATTGCAGCCATTAACAAATATTATTATTAGTGTTAAATATTGAGTATATTTGAGATATAGAGCATATAAACATTTTTGAGTCAAGACCGCAAAATCTTAATTATCATTGGTGATACTACATGTGGGTTTTTAGTTAAGGCTGAAAACTAAAAAATGCAAATATCTCAGTTAATATTCATGAAAAAGAAAATTTGCATATAACAACATTAATAGGCAATTCAATTTGCAAAATGATCAGTTCTATACAATTTTTTGATCCCACATGCGAAAGCTTAGGCATATAGTGGCTACAAGTCTCCCCACAAGCTTACAGTAATAAGATAATGACATGACATTACTCCTAACATAAGATATTACCCTAACATATGTAACTGTTCTATTTACCATTAAAACTTCCGATATCAAATGAATTATTTCATAACAATAAGTATTATATATGTAAAGCATTAATATGTATTATGGATTATTGTAACATACCACTTCTTAATAACAACAGAATATAAGCCATCAATGTCAAACATGTGAACAACTGCAAAGACGAGTGCTGTGAAACTATCTGAGCTCTCTCTTGACCATGCTTGATTTAATACTCCAGAACAGGACATTACAGTTACTATAGTTTCAGCTTTAAAAACCATTAAATTACAGGTTAAATTAATCAGTTGCTCTTCAATTAGATTTAAGTTATAGAATATACAAAACATTTAATAAATAGAAGGTAAAAGTAACAGAACAAATAATGGAATACACATGTTTGATTTATTCATTAGAAAGGAATAATAAAATTCTTTTAATGAAAATAAATTTTGTCCTCCAAAGAAATTTTTATTTGGTTTCTTAAAGTTAGAAATTGCACTTCCCGTATACACTCGAGTGCAAAAAACCGACGCACCTTGAATTTTGGTATTATCTCATTCCCAACTGAATAAAATATGTCAATTTTTTAGCCATATGTAGTGGATATATTCTGTTTTTTGGGCACAAAAGGACAAATAATAAAATTTTAATTTAAAAATTATAAAGTAAACTTGAAAGATCTGACTATTAAAAAATGAAAAAGTAAAAAAATCTTCTCTAGATGTTTATTAAATCAAAAGAAACAAACAACATAGCCTCTAATAAATCGTTTGTTACCTCCTCTTGCTTGAATAACTGCCAGAATCCGAGCAGACATACTTCTAATAATATTGTGCACTCGATCTTGAGGTATTCGTACCCATTCTTCTTCCGTAGCAGTTCTCAGCTCGTGGAGGGTTCCCAAATATATTCTAAAGGATTAATATCTGGGCTGCGAGCTGGCCACTCCAAGTTTCGGAACATCGACCTCACCGGGGTAATCCCTGACAACAATTGTGACATGTGGCCAGGCATTGTTGTGCATGAAAATGAAATTATCGCCTACAAATGGCACATAAGGGACTATGTACTATTTGAGGACGTCCCTTATGTAAGTTTCTAGATTGAGGGAAGGTCTCTGGAACACATGGAGGTCTTATCTTCGCTTCTAAGCTAATCCCTCCCCATACCATACTAACTCTCCTTCGAACTGCACTCTACCTGCCATGTTGCACTGAACGTAGCATTCTCCTCTTTTTCTAGCTCCACCATCTAAGCTATACAGACCAATCCTGCATTTGCCTGAAAAGAGAACAGAGGCCTAATGAGCCTCAGTCCAGGTGGAATGTTCTCTCGCAGAGCTGCTTTGTGTGTTGTGGTGAGGAGAGTACTTGAGGCAGGAACCCTGGATTGTAGATTGATTGTAGCTAGTCTTCTGTGTATTGAATACACACTGACATCCACACCTCGAGCAACACAAAGCCAGTGGCACGTCTCTAACAATGTCTTGGATCGGTTTCTCAGAGTATCCATTGCAATAAATTGATCGCCAACTTAGTCTGTTGCTCTCGGCTGCCCATATCCTGGCCTTCTCCAGCAGCTGCCTGTCTCCCGGTGTACCTTTGCATCATTCGCCAAACCGTCATATCTGGTATCCCAAGAGCCCTGGCTGTATAACGCTGGCTTCTTCTGTCCTCCATTAACGCAACAATTTGAGCAATTACAGTATCTAATACCGTTTTCAAAAAGAAAACTCTGTAATTTGTATTTTTTTCATGAAATTCAAGGTTTTTTTATTTTTACATTCGAGTGTAATTTATATTAAAAAAATAATGAAATAAACTATAAGTGATGCAGTAAGGTCAGTATTGCATTCCTTGAATATTCCCCTTTACATTCATTTTATGCTAATATACTGAAACCACAGATAATTCCTGATTTACCACTCAGAATAAGTAAATATTTATACAGATTTAAAACGAGTGGGGGATTAGATGAAGGTGATTTATCTTATGAAAGGCTTCATTTTAATGAAATGCCTGTCCTTTGGTTAAAACATTACTGCTTTGGTTTTCTTTTAGCCTAAGTCTAATAAATGTTATTCACAGTTTTATAATTGAGAATCATTTCCGGAGCTCTGAAGTCTGTTCCACAGAGCATAAACACTAAATCTTTTTAACGGAATTAATAAAAATAATTAATACATACGGTTTATGATAGTATTTGCTAAGCTGTCAACAAGAGCTGGAGTCTCAATGGGCACACTCTGTGCAAATGAAGCTAAAATAGCTGCTTCTCGAGTAGAAGGATTTTCTGTGATAATGGATCTGGTAGTGATAGTAGCAACCATAGCTTTCCGATAAGATGACCAATCAACTCGAACATCAGATAAGAAGAGAACTAAAATCATTAAAGAACATTATTTATTTTATTTTAATTATGCAGTTATAAATATTAATTAATTAATGGGGGGGGAAAAAAATCTAAAATACTAGTGTAGACACCACATGAATTCCTTGAACTCCTATTTAATTAATGAACAAATATTTTATACAACATAATTTATAGATCTTTTCATTATAAAGAAATTTTAAATATTTTATTTCCGCCCCCTCCCTCTTAGTAGATTTTGATCACTGGAGGTACACAACAAGATGGTACAATAGTACTAAATAAGAAATTTCAACATTCTAAGGCCAGTTGTTTTTGAGTTATATGAAATAGTCATAATGGGCTCAAATGGATAATTATGTTGAAATCTGAAAATCAAAAATTGTTTTTGATTACGATACTTTCCTTACATCGTACAAGGAAGTAAACAGAAATAGAAATAAAAAATATGTATGCCTACTCTGTGCTCATTGTTGAGTCATTATGAGAAATATACAACATCCTTACAGCATTGACTTCCATAGCCAAGAGGTTGTTTTGGGGTCTTGTTTCTCTCATAATGCAATATGTATTAACCATTGTTTCCCAACTAGAACATCGTTGTATATTTGGGAAAACATTCTGGCATCTGAGTTCTGCTAACAGAGCATTGCCTCTGGCAGCCCCAAAAGCAAAAATCATATCATCAAATTCCTTATTTGTGTACAAAATACAAGGATTAAGATTCTTTTTCTTGGCTTGAGATTACACAAAAGACTAACTGCACAATACTGTTGTCTACTTTTCTTACTATTTCTGTCGTATTATGGATAGAAAAAATCACTAACCCTAGGGAAAAAGAAGGATTAAAAATTATGGAAATATTATTTCACATTATGTTTACTTAACTGGACACTCTTGATTATGGTTGAAATAAAAAAAATGAAAAGGTAATGTAAAAACAAGTATTCTTCTATCTGTCATATCTACTTATAGCATATAAAAAAGAAAAACTATCCCTTGTATGTATGCATGTATATATATATATATATATATATATATATATATATATATATATATGAAACATATATATAAAATTACCTCCTCAAGGTTCAGGAATATTTCCTCCTATTTGGACAATATTGAAGAATTTATTAAATCATCAATTAACTCAAGCATTTACAGTTTTCGTGAATACCTGTGTCTCTAGGCTTCCACTCAAGTCCTCTTTGTATAACATCATCATCCCAAGCTTGTACCATAAACCCTGAACTTGTTTTGTCCAGTACTAACACTTCAAGAACTGACAAGTCTTGCCCGTTTCGCCCTTTCATTTCTCTCCTACTTCCAACCTACATATTTATAGCTATATTAATAAAATCATCCATGAAAGGAAAAAAATATAGAAAAATAGACAACAAAATTTAATAATAATATGGATTTTTTGAGAAGAGTAATCTTCTTCAACCCCTTTGAGTAGGGCTTCGAATAAACCTCAGATATGCTCTCCTGTAATAATTGGTGGCTAGAGATGTGTTGCTGATTACTGTTTATTATTAGAAGTAGTAAAACCACACGCTCTCATAGGTTTCCACAATCTGAGACCATAATTATTGAGTTCTTCCTGTAAGGACAACGTCACTGATAAATAATCACAATATAAACGCACCTCAGCTCCAATGTTATGTAAGATTGAATTTAATAGGCTGACATAATCAAAATTTAGGACATTACGATATAATATATTTCTATCCACTGCAAATGGCTTTCTACTTTGAGCATCTCTCCAGAAAGACAAAATATAAATACAAAAAATATAGAAGAGAGATATTTAAAGTTGTATGAGAGAGTAGCACAAATGGCAAATCATAAGCAATGTATATACAGACTAATGGAGTTGAATAGTGAGGCTGATATCAATCCTATTAAAATGGGCAGATTGCACTGGTTAAGACATTCTAGAAGATGGATCCTGTTGGGTTCATAAATTTTATTTTAATTATTATATAGTGTGCATTGTCCTTTTGCTGTATTGTGATGGCATGTTTCTTAATCCTCCATCCCCCAGTCTGTGATAACATGTCCTCCATTATGCTATGTAGTGATGTCTCCTTTCCATTGTAATAGAAATTGTGCAATTATATCAAGTGTGTTTATTAAAAACAATCTCTGTCCTAACAGATGTATGTATGGTGCACCAGGTGAAGCAAGCAGTGGCGAAACTCACCTCCCTTTATTTCCAATTGGATAAAATTAACGTCTTTAAAAAGAAACCTCTAGATTTGTTCTGAATTTTTTATAAATAGAATATTTAAGTAGCCCCTAGAAATACATTTCAACATGGTTATTAGAACTAGTGAAGTGCCAAGACGTTTATTTATTGTAATATCATTTACAAATTTCATTAAACAATAATGTATTGATTGCTGGAGATATAAATATGAATACCTTTTGAATAGCCACTAAAATGTTTACATACTGCCCATTGAACAATTTTCCATTTGTTTTGATGTCAGAAAGATTCAGAAAGTTCCCCGGAGGTTTAGTAGGAAGGTGAAATATCCTGACGAAATCTAAACTATCTTCAAAGTCATGGAGAGTTATTTCTGACATATTTTCATTGAAGACTAATTCCATACAACTGAAAATAATGTTATTTCATTTTATGTGCAATAAAGCGAAACACATACAAAACGAATAAAAGAATCATTGTTATACCTTGTTACAGGAGGTTGAAAAGCATCCTCTTTTTCACCAGGCTTCCTCATTATCACCTTGGAGTTAATGATATCCACTGAAATTGGGAAGTAATATATATATATAAGTAAACTTTTGGCACAAGTTCAACAACCAATCAATAAGATCTACCACAAGGCTGTGTTGGGTGATCAAGTGGTATGTATGGTGATGCATTTCATGCCAAATATCATTGCTACTTCAGTTGACTCATGGAATAAAATGAACACTGGGGAAACAGATTTAACTCCAACCTCAAAGGCCTAGTAACTACTCAACTAAATAAAATTTTGAGCACAAATCCTGGGTTCGAGATGGAAACTTTAAACAGCAAATAAACCTAAAGCACATGTTTGCATTCTCAAAATGTAAAAGTTCAATGAGAATAATATTTGGTATTTAGGCTTCAAATAAAGTGCTTCATAATATAAGAGCTTTTTAGCAGATTTCCCTTTGATGACATGAGTAGAAGTGGGGGTTTACAGGTGTCCGAAAACTAAAAATGCAAATATCTTGGTTAATAATAGTGAAAAAACTGCATGACATTTATAGAGCATTACATGCAATAAGATTGGCTCTATACAATTTTTGATCCTATGCATAATAACGGAGATATTAGGAATTTTTTAAATTCCCCCTTCCACTGGTTGAATTTTAGCTGTTAACAAACTTGATCTTCTTTTTTTCATAAAACGTTTAAATATCAAGTTTGGTAACTATCAGACAAAAACTGTGTCACTTCTTGTTCAATGAAACCAACACATTGTATTTAAGTTTGAAATTAGACGATTGTGATTTATAGGTTTACTGCTAATATTGAGATGATTAGGAATAGCAATTTACTAAAATATCTTGATCGAAAAATCTTGGTTAATAGTAGAATTAAAGAAAAAATGCATTGCACAAAAATTGTGGAAAATTAAATTTTTAAGAAGATTGGTTGTACAATATTTTTCGATGGGACTCATATTAACAGAGAAATTTTGAATTTTATATTCCTTCTACTCTAAGCCCACCAGATTTCAGTTGGTCAGATTTCAACTATTAACAGACTTGTTCTTTATTTAAATATTGAGTCTCTATTCTTAAATATTGAGTTTGATTACAAACAAAATTTAAGTCTGCTAGAATGGTAGAAAGATTATATATATTTGAACAGACCTTGTTTCATGGAAATATGTATCTCCTAGGTAAAAAAGATAGACATCTCTGGAAACATTTTTGAAAATTGTGCCATGAGTACAAACTCAATTTCCCTTAGAGAAAATCTGCTAAAATCTATAAATACTCTATTTTATTCCGAAATGTTCTTAACTAGTTTCATTCCAGTGACATTACCTACATCTCCAACTCTGTATGATGTGTAGAAGTTATGAACAAATAAAGGGGTTCCCCAGACTGTTACATTTATATAATCTGCTGGTGAATCTCTCAATGTAAATCCCATAACTCCTCGATCTGATCCATCTAAACATTCATTACAATTTAATTAATAATAAGATAATACAAAATTATGGAATATATTAGAAATCATAAGGTACTATGTAATAAAACATAGAAAAATTTCCCCATTAAGAGATGTACAAAGGTAAATATTATTATTGATGAATTCTGTTTTAACCATAAATTAAGAAACATACTTAATAAAAGTAAATATGTGCCACTTTGGAATTGGTATGTTTCATGTTGTATAAATTGAAAAATATAATTAATACAAAAATTTGTGATCATTGACTTGCAGGTAGCCTAAGGTGTTATATGGTACCCCAAAAGGAAATAGAAAATGAGACAGGGCAAAGCAATGTGGATTGACAACCTGAAGGGTCAGCTTATAGTAGCTGGACAATGGAAAAAGGCTGAGAAAATTCTAGAAATGGTGGAATAAGCTGATGATGGATTCTCAATTCCTTCTTGGACAGTGGCATCTAGAAAATAAATTAAATGAGCTCAAACGATTATAGAATGTTTTCTCATTGCCCAGACAGTGTGAACTATTCCACAACCTTTAACATCGAAAATGGTAAGGGACTGAGCCAGGTTGGCTTCGTTAGAGGATCAACTCAAACGTCTAAACCTAAAATAGCAGAGGTTGTGCAAATGCTTTCCAAAACTTTTATGAGAGATATCCTATATAGGTTAACATAGCTTGTTTTATTCGCTTGCGAGTTAATAGACTGTGGAGCATCATTACTGTGAAAATTTCTTGGCTGTAAAATTTAGAATACCAATTTATCACGTGTTTTTTGTATAATCATCATAAACACCACAAATATGTGGTAGGCTATTGCTTGTTTTTAAGGCATTATAAAAAAATGATTATTTTCTCTTTTATGTTTCCAGAGCAATGTTAGTATATGGAGTATAGAGCAATTGCCTTTGTTATAGGCTCGACGAGTATTGTAATATGAAAAGAGCAGCTTCTGAAAGAAAACAATGGTTGCAACTACAAGGTTTAGTCTTTAGATCAAGATGATGGGCTAAAAGCAGGTGGGGCGAGGACCCAAAACCTATAAAGAAATACTTTTAAATTATTAAATAAAGAATTATTTACCTCGTGTTACTTAATACAACATTTTATATATATATATATATATATATATGAATAAATAATGATTCCAATTAAATATTATCCAGTTCCACGTTTTTGTTTTTTTTTTTTTTTTTTGTTTTTTTTAAGAAGTAGTTCAATCTTCCGTTATAAATTAAAAAATTATACAAAAGGCGCAATAATCATATTTTTAACATACTAAATAAAATAAATTATCTTACTAAATTTATTTAATGAAATGATTATTTTCCTAAAATTAGAATAATTTATTAATTTAAAGAGCATTATATATTATTTAAAGAAAATAAATGTTTAAAATTGAAGGAAGGGGAAAAAACATCTTTAGATTAAAAAAAATTACAATTCATTGCAAAAAAAAAATGAAGAAATAAATTATAATTACCCTTTCTACTTTTAAAGTTCTTTGGAGACCTTTTAGCAATAATCACACCTACTACTAGAAAATCAGTTGAGCTAGGTGTCAAGTAGTTCAGAGTAATTCTTTTTATACCAGCTGTGGACATTTTTTTTAATTTAATGTACCATAAACTCAGATATTTTTATTCATTTCCTTATAGTTTCTGTCAGTCATAGTTATACAGTGTTGCCTTGGAGGGGAAGTACAAAAAAATTACATTAAATTATTTTATTAATATTAGTGATATATAAATTGATAAATTCGCATCCTTCTAATAAAATTAATGATAAATATATGTACTGCTACATTGTAATAACTACATCATAGAATAATTAAATAAAATAATATAGTAGCTAGTTTGTTAGTAATATTATTTATGTGCTTAAAAGTAACTATTAAAGCTCATTCAAAATTTACTTACACCTATTTTTTAATAATTAACTATACCTAAATAGCAGCTTATGTGTCTGTAAAGTCATTATTTATGTTGATATCAAACAAATAAAAAAACAATAATTTAATCAAGACTTACTTGGGAGTAATAATATTGGCTTGAGAGGGGGGCACCCTCTTAAAAAAAAGTCATATAAAGTTCATCATTAAAGAAATTGATGTAGGAGTAGTTAAAAATTGTCCAAGGTTTCAATATTCTATGAATTTGGGTAACTAACCCAACTGCAATATTTATAAACTGCAATATTTACATATACTGTAGGTATATACACAGTAACCTCTGCCTGTATATTAATTTTTTTTTTATTTTAATATTTCAAAATTAAGTTCTTTTTCGTTTAATGTGAAATGTTAACGATTTCAAGAATTTTTGGATTTGGTGTCTATTTGCCTATCTTCCTTGATGCTTAAACAACTGAACCGAATTCGATAAAACTTGGAATTTGTTGCTCTTGACCCAAATACCGGCTATATTAATGTATGGCTTGGGCAGCAAGAAGGTAACTTCCGAAGTGCTGCATCCAGACCCCGAAATCAAGAGAAGCACAACTGTCTCGCCGTCAGCCGCTTTTCTGTCATGAACTTCATTCTTCATCGACAAAGGCATCCCTAATTATTAAAGGGTGTCTTGCTGGTTTGGACTATGTTACGTAAAGCACCAATATAGGCTATGCTTTAAGATACAACGCCAACCACAGCACGTCCTAGGCATTATTTTTCTTTTCCTTGCCACTAACTAGTCCACTAATAATAGCTATATACTTGTTACGCGTGTTAAGTTGGGTTTGGGTTAACACAAATTTTTATTCTAGTTGCTTTATTTAATTTATTTGAGAAGATTCATGTTAACAGATTTCTTCCCTTATTTTAGTTTCAGATTTTGCATAGAAAATATTTCGAGTTTTGTTTTTGAGGGGGGGGGGTTAGTGATTATTCCCTCACTTCTAGATGAATAGAAATAAAGTATAACTATCTAAACATTATACCAGTATGACAAGTGGATTGAAGAGTATAGTTTGCAGGGATAATACATGTTTAATTATTAGTATTTCAATACATCATTTTTGTACCGGGTACAATGATTAAATTTGTTTGAATAAAATATAGATTATAACCTCAATGGAAGGTTTCATAAGTGTTTGTCAATAATCTCCCGCTTGAAGAATAATATTGCCTTTTTTATTATTTAATCCGTAGTTTATATTGTAGTTCATGAAAATAGTATGTTCATTTTGTTGATAGAAATAAAATAATTCTGAAAGTTTAACTAGCAAGATGGGAAGACGTTCCATAAATACCACTAAAAGTGGGAAGTATATGAATCCCACTGACCAAGCTAGTAAGTTTTATTATGAAAATCTTGTATTAATGGAAATTGATCTATACTACACATTAAAAACATTGTTTAACTTGTAGGAAAAGAGGCCAGAAAAAAAGAACTCAAGAAAAACAAAAGGCAAAGACAGTTAGTCAGAGCTGCTGTCTTGAAGGGGAAAGATCCATTTCAGTTGATTGCTGAAATGGAGAAGATTGACAATATGGGTATTTTATTTTATTAGATTGTTTGATTTATTTTGTAATTACTATGTTTTTTCTTCACATTTTTCTCTTCTTTTTAGAATATAATGTATTGCAACCATCACCACTGAATGAAAAAGTACTGAAAGACAAGAGAAGAAAATTGCGTGAAACATTGGATCGAGTTCTTAAGATGTATGTAAGTGATTGTTTTTTGGTGGATTTTTGAGTGTGAGTATTTCACATAATTAAACCTATTGATTATAATATATTGTGCAGATAAAAGAAGATCCAGACAAGTGGGAAGAGTTAAAGAGAGCAGAAGCTGAGTATGAGAAACGTAGAGTTACAATGGCTACGTACTCTGAAGCTGTGAGGCATGCTCAGCAGGTAGTTTAGATTTCTAAAATTTACAAGCTATTCATAATTTAAGTTAATATAAGTTCTTATCATTAGTGTTCTAGGTAATATTTTTTTTGGTCATGTTATTGGTCTAAAACTCATAATGGTATACCGATATTAATTCAATAACAGGCTCTTACTTTGTTAATAATTTACTCAATTGGTTGCTGTTATTCAAATTGGGGGTTATTTTTGATGTGCTTTGATTTATTCTAAAGGATTTTGAGTGACTTTTTACAGTCAGGGGCGATAAAATGTGGTAAAGTACTACAAGGCATTATGAGTACCATCCTTCTTTCTATTATAAATGTTGGGCAGGTACCACATTGGAATAAAATACCTATTTAAGATGAGATTGTAATCATTATTGATCTATCAAGTTTTAATGATTTCTACTGATTCATTGTTATTCAGTCCTGGGCATGGAACCTTCCATGATTAATAACTCTTTTTTATAATATCTTTATGATGGCCTCTCTCTACTATATTCTTAATTCCTGCAGGAATTTGTTTAATGTAGAGGCAAAACGTATCATAGCATATAGTTTGATCGATATTAAGGCATTCTTTTCCCAGTAAGTTAACCCCGTCAGTACCTGGTATACACACAGGGTATTTAATGATGCTGTAGCCATCTGGTTGATGAACTTTGCAGTGATTGCTGGAAAATACTAAGTTCCTTAAAATGATTCTTCTTAGTATTCCTCAAACTCAAAGTTTTTTATTGGTAGGATCCATTGAAATATGAAGGCATTTTTCGAAAATCACATCATGAGTACAACCTCAATAGCCCCTAAAGAGAAATCTACTTGAAAGAATCAAACTAATTTAATTTGAATAATGTTTCTGATGTCAAGGCTACAAGTGTTAAGACTGATTTTCTTTCTCAATTTTGATTTTTAATTTGTAATATTTTGTGTCTTTCCATTGTTAGTATGAGACATAAATCTCTGTTTTATTCCAGGTTTCTGTTGATGACATCCCTCTTCCAATCCCTCAACTTAACCCTGAGAATATGGCAGCTCTGGGGCTCACGTCTCAAATCCCCTTACCAGAAATGCCTATGGGTCTACTTTTACCACCACCACCTACCAGCATTTTACGCAAACGATCAGCATATAGGTCAGTATTGAATTATCAATAGCTGAAAAATATCTTCCAATCTATTTAATAGGTGACTTGAAAAAGATAAATAAATCAAACAGCATTGAATATCCCCCCCCCAAAAAAAAAATAAAAGACTAACTTATTTTTTACATATTGTTCAAGCAGTAAAAATGTATTAATGCTTGGTTTTAGCGTGATCAGCCTCACAAAGAATGGTGTGTATATTTAAAGCGCTTAGCATAGGCATGTTTATTGCTGGAAAGTTTTATTTACATTTTAAAAGTTAATAAATCATTTTAAATAGTATTAATTTGTTGAATTAGTTATTCATCTTCACACAATATATGCTTTTTATGAAAATTATTCATTATATATATAATTCTACTGTATGTGTGTGTGTCACTGAACTCTTCCTAAACGGCTGGACCGATTTGAATGAATTTTTCTGTATGTGTTTGGGTGATGCCCTGGATGGTTTAGATTCACAAATCAGCCCGGCAGATGGAGCAGGAGTGGGGGTTGTAGGGGAGGCCTAAAATTAAAAATAGCGATATTTCGTTTCCTATTGCAAATATGCACAGGATTAAAGTTTTTTATTTTGTTATTTAGAGTAACTTTTGTTATATTCACTTCTGTTGTATAACAATAAACAAGATATAGTAAAGTAGCTTTTGTTTTAAACGTAATATTATTAAATTTAATATCCTAATCGCTTGAAATATCATGCAGGACATCTGTCAGGTCCGCTAGTATATATATATGTGTATATATATATATATATATATATATATATATATATATATATATATACACACACACACACACACACACACACACGCACACACATACATATACACATGATAATATAGAAGGTAGGTTCATAATTGACCAAAAAAAATTATTGGTAATGTTCCAATTACAAGAAATTAAGCGTATGTTAGAATAAATGCAATTTTTTTTTAAAAAAAAGAGTACATTTATTTATACTGAATAGTGTAAAATTCAGTAATTTCTTATTGATTTTTCAGTCCTCCCAAGAACAAAGTTCCTCCTGGTGTTCCTCCTGGTCCTCCTCCAGAACTTTCCAGTGATGAAGATGATGATGCAGATGGTAAGTGTTTTAATATTTGTCTCTCCAGACAAATACTTAACCGGCGATTTGAACAACTATATAAATTACTAAATTTTTACTATAACAAACAATATTTACTACTCCCTCCTGAAAGCATATTTCTTTGTTACAATTCTATGGAACATCTAAGCATTGTAATTGTTGTCATATTGAATCATTTTAAACCAAAGTCACTCATACTTTAGTTAATGCTCAATTATTATATTATCAAACTTAACTTTTAAATATCTTAATCCCTAATTCCTAACAAACAATACTACTTTGAAGGTCATCCTTTCATAGCAATTTATTTATGAACCTCAATCTTTAGATGAAATATTATTGAATTTAAATTGACTCACAATAGTTGCCTTTTGCATTAAAATTTAAAGTGTAATCTATATTAACCTAAACATTTGGTCGAAATATTCTTATTCTAAAGTAAAAATGAAAAAAAAAAAAAAAAACAAACATGTTTTTTGAAAGAAACTGTTATCCAAGGGGTTTTCTGAATTGAAAATCTTTTATATGATTTTCTTTAAAGTAAAGACTGATGTGGACATCAGATGACTTTTTGAGCTCCTTTTAAATTAAATATTTAAAATGATTTTATTTGAAAGTGATATCTCCCTCCCTATGAATGAGATGAAAACTGTTATAAAACATTAGGCACATATCTCCTTTGACAAAAACACAAAAAAATTGAGTGAAAGGGGAGATACGAGTATATAAGTAGATGTTTCAACAGTCTTAAATATGATATTTTAATTTTCTGAGACTAATAATTTTTTTTTTTATACAAGATATGTTTCATGTCATAACTATTCAAGATGGGCTTTGGGAGAGTAAAAATGTTAATTCCTTTGAAATTTGAAATCTTTAATGATACTTCCTTTACTCTATACAAGATGGTAAAAATGGGGTTTTATTTGTTTACACTATTAGATAAAATATGTATGAGTGTAGATAAAGGGAGACTGACATCCTGGGAACCTTATTTAATTTCTTACTAAACGACCCCTTTCTGATGGCGGCTTATAAAATTAAGTTGCAGGTTTCATAAACTCTCTAAAAATATTCCACAATCCTAAAATGGTACAAAATAGACATTTTACTATCTAAATAAAAATTAGATGTATTTAAATCACCCATTTATCAATAACTAAACAAAATAAAAGATGCAAAATATTATTTATGTCAAATTTTTAATAAAGGCCAGTGATATTAATAAATCAAAATTATAATATTTGGTCCATATCCATATTACTGCTATCTCGTAATTCCAAAATTCAAGAGCTGCCATTTTTAAATTATCTTAAAGAATGCTTTTTAATGATACATTTAAGTATGGGAAATCACCGACATAATTGTTCCGAGCTCCTCTCTCATAACAGGTATTTACTATTTGCCATCAGTCATATCAACATGTAAATGCAAATTGAATTTCATTAATTTTCATCTTCTCTAAATCTAAAAACTGTTACACATGAATGAACATACCCAATGGCAAGATTACCAGGGAACAACAAACCCAAATAAATTGAAGCTTAATTTCACTACTTATTCTCTGTCTCTTTGTTACTCTATCTGAAAGTAATAAAGAGATAGAGTAAAGTAACTTTTGGTTTTATATTACAGAATTTTACTTTCCATGTTGCACTAATTTTTGTCCATTTTGTGAGCCATAGTTCATTTACATTACTAAGAAATTTATTTAATTTTGATTAAACAAAACATTTGATATTTCAATAGCAATCAGGATCTCAGATAAAATATGCCTATGAATCCTTAGCTAATTTCAGTTTATAAAAAATTTCTTTTCTGCTCTGTAAAAAGGGAAGACGTTTTTTTGCAGGTCCTCCAGGAGAGGAAAAGGAGCGACCCAGAACAATCAGGTTTGCAGACAAAGATGACTCCGATGGAGAGGATTCAACTAAAAAAATTGTTGTAAGCGACTATATATCAGAAAATGTATCTTTCATTTTAAGAGATGTAGCCCTTTAAGTTCATTTAATTTATTTTAGGGAGACAAAGGGAAAATTTCAGATGCTATTCCTCTTCCTGTACCTGCACCTTCAGGACAAATGCCAATTGGTTTACCTCCAGGTAATGAAATGTTAAAATTATTGTCTGTACATTAGATGACTTTCCATATTCAGCAAATTGATGTTACATCTAAACCCTTAATATAGCAAAATACTATCGTATAAACGGAAAGTACATTTATCCAAATTTAGTGCAAAGTAGTCAAATGTAAAAAAAAAAAATATGGTTTCAATTTCAGATTAACTAACCGCCTTACTTTTCAACCCCTGACATATTTCCCTTATTCCAAGTTCACTCATTTACAAGAAACTGACTATTGCTTTAGCACATTTAGAAACTTAAAAGCAAGTAGTAATTTTGAGAGCTTAATTACAAATTTATAATGAAATTAATTATATATTTAAAATTCTCTGGTCTGCTCTTTAAAAGAGCTCTTAATTAATCTGTTTCTGGTAAATAATTAATCACAGCAGGTTTGATTCCCATTCATAAAATTGGACTTTGTTCCTGTCCCTTGAAAATTCCTGAATAGAATTGAGACTTTTTTTTTGTATAGTGTTGTGAAAAGTGCATATATGTAATCACGTATTTAAGCAGTACGAAGAATTGTCCCTGCAAAGTACTGGTGCCAGTCCGAGTCTAGACTATTCTAAACGACAAGAATTAGCAGGTCTGAAGTTGGTGCCAGTACCTTCTAGAGCCGCAGGGGGACTTTATAGTATAGTCACTGACACGAGTGAGGGTTTTCTTGTTTATCAAAACTTATGTCCGTCAATACCTTAGTTAATAATGTTTTTAACAGAAAAAATGTAAAAAACAAATTGTGTTAAAAATATATATTTAAAGTCCTAATATGTCACAAATTTATGAATTTCAAAATTCTGATTTCGAACTGCCAGTCACAAAATAGAATTTATTAGTGTTCCATGAGAGTACCTCAAGGAGATTTTAAAATTTGATTTATATTTATATAATGTATTTAGTCACCAGATGACCATAGATAGAAGTGGGGTTTACTTGGAATAACCTTAATAAATTTCCATGTGAAAACAGTTTAATTTCAACCCACAACAGTTAACGGCCGATTACATCCCACTGTACCTCATGCTAGGATGATAGAACCGTGCTGTTTTGAGAAACAACAATATCAGTGAAATATGATGAAAATAAAGGTATTATCTAGAGGGGATGAAATCATTATTCTTCCAATTCATCCAATTGCCACTTTTATTTCCTGGTTATTAAAACTAAATGACTGTAGATATTTTGTACAGGGCATTTCTTTTATGTGATGATGAAATTATTAATATTTGTAAATAAAAACTGTTCAAAAGTTCTGGGAGGTGAAGGAAACTGGCCACCCCTATGGTTCATGACTGATCATTACTACTTATATTTTTTTTTGATATGATAAAACATATGATTACTGAGGTCTTCTGGTATTGACCGTATTTTCTACCTTGGTAGGTAAAAATGCCAAGTCACTATCAATAGCAAAAGACCTCGTTAATCATAATATGGACCATAAAGTCTAAGAGAATGAAACATATGATGCTGGAGCACTGATTTTCTATTTGCAGCTCCTCCATTGAGCAGTATTATGGTTGGTATGAGGCCACCCGGCCCACCACCTGGATTGCCACCTAGGCTGATGGGCATTAGGTTACCTCCAGGACCACCACCAGGTATCAAAATTCTTCAAACTCTTTCTTTTGTTTTTTAGTACTTTTATTGTTAGCATATATATAATTTTAACCTTCCTCTATGTGTTTTATTTATTTTATCTTTAGTTGTACTTTCAACTTTATGTTGTATGATTAAATATGGTGTAGTAGTGGAAGGCTAATTTTTATAAGATAATTTGCTCTTCTAGTTTGTTATAATTGGGTCATAGTAAAGTCATTTAAATTTCATTTTCTAATGTGAAATATTAGTTATTAAAATGCTATAAGTATGAAAAAGTTTTTAGGTGAATGAAAATGTGATGACATTGAAACATAGTCTGCATCGTTAAGCAGCTATCTAGAAATATTTCATGACCCTTCCTTCTTAGCTTACTTTAATTTTATTTATTTCTAAAATATCAGTAATGATATATTTTGTTTGTAAGTTAAATCAGTGCTTCTTATACAGGGTGCGGCACAGAAACTTGCTGATTTAAAAGGTTAATAAAAACAAAAATATTAGAGATAACGTTTTAATTCGTTTTACATATTATCTTACATTCTCTGAATTTATTTATTACACTTTTTTAAAAATGACATCAAACAAGTGATGGCCTCCATTGTCAATAAACTGAGCTATGCGTTTCTTGGAGTTCTGAGAACTCTTTCGAGCATATCAATTGGTATGTTGGCGATGGCTTTTCGAATGTTGTCCTTTAGATGAACTAGGGTCTGTGAGGATCATTGTAGACAACAGATTTGAGGTAACCCCATAAGAAAAAATCGCATGGAGTCAAATCAGGCGAGCGTGCAGGCCAAGGAAGATCGCCTCTCAAGGAGGATTGGGGAAGTTCTCCCTCAAAAGTTCAATTGAACATCGCGCTGTGTGACCCGTGGCTCCATCTTGTTGAAACCACACATCACCAATGTTCATTTCTTGCAGTGTAGGGAGAAAAAATGTTGTAATCATCTCCCTGTAGTGAACTGCATTCACTGAAACTGTCCGTTCGTTTTCTTCATAAAAGTAAGGACCAATTATCCCTACTCTTGATATTGCACACCACACAGTTACGCGTTCAGAATGAAGTGGCTTCAGATGAAGTTGACGTGGGTTGTTAGCACTCCAATAACGCATGTTTTGTTTGTTCACACAACCAGAAATGTGAAAGTGAGCTTCATCACTGAAAAACACAAGCATGTCATGAGGCAGGTTTTCACCGAGTGCTTCACATGCATTTCGGTGGCCATTAAAATTGGTTTCATTCAGCGCCTGCGTTACAGCCATTTTATATGGATGGAAATTAAGGCCTTGGTGTAGAATTCGTCTTACAGTTCGGTCAGATAACCCCAGAGCAGCTGCGTGTTTCCGTGCCGAACACCGAGGAGATCGGACGAATGACTCTCTCACTCTTTCAATATTTTCTGGAGTTCTGGCCGTCTGATGACCTCCTGAACCGGTTTTTGCTACACTTCCACTCTCTCTGAATGTGTTCTCTCACGAAACAATTGATTGCCGTCCAGGCACCGGACCTGTAGGGTGAATATTAAACTGAGTACGGAAGGTACGTTGAGTGGCGATGATGGAACAACTGTTAGAAAAGTAAGCCACGCAGGCAAATGCACGCTGCTGCTTCGTTCAATGCATGATGGCGACTGAAGAGGAAAGAAACAAAACTTCAAGACTTCCCCTCTCCAATGATATTGGACTCGCCTATGTCCCCCCACTCCTCATGACCGTTACAAATCAGCAAGTTTCTGTGCCGCACCCTGTACAACATGATGATGATTAGGGAACTTCATGGTGTCAGTAGGAAACTATTTAATGCTCTTCCATTGTAGTAAATATTTATATAAAATCTTTATTATTTATATTATGTAATGAATGTATATTTCAACCAATTTTTCATAAACTGAGTCTGTGTCAGTCTGCAATAAATTTTATTAAGTCAACTTTTTTATTTTATTTTAGGACTTCCTCCAAGATTGCTTCCTGCCAGACTACCCGGCACTCTACCTACACCAAATGTATTGACGGCTGCTCCTCAGCTTATAAGAAAAGAGGGAAGTGGTTCTGTTACAAAAGGAGCAACCATTGAAGCAAAGGCACAAATTAGGTTTGTCATTTTAGAATTTTTGTTAAGTTTTTATTTTCATTAATTGTTTGTTATGAGGAATGCCTTTTAAAAAATTCATAATATGCATGTTCCTAACCATTTTACCAAGGTGGACTGCTATGACAGTCCAGAAAAACAGTAATGAAATGAACTGCAGCAGTAAATTTTCTCTTTCAGCCATTTGAGGTTGTCGTGGTGCTATTTTTGCAAAAGTGTCTTGAAATGTCCATCAATCTAATGAAAATATAGAAAGATAATAAAAATATGGTCATTCAAAATTATATACATCTCTCATACCAGTGAGAGGGGGGGGGATATAAAATTCAAAATATCTTCATTATTATGAGTTGGATAAAAAATTTGAGTAACTGAAGAGACATCCCCTTCTTACATTTCAATTCCTGTTTATGTAGGCTTCTCACTACTGGAGAAATAGAGAATAGATGGGCCATTACTTTTAGCAGATTTTCTTTCAGGAGGTTGTATTCATGATGGGATATTCAAAATTTTCCACAAATGTCCATCAATTTTTACCCAGAAGATAATGAAAATGAAGTCTGTTCAAAATTATAACTTTATATTATATGCATATATTTGTCTGTTAACACTCTTACACAATTTTAATTTGATTGTTGCCAAACTCTATATTTAATTGTTTTATGTAAAAATAAAGATCAAGTTCGTTAACGTCTAAAACCGGAGAGTGGGTTAGAGGGGGGTTATTTTGAAAAATGGTCTAGAACCAAAGTTATTACAAATTTAATTGCCTATAAATGATGTTCTATACATATTTTCAGTATCATGAATGCACCAAGGTATTTGCATTTTTTAGTTTTCAGCCTTCAGTAAACCCCCTTTTCTACTCAGGTCATATTAAGAATAAGATGTTATATGATGAATCAGATCATTCCATGATTAAATACCAAATATTTTTTTCACTTAACTTCTGCTTTAAGAGATATATGCAAAATACGTTCTGTTGACCCCCTCCCTTCTTTTGTTCTCGGACTACTAAAATTTGAGTGATTGAGGTGAAAATTATTCTGATTCATTATAAATTACAGAGTACTACATACCCCTCTCCTACTCAGGTCATGTTAAGAATAAGCTGTTATATCGTGAACCAAATTATTCTAAGTGTAAAAATTAAATTTTGTTTTCATTGAACTTATACGGTGTGAGATACGTTGTGTGATGACATCACTTAAGATTTTATGTTCTTAACTCGTAAATGTTTATTTGATCTATACCATACTCAATATTTAACCGTTTCAGTCAACACTAAAGATCATATTTGTTATTGGCTGAAATCGGATATGGAATAGCCCACTATTCCCCAAGGTTTAGAGAGGGGGGATTAGAAAATATAATGTCTCTATGTGAAATGTTGTAGAACCACTCTTGTTAAACTATTAATGTTTTACAATTGTTGATCTATGCATTTTTTCATAACTCAAGTACTAAGCGAGCTATTCGTACTTTCTTGTTTGGAGCATGCAGTACGTATTATACGTTGGATCGAAAATTGGAATAGAACCTATCTTATTGCATTTAAAATGTACTATACATATTTTTATATACATTTATGCTCTATCTTGAATATTAACCGAGATATTTGCATTTTTCAGTTTTCAGCCTTCAGGAAACCCCCACTTCTATTCATGTTACATAAACAATACTCTGTTATATAATAGACCACTTTATTCGAAGTTTAAATACCAAATATGGTTTTCAAGAGACCTCTATTATACAAGATACATGCAAATATATTATGCTGATCCCCCCCCCATCTTAAGTTTTTGGACTACTAAAATTTGATTGATTGAGATACAGATTATTCTGATTCATTATAAATTACAGTACTAGATGTAGTAAATAGTTTTCAATAAAATTAATATATTATATTCTGATGTATTTCAGTAATTGTTTTTCTTTCCGGTGAGAGGTTAGCAGACGTGTAGTTTATATTTCAGATGCTTCCCATTGGGAGGGGGAAGATTTCTTATTACCTCTTGTATTTATTCACTTAATATTCTCAATATGATACCAGTATGTTAATGTTGTGATACCAGTATGTAGATTTATCTATTGTTAAACTTCACAATGGAAATCTGCTTAGTTTACGCAGCTCCTGCTTGACCTACTTTTTTTACTTGTGGCATCTGATATACTACGTGAGCTGTGTACCTTCATAACCTTTTTTTTTTAATCTAGTTAAATAAATGAATAGGTCTTTTCATTGGATTCAAGTGCAAGAAAAGGATATTAGATTAAATAAAATAGATTTAAATATTTAAAAAAAATGATGTATTTAATTTTTTTATTAAATCCATTTGGTTCAAACCAGCCAATTTTGGTTAGGTTGAATAGTTAATATTTTGGGACAGATTAATTTGGTACCTAAAAAGCTTCCAGCTAAATCTTCTCCATTTATTGGTGGATGTAAAATTAAAATATTCTAAACTTTGGACCAGGCATACTAGATTATGGTACTCATTATTTATTTTCTCTCTGGTTATTAAGTATAGTGGTCTTAAAAAAAAATGTTTTCATGAGATTTTCAGGATGTAACCATATCAATTTTACAGGGGAAGAGGGTGAATGCAATTTTTAAAAATTAGTGCTCAACTTTTTTTAATTAAAACAAAATGGTCTGGGCAGTATAACTAGGCATCTCTTATATTTTCTGCTTCAGCTATATAATCAAATCTCGGAATTTGCATTCTTGTGTTCTCACAGTTACTTTTTGTTTCAGAAATTTGACTGCTGATGTGACTCGGTTTGTTCCTACAGCTCTAAGAGTGAAGCGTGGAGATGATAAGCCTTTGAGGAAGCAAGACCAAATTCCTAAGCAGGAAGCTCCTAAACCTGGAGCCACAAAGGATGATGCATACTCACAGTTCATGAGGGAGATGGAAGGACTTCTTTAGACATTGTTCATTTTTTGTACTTTCTCTGTATATATAAATATAGTAAACACATATTGAAATAAATTATTTCAACTAATTAATTCATTCTGTCATACTGCTCAATATATTCAAATATTTACAACTGGAAAATTAATTTTGTTATACAAAAGCAAACCATTTGGTCAATTTTCAACTTTCATTAATACAATCTTCACACAGTAAAAAGCAATTTTCCATTTATTATGTCATTGTTATTATTTTGTTTAAATTAATAGACTCTGAAATATGTTGGAAAAATATTTAATTCAGGAGGACGCCTGCCAAAATACATGTATATTAATATTATAAATATTGATTTGTTTTCTTTTTTTTGCTTTATATTTCCTTTGTTTTTACAAGAAAAATTTATGTATTTCAACAAAGTTCTCAAAGATCTGCCTTAACCGTTGTAGTAATATTAAAAACATACAAAAAGTCAAATCTATATTCAAGGTTAATGTGATAACCACATCTTGGCAGACTTACTTCTGATCCAAATTTCTTTCGTTGATACTCGAATCATTATTGAAAAAACACAAACTGCAAATTGATTTTTGCAGTACTTTATATTTCCACACTATAAGATTTTGCTATCGAGAGCAAATATCACAGTGGATCCCCTAGTCCCTAATGGCCAAGCAATTACCTCAGATGTTTATTCTGCTCATCCTGAACAGCTCTGAGTTTATCCAGCTCGAGCCCAATGATAGTCAGCACTGGTGAATAGGACCTTAGTTTTTTTGCAACAAGACAATTTATGGCCACACACATCTGACAAGAGCAAAAATCAAGGAGTTAAAATTCAATCTTCCTCATACAGCCTTTAGTCCAATCAATTGTTACAAATATGGCTTCATTTGAGAGAGAATGGCGGTTTGGAAGAGTAGGCTTCTTATTTTTGAAGAGTAGGCTTCGGTTAATTGAAAATATAAATAGAAAAATAAAATGATAAAGCCATATAGACTTTTGAATCACCCTGGCCAAATGGAAATCTATGATTCAACAGCCCATGAAAGGTTATTGTTTGTCAAACTGTTGGTGGCGTCAGCATGATGCATCCCTGGTGAATTGTGGCGGCATTCCTATGGTAGCTAAATTATTGCTACTTCTTTATTCAAGCAGCTACTCAGTTGTATCACAGCAGTGCGTGGGCATTGACTGAACAGATAAATGTCCAATTTTGAAGACCATAATAAAAGTTGTTAATTTGTAAATTCTTAAACATACATCTTATGAATAAAACATGAAATCAGGATTCATTGGAATTCTCACAATGCTAGATTCAACCAGAGGGGTGCCATTTGATGGATGCGCAGATCGTATCTTTTGTAACTTTCTCATGATGTAGCTCAGAAGACCGATCAGCTTTGTTTACCTTGTAAGCATTGTTGTCTTTAAGTAAATTATTTTATTTTCTATTGTTATAAGTGAATTTTTTGGAAAATGCCAAATGAATGCGCTGTATCATCATGTTCCAACAACTCTCAGAAATCAGGCAAGTCTGTATCTTATTATCGCATCCCCCCAAAAAAAGAGATTAGGAAGCAAAGGATAGTTGCTTGCAAACAAGGAGATTCGCAATTTAGTCCTGATAATTCTGGGGGTCTGGTCAGAACATTTTAGTGATAATGATTATGAAAGGAATTTACAAGCAGAATTGTTAGACTATGTTCCTATCAGACTGAAGTTAAAAGAAGAAGCTGTGGTCTATCGAAATTTACCAGTATCGTTCATAAGTCAACTCTATTTCTGACACAAAAAGTGAAATATGTAGACTATATAGGAATAAAAACTGTTAAATATGTAAATGTGCCTTGTGTCACATTAATCAGATTTCTCCCAAAAAGATGAAAAGTGATTTTTCATCACTTAACACCGAAGAAATTGATTGTAATGAATGTATTCTCTCCAAGAATCCAAATTAAATTCCTTGCTAATTCATGCAAAATATTTAAAACGTAAAAATATTACATTGAAAAAAGAAGTTAATAGATTGCAGTCAGGTAATCGTCAGCTAAAAATTAATCCAAAAAAAAAGAAAAATGTCAGTGGAAGGAGAATTGGAATGGATTTGCCATCAAATACTATCTAAAGCTCAAATTCAGTGCTATACTAAATAGTACACACAAAACGCGATAATGGCAGCTCATCTATTATCAAATCAACCAGCAAAGGCTATAGAGCAGGTATGAGCAACACACGACCCTTTCAACATATTTATGCGGACCGCCAAGCATTTCTAAAATTGAATTTATTTTATTGGTTTTCTCCCATCAATATATTGTAAAAAATTAATTATAATTTAATGGTAGTACATACTAAACCGAAACAATTTTTTGTGACGAGTTACTTTCTTGTCGGCGACTTGTTCAAACATTCAATACGAATGTGCCTCGTCTGTGCTTGTTTGTGTTTGCTTCTGCCACACAATCAGTCTAGTAAGCTTTTAACTAGCAATATTGGAAATTCTTGTGTTTCTTGAAAGGCGTGAGTGCAATATTAATGTCAAAAAAGATAAAATTAGAGTTTCTTTTATTCAAATTTAATTTTTCCTATAAATTGTGTTAAGTTTCAAATTTTTAATCCATAATATCATGTCGGAAAAGTAAATGAAAAAACGGAAGATTACGGATGAGCATAGGCATTACCTAGAAATGTGGAAATTTGATTATTTTTTCACTTTCCTCAAAGACAAAGCCGTATTCTTAATATGCTCAGAAACTGATAATCAGAGGCATTAGGATACAAAACATGAACAACAATATAAAAACGTACCCAGACAACTCCGGATAGGTAAGTTTAATCAAATGGAGAAAAACTTGGGAAAACAACAAATTATTTTTAAAATCAAGCTAATTAAGGCTGCTGTTAAGGCTAGTTTTGTTGTCAGTCAAATACTGGCAAAAAAAATGAAACACTTTGAGAATAAAGAGATGATAAAAGAATGTCTGACTGCTGTTGCAGAAATAACACTTTTTGATAAAATAAATATTATTTCAAACATTGTTTTATCAAGATTTTACCATTGCAGGGAGAATTGAAGACTTGTCCGAGAACATAGCAACAACGCTTCGTGAACGCATTGCAAAATTCGAATACTGTTCTTTCACACTTGACTAGAGTTGCAATATTAGCGATACAGCACAACTGGCTATATTGTTACGTCGTTTTGAAACCAAATTTAATATTACCGAAGAATTGTGTTCACTGATTCCAATGCAAGGGACTACAACCGGCAAAGACCGGTACGATGAACTAAACTCTTTTTTGGAAAACTTTTCAATTTATCGGCAGATGGAGCACGAGCAATATCAAGCAATGTGATTGAAGGATCGGGAAGACTATTTCAAGACATTAAGAAGGCCATAAGAAGGGAAACATTCGTTAACCACTGCGAAATTTGTGTGCGAAAAGATTGAGTTTGCCAACAGTACCAATAATTAAACTAATCAGTTTCCTAAAGTCGCGCGCGTTAAATCACCGTGAATTTAAAGAATTCCTGAAAGATTTAGAAACTGAATATGGCTATGTGGTTTTCAATTCCGAAGTACGTTGGGTTAGTAGAGGTGCAATGCTAAAAAGAGTTTACAACTTAAAAAGCGAAATACAATTGTGAATGGATAAGCGATTTTGGGTTTATTATTGACTTGACTCAGCATCACAATGATCTTAATGTGGAACTTCATAGCAAAGGACAGTTTATTTACAATTTGCATGATAAAATTCAGGGCTTTGAGCGCAAATTAAAATTGTGGAAACAGCAATATTTTGCAGAATAAGGTGTCTCACTTTCCACATTTAGAAAAAGAAAACGTTACTATTTCTTAAACATATGCACAAGATATAGACATTGGTTTCCATGAAAATGTTTTCCTCACCATTTAATATCGATGTGCATACACTTACCGAAGACTTTCAAATGGAAGTGATTGACATGCAGAATAATACCGATTTAAAAAATGTATTTTTCTTAGTAAACATAAAAAAAAATTTATAAATCGCATGTGAGCCCTGAGAATTTCCGCTTGACGAAAAAAGCAAAACAAATGATGTGTCTGTTCGGAAGTACGTGTGTTTACGAACAATTACTTTCGACCATGAATTTAATCACAAATGACCACCTATCAAGACTGATTGATGCACGATTAGATATCAATTCCGGCTGATATTGATCAACTTTTAGCGAAAAACAGTGCCAAATATCTGATTAAAAATTTCAAGTAAATTCTTTTTTCTGTTATTTGATTTTTTTATTTTGCATTAAAATTTGTATACGAAATCTTTACTTTTTTTAAATTTTTTATTTTTTTCTATTCTAATGTCTATAATAAATAAAGTTTTCAAGTTATTATTAATAAGTGTCACTTTATTTGCAGCCCGCCAAAAAATTTTAAAATTTAAATTGGCCTGTTGATTAGAAAGGTTGCTCACCCCTGCTATAGAGTATGTACTAAAAATTGAGGAAGCAGCTGAATTCATCAGTTTAATGACTAACACTTTTGATGTATTAAATTCAAGGGCTCCTATAGACTCAAAAAATGCACTTTCTAGTGGGTTTGGTATGTTTCCAGAAATGCAGCTAAGTGAAATATATAAATTTGTCAGTGAATGTATAAAAATGTCTGTTGGAAAATCCAAAAATTTTCAGAAAGGATTTTTATTAAGTATTAGATCTTTAAGAGGTCTATATAACTAGATACAAAGTAAATATATGAAATATATTTTAAAAGCTAGATTAAATCAAGAATGCTTAGAAAATTTCTTTTCACAATTGAGAGTTTTAGGCTATTTTTATGATAATCCCTTAGCAACTGAAGTGAAGCACAGTTTAAAATTATTATTATTAGGAACAAATACTGCACTTATAATCCAAAATTCTACTGCCTGTCAAAATTGAAAATGCTGATTCATCAAACAGTTACTTACGAGCGAAATGTTTATGGGTGTACCAGATGTCAACAATCTAGTGAAGCTGCTAGAAGATTCAGAAGTAAGAAACATTGTACTAAGTACTTTAAAGAATCTAATTCATTACAGTGTTACTGGAATTCATTCTAATGAACCTGCTATTGACTGTTCCAGTTGAAAGATTTAATTTTATTACAGGGAATGCAGGAGATAAATGTATAAAATATGATAGAAATTTTGGTATTACTCCAGGAAGAATTGATCCAGCAACATCAGTATCTTATTGGTGTTTAGAAAAATGATCTCGGAATGGTCTAATTAAACCAACTGAAGAATGGCTTGAAACAGTTCAACAAATGTAAATAATATTTGGAATTTTACATAGCCAAAATATAGTGAAAATAGATAAAAACTTTGTGCAATCACATACAGGAAAAATTTCCACATCTACATAAAAATTTTGTCAAATCTTGTGTTCGTAAAACAACATTTATCAATTTAAATCATTTGAATATAAAGTATAAAACTGCAACAAAAAGAAAAGAAAGCTGCACGTAAATCATCATCATGTGCCTTAAGAAAGGACAAGAAGGACTTAAATACCGAGCCATTAAAAAGGTAAGATTTAAAATCTAAGAAACAGAATTATTTTTTTAGGTGTTTCCTATTGTGCAGTATAGGAATTTATTTTCCATGCTCCATTATTAAAGTTAATACATACATCCTTCACAGTTATTCATTATATGGGACAGTGAGGTTTCAAAGCATACTTATAATCCTTTCACTCTGTGTAGTGGTTGTTGTTTACACATGGCATGATAATCTGTTATTCCCAGTTTGCAATTTTATTTTATTTTTTTTTAATTTTGTACCCTGGCGACAGCAGAGCATAAGTTCACAGGGATTGCCTCCTAATGAGATAGTATACAACTTCAAGAATCATGAATGAAATAAATTAGGTGAAATGGAGTTGTTTTATATTTTGTGACAACAAAATATCAAAGAAATATAAAACCATATGTATTTAGGAGAATTAATTAATTTCATCCTTTTAAAAACTAAACTATGATTTATTGAAGTCTTACCTGTTACCCTGGTTTTTCAGGAGTTTTAATAATAAAACTCTAAGTAATTGTTAACATAAATATATTCATTCCACTTACCTGATTATTATGTGGAACAGCTCACCAGGCTTCTTCTCACAAAGAAAATGCTATTTTATATACAAAAAACTATGAACAGCACACCAAAGTTAGAAAAATATATTAATGTTAAAGACTCAATACATTTTTTTTTTTTAAATGTACAACGTCTGAACTTCATTGGAAGAGAAACAAACGACCAATGAAGGCTTAGGTTAAGGATCTGTTGCCACCACGGCAGATGTCATTCAGTCCCATTGAAGAGGGTGGTTGTAGCCACCTACAGTGACACCCAGGTGACCACAGCCAACCTCCAAACTGATGTGTTACAGCATTTTACGGCTTTCTAGATAAATTGTATATGCATCATTAATTTTAACTTATTTTTTTATTTATGTCCATTTAATGCTATAATTTTAACTTATAATCATTAGAATATTATGTTAGAAATGATATTGTGATTGTAAACACTATAAAATATTATTTATTCAGTATGAAAATTTTTATTTGTTAACAAAAATAAAAGAAGCAAAAACAAATCATTACAACAAATTTCACAACCAACTTTTCATACTCATGACTATTCTAAAAACCTGAGGCTTACAAAAAATAGTATCAATAAATAATTGAGTGTCGTAAGGTATAATAATTATATGTTATGTTATATCACAGACTTCTTTCTTGTTAGACATTAAAAATTCAATTTACATTTAGTACAAATTAGGCAACTAAGATAAATGTTTTAATAGACATACATTGGAACATATTTCCAGTGCTATAGAATATTGAAAAAATAGTGAAATCATGACCTTTATCAATTTTTGTGACAAATTAAAACCTCAAGATTAATGCAAACAAGAAGAAAAGCTCAAATAATTTTTAACATTACTTATTCCTGACTAGCTTTGTGTCTATTAGACGCCTCACCAAGAGCAAATAAGTAAAAGGAGATAACATAGGCAGGACTGACAACTAATGGGAGGTCTAATTTAATTATGTAGTCTGTATGCTATCTCACTTTGTTAATAAGCTCATAAATCACAGCCAAACTAGTTGGGCATTAAAATGATTTTAAATTTGTCTTGTCCCTGACCATTCACCTTTAACTTGTTATGGAAGAAATGTATCTGACACCACATAACAAATAGGGCTGAATTCTCTTCAAAAAATAAAATTTATTGATAGAAAAATATAAGATTTTAATTTAAACATAATGCAAAGAGGTGTTATCCAATGCTCAAATGAAATTTTACTATAGGAATTAAAAGAAATATTCAAAAGGTTCATTAGGAGTAATTAAAAACTACAAATATATTACAGTGCTTAAATATTCTTTTCATCCATCCTTCATTTAAATGATTAATACTATTTATGGTTTGTAACTTACTAAGGAAAATGATTGACAAGAATGCAATGATAGATAAAAACGGAGTCCACCCATGGCCTAGAGAAAGAGTGTCTCTCTAAGCCATGGGCTGACTTCGTTTTTGATAAAGTATACTGAGTGTGTAGTGTACTCCTGATGAGGCGTTGAAGTAATGAACAAGAAAAAAATGGAGAGTTATAATAAAATGAATGAAGAAGATGTGGTGTTTCTATAAAATACCAGTGAGATCAGAAATACTTAAGAGTTAATAAAACCAAAAATACACTGATATTAGTAGGGTGAAATGGGGCTCAGGTTAGCCGTGTGAGTTAAAGCATTGGCATTAATCTAACATGATAAACCTAGAGTGGAGAGCTCGATAGCTCTGGGAAACAGGAATTTATTTAGTGATGAACTCATTAAATAATATCCTTAGTCCCACCCTGGCTAGAAAAAGGCCCAATTAGGCAGAATAGCAGAAAGTGGGAACGAAAAATGTCTCTCTTATTACACGTCAGATCAAAAAAGTGTATAGATTCAATCTTATAGCAAATTTAATTTCCTATAAATGTTGTTATATACCTACTTGTTTTCCCCATCATGGAGAAATTTGGATTTTTTTAGTTTTCAGTAAACACCCACTCCTACTCATGTCATATTAACAATAAGCTGTTATATCATGAACCTCTTTATTCTAAGCTTAAATACAAAATATTGTTTTCATTGAACTTTTACTGCGGTAGGTACATCCAAGTACGTTGTGTGATGACATTTAAAATCTTACATTCTGAACTCGAAAATGTTTATTTGATCTATGCTCCGTATACATTAGTTTTATTCAACAGTAATGTTCGTCATTAATTGCTGAAATCAGACTAGGGATAGAGATAGTGGGGGGGGGGGTGATTTGAGGGGGAAATTGGAAAATTCATAATATCCCCATAATCATCGTATAAAAAATGCTATAGAAGCAATCTTGTTTTCAGCCTTCACTAAACACCCACTTCTAATCATTGGAATTTTACGTATAAGTATAAAATATATTGTGAGATGAGATCAATAGGGTGTTACACCCACACGTGGGAAATCTGTTCACTTTACACACTCCTGTTTGAGGAACTTTTTTCTGTATGCCTAGAGGTTATATTGGCAATAATAAAATTATGATTAATACAATAAATTAAGATACATAGTCTTTAGGCTGCATCAACTGAGTGTAAAATTCTATGGCCATTAGTAATATTAAGCTAAAACATTAAGATTTTGTTGAAGTTCATGAAGCACTGAAAATATGCTCCTAAAACATCAATTGATTCTACTTTGTCAAATTATACATGCTAATTTATATTCTATAAATATAATATATTAATAAAATGAGCATTATATTTGTCAAGTTTTTAAGAGCAGCTACAAATTACTTCTGTACGCTACTTAAAGGGGCCAAATCCCAGTAGATAGTATTTGCACAAAGACAAAATTAAGATAAACATTTGGAAAAATAGATTTTACTTTATTATTTAAAGCAGAAATGAATATTTTTCTTTTAATGAAAATAAATTATTTAGCATGCACTAGGCAAATCTTCTAAGCTTTAGAGTGACCTTTTCTAATCATCTTTTCATTTTAAAAGTTACAATTGTTTACGTAATAATTAACTTCAGATGCATCAATCACTTGAAACGCTTTCAAGACCACTTTATCTGGTTCATGTCATAGCACACCTGGGTGAGTATTTTGTTGTACAGGTCAGAACACTCCTTGCAAACACTGTCAAATAAATATATTGTTTCATTCTCCAATAGTCATATTAATCATTAGATTGTTTTTTTAATTTTCACTTCATGGCCAGAGGTGAAAATTTAAATATGTATGACATGTATAAATTTATGTTGCTATAGTTTTTTTGTGGCTGGTGTCGGCTTTTATTATTAGCCCAGTTCATGTATATACTTTAATATAAATCAATACTCTTTTGCCACATTTTTTTCTCCAGTTAAAAATAACTAGATGTAACTAAATACTGAAATTTGTCCCTGTACAAATACTTGTACTTGTCTATACATTTAAATTTGATTCACCTACTAATGACTTTTAACAATAACAAGAAATAGGTCATGAATTGATGAATATCGTCAGTAAAATATAAAATTCATTAAAATTTGTACATTATGAAAAGGAGATCTCTGGAAGATCCAGTTCTTATTTCTGGAAGTACTTTTTCACTTAATAATAAAAGGAGCATTTCCTCCTCAAACTAATTACTTTCATACCTACAGAATGAAATATTCCTCATAATTTTTAAATCTGTGTTATAAGAACTCTAAGAATTAAAAACTATGGGTTACTCATAGCAATCAAAATGCCATAAACTCTTATTTTAAACAGATCTGAAGGACTGCTCATTTATAATTTCCGATACACAAAAACTGGTAAATCTTATAGTAAATGTTATCAGTAGCTGTGGGCCTTTGGCAGCTCACAGAGTTGTTAAATAGGAAGCCACACTTAATTTTCGTAATGAAGTGTTTATAAGGCCACGCTGTTTAGTTATAATAAAAAAACTACTAATGTTTCAGAGATGTAAAGGTTAAGAAGAGTTAAATCCTTTTTTCTTTGTTTTTTTTTTTTCATCATCCTCTTTTAAGACTAATGCCAGACCCAAATAATATAATTCCAATGTTGATTCATTGGTTCCCCCTATTTTCATTTGTCAATTAAAAAATGCTATCACTAAAACTAAAAAAATAAAAAGTAAAGAATTATAATGTGTGAAACATTATGACCTCTAGCAATATTGACTTAATGAATAATACAGACAGATTAATGAGGTGAAAAAGCCTGAAGTGAAACTAGCACCTGTATTGCAACTATGGGAAACATACATTTCAATTAACTGAAAGTATAACGTTTAATCATTATTACTCAAAAATAAGTGCTAAACCATATTTTGATTTTCTAGGTGAGGTGTTTAAAGAGCACTGATGGAAAAAGAAAACTAATTTTTTGAAGTTTATACATTTAAACTTCAAGGTGATTAGGTTTATCGCAATGAATGTTTTTCTTTTTTCCCAAAGTATTCTTAAAATGTGTGACTATAGCCAAAAAACCTAAAATGTGTGTATAGATCAATTTCTCAAGCTTACAAATAAATAAAGTAATTTTCAATCTGATTTTACAAAGATTGGGTCAATATTGCAGCTAATAAATATAAATATTATTATAATTATTTGTTATGTAACATTTTTAAATAAAGATAAAAGAAGTAACCGAAACCCCCAAACAACAATCTTTCGTCTAGTTTATAAAAGCAATACATAATCATTTAACTAAATTTGTTTGCCAAATTATAATTATAAAAGACATTAAAAATACAATTCCTAAAATAACAAAATATCACCAGTGATTTTATAATTAAAATATAAAGTAAAAATGTTTTAAAACGTTCTCTTAGACTACTGCAGTCCGTGTCTTGTCTTACTGAGGTCTTTAGGTTTTGACATGTTAAAAGATTTTTTTCTATCACAATGGTAAAAAATAGCTAGTTAACATGGTCAGCAACTAGATAACTTTGATAATAATTTATAAAACATATTATTTAAATTAATAAATAATTAAAACTATTAGTTAAATTCATATTAAAAGATTAAATTGAAAAGGTAAACTTAAAAATAAAGGCAATGAAAAATTATTGAATACTAATTTTGGTCTTCAAAAAGATAAGACCATTGAAAAAAAATATTCATCATAGTAATAAAATCGACTACAATATGTGACAGTTCCTTACATCCTCCTTTAATGTTCTTTGAATAAATATAACTTTTAAGGAGAATTATTTCATTTTGACTATAAAGTCTTGTCAAGAATCCGGAGGAAGTAGCTTTGCTTCAATAGTTGTTGATGACTTTTCTGACACAGTGAGATAAATTTTAACAGAACAAAAAACTTGCAGAAGTTGTAGTTCCTCTATTCCTGGCCACTCAACCACCAAACTTGATGCAATATCATTCTCACGAAATTCAAACTTAACATTTTCCAGTTTCTAGAAATAAAAGCAGATAATAATAATAATCAATCAAAATATTAGTAAAAAAACAAACAATAAAAATGCTGATATCTTTTATATATATATATATACATGTACATCGGTGTGACATGCCACGTATTGAAACTAAGATGTCATATATTACTTTCAAATATTAAATAAAGTGTTGCGCCCCCATTATATTTTTACTTAATCATTACCAAACTGCATATTCAAACATTTCATGTAGAACTAGAGGTCAAGTTCATTAAGGTGAATAATTAGGCCATAAAGAGTGGGTTTTAATAAGAGTATTGTAAATACCTATTATCATGCATCACTTTGAAAAATGCTACATAACCAACCTTGTTTATGAAGCAATTTATTACATTAGAACATTCTGCAGTGAATCAAAAAATACTGGATATATTTTAAAGTTTTTGGTTTTAGGTCTTCAGTGAAGCTCTTCCTACTCAAATGTTTTCCACAATTAGCTTAACCAAAAATATGTTTATGCTCAGCATAAGTACTTTTTATAGTTTATGTTGATCTTAACTTAGGGAGAAACATAGAATGGAAAACAAGATAACATATGCCATTAACTCTTGGTCAACACAATGTAAGAATAGTACTTTGTCTTGAAGTTAGTCTTTTTTAACATATCAGTGTTTTCTCTAAGTAAATTGCATCAGGAAAATCTATGGTGTGATTAAAATTAGGATGGCCTTAAAGAATATTTTTCCAAAGCCCTAAGTATTCAAGTCTCCTGGAACTCAGAGCTTACAGGTACCCACACTACACGCTCCTGAGTTAGAACAGCCCTATAAAAAAGATAAAATTGAAAATGGAAAATAAGCTCAAAAGCCTATGAATAAATAAAGAAAATAAACAACTTAATAATTAAATTACTCTAAAAATATGATTTATTATTATTTATTAACATCCACTTTTTGCAACTAAGGCTAATTGGGAAGGGTTATCTACAGGTTACCACCCTTTTCTATCCAGGGTGGGACTAATGATTTTATTTGCCCCTCAAGGTCAGTTGTGTCACTTTGTTCGATGGAGTCATGTGTTTCACCTGTCATTCAATTGTATCTCCTAGATACCACGCGCCCGATCTCGTTAGTTTTTTTGAAATCTGTATTTCATAAATATATAGATCAATTAAGTTTCTCTTTATTAAACGGAATCATATAAACCTATTTTTCTATTATTTTGCTCATAAATGAGCTTTCAAAAGAACTTGTACAAGAAAATATTGTACGATGCAGTGACTACTGTAGACGTTTACCACCCGAACTAAGGACGAAACTTGAAGAGTACAGAGACTCATTGGACCATACATTGACCTCAAGTACAAAACAGCATAAAAAAGTCATTCCGCTACAATGAACAAAAGAAAATGATGTGAACCATGCGAAACTAAAAAGAAATGTAGGTTTACTAATTACTCTTGTGAGATTTGCAAAACCAAAATTTGTTTACAACATAGTTCCATGCTTTGTCCTAATTGTAATGCAGCTCTGCAAAAGAAATAATAATTAAACTGCTATTTTTAAAAGGATTGGTGCATTAAAATTTAGATAATTTTTAATAAGTATTATCTAAAAGTGATTTCGTGTTACTTATTTTTGAATGAAGTTATATTTAGATAATTTGTTTATATTGTTCACAAACTGAAATGAATTATGTATGATTAAGACATGTGCATTTAAGCAATTTCGTTTGATATTTGTATTTTTTAATTATATTTTAAAAATCATCTTTCACGGTTTCAATAATAATGAATCTATAACCAACTTGATTATTTTATCAACCAAGATTTTTTTTATTATAATACTTATCAACTTTGAAAATTATTTACTTCTTTCAAACAAATACTTCCTCTGTTATGGTTTCTAATCACACAGTGCACATTTTATTTCAAAATATATATTAAAAAATTGTATTTCCGTAAAAACGGTTGAGGTTGTATCTCTGAGATACACGCGCCCGAAGAAGGAAGATTCTTGACGCGCCCGACCGAGGGTTAATGAATTCCGTCACTAAATAAAATCCTTTCCCCAGGCGGGAATCGAACTCGCCACTCTAGATGTACCATTTGAGATTAAGGTCAATGCTTTAACTCACATGGCTAACCTGAGCCCCAAAAAAATATGATTTATAAAACTTAATTTCAATGTTTGAATTTATAAATTATCTAAATTAAAAGATAGATAGTTTTTTTTGTACACAAGTATTTTTTATAATCTTTAAAAGGCAGGCATTACTTAAATTAATCTTCATACATTAAACAGGGGGGAAAAAAATTGGTTTTACCTCTAAATAAACTCTCATATTATGATCCATTGTTGGTATGATTACATCAATTGAATGTGAATTAACACCAATGATTACACCTTGAACTTCAATGCCACCCAACTGTTTTATGTAAATTGCACGAAATAGGTTACTGCTCATATCACCAGCCTTTTTTGCAGCAAATTTCTTTCTATTGCTGTTGGCGGCAAACCTGAAATTATGTTATTATTTAATATAATTGGGCTTCACAGAATAAACATATTCTTTTTTATTGATATTTTCAAAAATATAATGATATATTTTTATAAAAGACGAGTTAATAATGCAGGCTTCAAAGTTAAAAAGTACATTCAACTAAATTTCAAGTCTCACTAAGCATGAAAGAGCATACACTATCATGAAGTGATCAATTAGTAAACCAGTGGTTTCATCATCGAAACTGAATTAATATAGCTAATTAAAACTTCTGTTTAGTCAATAGGAGAAATTATTTACTTTCTAATTATCATCATTTACAAATTGCCTATTATATCAACATGTCTGTGCTCCTTTCCCCTTATTTCAAATAATATGCATATAAATATACATATGATGCATATTTATATATTATACGTATGTGATACACACATGCATGGGCATACAAGCATATTTTAAAATGGGTTAAATTGGTTTACAAATAACAAAATAAGACAGGGCAACTAAATATTTACTGGGCCACCTTCAATAAAATACTGGAGAGGTAAAGACATTTGGCTTAGATTGTTGTACAGAAATATTTCATCTGATTTAGCTCCTTCTTTAGCTTTCTATTTTGCTATTGAACATACTACTGTCATTAATTTTCAACTGTTCTCAGGATGTCCTCATCATTCATAATGGTATGTCATCACAATTCAGTGAATTTGGAGGTAATATGATCCTTCAAACATTTGGGGAATTCAATAACACATATAATAATTAGGCTTATTATACTTACTTTTTAACATCATCCTTATTCCAAGGAGGAAGAGGTGTATATCCAAGGCACGCTGTCAGAATCCTATGAACGACTACATCAGCGTACCTCCGAATAGGTGAAGTGAAATGTGTATATTTATCTAAGTTAAGAGCATAATGGTGAGTGTCTTCTGAAGAGCAAAAATAAACTGCTCTCTAAAAATATTAAATGAAAAAAAAAAATTACAAAAGGTTTTACATTCACTTTACTAACGCCAATTTAACTAACACAAAGCTTGTATATGTAATATTGGAAAAATAGAATAAATAAAAATATATATTAATTATTTATGCAGCTTACTCAGTATTTACTTATTAACAAAAATATCTCAGGTTAACAAGTGGGAAACAGAGGGTGAATTCATTATACTTTGATACCCAAATTAAATAACAAAAAGTAATACAGTTAAACAAATAACCTCCCCCTTAAGAAATTCAGAGCATTCAATTACTAAATATGCCAGATCTGGACTTATATCAACAGATTCGGTGGCAAAAAGGATAAGAAAGATCTTCAACGGTGATACATGCTTCCTGCTGTTTATATGAAGAGAGACAGACAGCCAGTGATCGTGTGTTCCAGTTCTGATCCAGGCAACAAGAGAATTCTTTCTTACAAAAATATGAAAAAGAGAGACTGAGATTGTGTGTTCCCATTCGGGTAACAGCACCGAGAGTTCTTTCAAAAATATGAAGAAGAGAGACCGAGACCATGTATGCTCATTCGGGTAACAACACCAAGAGCAATCTTCCTGCGAGTTCTTCTGGCTGAGCTTCTTTTGGCGGTAGCTTGCGCTTTGTCCTTCCCACTACCACTTCCTTAAAAAGGACGAATTTTTACATTTTTTATTTCTTTGGAAACATAAATGTTCAATAAATTCCTCCAGTTGATACAACATTTTTCCTCTTCAAATCTTCCAATATAACAAATATGCTGTATTGGCCGTGAAGTGCTCCTAAACGTCGACTCCCCCAACTTCATTTGCATTCACTTGCAAGTGCTCCTATAGCACTGGAAATTGTACATGTTACAATACATATGTATCTGTATTATTTTTTTCTCTATTTTACTGTAAATAAACCCATATTTATAAAATAGAAGATTGCAAAGCTAGAATAAAGTTCACATGAAACCTGTCTGCCAGAGGGAATATAAATAATTAATTATAAAACATAGGTAATATCAACAAGTTAAACACTTTCATCTAGTTTAAACTACAATTATTTTCAAAAATTATAAACTTACCTGCATAGACTTTGTACACATGTAGTTAAGTGCAGATGTTCTAAGTTCATCATCCCCACAATATCTACCATGTTGAAGAAATAAGTAAGTTATTGTTAATATAAAAGGAATAAAAAAGGAAATTAAATTCAGAATTCAAGAAGTATTTAAAGAACATGGATAATTTATTATGTTCCTCATTGGCTCTTTGCCAATGGAAGTTGAAAAGAGAAAATAAAAGAAAAAAAAACATAATAAAAAAGGACTCCTCAATATTAATATAAAGAAAATTCCTAAAGACAATTTTATTTTATAAGTTGATTCAAAATTTGCGAATAAATAAATGAACGAAATACATGATGCTTAGGGGAAAGGGGTGGCCCCCTTCATATTCACTTTTTAAGCATTATTTTATCAACCACTAGGATTTTACTTGAATGATTCTTGAGAGTCTAAGTATATAATCCAAAAAACAAGCAAAGAAATATTTGTTCCAGAGGAATACAAGTTGGAGGGGTGAAATTGATACAGCTTGTTCAGCAGACTCCAGTAATGAGGAAATTTACTGGCAAGTGAAAAACCATGTATCTTACGTGAACATGTACATTGCCCTATAGGATATAGGTTTCATTCAGAGGAGGCTATTCTCAAGCAATTGGAACTTTTTTTTTTATTTTTATGTTACTGAAGTAAAGCATGTACTATAAATATATTTGCCTTGTTAAGCTTGCATGTAGACTTCCAGACCAACTAGAATCCAAAAATATTCCTAATCTCTGGAGTGAATTTTCCAATTTGGCCATCATATCAGCTTTTGGAGGATCATGGCGTCTTAAAAGAGCAATATCTGGAAATTTAGAGTGGATGTGTCTAGCAACTATTTCATTAGCCAGTAGCATAAACTCTTCAATCAACCTGAAAATATTATTTTTAAAAATTAGTAATTATTATATTATTTAATAAAGATATTTTGAAAACAATATTTGGTATTTAAGTTTGGAATAAATCGCCCTGAAGGCTGGAAATAAAAAAAGTCCATCACACAGGGGCTGCTTAAACTAAGCAGATTTCCCATGGACCTGTATAACACAATTTTGATCTCATATCACGACACATTCTTTATTTCTATGTAAAAAAAAAAATATGAGTAAAAAGGAGCAGTGGGCAGGGGGAGGGGGGGGGGTTGTTACTGAAGGCAGAAAAAAAAACAGTACGAATAACTCGCTGAGTACTTGAGTTACAAAAAAATGAATAGCACAGCCATTGTAGAGCATCAATATGTTACAGTATTGGCCCTATAATATTTTACAATGGGACTCATAGTATCAGCAGTATTTTGAATTTTTGAGTGCCCCCCTCCCTCTAAACCCCCATTATTCCAGATTCGACTTCAGCCAATTACAAATATGTATGGTATCAATCAAGTAAACATCTTCAAACAAGAATGTAAAATCTTAATTGATGATGTCATCACGCAACGAATTTGCATGTATCTCGAATAATAAAGGTCTCTTGAAAAACAATATTTAGTGTTTATGTTTAGAATAAAGTGGTTCATGATATAACAGCAGCTTGTTAATACGACATGAGTAAGAGTAGGGATTTACTGAAGGCTAAAAACTAAAATATTCAAATATCTCAATTAATATTCATTATACAGAAAATATTAAAAGTCCGTCACGCGGGGGCTGCGTAAACTAAGCAGATTTCCCACGTGAAGTTTTACAATAGAGAAATCTGCCTAATAACAACTGTTGTAGTAAGAAACCTCTAAACCTATTCACGAGGGACGAATAGTTACGAAAACGGCCGCCAGAGGTCACGGCGGAAAGTCCGAACATAGACTGCTGCCGAGCACACGCAGAATACAAATGCAAATCTCAGTTAATATTCAAGATACAGAATAAATGTATAGAACAATATTTATAGTAAATTTAATTTGCAATAAGATTGGTTCTGTAATCTATTTCGATCCGACGTATAGTAACGGAGATATTTCGAATTTTCGAAAATCCTCCCCTCTAAACCCCCCCTTCCCACTGGTCCGATTTCAGCCGTTAACGAACTTGATCTTTCTTTTTACATAAAACAACTAAATATCGAATTTGGTAACGATCAAACAAAAATTGCGACCGCTAGAGCGGTAACAGACAAATATATATATATATATATATATATATATATATATATATATATATATATATATATATACTAGCCAAGGTACCCGGCTTCGCTCGGGAAATCATTTGAGACTGAAAAACTTTATTTTGTTTTTGGCAATGCTTCTATGTGTAGATATGCTCTTCCGGCTGGGTCACTTTCCCCCGTAAGGGTCCCTTGGGCGACTTATGGAAAAAACATTTTAGGTTTGAAGAATAAATGAAAGTAAGTCTCTAATCATTCCCTCTCCACTGTTTGACACACCGTGAATAATTCAAATCATAATCACGGATACCATTTATTATAATTAAATATCATCTATGATGTACGTATGTTGTATATACGATCTAGCTAATATACCCGGCAATGCCCGGGAAATCATCGTTGACTGCCTAATGATTGTATTTTTATAGAAAATCGTTGAAAAACCAATTGGAATCAGAATATCACAATTTTTCATTTCAGGCCTCCCTCATAACCCCCACTCCCGTTTCGACCTAAAAATTTTAATATATCTTATAATTATGAAAGAATTAATGCTAATTCACATTCCGAGTTTTTTTAGTTCAGTTCAATAATTAGTGCCAACAAAATGGTTGGCACCTGCTCTAGTTTTTAGTGTATATCTATATATATTGCCGGAAAACCAATAGGAAACGAAATATCACTATTTTTAATTTCAGGCTTTCCTTATAACCCCCACTCCTGCCCGTTCCTAGAAATGTTAGTATGGCTTATTATAAGGAAGGCGTTAGTACTAATTCACATTCCGAGTTTCGTTTAGTTCGGTTGTGTCTTTTGTGCCAAATAAAAGTGTGGACTCCCTCTATAGTTTTTAGCTTATAACTCATTAAACTTCCCTATACGGCAAAAGTGCATACAACAAAAGTTACTCTAAATTACAAAATAAACAACTTTTGTTATGGGCATATTTGCTGAAAAAGTAATAGGAAACGAAATATCGCTATTTTTAATTTCAGGCCTCCCTTATAACCCCCACTCCTGTTCGTCTTAGAGAATATTAATATAGCCTAAAGTCTAAGTTGGGCTAGTAGTAATATACATACCAAGTTTCATACAATTCGGTTTAGCCGTTTATGCGTGAAAAGGTAACAAACATACACGAAAGAAACAAAATGCAGTTATGGTGTCTATGACATGTGAAACGAAAAGTTATCGTGAAATTTCGCGAAAAAAAATCAATGTACAGACAGAGGTTACAATTTTATATATGTATATGTATATATATATATACATATATATATATATATATATATATATATATATATATATATATATGTGGTGTGTTGTTCTTTTCGGAGCTTTGGTCAATTTTGGTGAAATGAATCTTAGTTTATGCCAATATTTCGAGAATTTTTATTTTCTCTTCCTCAGGGCTGTAAAAATTACATGTACTACATTATAATATTGCACATTGGTGTTATATATTGTTATAAAAGGGTGTTTTTTCCTTATTATTACTTACCAAGACTAAATATATTTATAGACTATTATACATTCTTACATTATAATTCCTGAGGAAGAGAAAATAAAAATTCTCGAAATATTGGCATAAACTAAGATTCATTTCACCAACATTGACCAAAGCTCCGAAAAGAACAACACACCACATATAAATACAACCTGGTCGAAAACATCAGCACAAATATATATATATATATATATATATATATATAGATATATATATAGAGAGAGAGTTTTGAACGGACCTAATTTTCGTCATCTACTAGGTAGGATCGATGGACATTTGAAGAAAAATCTCGAAAATTCCGTCATGAGTACAACCTCAATAGCTGATTTCCCTTAGGGGAAATCTGCTAATAAAAGAACATTAATAGAAAATTAAATTTGCAATAACATTAGTTCTATACTCTTTTTCGATCAACGTATAATAACAAAGATATTTCAAACCCCTCCTCCCCATAGTCCGATTTCGGGGTGTGCGTGTATTAGCAGATTTCCCTTAAGGTAATCAGCTATTGAGGTTGTACTCATGACGGAATTTTCGACATTTTTCTTCAAATGTCCATCGATCCTACTTAGTAGATGACGAAAATGAGGTCCGTTCAAAACTGTATATATATATATATATTATATATATATATATATATATATATATATATATATATATATATATATATATTTGTCTGTTACCGCTCTAGCGGTCGCAATTTTTGTTTGATCGTTACGAAACTCGAAATTTAGTCATTTTATGTAAAAAGAAAGATCAAGTTCGTTAACGGCTGAAATCGGACCAGTGGGAGGGGGGGGGTTAGAGGGGAGGATTTTCGAAAATTCGAAATATCTCCGTTACTATACGTCGGATCGAAAAATTGTATAGAATCAATCTTATTGTAAATTACATTTACTATAAATATTATTCTATACATATTTTCCGTATAATGAATATTAACCGAGATATTTGTATTTTTTGCAATGAGTTCCGCTTTCAGTAAACCCCCACTTCTACTAGGGAAATATTAATAATAAGCTGATATCTCATGAACCACCTCATTATTAGGTTAAATACAAAATATTGTTTTCAACAAAGCTTTATTTTACGAGGTACAAACAAATACGTTCTGTTCTGACCCCCCCCCTTTTTTTTCTTTTTTCTTTTTTTTCTAGGACTACAAAAATCTGAGTGATTGAGATAGAAATTATTTTGATTCATTTCAAATTACTCCACTAACTATAGTAAATAGTTTCCAATAAAATTAATATTTTATATTCAGATATATTTCTTTAATTGTTTGTTTTTCCGGTCTATCTATCGATACTGCGCTACAAGGTTGGCTAACCTGTTTGTTTACAATCCAGCCGTTTTACGTTGTAGGGACTATTAACTTATATTGTAAATTCACTGAAAGATTTTTCATTGCCGTTAGTAATTATTCACTAAAATTCACGGAAGTGTTACCTTTATGTATATTTATCTATTGTAAACCTTAGCTGGCTAACCTGCTTGTTCCTTAATCATGTGAAAATCTCATAACCATCTGAATCGTATTTAGCACCCCCCTTTCAGTTTTCTTCCCGGATTCCTAAATTTGGAATGGTTGTGATTAAAATTATTCTGGTTTATTATTAATTACAGTACTAGATATAATAAATAGTTATGAATAAAATTTATAACTTATATTCAAATATATTTCCGTAATTGCATTTATTTCCGGTAAAAGCTGGCTAACCTGATTGTTTACAACTCAGACTGTTTGCTATCAGGAAGGTTCTTACCATTTGACTTGCCCTTTATTTGTTTACTTAATATTCACCGCAGTATTAAGTCTTACAAATAAAAGATATTCTGTGGTACTATTTAGTATTGGTGTAATAAGTGTTCAGAGCTCTGCTATCATTAGAGGTAAGTCCATCTTTTGTGTTCTTGTTGTTTTTTTGAGATTGAATTGTTTTTAATTTAATCTCGGAGCCTAACGGACGAGAGTTACTTTCCCGCCAAAAGCTAGTTCGGCCGTTTCCTTGACTGGCTCGGCTCTCGTGAAATTTCTCTATTGTAAAACTTCACGTGGGAAATCTGCTTAGTTTACGCAGCCCCTGCGTGACGGACTTTTTTACGCTAGAGCAGTAACAGGCATATATATACACACATACATATGCTCTAGCGGTCGCAAGCTTTTGAACAAAAAACGCAATTTATGTGGGTGTGTATAATTTTGACCAGAACCATTACCGCCATCTCCTAGGTAGGATAATTTGACATTTGAGGTATATTTCGAAAATCCCGTAATGAGTACAATCTCTGCTAAAACAATTAGTATTGTCTTTTAAAAAATCGGTCTCAGATTAGTTATCTTAAAAAAAATTATTTCAATCTTCGATAATGATCGTATTTTGAGGTATTCCGAAATAAAGTGAACTATGCATCTCTTGACCAAATGAGACAAATCTAAGCATTAATTAATAAGGAATGTGTTTGTTAACGCAATATTAGTTACTCCTAATAAGCATAAAACTTAGTTCCAGGATGCTCAGGTTAAACTTCTAACATTTTCTCAACAAACAGAAAATATACTTTTTTTTTTATGGATTCCATTTACAAATAAATATAGTACGTAACTTGTTACATTAAATAGCTCACTATTTCATGTAATTGAACTTTTCATTCGCGAACGTACTACTTCTAGTAGTAAAGAAACATTGAGGTTATAATCGTTGAAGGTTATTTAGGAGGTAGAAAGTACAAGACATGTTGTCAATTAATAGTAGAATTATCAACGTTAATATTTTGAGGTGTTTGCCTAGAAGCATTACGCGCAATGCATCTACTGGAAAAGAAAGTTCTGTAGAAAATCCTATAGTATTAACGGACGACGGAACAACTATTGTTTGCTGGCATCCAGAACAGCCATTTCCTTACGAATGCACGAGACCTATGCCTCAAGTTCCAAGCAAAGAAATTAATGTGTTGAAGATAACGAAAGTGGAAGCCATGAAATTCTTCCAAAAGAAACGCCCTGAAAATGAAGCCAGAGAAGAACTTGCCAAGATGACACATACAACTATACATCGATGGTTTCCTAGAAGCCGGGACAAAAAGGCAAAGAAAACTCCCAAAGACAGACCTTATCTTTGAACTCTTGTATAAATTAGTTTAAAAATAGGAGACTACTTTTCTTTAATGTTTTTTATGAATGATTGTTTTATTTTGTGTGAAAATCAAGAGTACAAGTTATTGTCAGTAGTTTATATATAGAGGAAGTTAAGTTTTCTCAACATTAGCCTGAGCCCAAATTTGGATTGTCTGTGTAAGTTATATTCACAATGTTTTAATAAAGAGACAGCATAATTTATCAATTGAAAATCTTTCTATTAGAAAACAAGTGTACATGAAATATAAATTTGTACTAAGTCTATTACTATAACAGGGATAAACCATTTTATTTTTTCATGTTCACATTAGTTATCATTCAATGTGAGAGAAAATTTTCAATTTACATGATTTATCAAATATATTTATTCCTTACTTAAATTATAAAAGTAAAACCTGGTTTGCCTTCCAACTGTAAAAAATGTTTGAATATGATATCTATTTCATAAATACTAAATTGATTCAAAATAAAAAATTATGATTGAATGTAAATGTTTATATAAAATAATGTTTAGTCTGGGTTCCCTTTACAGAGGACAAAGACAACCTAAAAAGGGAATTTTAAATGTTTATTGTAATATTTCTTTAAGATATTTTATTTACAATAAAATTATGGTTAAACATATATGAACATCAATATTTTTGTTATCATATTATTGTAATATGAGGCTTTACACCATTACTCCAAGGGTAGGTATATGAAGACTATAGTAGTAGACCTTAAAATAAATTTCTGAAGCAGAATTCTTAATTCCTGGTATTATTATTAAACCAATTTCTTATTTTTTTTTTTAAATATTTTCATTTTGAAAAATGTCACATATTAAAAAAGTTACTTATTTATTAATGCTATTATGCTCGATTGGGACTGGTTATCTACAGGATTTCTAGCCTGGGTGGGACTATGTAACTAAATAAATTATTTTTGCCCCTGCGGGAAATATTCCCACACCCATGGCTCTAGGTTTCCTAGGGGAATTAAGACCAACACCTAACTAGAAAGGCTAAGCTGGGTCTCCTTAATATATTGTTGCAAAAATTAAATACATGAATGCATCCTTCAGAGAGAGAGAGAGAGTCGGGTATTTGGGAAGTGCGAGATAGGTCAAAGAAGCCGACAGAGGGTCTAGGACCTATGAGACCCGACATCGAGGGTCCAGCCAATTCCCCTTTGATGTATGCCGACACCCTATATAAAGAACCGGCCAGCCACGAGCTAGTCAGTTTTATTCTCACCTGTCTTGATGTACACATCAGTGCTACAGTGCGACTTAGTGCAGTGCGGTAAAGTGTTTTTACAAGAAGAACAGTGTTGTGCCGTGACTGTAAGTAACAGTTTAGTGCCGTGTTAAGACAGTGCAGTGCCGCGAAGTAAGTGACAGTGCAGTGCCGTCTTTCTGTGAATTTTAATGATTGTGAGTGAATTATTGAACTGTGTAATCTGAAGAACGGTGAAGCTATCAGTGCATATTGTGAGTAGTAATTAAGAATAATTATCCAAGTGAATTGAGCTTTGCTAAATAAATTGTGCAGTGATAGAAACTGTGAAACTTGTGAGTATTTAATTTTGCAATCCAAAAAGAACTCTTATTAAAAACGTTTATTACTGGTTTTGGTAATAAAACATAACAACTGGTGTCAGAAGTGGGATTACAAAATTAAAATCAACAAAAATGAAGTTTGAAGAACTAAAAGTGGAATAGCTGAAGAAGGAGCTAGTTAAACTGGATCTGCCGACAACAGGAAATATGGCTGAACTTAGAAAGGCGGTTGACAGATGAATTTCAAAGACAGGGAATGGATATAAGTACACTTGAGAGTTTGACAATAAAGAAGACATTGCTGTAAGTACTCCTATTTCAAGTAGCAATTTGGACATAAATGCAATTTTAGCCCCTATGATGGAAAATAACCAGAAACTCTTGGAAGCTTCTAGAACTAATTGTGACAGGCTAGAAGCAAAATTTCAGGAAGCTTCTAGAACTAATTGGAGAGGTTAGAAGAAAAGTTCGAGGAAGCTTCTAAAAGTAACAGTGAGAAAATCTTAGTGGCAGTCAGACAAGAATTCCAGGAAGCTTCTAAAAGTAACAGAAGAAAATCTTAGCGGAATTCAGACAAGAATTCCAGGAAGCTTCTAAAAGTAACAGTGAGAAAATCTTAGTGGAAGTAAGACAAGAATTTCAAGAAGCTTCTAGAGCTAATTATGAAAGAAGCAAGACCCATGGGCAGAGTCATACTATCCGACTGTTGGAGACTTCGGCCCTCCTCAAAAATCTCACATGGTAAACCTAGAGTGGCGAGTTCGATTCTCGCCTGGGCAAAGGAAATTATTTAGTGACGAAATTCATTAAATAACGTCCTAAAATCCCACCCTGGCTAGAAAAGGGTGGTAACCTGTAGATAACCCGTCCCGATTAGCCTAAGTTGCAAAAAGTGGACGTTAATAAATAAATAAATAATTATGAAAGACTAGAAGAAGTTTCTAGAGCTAATTACGAAAGACTAGAAGAAGTTGCTAGAGCTAATTGCGAGAGGCTAGAAGAGAAATTTCAGGAAGCTTCTAGAACAAAAAACCAAAAACTCCATGAAATGTCAGAGGTATTGGGCAAACGAGTGGAAGCCATAGAGAAGAGAGTCAGCGAGTTTGATGAAAAACTGCAGCATTTCTGCGGCACAGAAGAAGGTTGAAGAGGACGTGTCCAACCTAGGAAGAAAGATGGATGATGAAATACGTGAGCTACGATTCCAAATGGATAATCTACAAGTTCGAGAGGGCCCGGTAAGACTCATTTCAGAACATTCCAGTAAGATAAAGATCCCAACTTTTGATGGTAGCGTACCACTTAGTGTCTTCAAGTTCTAATTTGAGACAATGGCCAACAAGACTGGATGGAATAATGAAGAAAAAGCGGTAGAACTGATTTTGGCACTGAAGGGAACTGCTGCAGAAATCCTGGAGAGTTTACCGTCAGCTTGCAGGAATAATTATGAGGACATTATGGTGGCATTACAGCGCAAGTTCGGTGGTGAACATAAGCGAGAACTGTACAGGATGGAGTTACGGGGCAGAGTGCAAAAACCGAATGAGACGCTCCAAGATTTTGCCATGGAAATCGAACGTCTGGTGCAGCTGACTTACCCAGGTGAAAATCATCCGTTCCTAGATCAGTTCAAGATTGAAGCATTTGTGAATGGTATTCGAGATCCAGATGTTAAATTTGCGGTATGCGCTATGCAGAAATCATCCTTTGCTGAAACCATCTCTTATGCGCTAGCCCAGGAAACCGCTAAAGTAATTTCAAAACCACAAGTCTACAAGGAGTGACATAGAAGAATTAGTCAAACGAATAATGGAGGAGCAAAGGAACAGATCACGCTCAAAGTGCTTCAACTGCGCCAAGGCCGGCCATTTTCAACGTAACTGTAAATCACCAAAGAAAGGGTTGAGATCTTTTACACCATGGAGGGACCACTATCGGGTGAACAACGTCCATATCTCAAGGAGTGAAATAGAAGACGTGGTCAATCAAGTACTGGAGGAGCAAATGAATAGATCACACGCTAAATGCTTCAACTGCAGTGAGTTCGGCCACTTTCAGCGTAATTGTAAAGCGCCAAAGAAAAGGTCGAGATCTATTTCGTTATGGAGGGACAACAAACGGGCGACTGATGTCGAAATCTCAAGAGCCAATGTTAAAGCAGAACGAGCTCGCACTGAGGGGCAAGAACTAGCTCCTAAAACCAATGGCTCTACTATCTCCATTTCCATTATAAGACAGAAGAATAGCGACCTTACTGCTCGTGGGCTCATCAACGGGAGGAAGCAGGTCCTCACCATGGACACGGGAGCGACACACTCCATCAATCGGCCCGATTTGGTAAAAGGGCAGTGGAACCGTTGGAGAACGTACGACTGCAAACTGCTACAGGGGAGTCAGCCACAGTCTACGGAAGAGCCAAGATGAGAGTGACTATCGCCAACATCAGCACTGACCATGTCTTTGTTATGACATAATGGATGAAGTGATCATCGGTGTAGACTTCATGATAGCCCATGGTATTGACCTGCACATGAGTAAGCAAATTATGATTTGGCGAAACACAGAAATACCCTTGGATTTCGGACCTGAGAGCAAGACCACAAGGGAGCTGCGTACCGACGGACGCCAGAAATTGTCACGTCGAGCAGAAGCCTCTTCTATTGTTCATAGAAAAGGGAGAAAACACGATGGTGCTCCAGTCCTCTCAAGGCGGCCATGCAACGTAGAGTACGAGGATTGTACAAAAGCCGAGGAAGAGGAGTGCGTCATTGATGTACGACTTGGCCATGCTAGTTTAGGAGGAGTCAGGTCGACTGCGCAGAAGGGTGACACTATTCTGATTAAGGACAATGGAAGGTCGACCTGTCATGAAATATTGGACCGCATTAAAGTGACTAGTAACCAGATGGGTGGCGTGTGTGGTCGAGCAGTGAATACGGAGGAATTAACGGAAGGACAAATGGGTCTACTATTCCACCCACAACGCAAGAAAGGACTATCGCCTAGCCAAGTATGGCAACGGCGATATTGACCCTATTCGGGATGAAAAGGCTTAAGTGGGCGGGAGTGTTGAGAAAATTAAATACATGAATAATCCTTCAGAGAGAGAGAGTCGGGTATTTTGGAAGTGCGAGATAGATCAAAGAAGCCGACAGAGGGTCTAGGCCCTACGAGACCCGACGTCGAGGGTCCAGCCAATTACCCTTTGATGTAAGCTGACACCCTATATAAAGAACCGGCCAGCCACGAGCTAGTCAGTTTTATTCTCACCTGTCTTGATGTACACATCAGTGCTACAGTGCGACTTAGTGCAGTGCGGTAAAGTGTTTTTATAAGAAGAACAGTGTTGTGCCGTGACTGTAAGTAACAGTTTAGTGCCGTGTTAAGACAGTGCAGTGCCGCGAAGTAAATGACAGTGCAGTGCCGTCTTTCTGTGAATTTCAATGATTGTGAGTGAATTATTGAACTGTGTAATCTGAAGAACGGTGAAGCTATCAGTGGATATTGTGAGTAGTAATTAAGAATAATTATCCAAGTGAATTGAGCTTTGTTAAATAAATTGTGCAGTGATAGAAACTGTGAAACTTGTGAGTATTTAATTTTGCAATCCAAAAAGAACTCTTATTAAAAATGTTTATTACTGGATTTGGTAATAAAACATAACAATATTTTTATTTGAGGGGGGGGTTGACATGCAAGTGGATTTTTTAAAGAAAGAAAACGGTGAAGTTTCTTGGATCAACAGACCATTGTAGTGTGCTACATTGCTAATTACTGTATTTTTGGGAGAAAAACAAAAATAAGTGGATTAAAAAATATATACTTATATTAAAAATTAAAGCCTCGGTGATTTTTTTAATAGCCAAATATTTAGTTTTGTGCAGGTAGATAGAATTTTAACATACTCCTCATTATGACCTGTATATTATTTCAGTGAGGGTGTCTTTTTCAGGGCTCCAGGAAAGAATGAGGGGTGGAATGCAGTTTAACCCCACCCTTGGTAGAAATGACTGATGACGTATTTTGGAAATTTTTTAATGCAGTCACTAAAGTCTATCCTCCACAGTCTAAGGATCCACCCAATTAAGTGTGTTAAAAAAGATAAAGATTAAAAAAAATGGCTGCGGTTGCCATTTTAAAAAGTGAGCCGCCAAGAGTGGGGTTAAACTGCATTTTCACAAAGAATGAGAGTGTGAATTGGAAATGGAAAGTCATGTTCAAAAATATTGAATTTGACAGTACAGAAAAATAAGTTTTGTAATTGAGATCTGTAGCTTCACTAATACCATTATCAGTGTGTAGAGGAGCCACCTATTAATATCGACTAGACTTCAAGATTAGTTTCTTACACAAGGAAATCTCAGAAGCCAATTTATAACCTGAGCAGCCCTAATATTCTGATCCTACTATCATATAATTCAAATAACTCCATTACAATTTCTAATAAATAAGTATCTGATGTCTAAACTAGAGCTTTCATTATTCATTTTTATAGTTAAAGAAGGAAAAGTTACATAAAAAAGTAACAGATAAATTTACCTGTGACTGTCTTTAATTTCATAGATGAACATATCTTGAGGTAAGCAGTCCGAGTTGATACTGAAACATATCTGAAAAAATTAAGAACATATTAATGATAATATAAATTATAAATAATTAAATAAAAAAAAAACTGGTGGTTTGTTTTAAGGCCTGAGGCAAGGTTTTTGGTGTTCGTAAAGTATATCCACAGAATTGGGGTTTGTATTATTTGTCTTCAGTCTTTAAGTGCAATATACCTAATTGAGAGTTTGCTACTTGTCACACTTTTACAACTATATAACAAATAAATATGTATGTATGGATTTGCATCTTGGTTATTTTTTCAATCTTGCGCTTTCCAAAGGCATACGTTTCAAATGAAGTTCAGCTGCCATGGATGTCTAGAAATCTTTTGTACTCTGGTGACTAATACAGCAGATAACATTTTGAACCTGTACTAAGTATTATATATTCCACCAAAAATTAATTAAAAACAACAACAAACAATGAAAATCCTAGACTTCTTAACAATAATGATAATATGGGTTACAAAGTCAGATGACTGTGGTGCAGCTCATGGATATTTTTATGCCAGCGAATGATGGAAAATAATACATTAAAACAAATAACATTCACCTTTATTTATTTGTTGGTTTTAAAAGCAAACCCAAATTACCAGTAACATTAAGAAGTCTAGGATATACACAGTTCATTGTTCTTTTTAATTTCTTCTTACTTTTTTGTTGTTTTTAATCTAAAACTGCAAAAGAAAAATGTAAAATATGGCTAAAGAAACCTTACAAACATTGAAAAGATCACACAATTGTATTTACTTATTTTACTTTGTATTCAGGAATTCACAACCCCCATAAATTCAAGAGTTAAAAATCATTACAACTCCCTTGAAATTCCAATTCAACAATCCTACCAACCCCGTGCCATAAAAAATAACACAATTCTTTATTTCATGCGTGCTTCAATTTGCAAAAATGTTGAACACTCCCACTGATACATTTGATGATGATATAAAAAAAAATATTTGTAACTGGGAGATAAAGAGTTCACAGAATCATCTGATACAATCAGTAGTTACATATTTTGATACATGTGTTATTCTTGAATATCTAAATTTTTATTTTATTTTTGAGGGTGTGTTTTTTTTCCCCCCTTTTCAAAGATCTTAACATTATCAAAATTAAATTCATGCCAGGTTTGAAAGCAGGCACAGTGAGAGATGTTCTATTGTTCTTTTTGTCTACAGTTTTAGAGAGCTGTTTCAATCTCTCTTTTATAAAGTTGTGCAACTTGTTTTATTAATTATAAAACAAAACCCTTGACTTATCCTGCCAAGGTTGCTTTTGACTAAAACTCCTTGGGGCCTATGTTTCTCTGTGCTCCATTTCATGTCTGTGTGTATATACACAAGCTTACAATTTCTGTTAATGTGTAAGGTCCTTGCTGAATGATTTAATACTTAAATTATGCATGTTATTGTACCTTTGGCTGGCCTATTTGAAGAGCGCCTGATTCAAACCTCTTGGCTCGACGATTAACAGCAATTTTATTTAATAGCAATATTGCCTCTTGAATTTCTGAAAATGGCACGTTATTGTAAATTTCAGGAAATTCTATTTCTTTTCCTTCAATTATGGCCTAAAAAAAATAAAATAGCAATTGAGATAGTCATATATAAAATTATATTAATTTTATATTAGTCAATATTAACTCTTAAACTATTATTAATAATTTAAAATGCCATAACTGCATTATTTTAAATAAAGATTTGCAACCAGAAACATGATAGGATTTTTCCCCCCCTTTTGACATTGAGAGTGTTCATGCATACAATATAAGTGTGTTAAATCAATAAACTTTGAACAGAATGTCCGTTTCTTTAAAACTCAGAATATAAATTTTTTTTAATAAATTTAAGTTTGTTAACCAGCAATATCAATTGAAAGGTACGGGCAAATTATCTATACTATTAGAACAAGAGAAAAATTGACAGGACCTTTCTTGTTTATCATAAAAATACCTTACAACAAATTGTGCTCTATAACTTTTTTACCTGGATAAAAAAATCCACTAAGAACAGTTCACAGCAAACTGCATATATAATCTAAAAAAGCTAAAATAACACGTCTATTGACACCATTTTAAAACTGAAGTTGTTACATTAGCGATTTATCGAAAGAAGGAATTATTTGAAATCATAAATGTAATAAAAAAATTTGTGGAGTAAGCTAGTTTGCTGGCCAGGAGTATATTTTCTATAACAAATATGGTGACCTACTTCTAACAGCAAAAGTTTTTGTGTTATATCTGTTACCACTCCTTTTTCCATAGCGAGAGGTAAAATCTAGCTAGTTTTGCTTATATTAAAAATAAAGCTGGAGTTTTGGGCTATCCCCCCCCCCAAAAAAAATAGTTATTGTTAGAAGGTGCTTAATATTTTTAGTACTCTGAGGAAAGGAAATAAATACCACTGTCAACATGCACGTAAGGACACACACACACACACATATATTAAGTAATAACTTTTTATAAATATTTCATACCTGAGCATGGTCATATGACAATTGAGCGCATGAATTTATGACCGTTCTTGAAATTTGTTTATCTAAAACATTACCTAAACACAAAATTAAAAATAAAATTAGACAAATGAAACAATATAAAATTTAAGAGATTCAAATAAATAAAATTTTGCATTATATATTTAATGACATACCCTCTTCATCTAATTTCATTATCACAGATATAGCAAGTTTATCCTCCCCTGGCAACAGAGAACAAAGACCACACAGAGCGATAGGTAACATATGATAGGCTCTCTCCACCATATAAACAGTAGTTGCCCTAAAAAAAATAATTTTGTTAAAACTGTGAAAATAAACTTCATTGTTGTTTTTAATTTCTTCTTTCTTTTTTGTTGTTTTTAATCTAAAATTGCAAAACAAAAATGTAAAATTTAATTTGCAACAAGAGTGGTCATTCAACATTTTTATATCCAACTCATAGTAAAAGAGATTTTTGAAGTTTGATTTTAACCACCTTATAAACCCACCCCATCCCCTCTCACTGAGCTGATTCTGCCTGTTAACAAACCCTATCTATTTTATCTGGATAAAAATTTAAACATGAAGTTTAGTTGCAATATCTCAAAATTTATGCCCACTAGAGAATGAACTGACAAACAATATATATATATATATATATATATATATATATATATATATATATATAAAATTTTAAAATTCAAACTGGTGTTTTTGGCACTCATTTACTATTATTCGTGAAGAGTTTTGAATACTTTTGAGGTAGAGCATCTTCAATAGATCATTTTTCAAAAGAATCACCACTATAAGTAATTTTAAGAATATTTCTTTTAAATTACTGTTCTTAAAACTCTAGAATTCATTTTTTATCAATGCTTTTCTATGTATCATTTATATACTTTAATATTCCAAAACACCAGCTGTATTGGTTTAAAAAATTGTTATTTAATTAGATGCCAGAGCCCAGGGTTACGTAAGACAGATCTAATACTAGCCATAGTCTTTTTATTTTTTTTAAGTTACAAAAAGAGCATATGATATAGTGTTTTCAGAACATCAATATTTAAATTACAATAGTGTCTTGGAATAATTGCATGGGTAATAATCACATTTTCCCTGCTCTGCAAACTATTACTGATTATTTTATACTGTCTTTAGTTATTAATATTATATTGAAAGATAGTTAGTCAATGTTCTGATCGGGTTCTGGCTTCTAATGATGCTCACTCATTATTAAAAATGCAAATTTCACAGCTTGCATAATAAACTTGATTTTTTAAAATAAATCCATGAAAAAAATGAAGTTTTATATTCAACAATTTTGAAAATTATGTTTTATGTTAAATATTAAGTATATTCATATAAACAAGAGATTATCTACCTTTCTGAGACTTCAATGTCAAGTGGTGTCCCTTCTTTCAAAAAGTGAGTAACATCAGATATGTGAACTCCAACTTCAAATGTGGTTTCTGAAAGTTTTTTAACTGAAACTGCATCATCAAGGTCTCTAGCCGTAGAAGGGTCAATGGTAAAAATCACCTGGGACCTAAAAATTTTATTTTTTATTAGGTTTACAAAATAGACTAACTAAAGCATTTACTTATTTAATACATGAAAAAGGAATATCTTACCTGAGGTCCACTCTTGATTTAATTTCTTCTGGAGAAATAATGTAGGGTAAATTAGGAAGGAATCGATGATAAGCTTCAGGAACTGGGTTTTGATTCAAACCTAGCTCTAAAAATATGGCTGCAGTTTCAGAAGCAATTTCACCCTTTTTCCCAACAACTTCTTGAATAATCCTGTAAAAGTAAATTTTAACTTAAAAACTATATAATGAGTTTAAATATATTTTAGGACCACAGCTTTGTGGTCTCTAAAACTCAACTGCAAGAAAAAAATATCAAGATAATCCATGATTGGAAAACTTTGGTCATTGTTTTAACGTGTCAAAAATTGCTCACAATTATTTGACGTTTCTTTATAAAAAAACATGAATACATTACTGATGAGAGGATTTTTCATTATAGATATATAAGGATGACACTAGCTGTCCAAAAGAAAGATATATTTTTAACCAACCAGAGTACAGATTGGTTTGAGAGGAGCACTAGATTAAAAAATCTTAATAATAATAAAAAAACTACAGTAAAATCACCCTACAATAGACACCCAAGGATCTGATTAGTTTATTTGTTATGGAAGAGTGTTTGCTATGGGTGGTTGATTAAAAAAAACAACCCAAAATAACAAATCTGTGGATTGAATACCTTGTTGAACCTACTTCTTTTTCAAAACAGAATAGAACACGAGGTTAGCCTTTTCTTCAATTTCAAGTTCTCGGTATATTTTCAGTATTTCTACCTCAGTTTTCAAAATATCAAAAAAAAATTTTAACCTTAAATTACTAAAATTCAATATTTCTACTTTTTCTTTTATGGTAAGAAATTCTTTGGTGCCAGAAAATATAATGTTTTAAATTAAAAGAACAAACAAAACTGGGGCGTATGCAGACCTACCATACACTTTGACTGAATTACTACATGACCATAGCCAGTATGTAGACCGTGTATTACACTACTTGATACATAACAACATTTTCAAAAACTTATAATGTAGGACAAATTAAGCATACTTAAAACGTAAATATCATAAACTGTAGATAAGAATTTAACTGATGCACCACTCTTGAAATGTTACTATAATAATAATATCTCATGAATTTGTTCCAAGGTTTTGTGAGTTGTATTCGAGTTGTTCAGACAAATCTTGATTCTAAATCAAGTAACCGTACTAAACTTGTGTTCTCTTTTAGTAACTAAATTGTTGTAATGTCAAATTGAATATTCCTTTTTTACGAGTGAGGATGTCAATTTCCAGTGTTTATCTACTACTCATATGCAATTGAGGAATAGAAGGAAGCTTAACTAATGAAAAAGAGGCCAGTAACATATCACAAATAAATAAATGTAGTATATTATCCCAGGATTAGAATATCGCACTTCTAGTTTTAAAGTCGTACCACACTCAAAAGACCTAGGTTAGGCGCATGCCTCTGACACCACCTCGTCCATCCACACCCTATCTCCGTTTATAGATAGATAAATAGAACTCTATATACGTTATTAAAATAATTATGTCTGGACTTTAGGCATTGGGTCGACCCCACAGGCAACAAGTTCGGCAAATAGTGTTTCATGTAGCCAAATATTTAAGAAAGAAAAAAGAGAACATAAACTTAAACATAGCTAACAGTCAAATGTATTATAGCTGAAGGAAATAAGAACATGCAGGGCCTAGTACTTCAAAATGTTTGTTTACAATTCCGGAGGCTAAAAAGGCCAAACAAAAGAAGAAAATTGAGATTGGATCATTTAAAAATAGTGTAATTAGAAGAACTGAGATGGCGAGTGGTGGGGGAAGGGAACCTCCCCTCCGGCCATGTCCCTGGTTCTTTTCAATGTGGTCAAGCCACAGTAGTAGTTCTATTGGTTCAGCACATTGCCGGCTATCAAAGACAGCTATGTGAAGTGTGCAGGAGAAACAATTAACAGGGATTGGTAATCTGAGATATGTAGCAAGATAAAATGCCAGTAGAATGGGAAGCAATTATTGTCCCAAGACATAACATTAAAAAAAGAGCAAACAATTTAAATGGGAAAATGATTCACGTATAACTTGTTTTAAGATCATAACTGGAACTTTGAAGTTACCCTTCACTTTTAAGTTTGATGGTTCAAAGCCCAACAAACAGCAGCACAGATGTAAGATCTGATTGAATGCTAAACTATTCTACGGTAAGTAACAATACTATTAGCAAAGGCAGTTTGCTGTAGTTTAAGACATGGAAATAATATAATTCTGCAGGTTATTCACAAAGATTTATGGAAGGAACAATCCCTGATGACCACTTCAATTATTTGCATTATAAAGCAATTGAGAAGCTAGAATAAAGAAGTAGAGACCTTTGGTCTGTAATGCCACTACAATACTACTGCAGGAATATCTAATGCTGCCTTCTAATGCTATAAGACAGCCTATAGCAATGTACGGTATACGTTCTATTAATTAAATAATAACATGATGCTTTATATTACAATAAGTTTTATTATTATAAATATCTTGCCAAAAGAAAATAACGTGACTCCCTAACAAAATGTTAGGTGACTAATGAAACAATACATGATTAATAAATACTTACCCATTAGCGAATTTTGGAGTGTTCCAAGAAAGAAGAACAGCTCTATATAAAATATCAGATTTTTGACCTTCATTGATATTTGAGAGAATATGTGTTGGTATTGAAGTGCTAGGAATTCGAAGAAGAGGAAACCGTTGATCTCGGGGCATTAGCATATACAAGCCCTTTTTACGTAGATGTAATGTTCCAACTGTAGAACCATGATGGACTCTTTCTGTGACGAAAACAACCTAAAGACATGAAATCAATTGATTTATTCATATGCCAACCTACAGGATTTGTATTAAAAGGATAGCTCTTCTCATAAGTGGTTGCGGGCTAAGCTTCTACCTTTTTTTATTACCTTTCTCTGAAATGCATGCTAAATTTTCAGCTGTCTTAAAGATTGGACTAGGATTCATAACCATTGTACCTACTCGTTATCATTAACCTGTTAATCGGGGAAGTTCCTCTTCAATTACGTAACACATAACAGGTGCGAACTCTTTCACTGACTTGTCAGAATTGGCAAGCCCAGAGGACGAAATTGCGTATAATTATTTTTTCTATTTATGCTTGAAATATATGAAAAACGTATTCATATGTCCTACCTGTACCAATATTATTTACATTTGACGTATTTATACATCCTGCTCGGTTAACAGGTTAAGAAGCTGTTAAATTAAAAAAGTAGCATAGTTTGGTTGAGAGTACCTCATGAGATATGCCTCTCATGCTACTCATGAGCTGCTGAGCTAAAGTTATTATTATTGAAATTTTAACAAAGACTAAAATTAATCTTAAGCTATCATTCAGTTTGATGACAAAAAAAAAATAGAGGACAACAAATTTAAATAAAAACTACTTGAAACTTTAATTTCACTGTTCCATTTTTGGGGGGGGGGGGAATGGCAGTTGATTTCAAGAGGTTGTCATCAAATTCTTTATATCTATCTTACAAAAACTGTTTTATAAAAACCTTCACAGGTGCCACACTGGTGTCCAGCTGTTCATTTTAACCCCTTCAAATATTGTTTTATTAATTAATTTTCAATTAAATTCATTCAAACAATTATCACACAAGATCTTTATAAGCTAAACAGATTTTCCACATGCAAGAATCTCTTCTCTAGTTTTCCTATAGAAGGAAACTTATATAAACAGGGATTGAAATTTAAACAAGAAAAAAGATTTTTAATAATTAGTTACTCAGAGATCTTCCTTTCTTCAATGGTTTAGGGGAAGCCACATGTGATGTGCATAGTATACTTGTTAATTAAGGACCATATATAACATATATCTTGTATAGTTCTCCAAATATGTAATAAAAAATAATATCAAAACGTTAAACATGAAATAGATAATTATTGAGTACGGTATTGATAAAATAAACATTTTAGAGTCTAGAACATAAAATTTAATCACATTGAACATATTTTTACGGATATCTCACAAACTAAAGGTTCATTGAAAACATTATTTGGTATTTAATCTTAGCTCAATTCAAGACATGAAACAAAATGCGTTGAGCATTATTTATAGGGAATTAAATTTGCAACACGATTGTTTTTTTTCCCACTCTACGTCCCTCTTCCTCTTTGTCGGATTTCAGCCATAAATGAATTTGATCTTTAGTTTTACATTAAAGGTTTAAATATCGAATTGGTCAAAGTATTGAGAAATATATACATATATATATATGTGTGTGTGTGTATTTTTTATTCTAATAAGATTAACTCTAGTGTTATTAATTGGAATTAGATGTTACAATGATTTTTTATTTTTATTTTGCAACTAGCTCAAGAAATAGTTGACTAGTGTCCTATCTAGTTATCATTCTCATGGGCCAGAAATGATGGGGGAACAATTATTTAGAACTAGCATGAACTAAGCAGACTTTCCGAATGTTGACATGAGAGGTTGATAATCTCATCTCACGTTCTATTCTCTATTTCTCACTTTGTAGGAAACCTATACAAACAGGAAATGTCAACTGGGCAAGGGATGTTTAGTGTCTCAGACACTCACATTGAAAATCAGAGTAGAAGCAAGAGTTTGCTTTAGGCTGAACACAATGAAATATGAATAAAAGTCCGTCACACAAGGGCTGTGTAAACTAAGCAGATTTCCCATGTGAAGTTTTACAATAGAGAAATCTGCATACTGGTAACACAATACCACCACAACTGAAAGATTTCTCATTACCGTGATTAAATACAAACGGTAATGAGAAATCTTTCAGTTAATGAAAATAAATTCCCAACTGAAAAGGTTTCTGAATTGTAAGAATAATTTATATTTTAATAACTCAAATTTTAGTAGTTCAAGAACTAAAGAAGGGGGGGGGGCGAATGAACAGAATGTATATGCATAAATCTCACAAAGTAACGAAGGTAAGGTAAGGTTAGAAGAAGCTTTCACCTCAGCCGAGCAATGACGGAAATGGCCGACCTAATCCGAACTATACCCAACCACAGACTTCATAAAAATGCAAATATCTCGGTTAATATTCAAGATAGAGAATAAATGTATATAACAATATTTATAGTAAATTTAATTTGCAATAAGATTGGGGAATTTTCGAAAATCCCCTCTCCCTCTAGTCCGATTTCAGCCATTAACGAACTTGATCTGTCTTTTTGCATAAAACGGTTAAATATCGAGTTTCGTAACGATCAAACCAAAATTGCGATATATATCTATATATATATAAAATTGTAACCTCTGTCTGTACATTGATTCTTTTCGCGAATTTTCATGATAACCTTTCGTTTCACATGTCATAGACACCATAACTGCATTTTGTTTCTTTTGTGTGTGTTTGTTTATTTGTATGTTTGATACCTTTTCACACATAAATGGCTGAACCGAATTTTATGAAACTTGGTATGTATATTACTACTAACCCAACTTAGACTTTAGGCTATATTAATATCCTCTGAGACGAACAGGAGTGGGGTTTATAAGAGAAGCCTGAAATTAAAAATAGCGATATTTCGTTTCCTATTAGTTTTTTGGTAAATATGAACATAACAAAAGTTGTTTATTTTGTTATTTAGACTAACTTTTGTTATATACACTTTTTTTGTATACTGAATTATAAACGAGATATACGCTAAAACCTATAGCGGAAATGAACAATTTTATTTGGGACAAAAGAGCCAACCGAAATGAATAAAACTCGGTATGTGTATTAGCACTAAAGCTTTCATTATAATAAGCCATACCAACATTTCTAGGGACGGGCAGGAGAGGGGTTTGTAAGGGAGGCCTGAATTTAAAATAGCGGTATTTCGTTTTCTATTTGTTTTTCGGCAAATATGAACATTACAAAAGTTGTTTATTTTGTTATTTAGAGTAACTTTCGTGATATTCATTTTTGTCTTTTAACAATGTATAAACGAGATATACACTATAAACTAAAGCGGGAGTCAACTATTTTATTGGGCGCTAACGGTTGAACCGAACTTAAGAAAACTCGGTATGTCAATTAGCATTACTTCTTCCATGATTATAAGCTATATTAAAATTTTTAGGTTAGAACGGGAGTGGGGGTTATAAGGGAGGCCTGAAATAAAAATTCGCGATATTTCATTGTCTATTTGTTTTCGACAAACATGCACATAACAAAAGTTGTTTACTTTGTTATTTAGATTAACTTTTTTTTTTTATTACATATCTCCAGGAACAATGTGTGGAGCAAGTAATTTGCGTAGAACTATTGATATGCTCAACAATTCATTCCTATTTGAACTATCAGGTACCTCAGCTGGAAAAATTAATTCAAATCAATGTTAATATTTTGTCCTTAATAGCTGAAATCTATGCATAATGCACAGGAGACGGGAAATATGACAATTTGGAGGACAGTGAAGACTTACATAAAAAATTAATTTTATTATTAACAAATGCCAACAACAGGTATTAACCCTAAACACTGGGACGGGTAAATGTCAAAATATTGTGCAAAGTAAAGCCTTGCCAAAAAAATACCTTCACCATTCAGCCTCAAATCAATTCCCGGGCGAAGCCGGGTATCTGAGCTAATATATATATATATATATATATATATATATATATATATATAATTTTGAATGGACCTCATTTTTGTCATCTCCTGGGTAGGATTGATGGACATTTGAAGAAATTTTTCAAAAATCGCGTCATGAGTACTACCTCAATAGCTGATTTAATGGAAATCTGCTAATAAAACTCATCAGGTAGAGGTATGTGTCTCAATTTAAATCTGAAGATCAGTTAGTTTTAGTTCTAACTTAAAAAGCCATAATTATCATTTATATTAACATTCATCTTAATATGTAGAACTAAAATAATAGGCTAGATTGAATAAAAAATAGAAAATAAACTATAAGTTACATTTTTAAAAAAAAATATGTATTTTAGGTTTTAAAAACAAAAAAAGTGTAAAATACAACAATAGTTACATCGGCAATTCAAAAATAGACATAATGTAGGTCTCAATAAGTTGTCATTCAAAAGTAGTAAGAGTAATACTTATAATGTATTGTATTGAATTAAGTTAAGACTTAAATAAAAATGGATAATTTAAGATCTACGTACCTTTCCAGTTCTATAGATCAGTCCATTCTGTGACTTCTGAAAAGAAAAAATTAAATAGATTATATACATTTTTAGTAACAAGAAAACTTACAATACTTTTTTGATAGTTTAATATGGGAGAAATAATGATACTATAATACAGAGAATATCACAAATTTGTTGTCAGTATATGTACAGTATAATAAATTTGTTTTGAAAAATAACAACCTACAGGAACTAGTTCAAACAACACTAGACCCTCGATATTCCATCAAACCCATTATTTATTTGTAAACCTATCATCATATCTCACAACCAAGTTCGGTAACTAGCCAAGTGTTCACCACTGTTTGTGTGTGTTCGGGTTGTGGTAAATGATCCATTTTAGCAGATTTCCCTCAAGGGAAATCAGCTATTGAGGTTGTACTCATGACGGAATTTTCAAAATTTTTCTTCAAATGTCCATCGATCCTACCTAGTAGATGACGAAAATGAGGTCCGTTGAAAACTGTATATATATATATATATATATATATATATATATATATATATATATTTGTCTGTTACCGCTCTAGCGGTCTCAATTTTTGTTTGATCATTACCAAACTCGATATTTAGTAGTTTTTTGTAAAAAGAAAGATCAAGTTCGTTAACGGCTGAAATCGGACCAGTGGGAGGGGGGGGTTTAGAGGGGAGAATTTTCTAAAATTCGATATATTTCCGTTACTATAGGTCTGATCTAGATGGGCAGAATGTAGATTTATCAATTACTAAACTTCACAAGGGAAATCTGTTTAGTTTACGCAGCCCCTGCGTGACGGACTTTTTTTATCACAAGTGACCACTCTATTTCAAAAATGAGTGTCTTAAGGGAATGGTGAGCAGTTGTTGGCATATCTGGCCAACCTTGGGTTTTGAGTAGTTGCCAAATCATGGGGTACTTTTCGAAAACTTCTAACATTTATTCCGGTGATTTGAGATGATGTCGTATTATTTTCCTATAATAGATAGAGCCCCAATAATAGATAGAGGTATTGGTTGACAGATTCCATTAACTGCCTGTTCTGTAACCTGAATGTTCTACTCAAAATGGGTGTCCAGAATGTGGTTCATATTCCATATATCATATCCAGTTGGGGTCTGCAGCTTCTGGAATACCCTAAACATAGTTATACAGTCCTTTCATTGACAACAACCTCTCCCTCACTTCACATATTTCTCAAGCAGCAGCTGTTCCAGTAAATCTTTGTTTCCAATAATGCCTCAAAAATATAGGAATTTCAAATGTTTCTTAATTCGTATTATAAGGGTAGCACAGCTACTGGTTTGAAGGAGATATGATAACTGAATGAATAATTGTTGTTAAAAAGGTTTTTTTTTTCTGATGTACATGACGAGTCAAGGATTATAAACTAATATAGAACAGAACAGATAAACAAACAATTTCGTTCAAGAACCAACACACTTTTTGTGTCATCCTCATTAGCCATTGTGATCACCTTATTTTATTATCACCCTGATGCTGATGTGGTGCATATATAAAACTTAGAGACTATATCTGAAATTGTATTTGAATTCGGTTGGGATAAATATGTTTTAAATTTCAGATCATTCTTAGAACCAAACCATCAAACTTGAAAATTGAAAAAGGTCTCCTGGTCACTGGTATTACAAGAGATGTGTGACAAGAATTCACATTTTCTTTTACTAATGCTATTTAGTGATCAGAAACAATACTTATTTCAATCTTTCAAGGACAGGTAACAGTATTCCAAATAAAAATTGTTAATATTAGTGCAATTGCTTCATACTTCACATGTATAATAAAAGAATGACTGTACAAAAAAGACACTTTAGATGTGTGACGTGAATTATAAGATTTTTGCAAGCTCAGGATTATCCAATCATTCATTTTGATGGGAACCATTCTTATATCAACCCGATAATGATGGAGGGTACAGTTAGTGCATATATATGCATACATATACATATACATATACATATATATATATATATATATATATATATATATATATATTTACATACATAAACAGATTCATAAATACAAAGGAGAGAGAGTGGAACAGAAAGAGAGAGCACGCACAACTTACATGCCAATCGGATTCTTCTTTTAATTTCACAACAACAATGTCTCCTTCCAAAGATCGGTTTCTATCCACTAATCCCAAAATAAGAATGTCTTGGCCATTGTCCTACAAATAAAAAAATAAAATAAAACGAGAAAATTGTAGTCAAATTTAATTAAGGGGGAAAAAATAGAGAAAATAATTTCTGAAGGCCTCACCACACTAATTTGTGTATAATATAAGTGAGAATTTATAACAAAAAAAATGTTCACTTTAAATAAAAAAACTTTTTTTTTGTAACCTATTATTTTCAAATTTATTTTTTGTTGAACAAATAATAGTTACAATATTTAATCAACAGTCAAAAAACATTTTCTCATGAAAATTCTGAATACTCACAGGGTCAGAGATATAAGCTTCAGTATAATTTTTGGGATTAATCCTCAGCTCATTCTGAAAAGAAAATTATGTTGAATTGAAATATTGTAAAAAATACATTATAAATGTGTGTAGGGGTTTAATATGATTCTTGTCTGCCTGTACACTTTTTGTCTTGTGGGTTTGCGATCTTATTATGAATTATTATTGTGAATTATTGATTTGCCATCTTTAGGGCAAATATGTCTGTAAATTATCCATACTTAGAGGACTAAAGAGGATCAGGGTTAACAGATGACCTATGAACAGAATAAATAATCAAAAAATTCAGAAAGAATCATTAAAATGTATTTATTTTCATCTCCAAAATAGTAGGCAATTTATTATTTATGGAAGAATGTGATTTTGTTGTCCTCTTGGGTCTCAAGTGCATTTTTTTAAAGAAGATTGAATACATATGACCTTTTACAAGTAATTGAGGGCAAAAGTATTTTCATTTTCCTAGTTTTAAAAATGAAGCCATTTATCATTTACAAATTTCTGGGTTACGTCAAAGAAAAAACATTCTGAAAATCAATAAAATGGAGAATCCATTGTTCTAATGGTCAAAAAATGTGAATGACTTTAAGTTTTTGAACATTTAACACCAAGTTAAATAATGTTGTTTATTAACGTCCACTTTAAATTTAAAAAATAATGACTCATGGCAAAAATATATGAAAAAAGCTTTTCATAATCATGTTACATTACCAAAACCAGGAAAGTAAAAAATATAACAACCACTTTCATTAATATTTTTGCTAGGAGAGAGATGTTTGAAATGGAGGGAAGACAGACAGTGACTAGCCTCGAATACCCATTAACCACCAAATAGACATATACAAAATATTTGATATTTCATTGACAATCAAGTTACCATAAATTGAAAATATTTGCCAAAAACTTAAGAGGAATTTGTGAACAATAGAAAAATGGTTTTATAACTAATTCTCAACAGCTGAAAAAAAATAAAGGATTCAAAATATTTTTTGGAACAATACGTTTGTGGTGTCTCTATTTGTGTTAATTACAAAAAATGAATTAAAAAAACAAAACAAGTTCAGGCTATCATTAAAATGATTTACAGGCTGTCACAAGTGGATGGAGAGATACAAGAGTGAGATTATAAGTCATCCTGTTAGCTGGCAATACTGGCATTGTGTTGGATTAAAATATTAGTTTCTATGAAGTTATTGAATTAAATTCCTAAAAAATACCCTCCAGATGCATTATTTTTTAAAAATATATACCTCAATCAATGTTTTATCCTGAAGTCCCTTTTCAAGATCTTTCAATGAAATGTAATCTTCAAATCGTTCTTCCTTCTTTTTTGCCTTCTTTTCCTTCCTAAAATGGTGCATTATATTAATCATATGCCTAATTGCATAATTATGATGACATAAGGACATTTAAATTATATAATCCTTCACTAGTCCATTTAACATAAAATTAATAAACTGAGCAGTAAGAATCTCAAGAGAAAAAAAAAGAAAACTAAAAGAATTAGTTAGTCCTATTAGTAATAAATAAAAAAAGTTATTATAATTTTTCATGAGTTATTATATTAAATAATTATATTAAACTGAGAACCTAAAAAGTTTGGCTAAGAAAAAAAGTTGTATTAAGACAATTGCAATCAGTTGCTTTTTGAATATCTGAAAAATAAAGTATCCCCAAGGTTTGGAAACAGTTTTAATATATACATACATACATACATCTATATATATATATATATATATATATATATATATATATATATATATATATATATATATATATATAGCCTCTGTCATTGATTTTAATACTCTTTTGCACTTTGCTGTTTCTTTCTTGTAGTTAATGAAGCTTTCTTGAGTCAGACTATAGAAAGGTTCTACTGGCTATAGCAATTGTCTATAGGCTTGCTATTTTGTTCTTATAGCTAATGTACATTACTCGTTGAACAAAGGTGGTGAAATATGCTTAGGGTTTGATATTGTTTTGCTTGCTGTTTATGTACATGCTTCTCGTTGAAAGATGTCCCAATCTGCTTGTTTTAATTTCCATAAGATTTTAACTTAGAAGTGGTCACTGGAATGTGTTTAGGTGGACATTCCATGTTGTATGTTGTTAGATGAAGTTAGTATATATTGAAATGTCTGGGAAAGTTCAATGTATGTTACAAAGATGGTTGGTCATATGTGCTTAGGATTACAAAATTTGAGAATTTTAGAGTACTTAGGGGTTTTTTTTTTTAAGATAATATTTTGAGGTAGGTTATTATGAATTTTTTCAGTGCATCATTGCATCATACTTAATCATCAGTTAGGATTTTTTTTGAAATCTTTTTCTATTATGAAAAATAGGGTCATTTTTGTCAATACATTATGATTTCCCTTCCAGTTTGAAAATTTGGTGGGCAAGGTATATTCACCCTCATGAAAAGAATTTGAAGAATTCAGCAGCAATGGATAGTGTGACTGCCTACCTATCATACCTTCAAAACAAATATTTTTTAGGGGGATGCTGCAATACCAGAGTGGTGATTGCCTTAGTGTTCTCTGTAATACTAATTCTAGAATGAAAAATAAAATATTTATCCCTACCAAACTAGCTTAGTTTTATCTTATTTGACTTATTGACAAATATTACCTTTGTTTTTCACTTTTTTCCTCTTCTGGTTGACAATTTTCATCAATAGAGACATTGTCGATTTGATCTACTAGTCCTATAATGGATTCTCCATCTTCAGATAAAATTACTTTGCTTGAAAATACTCCTTGCTTAAGTTCGTCACCTTTTTTTGATTTCCTTTTTTTAATGCTAAAAAAATAAGTTTAATGAGTTATATGATCATCAAATATTTATCTATGCCTAAATGGAATAATTTCTAAAAAAAAATTATTTTTTTTCTTTAAATATAGAACTTAAAAGTCAGAATATCCCATCAAAATTCATTTCAACTTTGTGCATGAATCTTTTAAATGACAGAAAAATGTTTTTGTCAACCCCACAAGAAGGTACTAGGTCAGCTTTGATAATGAGCATTGATGCCAAGTGAAACAGCGAAGTAGATACCAAACAAATATCCTATCCTAAGCTGAGTCTCCACAATCACAGTAGTATATATATATATATATATATATTATATATGTTTTGAACGGAGCGAAACCAAATGGTAATCTGATGGTGCTAAGTCAGGGCTATATGGTGGATGTGGCATCAGTTCCCAATTGAGCTGTTAATTTTTGACGAGTTGTCAAAGAGGTGTGTGGTCTGGCGTTATCATGATGGAACATCATGCCTTTGCGAATGGCCAGTTCAGGGCATTTTTTCTTGATTTCTTCGTTCAGTTTCGATGGTTGATGACAGTAGACATTCGAATCAATAGTTTGGTTTCTTGGAAGCAACTCAAAGTACACTATACCCTTGTAATCCCACCACACAGAAAGCATAATCTTTTTCTTGGTGAATATCGGCTTTGGATGTCAATTGTGGGGGCTCATTTTGCTTGGTACATGATCTTCTTTGGACTACATTATTGTAAACAATCCATTTTGATTTAGCAGAGAGTCGCATATGTTAATGCGTTTGGTGAGGTGGATATCCTTTAATTCATGAGGAACCCAAACACCCAGTTTGCTTACGTAACCAAGCTGTTGTAAGTGCAAGTAAACGGTTGAATTCGATATGTCGAGCTTCTCTGCTATCTCTCGAGTTGTCATAATTTTGATTAACGCCTTTATTTTGTCGTCATCAGTAGTGGTTGGACAACCAGTATGTGGTGCATCTTGCACATTCAAATTTCCAGAGCGAAAGTGAGCAAACCAATGCTGACACTGGTGATCAGTAAGACAGTCCTCACCATAAACTTCACATAATTTTTTCCGAGCTTGTAGTGCATTTTTGCCCTTTCGGAAGTAAAACAATAAAATAGGCCGATAATGCTCTCTTTGATTGTCCATTTTCAACTTAATTTTTAACCAACTTGTTGTTTACTAATCAGACTCAGTTATTTACAGAACATAGTAAAAAGTCTATTTTTTTAATATGGTATATTATAATCAAAGCCACGCAATCAATACTACCTGAAATTTGCATTTGAAACAATCTTATCAGAAAAAACGACATTAATTATCGAACCACCCAATAGCTGCCCCTGCCAGGCAGAGGATTCAATAGCTGGTATGAAACCCCTTCTCCTACTGATCTATACTGCCCTTCCTACGAGGACAGCTTTCAGTTAACAGTTAGTTGTCCAACTGTCTGTCTCCCTGACAACTTGGCCTGTGGCTATTCACAAACTATAAGTGAACTCCACTACTTCTTCTGACTGACTGCTACCACTCAGTTAGTTAACCTCAGTTAAGCTAGCATTTCTAAAGGACACTAATCCATTTTCCTCAATTATTTATATTCTATATTATTATTACTAACTGACTAATCCGCGCAAGAAGAGACAAATAAAGAATATATTTTATCTTAACATATCAAACAGTTAGAAGAAATTCATTTCATAACCCTCCTTTCCCCCCTTATGTTTCCTTCCTTTTATTCAGCATTAATTACTTTACCAGATTACAAAATACAATCCACTTAAAAGAAGGAGTAATATATGTGGTGTGTATGTGTGTGCATCGTTGGAAGACGAGATGGAAGTTGGTAATTCCTGCTGGATCATGCTTAACTTTCAGAATGCATAACCATTGTCTAACTTACACCATCCTCAGAAAGATGATATTGGTGTGTGTTTGTATAGGAAACAAAGAGTACCCCCAAAATTTCTTTATTAAAGTAATCATCATACATCATACCTTGTCATTACTTTCTTATCTTCAGAATTTGTATTTTCATTTTTAATCTTCTCCTTCTTTTTCTTCTTCTTTTTAATATTTTCATTTTTTGTATCTACACTAGTTAAACCATTATCCTGCAATTTATCATTTTCCTTTGATGAATCAAGAGAAATATTACTGTGAAAGAAAAAAAAATTGTAAATATCCATTTAAAAATTTAGGTAGAAGTAAGAATAGGATATGGTAAATTTATTGCATTTAGTTAACCCAGATTCTCCTGAAGTCCTTGTGCAAGGACCTCAGACATATTGGGAGAAACAAAGGGATTGTGATGTTTCAAAGTGTCTCTTGTAGTGTCCGGCACCTGTATTCCCATCTGTAGGCTCTATGCTTAACTGTACTTATTGCTGTTTGGATAGCTTTAGTGTTTTAGTTTGTGAATCCTACATATCATTCGACCTCATTTCAACCATGGATGAACTTACTGACATTGTTGTTGAAGGGGAAGTACCATTCATTCATCGTTAGTGTCATTGGTGTAATGTCTCATGATATGTTTGTTTAAATGTATTGACTACACTTTCTAGCATTTACTTTGTTTCTAACACTGTAACCCTGGGTTCAACATGACCGCAAAATCACTGGTCCTTGCACAAGGACTTCAGGAGAATGTCGGTTCAAAATTATTGTGTAATAAAATTTAACAAAATTTGGTACATTTAAATTCTTTAAAATCATTGACTATTCAGACAAACCTTTTTTGGTGATTTTAGAATATCTAAGTTATTTTTCTAAATGTAGCTTTGGTAATCACCAATTTTAGAGGGTGAGGAGGGGTTTTTGTAATACTTTTAATCCATATTTACTGAAAAGCTGAGTGAATTACGTATATAATCAGCAATTTATAATCCTTTTTCAAATGATTTTTATTATTATCATCACCACCTCACTAATTATTATTATAGAGCTAGTCATGATTTTTCATCAATCTAATCAATATGCAGCAAAAAGAAGCAAATTCGGAAATTGCACTGAAAACAAAATGCTTGTGTTCATAGCCATTATGCTGCTCGGTGGATACATAAACATCTCAAGAAGGGCTGTTGAAGTAAATAGATTTTCACGTGAGAAAAAAAAGAAAATAAAAGTTGATCAGCCTCAAGTTTTTTATTCTTATAATAAGTTTATGGGGGGAATTGATCGAGTAGATCAGAATACTTCACTATATCGTTGTGGCATCAGAACTAAAAAAATGGTATTTTCCACTCATAGACCATTGTTTTGATGTGTGCGAACAAAATGCATCGCAGTTATACCTTGTGAATGGTGGTACAATGAATCATTTGGATTTCCGAAGACATCGATATTGCAATAAAACACACAATGTACCTAAATGTGTGGCCGGCCATCAAAGAAAACACCTTTCGACAGCCGCTTTGATGGTGTCAACCATTTGGTGAATACTTTGCCCACTGCTGAGAAGCTTATTCATTCAAAACATGGCATCGAAAACAAATTATGGAAAACCCAACTAAAATGTCGACTGTTCAAAAATGACTACAACTAAATGTGAAAAATGCGATGTTGGTCTACATGTAGAGTGTTTTATAAAATATCACACAAAATGATATATATATATATATATATATATATATATATATATATATACTAGCTCAAATACCCGGCTTCGCCCGGGAATTGATTTGAGGCTGAATGGTGATGGTAACTTTTTGGCAAGGCTTTACTTTGCACAATATTTTCACATTTACCAGTCCCAGTGTTTAGGGTTAATACCCGTTGTTGGCATTTATTAATAATAAAATTAATTTCTTATGTAAGTCTTCACTGTCCTCCAAATTATCATTTTTCCCGTCTCCTGTGCATTATGAATATATTTCAGTTATTAAGGACAAAATATTAACATAGATTTGAATTAATTTTTCCAGGTGCTGTACCTGGTAGTTCAAATTGGAATGAATTGTTAAGCATATCAATATTTCTACGCAAGTTACTTGCTACACACATTGTTCCTGGAGAATTGTATAAAACAAAAGTTAATCTATATATCAAAATAAACAACTTTTGTTATGTGCATGTTAGTCGAAAAACAAATAGACAATGAAATATCGCCAATTTTTATTTCAGGCCTCCCTTATAACCGCCACTCCCGTTCTAACCTAAACATTTTAATATAGCTTATAATCATGGAAGAATTAATGCTAATTGACATACCGAGTTTTTTTAAGTTCGGTTTAATCGTTAGCGCCCAATGAAATAGTTGACTCCCGCTTTAGTTTATAGTTTATATCTCGTTTATACTTTGTTAAAAGACAAAAATGAATATGACAAAAGTTACTCTAAATAACAAAATAAACAACTTTATTTATAACTTTTGTTTTGTTGATAATTGCCTAGAAACGAATAGAAAACGAAATACCGCTATTTTTAAATTCAGGCATCCCTTACAACCCCCACTCCTGCCCGTCCCTAGAAATGTTGGTATGGCTTGTTATAATGAAAGCGTTAGTGCTAGTACACATACCGAGTTTTATTTATTTCGGTTGGGTCTTTTGTCCCAAATAAAATTGTTCACTTCCGCTATAAGCTCACTAATCCGAATCATACTTACAACTATCATATAAGACTAAAATATAACATCTTTTGTCATGTATCATAATATGCGTTTATTAAAAACACTTAAATAAGCACTAATAAAATTAATGACTCCCACTATGGTTTTAGCGTATATGCCCTGTTAACTTCATTTACGGTAAAATTAATACAAAAAAAGTTACTTTAAATGACAAAAGTAAACAACTTTTGCTACGTGCACGTTTGCCGAAAAAAAATAGAAAATGAAAATTGCGAATTTTTATCTCAGGCCTGTCTTATAACCCCCACTCCCGTTTGAACCTAAACATTTTAATATAGCTTATAATCATGGAAGAATTAATGCTAATTCGCATACCAAGTTTTGTTAGATTCGGTTCAATCGTTTGAGGTCATCAAAATTGTTGGCTTCAGCTTTAGTTTTTAACGTATATCTCGTTTTTACTTTGTTATACAGCAAAAGTGAATATAACCAAAGTTACTTTAAATAACAAAAGAAACAACTTTTGTCATGTGCATATTTGCCGAAATAATACTCTAAATAACGAAATAAACAACTTTTGATATATAGTTTGGTTTAGTTCGGTTGAGTCTTTTGAACCAAATAAAATTGTGGACTCCCGCTATAGTTTTAGCGTATAACTCATTTATAATTCCGTATACGGCTAAAATGCATATAACAAAAGTTACTCTAAATTACAAAATAAACAACTTTTGTAATGTGCATATTTGCTGAAAAAGCAATAGGAAACGAAATATCGCTACTTTTAATTTCAGGCCTTCCTTATAACCCCCATTCCTGTTCGTCTCAGAGAATATTAATATAGCCTAAAGTCTAAGTTGGGCTAGTAGTAATATACATACCAAGTTTCATAAAATTCGGTTCAGCCGTTTATGCGTGAAAATGTAACAAACAAACAAACATACACGAAAGAAACAAAATGCAGTTATGGTGTCTATGACATGTGAAACGAAAAGTTATCTTGAAATTTCGAGAAAAAAATCAATGTACAGACAGAGGTTACAATTTTATATATATATATATATATATATATATATATATATATATTATATTATTAATATATTAAGATATTTTAAGTAAAATTTTGTCTTATTGCTAAAAGATTGTTTGTTTTTAGAATCATCCAACCTAATTTTACGAACCAGAAGATTTATGAGTTTAAAGGACAATTGATATCTTATTCTCCTGAAGTCCTTGTGCAAGGACTTGACTTTTTAGCCAACCGGAAATGTCAAATTTTCCGGGACTTTTCTGGGGAGCTCAGGGGCCTCCAACAAACTCAAATATCATAAAGAAATTTAAAAGAATACAAAAAATAATTCAGGAGAATCTGGGTTAATAATAATGAATTAATTTAGCAAGACTTGAAACTTAGTGGGATATGAGATGTTTAGTGACAAAATAGCGTGAGCTACTCCCTTACAGCTCTAAGTATCTTTCTCATGGTTCTCTCTTGTATATATATGTATGTATATATATATATATATATATATATATATATATATATATATAAAACTGATGGTCTGATGACTTTTTGTATATTTTCCCCTTGTGGTCATTTTGTTTTAATATAAAGTTTTATGTTATCGCTCCCCATAATTATCAACTAGGGAACGTGGACTCCCTAAATCAACGGAACCACCAAACTCCCAAATTCATACTGTGATTCTCATGTCCTTTTTCTATACTTAGTCTAAGCAGCAGATCTTGCACTGCATTTACAAATTATTCTAGAATACCTAACTAAAGTGCAGTGTTCCCAATTCAATCTTCTTTAGTGGTCTACTACATTCTTTCTTTCTCAAGTTAAAATCACAAATTTTCAATTTTTTCATCCTCTCAAAGCACTTTTATTTACTAAAAACATTCTTACCATAAGTATAAACAAGCTTTGACATGATTCTCGGCAGTTTTTATGAGTGGCAAAAGAAAATCAATGCTCTTCATAATTTGTACTTTGGAGGAACCAATCTTGTTATGTTCATCACTATTTAAAACTAAGCTATTGTAGGAAACTCGTATTGCTGTGAGCTGAAAATCTTTGACAACTGTCAAAGAAAGAAAATGGTGACAATGATCCATTTTATTGTAACTACATTGACATCTAGTCCAAATGCCAGTTAGTATTTACAGACCACTGTGGTTTCTAATTCACAGAAAAGTGGAAGGAGGTAAGAGTAGTTATACCTGACACCTACAAATAATTTGAACTTGGGAGAGTCAAAAACATTAACAGAGATTAATAAAATAATATAAAATTACATATTATCTGGTGGTACTGAATCACTGGATGAAAGACCCTCTACAGTGGTTTGAGAGCTCCCTTTCTTTTCTGTCTTTTCTAGTAATTTGGCTGCTCTTTTCTGTTTCTTTTTCAGCGCTCTCCTTTTTTCTTTCTCTTCTTTTTTCTTCATCTTCTTTTCCAGGGCTTCTTGATCCACAACCACTTGACCTCTGCTGAAAATTTTGCCTGTATATTATTAGAAACACAATATATAACCAGATAGATTTTTTAATATTCCTTATGAAACTTGAAATATAAACAAACATTTTATACTTATTACATACAAAAAAAAATCCTATGTTGAATAGTATCACCATGTAGTCAAATATTTTAAAATTGTATACGTATATTGGACCTGACAAGCAGCAAATGGTAGCAAGTCGTATCCAGCACCAGGATAACAGATTGAGTGGAACGGCCTATCTTTACCAAAGGTAGAAAGCTTCAAATTCCTCAGAGCTAGTTATTTTTATAAATTACTGTTTTCTGAAATCAATCAGAGAATAACTAGTGACAACCATACTTTCTTCTCGGTTTGTGAAGTCTTCAGTATCAAAGAAAATATCACTGATCAGTAGACATGAGATATGGCCCTTGCTGGGTACCCAGGAAGCAAGTTAAAAGTTTTGAATATAACATTCTGAGAGCCATAATAAGTCCTAAAATAGAATGATGAAAGATCTCTGGATTCTGGAGAAAGAAGACAAGAGAAGAGATCACATATGAAACAAGTTCATTTTACACGATATGAAAGCTAAGAGGACGAGAGATGTCACAAGAAGTAATTCAACTGGCTCCATATACAAGGCTGAAAAAATGTGATACAGGCTGGTAGCAAACAAGAAGTGAGACTAAAAGATAAGATGGGTTCACAAGTCTAGTGGGCCATGAAGTTCCATATAGTAACTGAAAGGCCATCATCTAGGATACACAGAGAAAGAGGATACTGGTACAGATGGTTTAAGTTCTTCAAGGTCTGTAAAGCCAATCATATAAATAAATAAATAAATATATATATATATATATATATATATATATATATATATATATATATATCAGAACAACTTTGTGATGCAGAGAAATAATAAAACAATAATTAGAGGCTTAGAAAATATCATGTTTAACTTACTTATAAAGAAATATCTAAACAAGCTACAAATATATGAATAAAAATTTATTATTAATACTATAGCACTAGGACTTATAGTATATTTGAAAACTCCAATTCACACAAAAACATTAAATCATATTCAGAGAAATCTTGTTCTTATAATACTCACTGTGATGTGATAGAAGCACCAGATGTTCTTTCTATTTCTGTGTTTAATAACATCACTTTATTCTTCATATTTAGTTCTTCAGAGTTTCTTAACCTAAAATGATCCGTTATTAATGTTTTATAAGCAATTCAAGATAAGCAGAAGATAGAACAGGCAATTTAAGAAATTAACCAAGGCAATATAAAATAATAAATAAAAATGGAGAGTTTAAGTTACAAATGTACCAATTATATTTACTGATGAAAAGAATAATTTGTCAATATCTTGATATCACTTCAAGACAACTGGAATTTCATTAAATTTGCCAATGGACTGATAGAATACAATAGTACTATTATTTATTGTAAGAAAATAGCATATTATAATAATTTTAATTGTTGTCATTATAGTGGAGGCTGGGGGGAGAGGTTGGTATTCTACCTATTACCCCCTCAATTCACTTCAATTTTTGTTTTTGTCAATAAAGGAGTACCAATCTTTGATTAGGGGAATGCCATCCCAATACTGTAGGGCATTTCTCAAACTGGCCATTTGACCTCCCACCAAAGCCATATAGCAAGTCACTCACAGGCCAAGAATTCTGCTAAAAGCACTAAAATCGCCCATTTGTATCTCATTTTCCATAGAAGAAGCTAATAGATACAGTCAGTTTTTAGTAAATTAAATTTACAACAAGATTAAACATAATATCATCAACTGACATATAATAATGAAGATATTTCGAATTTTCAAATTGTCCCCCATCTCCATGGCCATTAATGAACTCAAGGGAGTGGGAGAGAGATAAAATTTTTAAATTGAAACAGACCTTGTTTTGGCACTAATTTATTATAATTTATTTACTGTAATAGATTTGAAGAAATTTCCATGCCATTTTGAGAGGAACCTCACAGCTCCTTTTATTTGTTTTTTTATGAACCAATCAGCTATAGTTAATTTATAGAGCCCTTATAAATTAAAAGCTTTAAAGATAAAAACCTATAGAGGTGCTGTTTTTTTTTCTTTCTTAAACCTAGGCCTCAGTTGTAAATTTAAGTCATTCTGTATCTAACTAGCCAAGTCTTAAGACTCTTATCTCCTAGCAGGCAAACGTTTATCTGACATTCTACTACTTTCTCTAATTAGGCTTTTACTCTATCATATATATATATATATATATTATTTTATTCCTCATACAATATCTTTTAACTAATTTGAGCCTACCTCATACATTTTATATACATTTCATATATAATTCTGCATTCATTTGGTTCATGGTCAATTTCATTCTACCTACTCTACAGTGGTTTCTTCTTTTTTGGATCAAACCTCTCCCCATAACAACAGAGCTTTTTAGTTTTTCTCCGGCAACATTCACACAGCAGATAAACTCTTTGTAGAACTAATATTGACTACAAATTGTACTTTCTAAAGTAATATTTTTTTTAATTAGAATATTTGGGTCGTAATACTTTAATTTCAGCACTCGTGATATTTTAAAGGTGTCATATTATGGCAATTCATTACCATGGTCTGTTCTACTCTAAAATTACTGCTATTTATAATAAAATTCAAGTATTTCATTTTTACACATTAATTGAAAAAAATGATCCCATGTATCACTACTGAATTCCCTGTGAAAATTTTAATGAAATTTCAGGATATATTGGTGGGCGTATAATTGGCTAAGTTAAATGAACTGCTGAAAATGAAAACAAGAAGAGCAGTTAAGAGGTAAGGATTTATGGGTAGTAAATTTGGAGTTGTGATAAATAAGAAATGCAGAAAAATACAAGAAAAAAAAGAGGTTAATTATTATTATTATTTTTAACTTTGTAGTTTATAAATCCATTGTATAAAAATGACTGAATAATAGGAGTTTTATATCAAACCTATATGGTAACAATGGAATTATACTATGATAAATCCTAGTTCATTTTGACTAGTGCAGCATGAATTACATTTCAACTAATAAGCTTGGGCCTATTAAATTATAAAATATATAAGGCTGTTAGGAAAGTTTAACTGGTTTTCAGGGAAAACTAAGGAAAATATAAAGAATGCTATTGTCAAGTTTAATCTACAATATATTTACCATTTTGTTCGATAACTAGTTCCCATCTATTGGGAAGTTTCATGATCCTATTTTCATAAAACATCCTAGACTTATTGACAAAAAAACTGACTGGATGTTCTTCTAGCCTCCCTCTTATTTCCTGTGAGGTAATCTGGTAGTTTTTAGAAATAAGTGCCTTGAAATGGTCATCGATGTCCGCAACTCACAAACCTAAACATTCGTGATCTTCAACATTCCCACTGCCTGAATTTCACAAACCACTCACACACTGCCTGTTCACGTACTGCATTGTCCCCATATACAGCACATATTTTGTTTGTAGTTTGAGTTGGATTTGTGCCTTTGTGGAAATATAAAAAACTAATAAGTGATGAAAATGATTTGCCTTGTTCTCCATGTTTATCAGAGTACTGAAGGAAAAGATTTAAACTATAATTGATATTGACAGGATTAGAACACTGAAGAAAGCCATCTTACTCAGTCACAAACCAGTGACATCAAATTGTGATAACAGGGACTCATTCTTTGCAAAACACCAAGTGCAGCCCATTACAAAAACACCGAGAAACAAGTTCACAATGAGAATTTCTGTTAAAAAGATATTTATTTATTTATTATGTAGAGCTCCGCACCTATGGCAACTTGGCTCTTCTTAAAAATGGGGAAAAACAAAACATAAACAAAAAACAAGTAAACAAAATAACAAAAAAGTGGAACACAAAATAACATAAAGAACAAAGCTAACATAAGAACACAAAAGAAACAAGAAACATGAACACAACATAGAACTAAAAACAGGTGGTAAATAAATAAGTGAAAAGCAAACTTGGTAACTTTGTAACGAAAACTATTCATAAAAACAGGCTTAAAAAGATATAACAACTGCCCCCCCCCCCCCGCACCCCCCCCCCCCCCCACCCCCCCCCCCCCCCACCCCCCCCCCCCCCCACCCCCCCCCCCCCCCACCCCCCCCCCCCCCCACCCCCCCCCCCCCCCACCCCCCCCCCCCCCCACCCCCCCCCCCCCCCACCCCCCCCCCCCCCCACCCCCCCCCCCCCCCACCCCCCCCCCCCCCCACCCCCCCCCCCCCCCACCCCCCCCCCCCCCCACCCCCCCCCCCCCCCACCCCCCCCCCCCCCCACCCCCCCCCCCCCCCACCCCCCCCCCCCCCCACCCCCCCCCCCCCCCACCCCCCCCCCCCCCCACCCCCCCCCCCCCCCACCCCCCCCCCCCCCCACCCCCCCCCCCCCCCACCCCCCCCCCCCCCCACCCCCCCCCCCCCCCACCCCCCCCCCCCCCCACCCCCCCCCCCCCCCACCCCCCCCCCCCCCCACCCCCCCCCCCCCCCACCCCCCCCCCCCCCCACCCCCCCCCCCCCCCACCCCAATTCTGTGCATATTTGCCGAAAACCCAATAGGAAACAAAATATTGTTATTTTTAATTTTAGGCCTCCCTTACAACCCGCACTCCTGCTCCATCTGCCGGGCTGATTTGAGAATCTATACCCACCAGAGCGTCACCCAAACGCGTACAAAAAAAATCATTCAAATCGGTCAAGCCGTTTAGGAGGAGTTCAGTGACTTACATACACAAGTACAGTAGACTTATTTATATATATATAGTTAATTCAGCTTTTTTAATTTGAATGTTAGCATCACAGAATAACCCAACATCATAGGCTAGTTTACTCAAAATTCAAACAAAAACCGAAGTTAGATTGAGAGACCTTTGTAATTATGAGTCCGGTTGACAATAATATATTACTAGTCTACTCATCATGTCACAAGATTGCCTCACAACATAAACTTGAGGCTACTATTTTAACAGATTTCTCATAACGTAAATCAGCTATGGGTTGGAATAAGGACGATGATATTAAAAATTTCTTTCATGCCATTCTATCTAGATATTTACTAACGGTGAAAATACAATTTATCCCCACCCTTGATGTCGCCAAGCTGAAAATCCGCCGAAGTAACGTATGTAAACATTGAAGACATCATGAAATCGCCGGATTACGCGTTGTTGTTTAAAATTGAGTTAAAAAAGCAATAAGAAAAAAAATAATAATCACGTGATTACCCGATTTTCGATGATTCCACCAAGGGTGGGGTTAAACTGCATTTCACCCTTACTTTTTTTTTAACTATACTTACTGTTGGTTATTTAGTGATCAATATTTCCAATCAAATATAGCAGGCATTGGTCCTGGGAACAGAGAGAGCACTCTGGCGGAAATGTTGTAGTCTACCGCCACATTGCCTTGTATTGTAACTGCTTTTTTCAATATAGAAGTTTTTATCCAAAGTTATCTGCTTAATCATTTTCCCAAACCCTTCAGGTTATGGCCCAGTGATTGCTTAAATCGTTTTCTATCGAGACAAAGTATAGATTCGATCGAAAAACTTCATGAAAAGTGTAAATCTCGTGTGTTTGTCCCCACCTGCAGTGAGGTTAGGTTGTGAACAGTTGATTTTTTCGCTGAATTTTGTTCATCATGGCATCAAACCACCCTCCACCGGTTGAGAAACTTCTCGGCAGACAAAATTACGCTTCGTGGAAATTTGCAGCTAAGGCATATTTGAATCTTGACGATTTGTGGCGTGTGGTCGATGGATCAATCGTTGTTCCCAAGTTAGAAGGCACTGCTACGACGCAGAAAGAAGAGAACATTTTAGCAAAAGATCGGAAAGCTTTTTCAAAAATAGTACTTATTATCGATCCAATTGTGTTTCCCACACATAGAAAGTGCATCTACAGCCAAGGAGGCTTGGGACAACTTGAAGACTGCATTCGAGGACAAATGGTCTTACCAGGAAGGTAGGTCTTTTTGAGATCATTGATAACGACCAGACTAAAAACTGTTCTTCAGTTTGAAGAATATGTCAATAAAATTATGTCAACATCACAGAGGCTCACTGATATTGGCTTCAAAGTGGATGATGAGTGGCTCGGGACAATTTTATTGGCGGGCTTGTCTGATGAATACAAGCCAATGATCATGGGTTTAGAGAGCTCGGGACTGAAAATCACAGGAGACTCGATTAAAGTAAAAATTCTCCAGGATGTGAAGACTCCCGCACATTCACATACACCCAGTAGTGAGACAGCATTGTTCTCCCAGGGGAAGGGTTCCAAAGGCAAAGGAAAAAATAAAATTGAGTGTTATGCATGTCACAAAAAGGGGACATTATGCTTCACAGTGCCGTACCAAGAAGATGGAGACCCAAGATAGTAAGAAACAAGATTCTACTGAAAATTCAAATCAAGGAAAACCCAAAGGTAAAGCACTTTTTGCTTACATGTCTAGACCTAATGACACTAGCAACAGTGTAGATTTTTTTTCTTGACTCGGGTTGCAGTTCTCACCTAGTCAATGACATAAATATACTAGACAATGTATCTGGTGATTCAGATTTAAAAATTACGACAATAAATAATGTAAATTTATCTGCTCAGGCTGTTGGTACAACCAACATTCCACTGATAGTTAATGGACAGGCTGATAGCGTTGTAGCGCATGATGTACATTACGTGCCAGGTATAGGTTGCAAACCTATTATCAGTCAGCAAAATTACTGATAAGGGACATTCGGTCATTTTCACCAAAGAAATGGGAAAGGTCATTTGACCCTAATGGTGAAGTATTAGCCACAGCTAAAAGGAAGAATGGGATCTACAAGCTTGATACCATAAAGGACAGAATATTACCTACCTATTTCGCTGAAGATGCAGGTTTCCCTAATGCATCGACGTTTAGGACATCTTTCCAGGAAGGGGATGAACCTACTTCAAGACATGTGTACAGGTATTGATAAAATAACACCTAATGATGATCCATGTGAAGTCTGCTTATTAGGAAAGCATGCTCGACTACCCTTCAGAGGCAGTAAGAGCAGAGCAAAGGAGATCTTGGAAGTTCTACATATGGATTTATGTGGACCCATGGAAAATTTATCCATAGGTGGAAGTAAATATTTTTTCACCTTAATTGACGACTTCTCTCGTTACACATTCGTGTATTTTCTTTCAGAAAAGAACAAAGTGAGTGATATTTTTGCTGAATTTCGGGCTCTGTTGAAACTCAGACAGGGAAGAGAATCAAGTGTGTGAGGTCTGACAATGGACTGAGTTCGTCAACTCAAAGTTCAAAGCTGGACTTATTTCTGCAGGAATCAGGCATCAACTGACCGTTAGGTACTCGCCACAGAGTAACGGAGTGGCTGAACGAGCCAACAGATCCATTGTGGAGAAGGCTCGCACTATGTTACAGGATGCTGGTTTGCCCAAAAGCTATTGGGCAGAAGCTGTTTCTACAGCCGTTTACCTCAACAATCGCGCACTGACAAAGGCTGTTGTCGGGAGGACTCCATATGAAGCGTGGTATGGTAAGAGGCCTGATATGTCTCACTTGAGGATTTTTGGATGTCCCAGCTATGGCACAGGTTCCCAAGGAAATCCGAAGAAATGGGATCCTAAATCGGCAAAATACATTTTTGTCGGATACTCAGAGGAAATCAAAGGGTATCGATTAATTGACCCTGAAACGAAGAAGGTTACTATGAGTCGAGATGTTGTTTTTTCTTGAAAACTTCAAACCAAGAAAGACATAAGCCTCGACAGCTGCCTACTACGTCAATATTTTTTAGATGTGGATGAGCCGCCTGCTCTCCAGGATACAACCAATTTCACAAGAGGACGTTTCTGATGAGAATACGGAAATCAGGATACGACCATCAGACTGATTCTGATGATTCAGTGCCAGGATCTGTCTCTAGCGAGCCAGATATCCAGGAGGAGAACTCACCACAGGTTCGACCGATCCAGACGTGTGCCGAAACCAAAAGATATGAGTGATTTCGTTACATATCTAGCTGCACTGAACCCCATTGAAGAACCCATTGACCGCAGATGAGGCGCTCAAAGGTCCGTACTCCAAGCAATGGAGATTGGCGATGGAAGACGAACTGAATTCGTTTAAGAAAAATGACAAAAAGAAGAAAAAGAAATCTACAAAGAAGAAAAAATGGTAAGAAGAAAGAAATCTCCAAAGAAGAAAAATGATAAAAAGAAGAAAAGGAAATCTCCGAAGAAGAAAAATGACAAAAGGAAGAAGAAATCTACAAAGAAGAAAAATATTGTGCTGGAGCATATGCCCACTGAAGAAATGCTCTCTGATATTTTGACAAAACCTTTAAGTAGGGAAAAACATGAATATTTTTTCAAGTGTTTTGGACTTATAAAGTAAATTGTATTGTTTTACAAAGTAAATTGTATTGTTTTACAAAGTAAATTGTATTGTTTTACAAAGTAAATTGTATTGTTTTACAAAGTAAATTGTATTGTTTTACAAAGTAAATTGTATTGTTTTACAAAGTAAATTGTATTGTTTTTGGAAATATCGCTCAAGGGGAAGTGTTGGTTATTTAGTGATCAATATTTCCAATCAAATATAGCAGGCATTGGTCCTGGGAACAGAGAGAGCACTCTGGCGGAAATGTTGTAGTCTACCGCCACATTTTGCCTTGTATTGTAACTGCTTTTTCAATATAGAAGTTTTTATCCAAAGTTATCTGCTTAATCATTTTCCCAAACCCTTCACTTACGCAGGTCAGTTAGTTCTAAAAGCCAACAAGTTACCACATTATACACTTTTTAAAGCATTGTGGGGGAAGGCCGAAGGGTAGTCTTAGATACCGTCGTGGTGTATATTCTTGATGGTTCCGTCTAGAAGGGAAACGATGCTGGACTGCTTATGATTATCTGGAAGATTCAATCTTTAAGTTTGGATCGGACCATTTAATGAAGCTATTCGAGTCAACCTGAAAGGAGTTTATGTGAAATCGTGACCGCAGCGATATTCCTGCGGAAGTTATGAACGGTAAGGGTGTTTAGAATGGCAAGGTGGTAAATGGTACAGTCTCAGGGGTGGAAACCATAACGACATAACGAGAGCACTATATAAGACTGCATGCTTCACCGTCTCAGCATATCCACACTGTCAGTTTGGATTTTCATTTAGATTGAAATAATGCAGTTTATAACTGAAATCGTCCTGTCCCGAAAACAGCTGAACCACTTCATGTCGGCTTCATCCAACTTATCGCCTAACTTTCTTGAATGTCTGGGAAAACTCGCTATCCTACCGTTTCTTGAGTTGAACCATGAAGTCAGCCACTGATTGACGACCACCTTGTCCAGTGTACTCATCAGTTGTGCGTAAGTAGTCTGATCAGTAGTGAACTCTCTATTTCTCAGTCTGGCAGGAATTCCACAAGGTCAATTACATTTTATCAGCCTTTAACCCAGGTCAGTATTAACTGTCAACTGCTCAGCTATGGCTGGCTGGCATAACGTCTGTATAAACTGCCCCGTGCGCCTTCGACAGCACAAGGGTAGCATTTTATTAGCACTGACTGAGCGTTTTAAGTCCTTCTTCGGCAGGTCATTGCAACAAACAGGGACTGTATAAGATATGGTAGGCAGATTTAACGCCATATACAATATGATACTATTTGCCCTGAGAGGTCCTAACCTCAGTCTCTCACCAACAGTGAACAACGTCTTAAGGGTATATCTCTATACCATCAATATGTAGGGCAAACACCCTTGTGGAGTAACAGCTTAGTTTTCTTTGTGTTGAGGCTGTTTTTGTAGCTTACTTCAATTATTAACGAGCTCTAACGCTTAGTTCCATTAATTGCGATGGTCATATGACCAATAACGTTGATTGGAGTTAACACACGTCCCCGGAATAGAAAACTAGGGGTTCCACAGACGGAGGCTTTGTACTGAGACTTGAGGTAACCCTCTGAGCCAGTTTGCCACTAGGCAGTGTCATAAAAACTCCTCTATCCTTTAGATAGCTTCTCATAAGCCGATAAAAATTACCTGAGCACCAAGCTTTCTTAAGGCCTAAGATCGATCGGCACGAAAGAATGCCAAAAGCTCTTATAATATTGATAGAAACGGCCATTAGATACTTCCCTTTGCTCATTGTGACACCGTATTTTAGTTTCATTAATACATCAGTGGTTAATTTTTTTTAAATCCGGCGCAATTATAAGCTTTTCAAGCACCTTACCAATTATTGGAAGAAAGCTGATAGAAACGATCCTGGTTATGTCTCCTTTTCATCTACCATTGGTATCGCTACCACTTCAGCTATTTTCCATAGTCTGGGGAAACAAACTCCTTCTAAACATGTATTAAATATCTCGATTTACTTAAGCACAATGAAAGATCTTAATAACCAAAGGTTCAATGTTGTCCGGTACTGGAGAGTTGTTGGTTTACATACTTCCAGCTACTACTTCTACTCACCTTCATCCCAAGGATAAACATCATCAGGACAGATAGATGGGGGTTTCTGCTGCGTTCCTCAGTAATGAATGGAGTGTCAAATCCACCTTAAGCTGATCTTGTGGGGAAGAGTGCTGCAAAATCGCTCGCACGGCCAGGAGGCCACATAGGAATGTAAAGTTACTAAGAGCTCAACTTTCTTTTAAGTTGTGGAAAATAATTACTGTTGGAAAGATTTGACAGAAAATTTTATATGAATCCTCAGTGACTGTATTTTGAAGCATCCTTGAACAATGACCAACTATCGTTTTTCTGTTTTTTTATAAAATGCCTAAATTCAGACCTCAACTTCAGGTATTGCTCATTCAGCTGAAGTTTAAAAAACACATCTCTCTCCCTCTTTTGGAATTTGTACAAGACTCTTCTTAAGTTGGTTAACTCTTAAGTCTACCACGCCAATCCATACTTGGTAGGTTGTTTCCAGGTGAGCACATGTTCTAAGTTTGATAAATAGCTGACAAAAATTGGATGGCAGTGTTAGGGTTAAGTAAGGTTTCCAACTAAAAATAAAAGATTGCCTACATAAAAATGCCTCTGTTTCTAACAATAATGATAATAAGTAATGAGACAAAAGAAAGCTTAATTAAATAAAATGTCTCCTAAAAACAAATTTTAATAATGATCTTTTCTGTCGCAAAAATGTGACATCACAAGATATGATGGCGATGAAAGTGCAGTCTTGTGATCTTAGCAACACCAATAGAGCAGATTCAGTGAGTTTTTCCTGAGGAAGTAAATACTTAATTAGTCTTCCAACCTTAGAATACCACTGGAATCCCATATGGTATCCCCTCTTCCCGGGTAACCCTCACCCTATGTTTCATTAGACCCTGTTTTATTCACAACACCCCCTTAAAATGGAATAAAAGAGACCAGGAGAAAGGGAACTGTCGGAACAACCCTGGCAGGCCATACCTGCCTTTTCACAAAGCATTTAATCTGTTATTACTGGGTCTCAGATTATAAAAAATAAAATGCTGGATGTTCACAGAATCTTGTGGAAGTATCCAGTCGTGATGTGCAGGATACCAGGCAGAGGATCTGGGTGGGAACGTTGATGAAGCAGCTGTGGAGTTTTGGAGACAAACACGTAACTCGGGCCTGGGGTTGTTAAATATGATGTATATATGATAAGCATCTATTGACAGGCCATAAGTTGCTTACAACTGTATCTTCTAACCCTCTGGGCTCACAAGGAATCCTAAAAGCCACTTAGAATTTGCACTTCTCATTTCCACATTCATTTTTGTCAAATAATACTCATCACAGTCGGAAAAAGAACATTCTGTTTCTTGGTGATTATGTCTTTTCCAACTTCCAGTTTGTGATAGAAAATGTTATATTCCACTCTTGACAAACATGTAACACTATAAAATTGTTCTACTATATATAATATTTTTGTTTCTTAATCTCGAATAATATGTATTCTTGGTTTTCAGTTAACACCTACTCCTAGTTATATGATTTCCACTTATGGTCATTTGTATCACTGTATCTTATACTGAGCTTAAAATTCTACTCCTTTTTACTTACGTATCTTATACTGGGAGAAATAGATGAATTTAATATATATATATATAGATCCATCTGTCTATCAATAGGGTCTGTTAACACAAGCTACCACAATTTTTGTTGCATTGTTTCTAAGTTTGATACTTAAAAATGTTACATAAAATCTAAAGATCAATTTCATTAATAGCTAAAATAGGACGAGGAGGAATGGGTGCTTAGAGGTGGTTAAAATAAAAAAAAAAATCAAATTATCTCTGTTATTATGAGTCCAATTGAAAATGTTTACATCATATTGTTAAAACCGTAATATCCTGCAATTGTTTTTATATTATTTTATTTATTTTTCTCTAATTTGTGGAATTTGTATTTTTCAGCTTTAAGTAAACCCTCATCCCTACTCATTTCTCATTATCAATATACACCATGGGATATCTCATTACAAACATAAATAGCAATTATTGTTTTTTTGACTTTTAATATGTGCGATGTGATATCAAAGAGGACGTTCTTTGGTTTATTTTTATTCAATACTTAAATTCAAACTGCTTAGTTCAATACTTTATATTTATCTATTTCATATAAAACTTAAGGTGGTGTCTATTAATAGTTGAATCAAGGAGTGGGGATTTAGCAGTGTAAAATACAAAATCATGTATATTTCTGTTATTTTGCATCGGATCGAATAATGTTGCAGAACTAAACTTATTAATAAAGCAAGGTACTACAATTGTAGTTGTATGCAGTTTCTTTTAACTTGAATATTAACTGAGTTACTTGTTTTTATAAATTATAATATGCGAAATATTTAGTATACAACAACATTATTTAAAGTTGGAAGTATGGCTGTAATTTCCCATGTACTTTAAGGTATGTATCTTAATGGTCTGGGGGGAGGGGCTAAGGTTTGCCATGTGAGTTAAGAGGGTTGGTATTAATCTCACTTGGTGAACCAAATTGTGAGTTCAATTCTCACACGGGTAATAGGAATTTATATGGTAACAAACTCATTAAATAAAATCCTTAGTCCCACCCTGGCTAGAAAGGGTGGTAACCTGTCCCAATTATCCTTATTAGCACAAAGTGGATGTTAATAAATAACATTAATGCACTGGTAAAGGCATCCAGAGTCGAGTTCAATTCTAATGTAGGATTAATTTAGAGAAAAATTTAGTAAATGATTCCTTAGAAAAATCCTGACTAGAAAGAGTCCTGTAGTTTAACCATCCCACAAAGGCTTATTAGCGTAAAGTGGGTGTTAATTTTATCTTCTTTATTTAATTCCATCTTTTATTGCTGAATCCAAGTATGTAACATAAGCAGGCATGTAGAAGTTGTAGTTTGCATACTCGTCCAAGCTAATTATTATCATTAACACTTTTTCCTCACCAAGAAGAAGAATAGAAGAAACCACTGCAGGTCATTGTGCTCTTCCCTGTTCCCTAAATAACAAGGTTTAAATTAACATGTTTGATATATAACGTACACTACTTCAGTATACTTAGTTTGTATCCAAGTTGCTCCTTGATCGTTTCACAACGGAGAGAATAGAGATCTATTAACAAAACAAACTAACCAGACAGTTACAAGACATCTATCATGTGTCTAAAAAGATTCAAAATTAGTTGGTTGATATAATCACCACTATAAGTAACAATTATAATGAATTTGTTTGGAATAAAAGAAAAAAAAACAAGAAATAAAGAGGTAAAATAAAAGTAAACACTAATTATTTTGATTATTGGACGTATTTTAATCATATGAATTCTTATAATGAAACCTTATGAAAAAATTAAAATAGGGTAGGAGCAACAAGAGCAGTATTATACAGAATCATTTACATTCACATGAAACATTGTTTCTTAATTACAGTAATTATTTTTATACAGGCAATAAATATACCTTTATCATTGTATGAAAGTATTTTATTTATAATATAAACAAAGGTTTATAAAGCATATACAAAAGATTTTTAGACAAGATGACTAAAAATCGGTGACATCAATTGAACTTCTTACATACAATGAACTTTCTCTGACAAAAGTTATTGGATATGTTATCCTTTATATTTAACAACATTTGATTCCTTTTAAGTACTCCATAAGGAAATAATTAATTTCTATAATAAGAAGTATAAATATGTACAAAACACTATATGAATGTACACGTAATATATTCATGTAAAAATAATTTTCAATTAATGTCAAAAAACATTCGGTCATATAATAAATGTTGATTTCTAAGCACACAATGGTACACTAAAATATATATGATATACATTTTGCCACATTGGTTCTCATAATAAAATAAGTATGGGTGAAATGAAATAACATTTGTGTTAAAGTAGTTGGTATAATAATTAGTGGTGAGGCCCTGCAACCGAGTAACTCTCTATTACAATAAGTCTATGGTGTTAGGAATTGATTTTTCAAGGAACTTAAAGGCAGTATTATGTTTATTAATCGTGTAACTTAAAATCGTATGTTGCTACATCAGTTCACTTATCTTTACGGTTCAAATGAAAATATGAAATAGTAATTCCAAATAACAACCTTAAAAAAAAACAAAAAAAAAACAGGTATAATAATGCTGGAAACAATCTTCTAGAATATTTATTTTTTCTAAGGGTCAGTCTGATTTTGGGAAATTCAACCCCTATTTAGCGAGACACAGGAAGGAAATTTTCCAATTCCAAAATAAATATAATTTGATACCTAGTTTTGTGAAAGGTGGAAAGTATGAAATTAAAAGCCTAATAAATCATCATAATAATGATACTTATTTAACCATTTTTTTTAATGGAATTCATTATTCAGATTTTCCTAAAGTAAATCCTCTAATAGATCATATTTGCTAGTAAAGTTTTTCTTTTTAAATTTCCACAAACATTTTCTTTAAATAGAATGAAACATAACCAATACTTATTAAAATTCATTCATTTCACTTTAAGTTAACAGAAAATATTTGATTGGAGTTGGTAAACTTTTGGGTGGTTACAATAGAAAAAATAAGTTGAGTACCTTCTAAGTAGTAAAAAATTTGACATGGTTGAAACAGTTTCTTTATCATTTTCGACACCATAGGTTACTTCTAGAGCTATCCTATCAGGGAAAATTTGCATGGGAATAATTATTCGTATGACAATTTAGACCTACTATTTCTTCTATGGCTTTTCATATAAATGATTTTTCATACAATTTATATTAAATCAAGATATTATATATACATTTTTTGATGTTATCTATCAAAGGCTATTATCAGAATGTTAATGATGTTACTTTTGACAAACGAATTTAACGAGTTTCCTGAATTTGTTTTTGTTTAATTACCCTTATATTTGATTAAAAAATAGTAGAGTAATCTAAACTACTTAATTGGAACTGAAGAACTTACAAAATTTATAAATAAAAAATATTCACTCAATCTCAAAAAATGCCATATACTTTATACTCAGTGGTCATTCTGTTACTTTTAATCTTGTGAAACTTTACTTATTCCCTGATGCTCATTTATTAATGAACTAAAGTCTAGTTGAGTTTTATTACTGATAGTTCATTAGATAATTTAATATTATTGCTTGTATTTTATCCCTCCTATATCCATAAGATACACCATATCCAATGTTCTTTTCAACAGCTTACCTTATAATGGACTGTGTGGCTAATAATATTGATATATCTATAATCCAATATAGAAACAGATTACAGTATTGTTAACATTTGTTTTTGCAAATGCACAGTCACTGTTTCTTCATTTTATTTAAATTGCACAGCTTGAATGCCACCAAAGGACTACAAATTTTTATAATCTTAGTTTGAGTATCTTAGCTACTTGGACGATACCCAACTTATCTCATTGTGTTTTAACAGAAAGAATAGCCGGTGAAATAAAGAAGAAAAATATTCTGGAAGAGCATTAAAGCATTATAAGTACTACAAATTCAGCTCTTCTCAAGTCCAGTTACAATGAATATTTAATTACTTTTTTGGAAAACTAATGATACAGTCAATCAACTTAGTAACAATTGATTCAAATACTAAAACAAAGGAACACGTGAGTAAATAATAATGGCTTACTTACATTCTAATCATTAACAATTTTTTTGTCTTTCAAGTAAAAATTGATTTAGGAAGTTCAACATGATGAACAATTTCAAAATAAAACACAAAAATAACATTGTAATCATAGACACTTCAATCCAATTTTTTTTTGTTTTACATTCTTTTTTTTTTTTTAAACAATTCAATATATAGTCATATAATTGGTTCTTTATTTCTCAATTTCTCCAGAAAATTTAAACTAAAATTTATATACAATCTTTCAAAAATATTTTAATTAGAAACATTGGAAACTTACAAATATAGACATCAGATGTACATAATGTTGTCTTAAAAATGAATATTACAAATAGCTCGAATTGGCATAGACAGCAAGACTGCCTTTATATAAATAATTTTTTTTTCGATTAAGTATACACTGTATAAACAAAATAAGTTATGTACAATTGATACAATAAATATACACATTTATTTATCAGCATTTTATTAATTTATGTATAGAAAATAAGCTGATAGGAAACAAACATTTTTTGCTTTTAAGAAAATGTTATGTAATTTTTAACATTTTTTTAAAAGTATATTATTAAGAACTCTCCAAAATTAACAGAAACTTAACAAAAATGTGATACTTTACGAATATGTATATGCATATATACATATATCAACTAGCTCAAAGCATTAAAAATCTACAAGATGGTAATTAGTCAACCTATGAAAATGTAAATAAATTTTGCCTACAATATAAAACTTAATTCTCGTGAAAAGAGAACACGAGGAATGGATATTCAACAGCTATTTTTGACACAAGAATAAGTCCATCTAAAATTTTTAAACATTATTTTAGAACTCACATTTTTGAATCTCTTCACATCAATTATTGCTAACTATTTCCGGCAAATACCGATCGTTTTTCAGTTCGTTGCTATTCATTTAAACTTTGAAGAGCCTTCGAGTTAATAGACATCCAGTACATCTATTTTATATCAATACTACACTTTATACAAAATGAATGAGGCCAATTTATATATAATAAAAAGTCTTTATTGGCTTCATATCGAGCCACAAAAAAAAAATCTAGCGACTTTATTTCTGGGAAACATTCCAGTCAATCCAGAAAAATAATAAGACTAAAACCTAACACTGGGTCAAATATACAAAATGATAAATAATTTTTTTTTAAGTACCGACTAAAAGAAAGTTTTTTCCTTTTTTTCATTAAAAAAATTAATAAAACAAAACCTAAATATACATTTATATATATTATTTTATAGGTAGATTTATATATATATATTTATATCGATTTATCACAGTAAACGTGGAATGTCCTAAGACAAAGGGACTATACGAGGAATCCCTCGGAAAGGTTGGCAGAGAGCTGAGCCCTCATTGCTTGCACACTGTTCATTATTTTCTTTTGATGGCCTACAAGTGTGATACCGAGGCTGGTCAGCTCCTGGACGGTGAGCCTCACAACTCCTTCCATAGATGTGATTCCTGCTCTCTCAAAGTTCTCAAGATACCTTGACATTTTTATCGATGTCAGCCAGTCGGACACAGACATGAATTGTGTCATGTCAGGTGCGTCCGGAGCCAAGGGGTTGCCCGCTCTGTGTAAAACAAATAAATACTTATTAATTTAAAAAAAAATAAAGGAAATACTACATGATATATTGATGAACAATTGCCTTTTTTGCTTCCTTAAATCATTAAGGATAAGGAAGCCTGTACTTTCTTATATTTAAAGTAACTGACAATCTCATTAATTTTGAAGAATATAATTGTCTTTAAAGTTGTCACTGACTGATTCGTTGGTCTAATTATCCTACATCATATGGAAAGTGGCACAATTGTGAGGATAGAAACCTGAGTAGAATTATTGAAGTTATAAGGATGGATTAGATTCTTTTGTTCCACTTTAAAATTCCATCACTCATGTGTGTGTGGGCAAAACTGGTGAAATAGAACAATGGTTAGTGATGTATAGAACACTAATGAGAGAAGCAGAAGGTTCCTTATATTTTGTTTCTTTAAATAATGGCTAGAAGGACAGAAATTGTTTTTCAGAAAGGGTTCTTCAAATGTTCAAAGAGTGTCTTCCTTTCCTCCCCTGTTTATAGAAACTGGCAAACCCTCTTCATTACAACAAAGTGAAGGTGAATGTTGCAAAGAACCAACTGCTTGAAAAAAAGAACCTGGACGGAACTAATGATTTTGTCAAAAAAAATAAATAATAAAATGACCTGTTTCTCATTATATATAAGCATCAGCGATTTAAATAAGAAGTAATTTGTCGTCTATGATTTCAAGGTCTCATTGAAACATTTAATTTGTCTTACAAATGAAATATTAAAATAAATATGAAGAACTCGTCATCTATGAAGTTTCAAGAGAAAAATGGTGGTTATGAACGAGAGGAAATCAAATGTGTTTGTCAGTGAGGCCCTAGAAATTGTCTTTACTCTAATTATTCAACTTCATTGTCATTGTTCTATTTGGAAAGTCTTTTGGCAGCCTGCCTTATTGTTAGAAAAATGTAACTTTAGAATAACATGTTCCGGGTCATTGACTAACAAAATTTATTGATTGGAGGTTAATTCTATTAAAATGAATTCCCATCCTTTAATTACTTAACACAGGTGGCATTCTCTCAATTTAAATTATTTTGGCATGAATACATTAACAAAATTATGCAACTTAATTTATTATCAGCTCATGAAACATTTTTAATTTAATTTTATATATCCTCCTCTATTGAAATTATCCATTTCAAAAATAAAATAAGTTTCATTTATTTTTTTATTACTAGAGAATGGGTTTCCACCACTCTCATTATGAGAGGAGGCTGTTTTTACACTTTTAAAAATTAGCTGCATGGGCTGAAATTGAAAATTTAGTTTCATTATTAAAAACTTTATTTGTGTAAAAATTTGCTATTAGCCAATTGACCACAAAGTGATAAGAAATGAACACGTTACATCAAATGCTTAGTTGGAAATGATGGTACTCTCTTGATAATCTTTCCCAATTAGACAAAATAGCATAAAATAAATGTTAATAAATGGACAAGTATAAATAATCGCGAAAATTTTAGTCAAATTTAATATTTTTGTTTGATATTGCACGTGTTTTATATACATTTTTAAAATTAAAATAAATGTTACTAAAGAAGGCAAAAGAATGTGAGACCTATGTTCAAAGAAAACAAAAATTATCTTTTAAACTAGAAAATAAATAATTTGATTACAAAAAATGACTAATAAGTGAGCAAAACTTGGGTCAAATGATTTAATACACCTCTATAATATATAAAGGAAAGGCAGATAAACAGATTGTACAGTTTATAAGCTGGAAGTAGAAGAAAAGCTTGAAATAACTGAAATTGAACACTGGAAGCGAAAGCAAAGCAAATGTTAAAGCAGTGAGAGAAAGAGACATAACAAAAAATATCCGAGCTGCATAATTAAATTTAAATTAAAGTCAATTTAAAGCTTTAATCTAAAGCATGTCTGCTGTTGTTTATACTTATTTTATTTCCACATTACTGAATCCTACCACCGTAGGATGTATTTCATAACAATTCCCAGTATCACAAAAGTATTCAAAGTAATTAAAAAAATGGATGATGTTCTATTACTGAAAATAAAATTAAAATATTGATAAATGTAATTAGGGTGAAAATGAATGTACCCATTAATTGTGAATCAAAAGCTCTATAGTTTGCTTTTCCATAATCAGAATGGTATTTGTTAAAATAATGCAATTAATTTGTGTATCTCATTTTCAAAATCATTTCTTCCATTTCTTGAAATAAAACAATCATCAACAACAATAATCCTTCCTCATTTTTTCAGACAAATAGATAACTAGAAGGGGGCACATTTTACTTTTTAAAAATTTGTGAAGAAGTTTTTTTTTAAAAACAATAATTAATTAATATGTAAAAATAAGTTCACAGTTTAATAAATACTCATATTTTCATTATAAATATTTTTTGTCTTTTAGCCGATTTTCTTCGCTAAAATAATTAATTTTAATTCTTTCACATTGTTATTTATAAAACTTAGTGGAATAATTCACAGAGTCAATTTTTCTAAAATGTTGGACTGTGGAAGGTCGATATCAAGAACAAACAAATAGGCCTTCCTACTATAAACAATTTATTTCATAAGCGATAGTGCACTAATTCACAGTGTAGTTATTTCTACAAATTCAAAGTAGTTGCCTTTCAATAAATAATTAATAAATTCACCATTTTGTAATAAGAAAACTATTTTATTTAGAAGTTGATCACATTCATTTAGTCACTAATCTTTGGCATTGCTTTAAGGGAGGTTCAAATTGCCTTCAAAAATTATAAATTTTAAGTAACATCAATAAAAATATTACAAATAAAATTGAGGATCTTATGCACTTTATTTATTTACTTTGAAGGGCTTTTCCATGTAGGGGATTCACCTGTACTAGTTGAGTGGATAATTGTTTTTTGCTATGTAAAAGAAAAGTTAATGTAACTAAGGGATGTGTAACAGGTGGGAGAAATCAAAATCGCTCATTCATTTCGAAAGTGTAACTTCAATACACATGTACATACAATGTTTCATAACATATAAACAATGCTTTTATATTTGATTTAATCTTATCAACTTGATGCTTTGCATTCCTCCCAGGCTTCTCATGTCTCATGACAAGGAACCAAATTTCATTGAAAATTATTAAGCAATAATTCTTTCTAACAAACATTAATAGTTCACCATTAATTTAGTTTTCATTCAGTCAGGTCCTGTTTAACAATCTATTAAATCTTGTATGACCTCTACCATTTTTAACATGCTCTTAATTTTTTATCATGTTATTGTTTAAACCTATTATTTGAATTTGCATCATTTCCATGGCAAAGAATATAGGGTCTTTTCTGTTATATCCCCTCAAAACTTTAACTTTTTTCTACAGACTTGAAACACCCAAAGTTTATATTGAAATATTTAAACATTTAAAATACAATTACCACAATTAGTATATAAAAACTAAAAACTGTTTTCAAACAAAATTATTTAATACAGCACAGGTTACACGTTGTTTGTTAATGTACTGTTAAATAGATAGAAAATAATGACCCCATACTTTATTATTCTGGTAGTTACTAACCCATTTAGTGGGTACACCATCTGTGAGGTGGGTACATAGTTAATTGAATGGTCATCAGTGGGGTTAAAAATTTCCAAGAGGCATATCCGGTCTTACATGCTTTAGTTGCCTCCTTCCAGCCAAGAAGAGGATAACATCAAGACACTCTTCCTTAAGCTGGTATTTCCTAAATTTACGATTACGTAAAAGATACGTCTGTCTCAAACAGCTGTTCCTATAGACATGTATACTGTACCTCACTCTAAGATGGGTGTTCCTATAGACATCCATATTGTACTCACACAATATGGACAATATCCGCCACCCTTCTCTCTTTTTTTAGGTTGTAATACTTACATTTTATTATTATTATAATCAAATCTTTATGGCAGATTCTGAATTCCTCCTTTCAGACAAGAAATTGCAGTCTGGGTTTTTCAGAATGTATCTGAGCAAACCAAGAGACTTGTAAAGCTTTCTCTCTTCCCTCCAGAGGATTCAGATTTGGAGGTAGAAAACAAAAATGCTTCCAATGAATTAGATTTAGAGATTTCAGAATATGATAGTGCTTCTGAGTTTGGAGAAAGGAATCATTAAAAGAGGAATGAAATCAATTTGAAGTCACACCAAAACACTCGTGACCAGCATTTTGAAGATGAATAGATGTGAGGAATTTGGTGTAATTTTGGAAGATGGAATTGATACAAATGGCTGTCAAACCAATTTGTAACTGAAGATGTGACTTCAAAAATTTGAGGCTGTTATGGTTTTGTTAACAAAATCTTCTATTTTCTCTCTAATTAACACTAAAGTAGTAAAATTTCATAAAAGATGTATTGGAATAACAAGAGCTTGCAATAAAATAAATGCAATAATTTGGAGTTTTTGAAACAGTTCCAAATCCTGGTCCTGCCTGTGATGAGGGGTTTCCTCCAGATAATATAACCAGACAATATGTTTCCATAAATAGGTTAAGATATGTTTGAATAAATCCTTGTCCTTATTTATGTAGTGTGTTAAAAATTCACAAAGGTCTCAAGAGAAAATTTCTACTAATTCAGTATATTCTTTTACCTCATCATTAGACCCATACCCAAATAGATTCAATTCTGAGTTCATTTTCATTAACTAAATTTATATATTTATCTTAATGAACGTTTTAAATTCATACTTGGTATTTCTATATGGATTTTATATTATTGTAATACGTTCATTTCCAATCTTAGTTACTAAACTGTTTGCAGAAATGTTGTAGAAAAAAGTTTGTTTTTTGGGAATATAACAGAAAAGAGCCTTTATGTTAAATATTTATATGTATATTTAGGTATTACTTAAATTTAAATCTAAGGACTGCTACGTTTGAGATTTGAAATGACGTAGCATACCTTGGCTCTAAAAGTTCACGCTATTCCTGGTGCAAGGAGACCCAGTCTGGGGGTCTAAACGCCACAGGAACATAATAAGGATTTAGAGGTGGTGGGCGCCTTCAATGTACACAACACGCAGAACAAAAAAACAAGAACAAAAAAGAAAGCTCAGACACATTGCAGCCATGTTAATCAACAAAATAAAATGTTAAATGATACATACAACAAATAAAGTGTTAAGAATAAGTAGCGTTAAAGCTGTTAATTCCGCTACCAATGTCTCAAAAAATTAAAATTCGAAACATGCAGATAGATAATAAGGCAAAATTAAAACAAATCTTTTTAAGTATACTTTTTTAGCTTGATAAATACGTAATATACTAGAAGTTAAATGCTGACATCTTCTTCCAATAGTAGAATATATTACAATTGGTTTAGCAAAATATTTATCAATTTACTTTATTATATATTTGTACATATAACATAAAAGACAGGATGTAATAATATTAGTTGTTCAAGTTGTTTGTTGTCCTTAAAGTCTAATGCATTATCAAAATGATATCTTGACACAAACTGTCTTATGGATTCTATAGTAGTCAGTAAAATCACTTTCCTTATACTAATTATATTTTACATATTTATCCTATATATATATATATATATATATATATATATATATATATATATATATATATATATATTGTGAAGAAGTAGTCAGAAAAAAAACAAAGGCTTTTCCTATGCAATAAAGCTTTATGGTAGCAGTTAATAGTCAAGGTTTAAACGAACAATATAAACAAATTAATACATTTTTCAAGGTTCTTACAGAAAGAGGTTATTCTAGCTAACTTACAAATAAGCAAAGAAAAAATTATTGAAAGTAGTAGGCTTCTGGCTAAATAAATATTTTGGTCAGTAAATTCTAGTTACTCATTAATAGGTTTACTTCTTACTCTTTTTTCTATATTTGTATTTTTTCGTGTAAGAATAAAGACTGTTAATACTTTCCTTGCAGATTCATATAGAGGACTTTAAATATTAGTAAATTATAGTTTCCTTTTTTTAAAACTTTAAGTTGTTTTATTAAAAAATAGCCACTGATATACCAAACTAAAATAAAAATTTATGATTTAAGATGAGTCATATCTGAAGAAACTAAAAATATTACCTCTTTGATATTTTGTATTGATATATATTTTGTAATAAGAGAAACATCAACCTTATTTTTAAACAAAACATTCGATGAGTTTCAAGAAAGGCACTATTTTTCTTTTTACTGATGATAATAATAACATAAGGTTATATGATATGTATTATTAAAATTATTAATTATTACTAGTGTTCTTAATGCATAAATGTGAACTTGGTAGGTTTTCGATTTTCATTTTCTTTTCTAATTCAACCCAATGTATATGAAAGAAAAAGCAGGAAAAACTTTGGATCACAGCACATCATGCCACTCTTAAAACTTTATATTTCATGCTAATTTAAACTCATTATAAAATGTTTATCCAATTATTTAGGTAACCATATTAAGCAGGTCTTTTTTTAGGGCACAGTTTATAACTGTCTAATAGAAGGACATTAATTAACACAAAAATAAAATCCATGCTCCAAGATAGAAACACTTAATAAATTAAAAATAATAATAATACAAATAATAAGGCTCAGTTTTTGAAAATCAATTGGGCTCACCTATTCTGTGCTACTTTCCTCAGAGTATCCGGGCACCTAATCAGCTTGTCTAGAGTCTTAACAATTGAACCAAAGGTTGGCCTATGCGTCCTCTCTTTCTGCCAAGTATCTAACATTAGTTGATAGATGGCTTCTGGGCAGTCCATTGGCGCAGGTAACCTACAATAGAAAGCGGATTAAGCATCTATTGGTATGAGCAAAATAGAAAGATTCACAGTGAAGAATTAAATTATTCCTCGAATAAAACCTCTCTTTAACTTTTAATAGCTACTATAAGCCAATAGGAACAGTTATTCCATATTCACTCTTGGAAAAGAAGAAAAAGAAAATATATCATCCAAGCATTGAGTTAATTCACTTAAAATGGATTCATTCCATTAATTATATTATTCTTTGAAATGACACACAACTTTCTTCATGAATTTTGATACTTTAAATGTTTAAAAATAAGTCATATATATATATATATATATATATATATATATATATATATATATAGGTCTCAGAGGCTTTCTTCATTTAAGTTGCTTTTCTATCATACAGTTCTAATTACAAAATTCACAAACATATCTCGGGTTTGACCTGTAAACAAGAGAGGTTGTAGGTGTGACGGCAGACCTCCCTAAATAATTACAAATTTATGGCAATGATCGTTACCTTGCCAGATGATAAATTACTGAAGAACCCCCCCCCCCTCTTTCCGCCTTCGAAAGTAGGTAAAAGTCTGTTTAACATTTAATTTAATATCAAATTACCTTAAAAGAAATATAACATATTTCAAAAACATTGCAGTTCATTCCAAATCCATTTATATCCATTCATATCGTGAATTCTTAACCATTAAACTCAATAAAAAAAAGAAAAATAGATTTTCACAGTAGCTAGAAGATTATAATAGTGGTGAAAATAGGTCCTCAAAATTTAACTTCATTTGTTCAAACCTATATACACCATTTTGAAACTTGAAAATTTAAATGCTGGTATTTTTGAAGAGTACTCCATATGTGTTTTCCTAGAAGGTATTAAAGCATGGGAGCCATCAACAAATAGTGCAATCCCCATAAATAGAGAGCAAGAGAAATTTTGGAGAAGTCACTATAGGCATTGATAACCCATAATAATGTGCAAGCTTTAGACAAATATTGTAAATTGACTTCTTTATGTAGAGCCTGGGCCACAAATATTAATGTTATGAAAAATATTAATGAAATACAAACATATTTCTGTTAGTATTCTTTTTTTGAATAACTTATATCAATTGTTTCTTATTGGTCCAATATTTCTTATCTTATTTCAGTATTTTTATTGTATTAGAATGAATGAGAATTAGGAGTTCTTTGTTACACAAAATAAACTTCCTAATAGCAGTCTCGGAAAATAGCTCTCAGTAATATATATCATATGTTCAGAAGCTCGGTATAGTTCATGAGTAGGGAGCTGCTCTTTCATAGTTATTTCCCTGTTCTGAGCCATAAGTACCATATATTTTATATGATCAGAGCTGAAATCATGGTAGTTGCACTAAATTCTCATTAGTGTTTAACAGGGTTCATTGTTAAACCTGGACATCCCCTCAGTCTCTCCTCAACATCATTAAAAAACGAAGGAAGTATGTAGCTAAATAGGGTGATTCAAATGAAAATGACACAAAGATAACAGGGACTATACAATCTCCCTCCAAAATCTCACAGTAATGATAGGTTGAGGCCAATTTATTATTATTATAAGGACAAAATAATATACCTATATCCTTTCTCAATTGATTTAATGACATCTTGGTTGCTCCAATTCCAATATGGCCGTTCTCCATAAGACATAACTTCCCAGCAAACAATTCCAAAAGACCAAACATCTGATGCAGATGTGAACTTCCGGAAAGCAATTGCCTCTGGAGCTGTCCACCGCACTGGGATCTTTCCTCCCTGTAGAAAATAAATACAGAAACATTTAAAATAAGGATCATATATTTCGAGGTTAATACATCAAACATAGAAAGCTGGGAATGCAAACAAGTTCATACCAACAGGCGAAAAGAGAAAACGAAACTAAATCAAGAAAACAGTAAGGTTGCATGCTGAAAGAAGAATAAAAAAAATTCAAAGGACAAACTGGAAGCTTGAAATGAATCAAATAATTCACTTTTTGTTTAAAAGGTTATCCCCAACCTCTGATATTGAGATTGTTGTGTCAATGATCCAAGTTACCATTGGTTGGTTATCAAAAATCAATAATTTGAAGAATCTTGAAAATGATTGTAAACTTGAAGTGTTAGGTAGAATTAATTATCCAAGAAAATGCTAATTGATTGATTAAATTGGGAAAGGAGGGTTTCTTTGAATTTTTGAAGGGGTATTAAAGATAAATCTAAAGACTAGATTGGCTGTCACTATTATATGGTACTAAAGAGTCATTGAACTAATGGATTAATTGGTCAATTCTAGTAATGTATCTGTAGTAAGATTTGTTTTAAGAAAGTAACTAGGTATGTCATAACATGTTACATAGTAATGTATATACTAGGTAAGTCCAAAACATTCAGGGATAATCCTGCACAATGCCTTAAAAATTTCTGGGATAACTATTCGGCTTGCTCGTAACCTTGCTACATCAATTGTGCTATCCATCAAAATAAAATATATTTAGTCAAATAAATGCATTTATTATTTATACTTGTAGTAATCTCAGCAGACTCTTTCTTTGAAAAAAAAAAAATATTTAGAAATTCCAATCACAGCAAGACTAATTATTACTGAGCTCTAGGGCTCTAGTTTGAAAAAAAAAAAAGAAGAAAAAGAAAATGAAGACAAGCAATTAGAATCAGATTTCTCTTACTCGAAGTTTAAACAATGGCACAATAAATAGGAAGGAGTGCATGTTAGCACCTGAACATGCGTACAAAAACGTGGAAATGAATTTAAGAAATAAAAAAAGTTTTTGATTTATAACTACCAAACAAGGAAGCCAGAATAAAATAAATAACCCTCAACAAAGAAACAAACAATACTCGGTAAATTAATTCAAAAGCCTTATAACTACTACTACTTCTACTTAGAGAAAAAAACACAATTGGACATATACCCGTCTTACCCTTGTCGTATAAGCACCTTCAGTGGTACTTTCTATTTCTCTACTCAGGCCAAAATCAGCTATTTTACAGACTAGTTGGGCATTTACAAGGACATTCCTTGCTGCAAGATCCCGATGAACATAGTTCATCTCAGACAAGTACTGCATACCCGATGCTATTCCTCGAAGCATCCCGACCAGTTGAACAACTTGGAACTTACCATCATTTGCCTGTAATAAGTAAAATTAGTTATAAATCTATATTTTTAAGGTAGAAAACACAAAGAGTAAATGTAAGCATCAGATCAGGTTAATGCACGAAATACCTCAACAAGTATGTCAAATAAGCATCCCATCAAATCAGAGAGGCTATGAATCTTTAGGTCTACTTTATTAAGTTATTTGGTTTTAATTAAACTTTTAAGATCTTGAATTCTTGACAAAAATGTGTTTCTTCCAATTCATATTGCATTAACTACATTACTTTAACAATTAAAAATAATTATCTCAAAACCCCAAGTAAAAGTTTATTATGATTAAAACTCATTTTTGCTTCACAAGTCTGCTTTGGAATTTGAAGGTAGGGTCACAAAATTAATAATTTACTTTGAAATTGAATTTTTAGCATTCTTCAGAATAACATTTTAATATTCTCTTTGTACAGAAGTTGTTGAATCTAATGATACTAATATTGATAACTCATTTTCATAATTGATACGTTTTACCAACTCAGAAAGTGCACATATGAGAATTAAATAATTTACAAAAATTTGATCTTTAAGGGAAGATGATCTAATTTATTTAAATGTGATAAAACTAAGCACCTAGGTTTTCCTAATTTAAAACTCAAATTTAAAAATAAATTTAATTTCATTCTACAGTAAACTGAAATGTTATGGAAATGGTTTGTGATATGATGTATTATTCATACGTTAACAAAAATGCCAATATGTATATTACATCTATTTAATTCTGTTATTTTCTGAAAATTTATGATTTAATAATTAGTAAAAAAATAAATACAATTATATATAAATAAATTAGTAGGTATAAAATGAAAAATATTTTCAAAAATGCAAATTTAATATAGATTTTGATTTATTACTTGTCTGGTATTTCTAGTGTGTGATAATAACTTGTGTGTAGTTCTTACCCTAAGGAAGGTATCTAAAGAGCCATTTTCCATGTATTCTGTTATAATCATCACAGGATTGCTTTTGGTCACAACTCCTTGAAGGAAAATTACATTTGGGTGTTCAAATTGCCCCATTATAGAAGCTTCCGTGAGGAAGTCATTCCTTGCTTTATCAGCAGAGCCAGGTTTGAGTGTTTTTATGGCGACATCAATTTCAGACCTTCCGTCTGGAGGCAGTTTGAGTTTCCCTCGACATACATCTCCAAACTCACCACCACCTACAAAACAATTGAATATTCAAGTAATGTAGTCAAATGAATTGTAAATGCTATAAAACTTAATGCTTTAATAACATATAATTCCGTAAAATAAGGTAGACAAAAACCGACAATTAGCATGTTTTAAATAAAGTGCAAGTTCATTTAATATTAACTATTATGTTAAATGTTTTATATAAGATGATTTATTGGGACTCAAATTAGCCATATGAGTTAAGGCATAGATCAGGGGTGAGCAACCTTTTTAATCAACGTGCCAATTTAAATTTTTTTGGCGAGCCGCACAGAAAAAAAAAAATATATATATATATATATATATATATATATATATATATATATATATATTATAACAATATATTCAGTGGAGAAAGTCGATAAAATAAATTCAATTTTAGAAATGCTTGGTGGGCCGCATAAATATGTTTAAACAACACCCCTGGCATAGATCTTAATCGCATTTGGTAAACCTAGAGTCACAAGTTTGATTCTTCCTTCTCTTATTCATTTCTTCTTATGGCTAATTGGATCTGCACAAAGTTTATCAAAATATAAGAAACTAAGTAATTAATCTGATAAAGTAATATCATTACTGAGATGTTGCATATCAGTCTCATAATTTTAGATTATTACACAATAACTTTCCAAATAATTCCTTCCTTCACTTTTAAGTATAAGGTAAACGAATTTAAATAGACTAAAAAGAAAGTAAAGGGTGCCTCATTTTACTTCATAATAACTGGTTAATTCTATGTTTTTTCCCTCTTGAAATGAATACAGTGATAAAACAGAAATTTTATTATTTAAATAAGAGAAACAATATATTAATTAAAATAATAAATTCTGTTTGAATCTTCCAGAATTAAAAGGTAAAACAAAAGCACCATTCCCATAATGATATGTTATTAGAAACGTACCTGCACTCCCCAATAACCTGCATACTTAACAAATTTCCTTCACCTTTACCACATACAATACTTAATTAATTAGAAGGGAATTTGCTAATAGCCAGCAACAATTTCATATTTACATACTTAGTATTTGATATTTTTGACGGAGAAGTAAAATCTGCAGACCATGTTGAATCACCTTAAGTGTTTATTGTTAGGGAGATGAAAATAAAAAACTACAAAATCGTAAATATTTCTATACATCTAATAAATATGGTGCGAGACCTTAAATTGTAGATCTTTTTATAGTAAAAAAATATGGGAATATAAATATTTTCTGTATTTCTAATAGGGATGGAGATATTCACGACTTTGTGATTCCTTGGATATATATAAAAAAAAAAAAAAAGAAAAGATTGTATTCTGAGTTTTATAGATAAATTTTGTTCAGAATACACATTTCATTTTTAAATATAAGTATGCACATTCTAATTGAATGGATGGTGTTTTTGGTATTAAAGAAACTTTAACCCTTGTTTCTACCAAGAGGTGAACAGAAAAATTTTACTTCCCAAAAGGGAAATTTAATGAATGAGATATATGAGTTAGTAGTTAGTATCGAAAGTAGTCTGTACATTTAGTGTTTTTACTGATTCATTATTTTGAATTGAGTACAAAATTCTCCCCATTTTTTTTTTTTTTAACAGTTTTTATAGGAATGGGAGAGATTATATTTTGGCAACAGTTATAAGGGTTTGATAAATTTTGCAGAAGTACTATCAATTAAAATTACCTATTATAGCCTCTATTGTTATATATGAAGCATCAATTTCTCGAGCGAATTCTTTCACTGCTTGATTTGGATCTTCATAAGTATGAGGGTCAATGTATGTTCGAGAAGCAGTTGTTCCGACTTGAGTGAAGAGAGGGGTTGTCACTGTGAACAAAGTAGATTAAAGTGCAAAACTTCTATTCGATCAATTATCCTATTGCTCATAAAATTGGGGTTGGTAGCCACTCATAAAAATGACTCGATAATAATGTTAATTATACAGGCTCATCATTAAATGAGCCAATAAAAACAAGCTATTTAATGTTAGCATAATTTTAAATTAATAAGAAAATTTGCCATTCTGGTGTTATGAAAAATAAATAAATCAAGAAGCAAACTGGTCAATAACTTTAAAGTGAAAGTAAAGAGGATTGGCTATAAACTACTTACTGCCATTCGTATGCGTGGTAACAATGGGAGGGTTATCCAAATTGCAGTGCACTAAAAAAACAGAAAACACTAGGGATACACAAAAGCCAAAGCGCAACAATAAGCACAAACATAAAAACAAACAAAAAAAAAAAGTTGTTTAATTAGAAAAACGAAATAATATGAGGAATATTATCATAAATTCCAAAAGTACTTAGTAAAAAAAAAAAAAAAAAAAAAAAAAAAAAAAGTACTCAATAACGTTTTTCAATTAACAGTAAACAATTTTGGGCATTCTGTTATAAAATTAATAAAACAGCAGGCAAAATTTGGAAGAAAAGTACACAGCAGCCACAATTATTCATGCCAGTATTAAAAAAAAAAAAAAAGAAAGAAAAAAAAAGATACATTGATCAGAAGAATGTTTAAACAAAAAATAAATAAGTGTCCCAATAAAATAACTTACTGTAGGTAACAACTAGTCCTTTAGGACAGACATGGAATTAGATGGGGGTGTTAATCGACTTGTTAGTAGGAAACTATCTGGGCATCTATGTGTTAGTGATAATGTTAGCTACATTCATTCGTGAACATAGTGTTTCATTTTAATTACTCAATGTGCTAGTCCTTATCTACTAAAATGTAAGAATATTATAAATGTTTATGGTGTCTTTTCAAAAAAAAAAAAAATAACAATAAGAGTTATTTAAAGGGCAAAAAATTAGTTATTAATGCTGATGGATTTTTTTATTAATATCATTTATATATCATAAAACAAAATAATTGTGATTCCAAATTATAATTAGTATTTGAATGCACAACCTTAGTATATTTTTGTTATTTTGTTAATACATACTTCAAGCTTAAAATATCTATTTGCTGTTTACCATGTGCTTATCTTTTCCTGTAACGTTAGAGAAATAAATTTGAGCCACAAGTAAACCACCTATACATTTTTTATGCCATCTAACCCAAAATATTGATTTTTTTTACTTAGTTTTATATTGAAATATCAAACTGAAGGTTAAATAATTAATAATCAATTCAGAAAGATACCTTTTAAGCAGTTAAATATGTTTCATATCTTTTGATTACCTCTTTGGAGCTTAAATGCAATAACTGAATAATTTTAGCTGTAAATGAAGCTAAAATTATTTATCACAGTTTTACACATCTAGAGAGGCTTCAAAAAGATAAAAATGTTAACAAGTCTCAATAAAGAAGTCGTTTTTACACCAAATAAGGTTAATACAGACATTTGAGATGTATTCACCCTTAATCTCAAAAATGTGCAAAATTCTTAGAAGAAATATAGAACCCCCCCCCCAAAAAAAAATGTATATAAATACATATTTCAGATTAGATGACTCAGCAGGCTTTCTAGAGATTCAAATTTATTTCCCTAGTATCTTACAATCAGGCACTCCAGTCCTTGAAGGACCTTGTCTTCCACCATGATCTCAGTCCTTTGTTAGACCCTTAACCTCTACATGTTCTGCTTCTTCAAGTTGTTCAGCGGTTCCTGCTAAGTCCTACCTATCTTCCTCATGCCACTGGATATACTATTGGTTGTTCAGATGTGCAAATCGTATTGAAATCAAGTGTGAAAACTAGATTATGTGGTGGAGCAGTATTAATATATAATTAATACTCTACCAGCACAGAATTTAGGATACACACATCTATTAATGAGTATGTAAGAGATATTGACACATTGTCTCGAGAGAAATATGCCTAACTAAATAACAGTTCCAGGTGAACTGAGTGAGGCACCTTTTTTATGCCGAAAAAAGTTTTTCAGACCATGATAGTAGGGTACTATGGTATCATACAGGGACTGCAAAATTAAAGTTAAAGTGAGACTGTGCAATATATTATAGATTATTATGCAAAAATAAATAAACCTGCTTGTGTATGCGAAAATAACTAAACCTATGCCATGACACCCATTATCGTAAATAAGGGAACAACCTAGTGGCACCTTACACAATAGCCTCCCATGGTATATTCATTTCAGGATATTCTTGTCAAAAAGACATGCATTAAATGATTAATTGAAGTTTGTATTAACTAAATAAAATACTCGGGTTGTCGATTGTAAAATGGGAACATATTTTGTAGATGCAACACACCATGAACAATTATAATATTCCCTGGGATTACTAATGCAAGATCATTACATAATTTATAGTTAAGTTAAATTTACCTTCTCCATTCCTGTATTCTAGTGTGTCACAATCACTAGGCTGTTTCTTATTGCACTCATCATTCCCTCGACTGAAAAATGATTTCCCGCTAATTAAGAAAAAAAAAGAAAAAAACGAAATAAAAAATATTCGTCAACAAAATATAAACACAAATAAAAGATAATTATTTGGAAATAAAAAAAATGGATTATATTTTTAATTACCTTCTTAAAAATAGGACGGTCATTATGATAATCACAACAAGAAGTACGACTACTGCCACAGTTGCTCCAGCAATAATTCGAACTTGCATATTGTCTTCATCAACAATGTAAGCTGTAGAAAAATGGAAATGAGTATTACTTAAAATTAAAAAAAATGTGGTATTTTTTGAATATTGTGAATTTAATAAAACAAAAGTTTTAAAATTTTAACTCCTATTAAAATAGTCAATTTGGGTTCTTAATCATGGCCATATACTTTTAATAAATATTACTTTTATAGTGACTTTCTAATTACTCATAAATGTGTGTATAAATGGTCAGGATGATAGAAAATTTAAACCCTTAAATTTTAGGGTCTGATCACATTGTGACTAGGAGATTCAAGTATTAAATCGAATAAAACTTATTGAAAAACCTTTACCTGTACCAAGGACTTGGCCTGTTGTTTTTGTGACCGGTGAGCTAAATTCTCCCCAGCCATGGTTTGTCTTTGCCCTTACTTGAAACACATACTCAGTTCTTTGCTTGAGTCCAGTAATTGTAATTTTGGGCTCTTTAGTCAATTTGCTTGTAGCATTGATATCATCCTGTTTAGTGAAGCAACGTACCTGAAAATTAGAAAAAATAAAAATAAATATGAAATGTAATTTAGAAAATTAGTTGTACTGGAAAATCAAGCACTTTTCGTAATAAAAACAAAATATAGAAGCCATTAGATAAAAATCAAGTCTCGTTTGGATTAATGTACTATTATTCAATTGATTTTAGTAGCTTAGCTATCATTATGAAATCATAGCATAATTATTCAGACTTCTGTTGAACTACTGTTAGGCTTGAATTTTGTCAAATGCTTTCTCTGTCTATTAAGAACAATAAGAATTATTAATAAACTCACTTCATATGTTTCTACAAGGACTTCTGAGTCAGGGTCCGGTGAAATTGGAGGGTCCCAAGTCAGAGATACTTCAGATGCCTTTACAGCAGTAACTCTGACATTATGGACCATGGCAGAAGTTACGGATGCTTCAGTCGTTAAAGTAATATCGACAAACTCTCCTTCTACTCCAGCCACACTTGATACACCATTCAAAGCAAATACTTGAAACCTGTATTGCGTTACTGGGCTCAATCCACTGATGGTTACTTTCGTTTCATCGAAACTTTCCTGGAAAAAATAATCATAACAATCGTATTAGTGTAAAATAGAAATTGTAACAACTGTGTTTTCTAATTAAATTATGAATTTTAAGACTAAGTATGCATGTGTATGTATATGTTCTGAATCATTGACCTGTTATAATACATTCAATATTGATGTGAGTTTAGTGGAATTGAAAGTTTTTTCATACATGTTAATGTTTTAAGGAAACAAAATTTGACAATGATAATTATAAATGATAAAAGGCATTTAAATATAGATAGTAAAAATCAGCTAAGGAAATAATAATGAGATATTATGGACATAGATTTTATTCAAAATTAACTAGCTATATTGCTCAAAACGTGTTGGGGATGAAAATAAATAAGATGTAAAGAAAGTTTTTCTATTTGACCCAGTATGACTACACATTCAAACAATCTTAGAAGAGGGTTATCGGTTGTGGAGGATATATATATATATATATATATATATATATATATATATATATATATATATATATATATATGGATCATCAGTATCTGATAGAAAGTCACTACTGAGAGATAAACTGCATTAAAGATATGTCAGCAATTTTAAAGTTTTGCTGAATAGGTAATTGAGGTACTTCATTTTACCAAGGGAAGGAGTGAGAAAGAGTAGAGGCTATATTCACTCTGAACGATCTAAAGGGGAGGTAGTTTTTAAGAACTAACTTTGTGTTTGCCCTTCAACACAACATCTTATTAATAGAGTGTGAGTAAGTCTCCTGCAAAGTAAGTGTGCTATCTACTTAAAGCTCTAAATGAAGTAAGCATTCTGTGGCAATGCCTTCATTTTAGCTAATTGATGCATTGTTGAATTACCACTACTGAAGTGAAAAGAGATGGCTAAATTCAATAGAACATAGAAGGCTCTTATTCAGCATTTTATCTACAATTTACACAATTCTTTTGTCCTTCAATATTGATGCTATGACTGATTCATTAAGGACTAAGGATAGCTCCAGTATAAAATGTGTTTTTAATTACCTCAGATTAATATAACATATCCAATATAATACGTAGTGTTAATGCGATTGTGCAAAATCACTTACTGAAAAAAAAAAAATTGTTTTGAATAGTTTTAAATGAGTTGGTTTAATACTTACAGTGGGAGGACTATAGGTAACAGCTTGGCCACATACATCACACTGTATCCTGTAGGTTGTGTCTGTTCGCCCACCAAGGAAACTGGGTGCAGTCCATGAAAGGCTAACAGTGCTTTGATCCATAAAATTGACTGTGAGGTTCTGTGGTGCAGATGGAGGTTCTGCAAGATAAAATATATATAATCAAAACATGAAGTCTTTAAATAAGCTAGTAAAATACTGTAAATTAGAATGTAACTATTTCACACTTTGTAAGAAAGTTGAACATTTTATTGAGCCTGTAATTTCATAATCTTTTTGAGTTAAAAAAAAGTTATTCATCATTGTACATGATATTCTTCTGGTATGGGCTATCTATAGGTTACCACCTTTTTGCAACCAGAGGGGAAGTTTGTTACTAGAGAAAATTCCAATTGCCTATTTGGGAAAACAAATCCCACTTTAGCGTGGTTATGACCTACTTAACTCACATTTCTAACTTGACCCCTTCCCCCCCCCCCCGAAGAGTTCTACATTAAAATTAATAAATAGTATGTTTATTACAAATGAAATAGACAAACAACTGTCCAAAAAAGTTTTGATGCGACTTTATTCTAGCACAAGTGAAAATATGAGTACATGCACAACTGAAGAAGGCTAAAAGGACCAACTTTGACCTATGTAACTGCATATTGGAAGAACCTTATTAGATTACTCCATGCAAGTTACTCAAAAAACAAAAACAAATTTTTAAAATTCTATTAGTACGTAATTTAATCGATTTTTAAAAATAAGCAACATTGATTATAAATTAATTATAGTTGTATAATTTACGGTATAATTGATTTTAGTTTCACATTTAAGTATATACATACATAAGTACTTTTTGTACACAGGTTAATTGATACTTAAAATTAGATAGATGGCATGATCAATTTTTTAAAGTTATTGGGTCCCATTATAAACATTACGGTTGGGATTCAAAATCTTAGAGTCATCACTGTTTGTAGGTAATAATTTTGTCAATAATTCCTGACAAAATATGGTTTAAATCATCAATGTCTAAAAGAGTATTCTAATCCACGATGTTGCAAGATTAAGTAAACTCATAAAGTTTAAATATTATTAATTACAGCTATCTATTTACGTGAAATCATTTGAGTCATAAAATTGGTTTAGTCAGTCGGAAAAAAAGGCTAAAAAATTGTTTTCCTCCAGAAGTAAGTCTTGAGAGAAAACGGGAACACTTTATCATATCTAGAAAGGTTAGTAAGAAGATAATGCTTGGAATAAATGAGTTGATATCCCAACTTATTAGAAGAGGGTGAATCTCATTGGAGGACAGAGTGGGAGAGCTCCAATAAAATGAAATCCAATAATCCTTCCTCCCCCGTTCCAGCCCATCCAACACCCCCTCCCCTTCACTTTCTCCCCCTACTATCAGGGAAATGAGTTTCTCACGGATCATCTTCCAACAGCATGTTTATGCACATGCAATCTTCTCTATGCACAATTAGGATGGGAGTCATTCGTAAAGCTTTCTTATCACTTATATTCTTACATTTGCTTCTATTGGTATTGGCTTTTTATTTATTTTTTTTGTCCAGGATGATGAAACTATTGTTTGAAACTCCTATATTATCCCCAATAAAAGAGAAAAAAGAAACTCCTATTTCCTTTCTGTGCAATGTGCAAGGCTAATATACAATATATAACAAACAAACAACAAGCTGCCCCCATTTTGAGGGTACATGTTTTGGGCCAGCCTCCTAATCAGCTCTCCAGGGTATATAGGTAAAAAAAAATATTGTATTTAAATGTTTATGGAATTAAATTATATATATCTATATATATATATAAAATTGTAACCTCTGTCTGTACATTGATTTTTTTCACGAAATTTCACGATAACTTTTCGTTTCACATGTCATAGACACCATATCTGCATTTTGTTTCTTTCGTGTATGTTTGTTTGTTTGTTTGTTTGTTTGTTTGTTACCTTTTCACGCACAAACGGCTGAACCGAATTTTATGAAACTTAGTATGTATATTACTACTAACCCAACTTAGACTTTAGGCTATATTAATTTTCTCTGAGACGAACAGGAGTGGGGGTTATAAGGAAAGCCTGAAATTAAAAATAGCGATATTTCGTTTTCTATTGGTTTTTTGGCAAATTTGCACATGACAAAAGTTGTTTATTTTGTTATTTAGAGTAACTTTTATTATATACACTTTTGTCGTATACCGAAGTTTAAATGCGTTATACGCTAAAAATTATAGCGGGAGTCAACAATATTATTTGCCAAAAAAGACTCAACCGAACTAAATAAAACTCGGTATGTGTATTAGCAGTGAGGCCTTCATTATAATAAGCCATACCAACATATCTATGGACGGGCAGGAGTGGGGGTTATAAGGGGAGCCTGAAATTAAAAATAGCGATATTTCGTTTCCTATTGGTTTTTCCGCAAATATAAACATAACAAAAGTTGTCTATTTTGTTATTTGGAGTAACTTTTGTTATATACACTTTTGTCGTATACCTAAGTATAAATGAGTTATACGTTAAAACTTTAGCGGTTACTAACGGCTGAACCGAACTCAACAAAACTCGGTATGTTAATTAGCATTAATTCTTCTATGATTATAAGTTATATTAAAATTTTTGGGTTCGAACGGGAGGGGGGTTATAAGGGAGGCCTGAAATAAAAATTCACTATATTTACATGTATAAGAGACGGGAAATATAAAAATATCGAAGACTGTGAAGAATTATCGAACAAATAATTCTATAATTAGCAAATCCACGGGAAAGACGGGTATCAATCCTAAACACTGGGACGGGTAAATGTCAAAATATTGTGCAATGTAAAGCCTGCTAAAAAATACCATCACCATTCAGCCTCAAATGAATTCCCGGGCGAAGAAGCCGGGTATCTGAGCTAGTATATATATATATATATATATATATATATATATATATATATATATATATATATATATATATATAATTTAATTAACTTGCACTTTAGGCCACCATGGTCATTTGGGAAGGGTTGTTATTTGGTAAACAATATCACCTCCCTATGTGAAATAATTATTTCGACCCGTAACTTAAGAAATATGGTTTCAGCCAGTCATTATAAAAACATAAAACATATATTTAAGGGGGCTATCATTTACATAAATTTATATTACAAATTTGAAAAAAAAAAAAAAAAAAAAAAAAAAGTCCCTTATGCAATATCTGAGTTACAAGCTATTTTCAGTAACAATTAACTAAGAGTAGTCAACATACATAAGTACTTACATCTCTGCTTTTATGAACACAGATTTTACTTGAATAGTATGGAGAGATTTGCTATATAAAAGTCAACAATGAAAGACACTTTTGTGTCTTCCTCCCTCAGCCAAAAAATTGCATAAAGCTCGATAGTGTCCTATAAAGCCTCAAAAATCTATTCTGACTGGTAATGAATTTGATACTTTGATACCTTCCCCACTCCCACTCTTGGAGATCTCCCTTTAACTCCTAGGGCAAGATTGGAAATCACGCATAATGCATTTAATTTCCAATGGGTCTTATAACTTACATTTTTTTTGTATTAAATCAAATATTTTGGTTTGGCTCCATTATTGCCCCTCCCCCCCCCTCTAAGCCATAGGATGATCCAGACCAACTGGTTTAGATGCTGGAGATAACTTCTATATATTCTCATATTTGAGATTACAAGACAAAATCGTAGAGTTAAGAGACAAGAATAAAAAGTCCAAAAATTTAAGACGGGGGAGGGGGTCACAAGAACATATTTGCGTTTTTCTCGTATAATAAATGTCTCTTGAAAACAATATTTGGTATTTAATCTTCGAATGATGTGGTTTATTACATAACCGAGTATTGTTCATGTAACATGAGTAGAAGTGGGGGTTCGCTGAAGGCTGAAAAATGCAAATATCTTGGTTAATATTAAAAATTGGAAATGAATGTATATAACAATATTTTCAGTAAATTTAATTTGCTATAGCATTGATTCTATACATTTTTTCGATCCGAAGATAGTAACGGAAATATTTCGAATTTTCAAAATTCTCCCCCTCTAAACCCCCCTCTCCCTGGTCCGATTTCAGCCGTTAACGAACTTGATCTTTTTCTTTACATAAAACGACTAAATATCGAGTTTGGTAACCATTAAACAATAATTGCGACCGCTAGAGCGGTAACAGACAAATATATATATATACAGCTTTAACGGACCTCATTTTCGTCATCTACTAAGTAGGATCGGTGGACATCTGAAGAAAATTTCGAAAATCGCGTCATGAGTACGACCTCAATCGCTGATTTCCTTTAAGGGACTTGCTGTTTATTGTAGCCATTGACTAGCGATTGTACCTTTACGTTTTACAAAACTCCTTTAGGTTAATTTATTAGGAGGCTATGCAATTCGGCGATGATTATGAAATCTTTGTGAAAATAGTCCGGTAAGATAGCTGACGGCAGAATTCCTTGGGTGACCCTTGGGGAAAAGAGGGGTCTTTAATAATGGCAGGAAGGGTATTTTCGTACCGAGACAATTCTTCTGGAGTTCTTAAGAGGAAACGACAAGTCCGCTCTGCCCATCATTTTAATTTTCTAATTTCTCCCCATTCTTCCTTAGGATTCCTTGTTTTGGGGGATTTTAGGGACAATTAGGGAGACGGGAGTTCAACTCACTCCAGCCCCGCCCGGCGGGAATATCTAACAATACGCTTCGCCGAAAGGGGCTTGGGACGGGAATTCAGCTCGAGAGGGAAGACATTCTGACATCCAGCCATTAGGAAGGGAAAAAGTTGTTGTCATTGTTACCAAACGTCGCATTTAGCTTGTTATTACTTTCATTAATGAAGAGTCTTTCAGCGGTCCCATTTATTTAATGAACTGTTTAATTCAGGAAATAATAGCACGGTTTAGGAATACTCAAAGATCGGCTTATTCGACGACCACATTCCTTCATCAATGAAACAGCTAGCTTCACTGTAATATGATCAAGTCCTTTGGTAACTATAGCATACACAATCGTGAGTAAGTGGTTCAATATCAATCATGAAGTCCGTCACGCAGAGGCTGCGTAAACTAAGCAGATTTCCCACGTAATGTTATACAATATAGAAGTCTCCAAGCGAGTACCGAATAGTTACGGAAACGGCCGAACTAGCTTTCGGCGGGAACGAATAGAAGCGATCATAGCTCATCCGTTACACTTAATAAAAATGCAAATATCTCGGTTAATGTTGAAGATAGAGAATAAATGTATATAACAATATTTATAGTAAATTTAATTTGCAATAAGATTGGTTATATACAATTTTTCGATCCGTCGTATAGTAACGGAGATATTTCGAATTTTCGAAATCCCCCCCTCTAACCCCCCCCCCCCCTCGGTCCGATTTCAGCCATTAACGAACATAATATTTCTTTTTACATAAAACGATTAAATACCGAGTTTGGTGACGATTAAACAAAAATTGTGACCGCTAGAGCGGTAACAGTCCCCTATATGTATATACAGTTTTGAACGGACCTCATTTTCGTCATCTCCTAGATAGGATCGATGGACATATGAAAAAAAAAATTCGAAAATCGCGTCATGAGTAGGACCTTAATAGCTGATTTCCCTTAAGGGAAATCTGTTAATAACTTTTCTTGTTAATAAAAAGATTATATAAATACATATCGCACTAATAAAATAACAGCTTAGTTAGCACAATTGGCGAAACGCGATCCGCTTTTCGTATCTAATATTAATTTTATATTATTTATATTAGACATAAATTATAAAACACTATGAATGTAAATTTCGTAATAAAACGCCTGTTTAAATGTCAAATAATCACCTAAACAGTGAAAAACAATGTCTTCTTGGTTTTCATTATTTATTTAATTTAGTATTGCTACTCCCTATTTTTGTTCTTAGTACGTATTTTATTTACTTACATGTTGATTAGAGTTTGCTCAGTTTCATATTTTTATTATACAGATATAATTAATATCACATAATAATATAGTTATTAAAAAATGATATGACCACCACAGCCTACGTAATTTCGGAAGGTAGGATGTAGGAGGGAATTATAAAAAATCCAATGGAAGGATCAATGTGAACGCTTGAACCACAAGTTCAACATTAAAAATTTACTTTCTTAGACTGAGGAAATGTTAGGTCAAAACCAGATCATCGGGAAAGTTTAATGATTTTATCATTTTTCTTATTTTCGTAATATTTTTCATTTGACTATATTTTCTATTTTCCTATTACTATAGGACTTGCTAAGACTTTGACTGATTTTGAAGACATCTGCTTAATATAATGAATTACAATTGGATTCCACCTTTAAGAAGGAGAAATCTAGTGACTAGATGATCAGCTTACTTTTCCAGAAGAGATTATTTGCTCTGAAGATAAACCATAAAAATAATTCATCCTGAGTAAAAAATAAATAATACATTGGAGGACAATGGCTTCTTCATTCACTACTCACACCTTGAAACCAAGGATCAAAGATAGTGCCCATAGGAAATTGGCAGGGTTTAATTCTCAAGCAAATTTTTCAAGAAAGTGTAAAGTGCGCTGTATGCATATAAGAAAATAAAATTCCTTTTTTTTGTAATAGGGTAAATTCGCTCTGTGAAAAGTGTTGAAAGAGGTTCTCATCAAACGATTGGCGAATAGTTAGAAAGAGCGGACAGGTGTTGTATAGAAAGGACTTCCTGTCCCTTTCTGGGCAAAAGACACGGGTCGGTCTCCGTGAAGAATGGCTTGGAAAGGACCAAGACTGGAAGTTCCAACTCCCTTGGGCAGTATGCCTCTCTGAATGAATTGATTGCAGTGTTTCTTTCCTCTCTTCCGCCCCCATTCAAGACCCATTCTTTTGGGGGCTCTTCTCAACCAGGGTTTGGTTTAATCCACCATGGACAAAATCGGACTCTAGCTTGTTGAAAGGCGCTCGCAAATACCCTAGTCACTCTTTATGATTGAATTGGCGGCATCTACTAATAAACGAAGTAATTGCGGATTTAGTTGGAAATCGGATGAGTAAGTATGGGTGTCTACTGGGGGTCTAAAGCCCTAAAATGCATACAACTTCTTTTAAAAACGCCCACTATAATGATTTGTTACCGCGACAAACTGCTTTCGACGCAGCGCATCGGCGCCGGAGCCCCAGCAGCATCCAGGAATTTAATCCGAACCGATATAGAGGTAGTTAAGCCCATTTATTCAACAAACCTGGAGTACAATCACTTCCACCTGCCAGAAAACAATGTTGAGCACCGTTAATATTCAAGCTATTGGAAAAAATAAAATTGTAGAACACTTATATTTTCAACCAGGCTGGTTACTCATACCACATTTTTTAATCCAACTATTAATAACGGAGATATTTGGAACTGTGTTTCAGCCCTTCCTACTCTTCCTGGTCCGTTTTTGCCCGTTATCGAACCTTATCTTTAGTTTTATATTGAAATGCTTGAATACAAATTTTTTCAATAATCAAACGATAATTACTGATACTAGACTGTTGCATATATATGCAAATTTAAACGGACATTATTTTTGCCTTTCCTAAATAGGTCTTTTTTGAAACCTCAATAGCTTAACATTTCTAGTTTCACTAACTATACCGTTTTACTTCCCCAAAGTATCGTTAATATTATACCCGCATTTTTAATGCCTCCTCATTATTAATTTTTAATATTAGGTCCTCCGCGCAGTGAATTTGTGAAATGGACTTTGGGCTTCATGTCAAAGGTAAAGGAACAGATATAATTGAAAACTCCAATCCTTAAACAAAATTATTTGTGAGGGCACATTTGAGCAGGCGGTGGTTCGGACTGTAAGAGCCAGCGAGATAGAGAGCGAACGACAAAAAAAGGTGCGATACTCCGGGCGGACCCGTTAGGAGCTGCACCCCGGATAATGGATCAACATGTAGGACTAATTAAAAAGAAGGCTGACGAGCTGCTCATTAAGGAGTCTCAGGCCCCCGTGTAACTCCTGCTGATCCATCATCGGCCCCGGTTCAGCCTATGATTTCCTTAATCCCACTTCCAGGAAATCAGCCGTCATCCTTTCTATGAATGGCATTGCCAATAAGCGAACTAGATTATTTTAACTAGTTTAACATCCCTGAAAACGGCGATAAACGAACCAAAAAGAAACGATTACGTACCGCCTAAGAATAGGCCACAAGAGACTTCCAAACCAGCATGTGGAGAGAGTGGAAGATCCTGGAATCTTCAATGCTCGTGGAGTAGACCACATCTACACATACCAAGTGTATGGGAAAACAACAAAGTCCTTTGGTATATCAGAAGTAACAAGTACAATAGGATAATAATGACTCGATAAAGAAACTAACGAAGTAGTTATCAATAGCGGGACTGAGGAAAGCATTAATCAAAACGATATTTGAGAATGAAATGTGAATATGAGGGAGGAAAGCAGAAATGGAGTAACAAGATTCGCGGTAGAAAACTAAAGTTTCAAAAGAGGGAAGAATGTATCAGCCTTGAAAATACATATCCTACTATGCCAATAACCAGATGATCAATAATCAGATATGGAATTGTCTGTCCACCAGACACTCACGAGTTCAGTTAATACAATAAATAAATAAATGGTATTTATTAACACCCACTTTATAATAAGACTAATGGGGAAAGGGTTACTTACAGGTTTCCACCATTCTCTAACAAGGGTGGGACTAATGATTTTATTTAATGATTTCGTCGCTAAATTGATTCCTACTGCCCAGGTGAGAATTTTATTTAAGGCTCTATGTTTACATTATGGCTAACCTGAGGCCAATAAATAAATAATTAACATCTCTAAAGCGCTCTTAGGCTTCGCAGGGCCTACAGTTAGATGTTTTCATTAAAACAGGATTAATCTTTTGATTTTTTTTTTTTTTTGACAAATCGACTTCATAGGCAGGGCTTCCTCCTCATCAAGGTAGGAGGTAAGACCTAAGGCTTTCGCTTGGGTTTTTTGGCAACCAAAAAGGATAAGGCACCGTAAAGGAAGTGTACCGAAATAGACAGCTGTTCATTGCATGAATAAAATAATTTTATTCATGCAATGAGCAGTTACTGCAAAATAAATAGTGGAAATGTAAATAAGAGTTGAGTAGTCACACCCTTGGCGCAATTTCCTTGTAATCGGATCATTTAAATGTAAAGGCGCTATGTACTTAGACTAAAGCCACTGCCCCAGAGGACGACTCCAGGCGAGAATCTTAACACTGATAACCGTAATGATAATTGCACTTCTGCTCTTTTAGGGAATACACAAACCTTTTACGTGAGCTCTGTTACAGTTTAAAGTCAAGTACAATGCTGAGTGATTGATGTTGCACGATTCAGCACTTCAGGATGAGAAAGATGTAGTCTTCTTGAATTAAATCTATGTTTTCAACCGCTCATTTCACCACGCTAGTAGCATCTTCAGGTTCTTTATTTAAAATAAAAATAAAAACGAAACAATTACAAGAATATCGCTTAAAAAAGCGGTTATAATGTAGCTATCACAGCCCTATCAATCTATTGACATGTGCTTTTTCTTTCTTTCTTTTTTTAAACAAAAACCTGAAGATGCCACTGATATCATGGTACCGGTAGTTAAAAAAATACCTAATGGAAGACTGCATCTTTGTTATCCTGAACTGATGTTTAAAGTCCATTTCTTATACATTGTATGTAGATTGTTATTTAAATATTCAGTAAGACCGTAAAATCTATTATGATTTAGCTGGAGGTTTCATAGACATCTACCTTCCTGTGAAGAATCGTTCCCTTGCAGGAGGTATCGGCGAGTATGACAAAATGGCTGCTTTGAGTGTGGAAAGATAATTTATTTATTCCAACACTGAAATTCACCCACCAAACCATCCCAATTTTTCTGAATAATAGCTAAATAGTGAACAAATTTGAGATTTGTTTTACGGGGAAATGTGTATAAGGACAATATGGAGAGTTAAATAAAATTCAAGTAGCTTTCGAGAGTATTTACTTGTTTTTTTTTTTTTTTTTGTGTGTTGCTTATTTTTTATAAATAAACATACATACGTTCTAATACGGAATATGTTATATATACAGGTTACGGGTGGAGAAAGAGAATGTATTTATTAGTGTGCCATTAAATAAATTCCCTCTGCCCACCAAATATTTAATTATAGTTAAATATTTATAAATGCTTTAATGTAATATATTTGGGATTTTATAAATTAATTTTATTATTTGCAAAAAAGAAATTATGCCTGAAGAGATGGTATTAGGCCTCGAAGCATGTAGGGCAATTTTGAATAAAATCTGAATGAAAAGAAAAGGATTTTCTGTTAGTGACCTTGCCAATGTACTATGAAAAATATATATATTTATACATAAACCTACACAAACCCTAATGATATATGCAAATATTATTTCTTGCATCTTGAAATATTCTCAAGAGGGTACAGAAAAAATTTCCGACAAGTTTGGCGATTGAAAAAACATTGAAGGGAGGAGGGAAATAGAGGTGAGATTGATTGATAGGGATGACAAACGGCGGCTGTATTTCACATGTGAGCAGGTGTCGCAGCTAACGGCATACTTCCATACCCCTATGAACAATACATTGGAGGATTATCCCGGCGAATCCGTCATGCTCAGCCCTATACTCCAAGCAGGCCTAAATTACGGAACTGATTTACAACATGAAATGCAATTAGTCAAGTTTTTAATGTCTCAAGAGGATGAGCCTATTTCGACAAACAAGCTCTACTCCATCACGCCAAAGTAATGGACATTATCGTTCAGGATAATCCCTTGACAGAAGTACATTAACCTGTTATTTGAAATTTCATATGACAGGATTTGACGTTTCGCGATATGAATAAATAATTAAGAACACTAAATAGTTCTGTTCCTACGGACCACGTCTCGTTGTCAATGCACCTCGATTTTTGTTATATATTTTTTGTTTAAAATCAAATATTTACGGTGTTGTTTGTATGTTTTTACTCTTATTTTAGCTGCATTTTAGACTTATGGAAACGTAATTATTCGTCTATCGTCATACATGAACCAGATGGCTTAGATGGTTTTATATTTGGGGTCTTGTTACGTTTGGTTGTGCACCTCCTCTTTTGATGGAAGGAGGTAATTGGGGTTGTTAAAGGAAAGCGAGAATAAATAAGAAATTCTCTGCACACACTGGAGGTTCAAATAAATTGTACAAGGCCTTTTTTGCTTATCATGAAAAAATGTATTATTATTTTATTTATTATAAGATTGTGCTCCATTTTCTGATCCGACCCATAAGTATGGAGATACTGTATATCACTTTCAAAAGAAATAATTTTTAATGAAATGCAAGCAAACGTATTGTTTATCTAATTTAATAGGAGTACAAGGAAAAATTCGGTGTCCACATCAACCTTTAATATACTGGCATCAACAAACTCAATTCACTAATTTTATGTGAATTGAGGTTCATGTTTTGTATGTAATGTTTAAAGAAAAATATGTCAAAAGTAAACAGTATCTTCATGTATTCGAGGTGAATATGTGAATGCCATTTGTCCTCTCTTTTAGTTTTCGGAGGTTAGTGGAATGAGGGGGTGGGGGTGTGTTTATAAGGGCATTTAGCCGAATGACGGAGGGTGGCTGATGGCACGAAAATGAGTTGTGTCCACACAATCAATTACTGATAAGGGACGATTGCCTCGCAGCAGTGGTGCCAACTCTGTAATGAAAGTTATTTTATCCGCTCGCAGAAATGGACAGTTTGCTAGATCCATTATTTAGGTTGGTGAAGGGGGGGGGGCGACTGTTATAGGATTGGATTTCATTACCCCCACCCTCACTCTGCCTCTTCTGCCCACTGGCAGTTGAGTCTGGCAAAAAGGATTTTTTAATGGTTTGCCTTTTATGTTTGCCAGCCATTCAGTAACCCTCCGCAAACTGGCCATGTCCGTTTGCACTCATGTCCGTTTGTATTTATTTATTTGTCTTCCATACTCTCCCCATTCTCAAAGCAGAAGCTCGTCAATGCGCTGGCATAGATACCAAATAGGTTTAGCGTAAACATGGAGAGAAAGCAAAAACAGATTCTACCCCACCGCGTTCCAATGTTTACTCTGCATTTGAATTCAAACCGTAAACCTTCAATGAATCTTTTGATGTGACATTATTTGCACCTATTAAAATTATTTGTGGTGGTTTTAGTGTCTGAGGATGTTATTTAATTCGATTTTCAATTAACCAGAGATTTCAGGGAGAAGAAAAGGTTCGGTGCATTAAGTGATTTTAGAAAGAAATATCAAACCAGACATAACATGTCAATTTATTTCTATAAATATATGTTTATATTTTTTTTTTTTACGAACCCACCTTCGTAAATCAAAGCAAGAATTTACATAAATGTTCCTGGTGGACTCATGAATTTTCGAACAAAAATCCATGAGTACAAGTCAAGTGAATAATGTAGATGTTTGCTTAAGAAATCAAAGGACATTTTGTCCGGAGGGTTAACCAAATTCGGAGGGGGAGGGGTTAATAAACTCCGTGGTCATGGTTACCTATCAAAAACAGGTAGTCACCACAGAATCGGGCAACCTCCATACGTTACACTGACGTTGAGCATTTGAAGAAAATGTTCTCTAACTCTTCCTTAAAGCTTCGCCGGAAAGATATGCTATAGTCGGAAGGTCGACCTTTCTCTCGAGCGGTGTCAGTGATTAGGAGAACGAATTTTCTCAGCACATCATCAGGTGTACACATCAGTGGTCCGGTCGAGTGATGGTGCAGAAATTGAGGGCCGCTGTGTAGAAATGATGAAACGTGGAACAAGAGTCGTCACCTAACAACTGAAACCGTTGCCGAGAAATGCCTAGGTTGCAGTAATAATTTGGACTATAGTTATTCCAGCGGAATCTGTTCTTATTTTACCGGTTGCGGATCTAGCAATGTGTAAAATGGCAGTAAATCAATCAAAGCCGTTCATAAAAATAAAACAAATTTTTAATGGTAATCCTATGGTACCCTGTATTAAAAACGTATGAGTAACAATAATTATTCTTGTAAAGCGTGGTTAAACCTTTGGTATAAATTACTAAAAAAATGCTGTTAAGGTAATTTGCGTGGTTGGTATCACCCCGCTTTACATGTTTACCCAATTTGAAGGTTTTTATACCCGGGCCGTATTGCATTTTTGGTTTTATAAGTTAGACGAACATCATTCAAAATATGAGATATAAGAAGAGCGGCAACTACTACATAACCTGCCCCATTAACTATGATAACATAAAATGAAAGTTAATAAATAACAACTCAGAACATTGGAACTTTAGGTAAATAATTTATTAATTCCATTTGTATTTAAAAAGGAAGGCATAATTAACCGATCACCAGAGTATAGAGTACACTAAACCTAAATAAATATAACATTATTAATGAATAGCAATAGTCTAAAAAGCAAATTAGTATCATATTTGTTTTTCCTAAAGGGTTCTAAGGGATAAACGTCATACGTTATATATGTCACTACTAAATGACTTAAGAAGTAGAACTTGGCTTTTAAGTTATTTCAACAAACAAAAATAAATAAGACCCCGCGTGTATGAAATGTTGAGGGAATTCAATAGTTGCCTTTTATAATAGAGCCTCCTAAACCGAGGCAGTAAGAAACAAGTGGCTGGTTGGCTGCGATAAGACTCGTTCTTAGTACTTTTGAGTAAATGAAGTACGGGCAAAGTAAAGTTTGTACTTGGAGAGAACTTAGCATGGAGAGGAGGTTCTTTAGAGGGCCTAAACCAAGTTCTACTCATTTAACTGGATCTCAGATAAGCACTCCAAGAGTTTCCTAGTAACTAAACGTCCCACAGATGACGTGTACCTCTGAAATTGGTGCATAAATTTGGGAATATCTTAAACTGTGGATTATATATATATATATATATATATATATATATATATATATATGTGTGTGTGTGTGTGTGTGTGTGTGTGTGCGTGTGTGTGTGTGTGTGTTTGTATTTATTAACACCTATATTGTCCTTCTAAGGTTAACTGGGACGTGTCAAGTATAGGTCACCTCCCCTTTTTTTAGCCGGGGTGGGATTAAAGATTAATTAATTTCTAATGCCAAGGTGAGAACCGAACTCACTACTCTAGGCTTGCCAAGTTAGATTCAAACTGAAGCCTTAACTCAGCTGAGCCCCTCATAGTAATTATTAAAACTAAGGTAAGGGTACAATAAGTACTGATATTCTATTCTAGTGGTGATAACAACAATACTTTATTTATTTTTATTACATAAATTATATTTAAAAATATGGTTTATCAAGTACAGAATTTTGTGACTTCACAATATGCTACAATCGCATGCTACTGGTCTGAACTCTGTTGATGTTCCCAAAAATTCTGCCCAAGAATATCTCTCTAATGTCTTAAGCTCTGATGATGGCAGTGTAAATTACTGAAAGCTGTTACAAATATATTGTGACAAAATTGTGTACTTGATAAACCTGATTAATCACCGTCACAGCCAGAAGAAATAACAATCAATAAATAACTTCCAAGAATAGTGATTGATATTTTTTGATAAATGTAACTAAAGTTATAATAACAGAAAGAAATTAGTTTTATTAATCTGAGAACTGTTTTAACCTAAAATTCATAATGCTTTAAGAGAAAAACTTCAATTGAAATATAAAGTTCGAATTCCCAAAGAAAGATGATTAGCGTTTCTTTTAAATTTACATGATGACATTTAATCACAATAATGATAAACGAAATTTATATATAAAAAATCACTTTAATTTATTTTTACTCACACACATATATTACTCTCGTGATATTTTCTAATTCTTTATTTAGAAGTTATTATTTCATTACTTTAGCTTATACTGAGGTATTACATGAATTATTTTTTATTTCCAGGAAGATAACTCCAAACAGGCCTTAATTCCACAACCAATATATTTATCAGCGACAGACATTGTTGAGTATATACCAAATTATTGTTAACTTATTTATTTATTTAAATGAGTTTCTCAACACCGGCGATTTACTCATAATTCAATTGTGCACAAAAAAGCGACTAGCAAAAAAAAAAAAAAAAAAAAATAGAAAGAAACGGAAAAGGAGTGAACTATGGTGGTTTTTGATACGGTTCATTGGCATACCAGTTTTATATGAAACAAACAATATTGTATATGGAACCATCAGAGTGGTGAAAATAATATAAATGAAAATGTAAGTATCGACGGGAGAAAAAAAAAATAAAATAAGGAAAAGAGAAAAACAAAGAAAATTGTTAACTTATTGTTGTTGCATATATTATTTATATGTTTGTATAGGGCACTGATGATGGAGATCGTGCTCTGAAAGCATTCTGTCAGTGATAAGTATAAGGTTTGTGGAAGGAAGGCCTGTTTTAGCAGATTTCCCGGAAGGGACCTTGATGGTGTATGCCAAAGTCTGATAGGGGGAAAAACCGTGGGGCCTTCCTTATAGGTGGCTGTTCAACAAAACTTAGTGGAGTGACCATTTGGAGAAAAGATAGATAGGTGTCCTTATAGAGTTAATAAACCATTAAATCGAATGAAAATAAAAACTATTAAATTCATCATTTATTAGATTGAAGGTTGTTTAACAAATCGTTTGGAAGAAGTTATTAATTGACATTTTTCCTGAAAGAGTTAAAATTGTTTCTTTTTCACAAAACTGGTGAGGGCCTAGTTGGGATATTTGTTGGAGAGGAATCTGCCTGGGGCACTTTAGGAAATGAAGTAGGAGGATGAGTTAAGAGGGGAGTCATCAGTTAAAGGCGCGGTGGTTGATGGTAGAGACTCCTTTGTAAAAACTGTGTTGCCCTTGTGGACCCGCCGGGAAAAACTCTCTCTTCCCTTAATCACTCACAAAACAAAAAGATAATTACCATCAGATATTAAAAGGGGAAGAGAGAGAGAGAGAGCGAGAGAAGGAGGGAGAGAGAAAGAGGAGGAGCACTGCTGGACTTCTTATACACCGGTCATGAAGTCCTTCATTTTATTCAAGGGTTTTTATTTATTTCTCTAATAGCCCCTGGATGAGTTTTTGCCTTGTAAGAAAGGTATCTCTTTGCTCCTAATCTGTTATTATTTTTCTTTTATTGTTGCTACTCCGAGAACTACAAGTGCCTCCTCGGGCCCGGCTGAATTTATTTGTTCAAGAGAAATGGTCCTCTTATTGCTATTTTTCTGTAAGGTATTTTAACAAGCCAATTAATGCTGTTTGATATACGATTTCTGCAATTTACTTGACAAGTCAATTAAGTCATTGGAATGTTTCAATTCATAATCAGAATGTGTAACGTTCATTTCAATTCCACCTTGAAAAGTCGTGGTAAGGCGGCGCTTAAAGAGAGATTATTCATTTGATTTTCTAATCGGTTTCTTCAATAAGTAATAAGTAAGTAATAAGAAAACTTATATTATAACATCATGACTTGCAATGCTTTAATATCATTAAACTTTTATTTAAAAAAGAGAGAAAAGAATGAACTGTGTCCAAAACATTTTCTATAGGTGTCAGAAAACATTTACTCCATTAAAATATTTGAATGAAGGGCTTGAAACATGAGGCCGGTGCTCACTGTGTAATCTATATATTTTAGTAAATCTCTTGTAATCCCTGACCAATGCTTACTCCTTGGAATATTCCATGCACAATGACCAGTACAGTAATAATGGTTTAGGACTTAATCCGGTAGGGTTTTAATGCCGTAGGTTGGCGTGCAACTATTCCGCTTAACATACTTTAATATATTTTTAGTACCCGCTATTGGCGAAGTACTAACTTAACGTCTATAGGTCAATGTTATGCTCAGAGACTGTACGTCTCCCCAGACATCATAACGAACAAAAAATCATTGATTCAACCAAAGAATTCTGAACAATAGGTGACACCCACTTCCCCACCGTATATACTGGGTTTGGAACTCGTATCTGTTGCTGCATTTCTCGTCAAATGTAGGACATGCTTTCTAGATGCAAACCGGTTGTACTGAGCAATAAGACTTTTATCGCTTGCTTTTATAAGTCTCCCATAACACATTAAAACGAATAGGTTCTATACAAATAAAGCCTCCTAATAAGTAAACAAATTACTCAAGTTAAGGGTTGGAACCGCCAGTATACTGTAGTCATATCTGTTGGTGCATACCGTCGTCACTGGCTGATGGCCGAGTATATGTAGTTGGCAAGCGTTTTCGATGCAAAGGCGATATAGGTTCCATACAAATCACATAAAGACTCCTAATAAGAAACAAAATTACTCATTACGAAAGTACGATTGCATTTGTATGACCTTGACGACTAAGCGTGTAACTGAAGATCAACTATGTTTTCCATAATGGCTGAAAACAAAAAAAAATAGCTGGAAGGATAATTTTTTTATTTGTCTTCTCATTCTGCCGTCTCCAAAACTTTGTGATTCTGAATATCGTACATTTGAAAACATTCAAATATTCTTATTTTCAACGGATGGATCTTCTTTTCATGTTGTCAAAAGGTAGCAATTGGATGCATACACTTAGAAACAATCCTTGTTTTGCGATAGCGGCAGGACAGGATGGGTGAATGACCTCTGAAGACTGGTTGTCATATTCTGGCGGGAAAATGTGTCAGTGAGCCACGTGGCTGAGATGGAGTGACGTCAGAGTGCCACCCCCTAAATAAGAGACAGGGGGGCTAGAATCGATGGGCTTGGGGTCAAGTGTTCCTCTCCGGGACCGCTAGGAGGGCTGGACTGCTTGCGTATTAACACCCACCCCCGTACTCTATCTCAAGGGGCAAGGCTCTTACACCTTGCCTCTTTCTAATAAAGCCCTGCTACCCTTCGCCTCTCTTGTTATATTCACTCTGTCATTTCCATAAAACTGTCAAGACTCCAGGCTGGAACGGCACGTCGGGAAACTCATTTGGAGACGCACTCTATCTAGCTATACACAGCACTACTCCTTGACATTCAATAGACGCAACTGCATGCCGCAAATCTTATTCACAAGATACGTTTATTTCGTAGAACAAAATGTGAGAGAGAAACTTCAATCAGAACGTACACTTCACTAGAAGACAGAAAACGTATATAGATGATACATTTCACAGACGAAACAATATGACAGTAAACACCTTCAGGACCTGCACTTCATGGATGGACAACATTCCGGTAAACTTCTTTAGGACCTACACTTCATGGATGGAACAACATACCAGTAAACACCTTTAGGACCTACACTTCATGGATGGTACAACATACCAGGAAACACCTTTAGGACCCTAAAATTCATGAATGGAACAACATATACCAGTAAACGTCTTCAGGATCTACACTTCATGGATGGAACAACATACCAGTAAACACCTTTAGGACCTACACTTCATCGACGGAACAACATAGCAGTAAACACGTTAAGAATAAATTGAGAACGTAAATATTGTTTATGGAACTTCACATAAAAAAACTCATTTACTACAAAATCAGAAAACCTCATTGAGAACGAACACTTCCAGGATAAAATTTCACATAAAATTAATCATTATCAACGTGGCCAAACCATTTGAAGGGACCTCGATGAGAATCTTTATTCAATATTTAATTTCCTTGAAATCAACAAAAAATTCATAAATAAACACGAAAAAGGGATTCGAATGTCCATGAAACACAAATAAACTCAATGTACAACGAAATCCTCTCTCCTTGAATTTCGAACAATCTTTGACAGGGCATAATGGTTTACTGCAAACATGAATTTGTGTTTGCATATTAATGAATGAAGGCTGAATGGCGAGTGGCTGCCACTTTGCAGGACCTGGGAGCACATGACTGTATGACCCCTGGACTTAACATTCAATCGGTTTAATAATGATGACGTCGCCAACAGATATCCACTTCATTCACCAATCAGAACAGTGGTCGAAACTCCCTTTGTTAGGATATAATGGCTGGCACATTCATGTTGACAACTTCATACGCAAGTCCCTTTTATTTTCCTATTCCTGTACATTTTTCATAATCCATGTAAATATAATTAGAAGTTTCGTCTTTAAATATGGCGAAGGTATATTAGTTTTTCATTTTCAGGATATTCTAAGATCAGTGGCGTGATCATTGATACTTTTGTCAGAGTATCAATAACATAAAAACAACTCTAAGTACGTCGATGAAATTTCATATTTGTGAGACAACTAACCCAGGATATTTGAAGGTTCAATAATTCATAGAATGTGAAACTCATCTAAAACATGGAAGGTACTTTTAACGGGGGTTGCTACCTTAGTAAAAACTTGTTAACGAAAGCAATGTGAACCAAAAAAGAAAAGAAAAGGAATTTTAAAAGTATGTATGAAGAGTTATCGACTATTGAATGCAGACTTTGTTTTGATAAAAAATTGATAACCAAAAAATAAAATCAATTAATACTAAGGAATTCTTTAAACCTAATACAGCATATTGTGGAATAAATTGTCGAATAAAATAGATTGTATGCTTTCCTTGCATAGAATGGTCCAAAAGCTTTCGGGGTGGGGGGGGGGTTGAGAAGAAAAGTGGATGTGTGGAAATGTTTAGGACAGTCGTACCACTTCTGAGCTGTACACCTAACTTACGCCTTGAACTCGAATTCAGGAAGTATAACAATAAATGTTATTAGCGTTGCTGGCCATACCAGTACCGTCTCTTACTAGAACACGAAAATGGGATGCGGAAATCCAAAATAAAACTTAAATGTCAATATGTATGTTCACTTTCTTTCGATAAATATATATTTCAAATATATGCTTGGTCCAATATTTGGTATTCGCTTCAAAAATATTGTGACAATCTAATCTGTAATAGAACTACTCACGTGTACAAGGCATGCTCTTGGGGTCATCAGGCGCCCTGTAGAAGCCAGAATTGCAGCGACACTCCGAGAACCCGTAATCTGGGGCTTTGCTGTGGAGAGGGCAAGGCTGGCAGTGATCATCACCTGTGGCGTGCTTGTATTTCCCAGGGGGGCAAACTGAAAATCGAACACAACAATTAGCTACAGAAAAATGTATCATATTAATAAAAGATAATCTATTGGAGATCCTTTTTGGTCAGTGCGTATGATAAAAGGACTCGTATATTTCTAGGGTCATTGCCAAAGTGTATTTTGCATATCGAAGATTGTCAAAGAAAACTAAAACTAGACTTCCCTAATTAATCGTGTAGATAAGTTGGTAAAACAGATATTACGATACATCCTGGACCGAATCATGGAAATCCTGGCACATGGCAAACCTGAGCCCCTCTAAAATTTAACCATTTGTTGGAATGTGCACGTAAGTTGCGAATATTGTTGATAAGAATTAACTGAGCATTTATCGTAGAAAAAGTTTACATAATCATGATTTGTCATCAACTTGTTCCATTGCGCCCCGTTTCGAAGATTATTATTTGACGCAGAGAAGTTGACGATAAAACTGAGGTAAACTTTGAGCGGAGGGAGGACGCTCCGAGAAAGAGGTAAATACTCCGAGTAAAGGACTTCCAAATGCTAATGTGTCGCCAAGAGTTGGGCGCCCTTGCATTTCCATAGCGAGAATTTCCAGAGCTCCCCGCCCCTCGTCTTCTTCGGCTCTGGGCAACTTCACCTGGAGAAAAGGGGCTTACGGTCCCCCATCCACGAATTCATTAGGGAGGAACGTCTAGAATTTACTACCTGCTTTGCATACTTTCACTCTAGCGGTCGCATCAAAACTTAAATTCTCAAGAAAAGTTCATTATTATTAAAGATTGCAGCAGTAACAAAACCAAGTTCAACTAATCTCAGGTAATCTACTTAAATTATTAATGACAGTTTACTGTGCGTGCTAGGGAGTGAGTGATTTGTGCGCTTCAAATTTTCCACACATTAATATCGACTTGGTAGCATTCATTAATGAGTCATGAAAGAAGTCATTAAGTGAAGCCTATGAGAACAAAGTCTTCATCGTCAAAAGTAAAATTAGGTAAATCAACAGGTGGAGCTCTAGGTAAATATATATCATAAGGCGTAGATCTTAATGTTCTTCGTAGGTTCGATTGATAAAGAGTTTTTTAGAGACCTTTGACAAATCCTGAACAATTCAACACAGTAAAACAATAAATAAATTAGAGTAAAATAAAAAAAGTTTTGCCTAAAGCTCGAGGGGTCTGGCATGTCGGAGTGACAGGAACAATTATACTGCCTTTGAGTTGTTAATGGTCAGCGCCCATTTCAGCACTTGCTTTTAATCCAAGAAGAAAGAGGGCGGCAACTTTTGAAATTCTAACCCCCTCCCCCCTCGTTTCGGAGCCCGACGATCTGGAAGGGCCGAATGATTATCTTAGGGGATGCTACCCCATGACAATGTTACCATCAAAAGTTGCTTGAGGGGGAGTTTTTTCTCACTTTTATAATGATTTCAACTCACTTTTACACATTTTATAGTTGATATGAAAATCTTATTTTGCATAAAAATATTAGAGATTTTAATAACTTTTAGGATGAATTTATTTGCAAATATGTAAATACAATAATCACACGACTACGCGTTTTATTTCTTCAAAACTCAAGTAATGCTTTCATCTAAACCAACAACTTAACGAATTAAAAAATATGTATATTTATTAACACTTCAAAATCAATAATACTTATTTCATTCATTTAACTAGCAGTGAGTGATACTTCTGATATTTAAATTATTAAAATAAAAATCAGGATTAATAATTTGCAATAATTGCTCAAGATATATTCCGCTCTATAATATACAAACGTAAAGGCATTTATGCTAATGTGATATCTTTAATTAGAGTGGGAGGTTAAGAATATTTATTGCCTTATTTTTGAGCTAGCCTCGCATAGAGTAATCGCCTGAAAGGCGGGCGTATGAAGGTTCAAATCCCAATAGAATCAATAGTTTTATTACTTAATCGGTGTTACAGTCTTGGAAAGACCTAGGCCTCTACAACCAGACAGTTCCCAGCCTAAGTCCTCTTCCAGCTCATCAAGCCTCTTTTCTTATTTCTTCCTTGTACATCTTCAAATCTAATGGACTAGGTTTCGTTCTAACTACTAAGTTTTATCCTCTGCCCTTATGTATCTCATAGACAGATTGATTTAGGTTCGACATATAATTTCATTGCTGTTCACCAAGTAAAAATCGAATTAAAGACGTTTTGGGATTACTGGCAACATTTAACCTATCTTTAAATAAAATGAAGATATTTTGGTGAAATATGGGCCATATTTGCTATTGGTATAGTTAATACTTGAGGAAGGACAGGCTAGTAAGCAACAGGGTAATCCACTCCCCTTTATTGAACAAAGTCCCAGGCGGGAGTTGGTGGATATAAGGCCCAACTTTAAAATGGACTTACTCAAGAGAGCTAGTATAAATCCAGCGGCGTACACTTTATCTGAAAGCTCCCAGCTCCCGGTTGGCTACGCATAAATTTTCATTAAAAGTGCGCGCCACTGGAGAGCCCTGAGGAGAAAACTGCTCCAGATGAAAATTTATATTTGTACAAGGGGAGTAATGAAGTCGGTAAGTTAAACAATAAGTTATTCACCGCTAGTAGGAATTGACTTGAAGCTCTGGCCTTTCTGTTTTCCATTAGGACACAGGACCCTCGGGACTCGGAGGACCTTACCTCTCTGCCCTGTTCGGGATGAAATTTTGATTAGCTTTAATGTTCTCAAATATTAATTACTTAAAAAGAAATTGGATACGCGCAGGGCATCATTCTCAATCGCAAGTAAATGTATGAGCACGAACAGTCCTATTTCTTCAATGCTATGATATAATATCCCGAAACTGCTCACAAACAAAACTTACAAAGGCAAAACAAATAAAACATTTTTGTAATCTCTAAGTAAACATTTTCTTACCAAAGCTTAGTTAGGTCCTTGAAAACTACCAATAGCCCAAGCAAGGTGGAAGAAATTTCAACGTTTTGAAAGCAAAATATAGACCAGGTGAAATTTGAAAGACAAGGGCTGCGTAAATTAAGCAGATTTTTCACGTGTTAACATGGTATACTACTGATCTCATCTCACCTTATATTCTCTATTTCCAAATAAAAATCCGATGAGTAGAAGTAGAATGAAAATCTTAATTGACGACGTCATTACACAACATATTTTCATTATCTAGTTACATATGTAGAAAACAATATTGGTTGTTTGTGCTTGGAGTCAGGTAATCTATAAAACTGGAGTTTAGGGAGCGCTATGAAGGCAACTGATACAGAAAATATTTTGCACAAAGGAGCCTTGGAATGAACACAATACATTATTTTTATTCGGTGTTTAAAAATGCCCGTAGCAAAGCAGAGTTCATCTGGCAGTAACATAAAAACCTATGGAGTAACTCTGTACAAAAGCAGGAAGAATATATATGAAGAGCCTCAGGTACTGTTGCCTTTATGATGGTCGGGAAGAATGATAACCGTTGATCCTACTCACTCATTCATATTGTAATTCAGTAGCAGCCCTGTTGACTATGTTTCATCTCAAGGGCTGCCTCTGATAAAGAGAGAGATATATCACCCACTTTGTCTGAACACATCAAAACAAAGTCGTTTGTACAACCCAGAACCCCACTACTTGGTTGTCTAGTTGTAGTGGCTTTTGCAACACTCAGATTCATCACGGCTCTGTATAATAGGCCAATGAATTTTATATGAATGTTACGTTTACAATCGCTTTGGTTTCAGGAAGAACAAAGCAGAAATTCTTTAAAGATGAAGAAAGGTAATATGTGACATAAAGGGTCCTTAAAAACCAAATAAATATCTCCTATACAATATATATTATAAGCTGTTTTTACCTTACAAATAGTAACTAAACGAAATTAATAAAAACAAAGGCTTAAAAATGAATAAACATATAATGCAACAAAATGAAAAAAGTAAAGAAAATTATATTTATTTATTTGCTGCAATAAAAAACAATTGTAGCTATCCCATTGTAACGCAACTATTGAATCAAGATATCTAAAGTTAATAAGTTAGATATGAATATTTTATAAAGTTCCTGGGGATATTCACTAATAAATAGAAAAGTATCATACAAACACACACACACATATTGAAGATTTTGTGGTATTCACCATGTAGTAACAAATTCTAATAACATTCCGGCAGTCATTCTACAGCTTCCTTACTCAGGGTCAGCTCTTGTCCTAGCATATTTATCCCTTTTTTGTGACAAGTTTGTTTTACCTCCGGTCGGATGCAGCATTCAGGATTTGTACTTTGAATTATTTATTATTATTATTTGGATTTTATTATCAATCTCTTTGGATTGATGGGAGGTCCCTTTAGTTTTCTGAGCTTATAGCCATCGTCTCTATTATTCGGACGCTTGGAATTTCAACGCTTTTTTTTTGGTTAACTGGCCGAAATGAATGCAGATAAATAGCACCTTATGTGCGGTAAGAAAAGCGTATGTTAGCCATAATGTTAAAGGCTTTATTTAAATTTGCTCCTTATATTTTTGTTTTAATTAAATACAGCCTCTAATTTAGACAGAAAGATAAGATAGCTTATGCGCGAAGTGGTCTGTTGGTTATGGTACGAAGTGTCGTTTTGTTCTGTCTTATAAAAAGTGATAAAATAACAACTCTTTTTTTCTTTCTTAAATGTACATTGGTTATTACTTAGCGATATTAGGAACGTTTATTACAATGACCATGAACCATAAATTCTAACCCAGCTGGTGATGTGAAGTTTTAATTTAAACGTCAAAGACAGACATTAAATTTTATGTTAATTTTCCCGTTGGTCGGCCGGCAATAATTGGGCTGGTGGTAATATCCGTCTTTATTACTTACCTTATTATTACGAACGAACGGGTCACTTTGATTTTTCCCTTCAGATAAAGGTTGGTAGAGTGAAAAACACAACCATCACTTTACTGACCAGTTAAATGGTTGCCTACAGATAAATGAGATTCCAATTCATTAACTCGTATACGTTTTGTCGTTGGGAATTACTTTCTTATGCAAAGTAAGATTTATTTACCCAATAATGTAACATAAAAAAGCCTGATCCGTAATCCGACACTCACTGCCCATGAGAGAGATTCCACGGCTTTAAAGTTGTCAACTTTCAAGAATATCAGCTGTCAATAAGATTTTTTTCTCTCCCGTTCTCCCGAAGCAAGCGAGCTTTATGACTGGACTGAAAACGATAAAACTGTTTTTCTTTTTCCTCTGAAAATAGAAAATGTATTCTTCCAGCGTACGTTCCAGATAAAGACAAGTTTGTTTTTTTTATTTATTTTATCACAGCCTGAATTATTCTTGCCATAAGAAGCACACAGTATAATAAGTTCCTGAAACAAAAGAGAACGATCGAGTGATATAGAGTTATACCTCTTGCTGGTGTGACAGCTGCCCCTTCACATTCAAGGAGTTTTTATGGTTATTGGTGAACTTGCGAATTCTACAGCTGATAGAATTAATTAACTATTGAGGACCAAAGTCGGAAACTAATTATATAATAGAAATTTAAAGCACGGCGCTGGAAATTTATACGATAGCTCAAGACCATAACTACTATACAAGTTATCCAAATAAATTATTTGGAATAAAAAAAAAAATCAAATATAGAAAAAAAGCAAAGGCTTTTTCCATTTAAAGATTTTATATTTAATTAAAGTACTAAAAGCGAAACAAAAAAGATAACAATTCTCATCACTTTATTGTTTGCCTTGCGTTTCAATTTAAGTTGCAGAGTCAATAGTGAATATAAATTATCTTTTCAAACGTAATAAACTGGAAGCGAATGTAATCAACTTGGAACGAATATTTCCTAGTCAATTAATGATTGTTAAGTATTTCATTTTCAGAAACAACTAAAATTACCAATGACATTTAATGTTTACTATAGTAATCAAGCATTTTACAAATGGCAATATATTTTAAATTTCAAATACTGGATAATAACGGTTCAATTTCGAGAGTTAATGCATTTTCGAATGCATTTTATTACTGTTTATGATAGTAAAACTGGGAAGAGTTTTAAACTTAAATTTTATAGTAAAAAATGTGTTTTTGTCCTACTAGCGTTTAGTATTGTTATTCTATTTTAGGTGTTACAAAAGCTTCTATCTTGATTAATTGATTCTCAGAACATATATTTGAAGAAATTGAAGTTGAATTCAGCTGAGATTCATTGTTCTTTTATGCACAAAAAATGATCATTTTAAAATATATACAATTAAAAAATAACACATTTTTTGACATCATCAATAGATAATGTCTTGTTTTCCCTCTGCACTCGAGTTTAAAATCGCATTATTAACTCTGATTAAAGAAAGCATTAAAAACTCGTTTTGTTTTTTTTCATATACTACAAATTAAAAATACCAGGAAATCAGGAGTATTCCACCTATTTTCTGTAATACGTACTGTGTTTCTTATGTTGGGCAGACAGGACACAAAACAGACGGTCCTGAAGCGTAAAAGGAGCGCTTATGCGATTGCAAGGAAATTAATTATAGTTGAATTAATATTAGTTCATATTTTTTAAGTCAAACCAACATATTTTTTATTTATACTATTGTACTAATTATTACGTTTTAAGTACTTTTCTGTAATTCTGATACAAAGGAAAATAAGACTCACCATTGCAGGTCTGCTTCTCGGTGTCTGCCTCGAAACCTGGCTTGCACTTGCAGCCTCCAGTAGGTAGATACCATTTGCCATCGCCCTTGCACAGGTAGGTCGGGGTGTCTATTTCCTCTGCGTTCTCGACGCATCGTCCGGTCGCCTGTTCGATGAAAGTCACTTCTCGCCCTGTGGGTGTTGTAGGGAACTTGGCGAAGTTAATGGTCACTTCGGGGCAAGTGATGTAGTAAACCTGAGGAAAATACATAAATTAAGTCTATATTAGTGAGGGAACTATCTAATTTATATATTAAATGAAAAACAGGATATTGTGGAAGTTTGGAGTGTGGAGGTACTTGTAAGGTGTAAATGCCTAGCGATATTGTCTGATTGAAGAAGTTCTGCAGAAAGGGGTTTGTTAAGATCTAAACCACTGTTAGCGCCTTTCTTAGTTTTGAGGAGGAGAAGGGAGACCCATGACCGCCTGTACTGTTTAACCTCGCCTTGGAAAAATCAGTACTACCCCTCGCTGGTTTTCATATATGATAGGCTAACGTTTTGCTGAACAAAGGCGAAAATATCTCAGTACTTGTTGTGCCCACAAAATTGTTCTATTCCACAAAAGAGTTTGAAAGATCATCGCGAGGACTGGGGATTAATACAAACATAAGAAAAACGAGAGATGAGATCACTAAGTAGACCGTGGGATTTATGGCTTTGTAGATTAGGCGTAAAAAAAATAAAAAATCAGAGAATCCGTACTCACGGCAATAGTTAAAAGGCATACTTAGTTTTTAAGAAGGACAACATTTCCTATATTTAGCCTCTAAACTTGAGAGTGGGTGCTCTCTATAAAATTTTCAAAATTACAAAATATTTTATTAGAAAAAAATCAGGTGATTTAAACTTAAGGACACCATTATTTTCTTTATTATTATTTCTTTAATTTACAAAATGTTCACGCTAGCATGTATTAAGTAGTTTTTCCTACTCTCGGGTTGTAACGCGATGGAAATTATTTAAAAAAAAAAAATAATACGAGAACAGTATTATATCAAAAATAATGCCTTTCTATTTATTTATCGACTGCAAATGTAGAATATTTATTAATGAATTATCTTTTAATCATAAATAAGTTTTAACCAGCTTTCGGAAGAACGGAACTGGAAATACCTCTTACTGTTATATTTAATTGAACAGCATAGAACGAAGAGTGCATTAAATAAACTAAACCCCGGTGGAAGGAAAATAAATTAATTTTGATACAAAAAAGTAGAAGAGGAACTCATAAAATAAGTCAGAATATAAAATTAATTTTCTCCTAATTGATGACCCAGCCCAGGCATTAAAACAAGAAATGAAACGCCGTAAGGAAAAAAAGGAAAAGGATGTTTAGGCTACTCCCAGTAGGATCGTAAATAATAAGAGCAAATGATTACATAAAAATGGGAAGTCTTGCCTTTGAATGTACTTCCCATTTCGGGCTGACGGTCGTAACAACAATTTCTCAGATTTTTGATAGAGGCCTAAAAGGAGTAAAGTATGGTAGCCTTGTCGTCAAAAGGCAACCTGTAGGAAATATGTAATGGAGGTGTTGGCAATTCATTGTCATCAGTATGCACATAATGCTAGTCTTAATGAGAAATCTTTATGACCTATCTTTCCTTTTGATAGATATTACCTCCAGTCACAAAGCTTAGGACCGCTTTTATGGCTTCTTAGAAAGTCACTCTGCGGATGTGATTTAGTTTTGCTTTACATGAGAACAAGCCGTTATAATATTTAATGTTGAGCGAAACTCAGCCAATTTATTCTTTGCGTCCGCGTGCGTGTTTGCGCGCTGATGGTTTAGTGTGTATGCTTCCAACTTTAGGTTGAAAGACCACATTACCCGACTAATTATATGGCGGTGTCACAGGCTCCTTCGATGACCAAAAAACGCGTTTTGACTGACGAGAAGACCACCGGAGCAAAGAGACAAACTCATTTTTTTGTTTGAGTGTGGGCATGTTAATAGTGTAATCCAATTAAGAACAATATCAAGAAGGTCCATGCTTGTGTTGTAGACTGGTTGAGAATCTCTCAGTTTTCTATTTTTAATGCTTCGTTCAGGCTCTGCGGTTTGTTTAATCTCTCTAAGGCAGTGGTCGGCAAACTTTTTAGCCAAAGTGCCAAATATGAACATTACAACAATTTCAAAAAAAAAAAAAATGGGAGCCAAATCTGCTTGTTTAGTAAACATTTTTACACTAAATAAAACTAAATTTCATACTTGATAAATATTTATTAATGAGAACAATGTGCTTGCATTTCCTTGGAAAGTTTGAGTAAGTCAGGTTTGTATGAAATTTTAGGCATGATTCCAAGTTCTCATCAATAAGATGACTTCTCGGGTTACTCTTGATAATGTTTATGCTTGAAAAACATTGTTCGCATATATACATTGTTCGTGTGTCCACGCCTAAGGAGCTAAAGAGCCATTTGCTGCTCTGGAGCCGCACTTCGCCGACCACTGCTCTAAGGCATTCATTCGTTAACCTGTTAGATTATGTTTCCCTACGTTGGTCATTTGACGGAATCAATAGTTTGTAGTGACCAACTAAAGAAAGTGGAATTTATTTTAGTGGAAATTAATTTTCTAGTCAATTGTATTTTTGTTTTCGGTTTCAAACAGTGACAATAACGTATATGATTTGGACTAAAATGTGTGATACTAGTGTAAACGAGAAGGTCATTTTTTTTTTCGTGCCAATCAGAAAAAACAAATAATATCTTCCATTGACTTTAGTAGGTAATCTTGAGGTGTCAATTCAATTATAATATTTAGCAATGCAGCTTTTACTAATACGTATTACAACACACACACACACACGCACGCGCGCGCACACACACACACACACACACACACACACACACATATATATATATATATATATATATATATATATATATATAGTGCATACAATAGAATTAAAGAATTATTTGAAGTTTTACCTTTATGGCTAGGAGTGATATGCATGCTCCTTGGTCTCTGAATGCGAAATATACTCCTTTTTTGGTGACAGGAATTGACTTCACTTCAGTATTAATAACTACTTCAGTATTGGTGTTGAACCTTCCTTCGCCAGCGGCAATCCGACCTGAAACAAAAATAATCATGCAAAACATTAATAAATGATCGATCAAACATTAGTAAATAAAAGACCCATTAAAATATTCAAATGTATTTTTTGGATATATTTGGGCAGAACATTATTTTTGAATTTTACATAAATCAGAGGGATATTTAGCTTTTTGCAACAAATATAAATTAAGGAATTTCGTTATAATATTATTTATAATTATGCATGCACAGAAATCTGCCAAACATATACTACGAATATGAAGAAATTTTATTTTTACAAAACCTACAATACAAAAATTAGTCACGTTGTACTACCAAAATTATGTTCGTATGAACGGCGTCTAATTCGAAGATATTGCGAATCAGAATTTGTAATTTAATGTTAAATATTTATAGAAGCCTTGGACTGCAACCAGTTTTGTTATAAGAAATAATAAGCATTCAGTTATTATTTCTAATTTTATCTTTCTCTTCTATTTAATATTACTTTTTTTTAAAAATCATTTTGGAGCCTTTTAATAATTTTAAATTTATTATTAACTATTATTTACATATTTTATAGTGTAGTTAACTAATTATTATATTTTCATTAATTGCTTATTTACATTGTTGATGTGATTACGGGATGGAGGGAAGTGGTTTGAAGAAAAATCCTGATTTCATTCTTTGTGAATAGTCCATAAATCCTAATTGACAATATTATGCCCATAACAAACCTATGAAAATTGAGTTCTGAAATAAATTGCAACAATAATCTTTATTTCTTTAATAACGGTACATATTAGTAGTTCTCTTAAATTGCTGAAATAAATCTAATTTTAGGGACTCTTAAAATAATAACTAAAAAACTGTCTGAGGTAATTAAGGGTGTCATGAAATTAAGAGATTCCATTAGACTAGAATATAAGTCATTTCCTTGAGTAAATTACTTTATAATTGTTTAGATATTGTCCCAGGATGGGAGATCTTAGATTGCATAACGCAACAACTAATGGCCGGCCAAAAGAAAAAGAAAACGCCAGAAACTCTTATGAAATAAAACGGAATATAAATTCCCGTCGTTCCATCTCTTCATTTACATCTCCATTACGGCAAAAATGTCTTAATTTACGGACATTTTATAACTCCATTTTTAACTCTCTAATGCACTAATTAGCGCTTAAATTGCAACATTCATTAAAACTAAAATAACAAAAAAGTATAAATAGCGTCTGAGTTGTTCAATTCAGAGCCAAAATATATAATTCTAAATTATGTATGTTACAAACAAAATAACAGAATTCTACATGAGTAAACGGTACTCGATTATATTTTTCTGAGTCCTATTATTTTGAAGGATGCAAACCGATCAATTAAAACAGTATACATAGCTTATTCCATATTAATATATTCCATATAATTGTACTTTAAAACTAAATTGTTTTTTGTTTTCCAGTTGAGTGATTGATATTTAGGGACAACAGGATTTTGTGATGAAATTAATTAAATAAAACGCTTAATCCTAACTCAAAATAAGCTGGCTATCTGTACATAATCCGTCCGGAGTACCATTTTTACCGGCTTTCTCTGGATTTTTCAATATTAATTAATAGATAATAATGGAAACAATATACTCGTATTATTGGCGACTTAGAACATCTCTTCAGAAATTAAATGCATTTTAAAAATATGCAGGGTTTGTGTGAGGAAACGAATTTTGCATTTTATATTATATATTTCTTTAGATAATAAATGTCAAATGTGGCTAATGTGTGGCTGGGACATGATATCTGACATGAAAGTAGAAAAATTCGTCAATGTCTGAGTTGTTTAGTAATATTTCAAGGTGCAGGCTGGAATAGGATTAATTCTTGTGGGAATTTGTATGAAATTACATTGTACCACACAGTTTGGAAACTTAAAAAAAAAAAAAAAAATACTTGATTTGTATACTTCAGTAAGTCATATATATCGAGCACTAAAGTACTAATGTACTGTGTGGTAATATTTTTAGAGGGATTTGATTTTGGCATCGATTTACGCCAATGATTATATTTCATATCACCCTTTATAATAGAATAGATTTATATAGTTACTAATCAGTGTAATGACAAATATTTGATTTAGCCAAACATCTGCGCATTTGATTTGATTCAAATCAGATAATTCTAACCACCTCAGTGGTAGCAATCCCAAGATCAAAAACAAACAATCCAAAAAATTCATTCTTTTCAGGCGAATTGTCAAACATAAAACATACTTGGTTTTTGGAGAATATTCATTGATGAATCAACACCTTCAGTTATTTCGTGATCAAATCACGTCTGCGTTGTATCAAAAATGTTTTTGACTTTGTCAAATAAAACTATTTTCTGACGGTGTCTATGGTATAAACACACTGAAGTTCCCGGATTATTCAAGTGCCTTAGCGTGGGGAACACAAGTATAAAAGCGATCTGGACTAATGCAACATACATAGTATTCCCATTTTCATAGCTACTCGCCCATTATCCGTAGTATATAATGTACTTAACTAATAAGTACATTATACATTACATTTTCTACAGTTATATTTTCATTAATATTATTTTCATCACCCTGATGTTTCCATATACAATATCGTTTGCTTCTTATAAGGCCCTGGCATGCCAATAACCTGTTTCAAAAAATCACCGTTTGCCGTAGTTCACTCTTTTTCCATCTCGCAGTTTTAATGACGCTTGAATAATGGGTCAACCACCGGCGTTGCGGAACTCATTTAAATAAATAAAACAAATAATAACATTGCTACATACCTATTAGCTTGTATGATTCTGGCTCCCAAGGGGGTGGTTCCCTGGTAGCTGCATCGAACTCATAGTAGAGCAGAGAGAAGGTTTCCTTGCAAGACAGTGCATTCCCGGGGAACAGTGAGCAGTCTCTGATGGTGAACTTGATCTCGATGTAGATTCTGTTGGCATTGCCTCGCTCAATGAACGGCGTCCACAGCCAATTGTTCACGTTGTTGTAAGCTACGTCACACACTACGTAAGACCTCCAGTTGATGCCTTTCTCGAAGTTGGTGAAGCTCTCCTCAACCCACTGAAAAGACAAATAAATATAAGTTAGAAATAAAATAATTTTTTGTTTTGATTAAAAAAACAACAACAAATAAGTCAAATGTAGTAAATTTTGTAGTAAAATTTGCTATTCATTGCTTCCATTCAAAGGATAATGGAAATCAAACGTTATTTCTAATACATTTGAATATACTAAGTTATAATTTAATTTTTTTTAATATAGACATGAGTGAGTATATACACAAATCTTTTTCCTGATCGATTAGAAGCTTTATATGCTTTTTAATCTGTAGATTTTTGGCAATGTCGATTTCTTGGTGAGGCATTAATTTTAGGAGCCGAAAGTCCTGATTATTTAATCTATGACCTATTAAAACGACTTTTTTTTTTTTTTTACTGAATTCAAATTCCGAACTAGATTATTTCCTAATACATTCAGTTTGTTCACTAATCATGATTGGATCTTTTACGTGAAACGTATTATCTGTTCAATTTATGGATGGGATATCTAGCAAGTTTTATTTATTTTTTTAATAAAGGAGTTCCTCTTTGTGATAGAATTGAAAAATGAGTACTCAGAATGCATTTTATAACTTGGAAATAAATTTTATTTGCCAAAATGTCAAATTTCAACAATAACAATTAATTTATTTATTATTCTCAAAACGCCTTCTTCTGAATGTCGTCCCACATATTTCTTGGTTACAGTATCTTTAAATTCTAGCAGTAGCACGACACCATGTTTGCGTGCATTTTTGAGCCAGGAAGTAATATTGTTGTTTGAGAAGAAGTTCATATTGTCCAGTGAGTATCCTTTGCCCTGATGTCCCACACATACTTGCAAAAAATGCATTTTCTTGTAACTTCCCCGTAAAAGTATATTATCTTGAAATCTACATATTCACGCTATTTTTGTAATTCTCAGTTGATGTTAGTTACACTGAACAGGCAGTAAGCATCAACACCGTTTTCCTTTTGGGAATATTATTCAAAACAAGGAAATAAATGAATTTGAATATACTCAAGAAAAGTCGGAATTTTTTTATTATAAAACATTGGTAGTGTGGGAAAAAGATGAATTTTACATCTGAAATTGGCATGAATAAAAAAGGCAACTCTCTAGCAAATGTCAAATCTTTTAATATTCAAGAGCAGATGGGCAGGACACATATGGACTCCACAATCGTGTGTTATTTTCCGGCAGACTTCCCTACATACACGTGTGTTGGGCAAGATCAACACTCAATCAACTGTTCCCCATATTCTTTACCCATCCTCTGCTTGAGTTTCTCTGGAAACTTGCAAGTCTTGAGAAGAGTTTATACTTTATTCTTCTAACGCCTGAACGAGGACCTTTCCCAACATGGTGTGCCTAAGACAATGAGACGGCCTCTAATCCCACAACAGCAATTAGATGACTGTTGATGGCAGTTAGGTCAAATATACTTTGATATAGCTAGAATTTAGCTCAAAGCAGATCAAATGTGTCCTGTTCCAGACCAGCTAAAACCGGAACCACGGCTCTGAAAAATAACTCGTATTATTTCATTTATAAGGCAGTTAGTGGCGAGTGTCAATGGGCAAGCATGAGGATTTAAAAGCGCACAGCTATGAGAATGGATTAGGCCCGTTGAAGAGATGCAGCTATAGATAGCGCCAGCAATATCCTTTGTTCGGATCCAGGAGATAGGATCAGGAGAGGAGGGCCTCTATCCCAAATGCCAAAAGGTTGTTATCCCTTACCGTCTCCACCTAGTCTCAAATGGATGGTTCCGGATCGCCGCTCTGCCCAACAGTAGTAAACGCTGGAAATCGCAAAGGTCAGGGAGAGACAGACACTTCCCCGTTCAGCAATTGGACGGAATCAGCTGGTAGATCGGGGTTACAGAACACGGTTCGATTCAGCCTCTCATCAAAAACGGATAGCAATGAAAAATTATTAATTTCATTGAAGTTGGAGTTTAGATTTAAACATTAACAGTTATATTCATCTTGCAAATACGCTATGCATACAAAAAGAATATAAATAGTTTTATTTTTTAATCTATTAAATATTTTACATAAGCCTTTCATTTCTTCCTGCTCATTTACATAATATCGTCATGCGACTGCTGTTGCATTGAAAATTATTGTTTAAGTAAGCTTACTGGTTAATACCTATAGTTAGTCAGTATTTACTAAGTAGTACGGAATGATTCTCCAATATTTTTGGAACATCACATTCAGGAGGAACCTAGAAACCGCAGTCCTTACAAAATCGGTTTTCTTTTCAAGAGCCAATATCTTTGAAATTATATTTTATTCATTTTTGTTTGTATTTTACAGTTTTGAATCAATGTTAATCCTATCACTTCTCTCACGTACCGACTACGCCGAATCGATTTATTTCTAAGCTAAGTTTAAATATGGCATATTGTTTTATTTGAACCTTTGTATATGTTGACAACATCAGTGTGTAGTCTATGCTCTAGGTACCTCAATTTTAATTTCTTTGATACCATGCTTGCTGTTGATCCTTTTCTTGTAAAAGCAAAGTATATGTTTGTTAATAAACAACAAATCGTACAAGGATGGGTGGAGGTTTAGTAAAATACAAATTCGTGTATGTCACTGTTATATACTGCGTCGCGTCGAAAACTTCCTGGTTACATAAACTTCTTATTAGGGGAAAAATAGAGAACAGGTAGTGATATTATTCTTCACGTGATGTTTGCCTAGTTTATTCAGTTCTTGCGTGATGGATTATTTAATTTCAGTTAAATAATTTAAATCAGTAAAGCTGAGGCTCCCATTTTAAAATACTAAATTCCTCCCTAAAAAGTGAAAGCTAAGCCGTGAATCGTAGATAATGAATATAATTTAGTTGAGGGGAGGATAAGGATCTCCTATGAGACAAACGACCCTAAGAAGAGGCAAGGAGGGAATTACCGGCTCTACAAATCGTGTTAGGAGAGAAACCCGAAATGGAAGGTGACTGATGAGCTCGAAGCGGGAGATCTAATGAACTAAAATCAGATGCCTGCTAAGATGACAGCAGTTGCGACAGGTCTTAGCTGGCGTTGCTTCACTCCCCGGAGGCCCCGGCCGGGGGGACAGCTGTTCTTTCTATGCCGTAGGGCTTTCCGTTTCGTAATATGGATTAATTCCTCAGGTGTTAATATATTTCGTAATATGTAGGCCAATAATTATGTTATTGCGTTACGTAACGCGTAATAATATAGTCACTTCGGTGTAGTGAGTAATGAGCTACGGACTTTTAAGAAGAAAAAATACAATAAGAATAATAATATTGGAGGTCGTCTACGGTCGTTTTAGCAGATTTCTCTTAAGGGAAATCAGCTATTGAGGTCGTACTAAAGACGCGTTTTTCAAAACTTTTCTTCAAAGTTTTCAGCCTTTAGCAAACCCCCACTTCTGCTCATGTTACATAAACAATGCTCGGTTATGTAATAAACCATCTCATTCGAAGCTTAAATGCCAAATATTGTTTTCAAGAGAGATTTATTGTACAAGATACACGCAAATATGTTCTGGTGACCTCCCCCCTTCTTAAGTTTTTGAAATATTTAAATTTGATTGATTGAGATAAAGATTATTCAGATTCATTATAAATTACAGTACTAGATATAGTAAATAGTTTCCAATCAAACTAATACGTTATATTCAGGTGTATTACAGTATCTGTTTTCTTTCCGGTAAGAAGTTGGCAGAACTGTTTGTTTACATTTCAGATGCTTTCCGGCAGGAGGTTTCTTGCATTTATTCACTTAATATTCACGGTGGTGTTGTGTCACAAGTATGTAGATTTATATATTGTTAAACTTCACGCAGAAAATCTGCTTAGTTTACGCAGCCCCTGCGTGACGGACTTTTCTTTATTTATGGATATTACATTTGGTTGTATCAAACCTTTCAGCCCTGCTATGCTTCGAAATCTACTGCTAGAAGAATGCTCTGAAATAATGAAATGTGTCTACTCGGATGGCTCAAGATTTTTGTAAGAAGTATGAGGCAGATGGACATAATTATGTTGAAAATGTTTACTACTCATCATTGCCTACTCATCATTGCCTATGCCCGCGATCGAAAAATGTTAAATAACCAATATTTTAGTAAATACTTTGTTCTAAAATTGCTGTTTAATACCAGTTTGTTCAAATATTAAGCGAAATATATCATGTTTTTTTTTTGTTTTTTTTCAGTATCCTGTTAACCACCACTCTTCCGAATAGGGTTTTCACTTGGAGCACCAGAGCTATTAAGCAATTTTATCCAGCTGAAATTTCAAGTGTTGATGACATAGTTTCTTATTACATGGAAAATGGATAATAGATTATGTCTGTTCTGCAGTTTGTCAAGCATGTTAGAATTTTCTCAGTTTGCGCAGCCCCTGCGGGACAGCCGTTTTTTTCATAAACAGGAAGAAATAATAACAGTTCCCCCTTGCAAGCTCCAAAGCCATTAACAGAGTAATATTGTTCATTAGACTAGGAAGGAGATGTGGTAGGTTGGCACCATCGATAGAGCGGGATACAGCTCTTGATGTTACCGCTTCGAATGGGAACGGTACCAACTCGTGACCACTCAATCTTTGGAAAACCGCACTCTACATGTTATCCGCTGAACTACGCACATCCTCTCCACCATCCATTCCAAGGGGGAGGCACTACGTCATCGAGGGGATCTTCAAGAACCTCCATAGTTCTTGCTCCTTTCACTTGGCTAAAATATGAGAACATTTCTATCGTGGATAAATTAGTTGACGCGAAACCCGGGACTGGTAAAGCACCTTTCAATGTCCTATAAGAAAATGGCTGTTAACTCTATCTCTCGTGGAGGGAAGTGTAAACATTTTCCAAATAATAATCGAGAGTAAATTTATGATACTAAACACAAATACATTTATTCTTAAAATATCTTGAACAGACCTTTCTTTAGATCACCATATAATTAAAAAATACATTTCCGGGTGCTGGTGGTGAGGATGAATCATTCATGTGGATAAAAAAATGAAGGCTTCAACCCACCATGTTCAGAAGAAGCCTATTCAAGAGCATGGTCTAAACTCAAGTTCATGTTACGCTCACGGCTGAAACCAGATTAGAATTGGCTATAGAAGGGCTTAGAGACGGGGTAAATATGAAAAATTGTAAATATTTACGGCATTATGCTTCCCGTTGAAAAATAAGAGATGAATCATGTTGATCGAGCAATGGAACAAAGTTGGCCGTAGTAAAACTACAATATTTACCTTGCACCTTAATTAACACAAAACATTATTCCATTTTTTATTTATTATTACAAATATGTGATTAGGAATTATTTTAAATATATAGGAATTTTTAAGCCAAATATGTGATTTTTGCCGTCAACTATTTACTGAGCTGTAGAATTTATATGATGAAGTTTATTTAATCCTTTTTAAGTGAGTGAATGAATTTTGTAAAGGAAACCACTTTTAAAGTATAAATTAGAACACTCACAATGTAATATACCAATGGTTTATAAAAGCTTATGTTGTTAATAAATTTATTTCCGAGAGTAAAGAAATAAAACCCCGAATTCTATTAAGAGCAATAAAGTATACGATAATAAACACACCAATCACTATGTACATTCACTAGTTTGGTAACACAAATTGAATTTAAAATACATTAAATACAAATAAATTTCATTTGTTGTACTGGTAGTATGGTGCGATTTTTCAAAGTTGTCAACAAAAAGATTTGTTTGTATCGGGTTGTTTCAAAGCCAGAAATAAAGAAGTGAGTTAGAAATGAGGTTATTTTTGCGAAATTCCAGCATGCAGTAAATTTGCTTAGTTTACTCTTGCCTGCGTGACGAACTTTATGAGATAGTAATGTCTTTGCATGCAAGTTTACATTTCCCGGAATTCCAAATAAGATCTTTATGCCTGTCATATAAAATCCTAAGCAGCTCCGGGATACTTTCAATAAAACATTTTTTACAAGCTCGAACAATGCCAAAGTAACGATCGACCTAACTTGCGAGTGTCCGGGTATGGTAGGTGGGGAGGGGGCGTGGTGATAGCTGAAAAATTGAAGCCCTGCGATAAAATTTTAACGCCCACAGCCCCCCCCCCCGTTCGATGTGAATCTCCAACAATTTTATGCTGCCCCAAACCACTTTTCCCCGCTGCCATGAATCGAACAAAGACTATATACATTGTATTTTATTAGGGGCAACACTGCCCCCCGCTGTGCTGCACAAATGTCCCTCAGACATGTGTCGAGGACCGGCAAAGATGCTAAAACGAATGGATGCGATGTAAAACTTACCTAGGTCCCTTTTATTCCTCACTTGGTTTTTATAGCCCTTGTATTTTATGTGGTTGCCATCATGGGGAGGAAGAACTCTTTCTGAAACCACCTCGTGCATTAGGTGGGTGATGGTGTTTATATTCAACCTACTGGTGTAAGGAATGCTTTAATTGGACAAACTAAAGAAAAGTGGGAATAGAAAAAAAAAAATTAAAACGAGAAGAATAATTTTCTTGGGGAGCGAAATATCCTCTCTTTTAGAGAAACGTTTGAAAAGATTTTAAGGGCGCAATGAATGCGCATTTAAAAGGTACGCAATTACCTGCATTTTGCAATTAGAATGGAGTAATTTTTAAATGGTTCTATAAGGACAAAGAGTCCCTAGTTACTATTGAAATTGACTTAAAGAATTAACTCAACCTCACCATTTTTTTTTAAACCCTTTGTTAGTAGGCCACGTAATTCAAAATGGCTCCCACCCATCATTTAAGCATTTTTAATTTTCCTATTTTTAGATAGCCTTTTCATGGCTTCAACAACTTAGCCCATTTAGAAAAGCCGACGCCGTAAAAAAAATAAAAGTGTTTGCTGCTTGAAACTTGCTAGAATCAGAACTTACATTTTAATTGGTTTTTAAAAATTGATCACACTTGGTATAAAACGTTTTTGCCAGTTAGTAAATGGCTCTTAAGTCAATTACATTTCTTATCAATTTTGATAACTATGACTTTTTCTTCATTCGTTTTTAATAATAACTATTTTCACACGATTTTAGTTTGATGGTGGAGAAATTAATATTAAAGTACTAGGAAAAAATTGAATAAAAATAAAAGAAAGCTGATTATATTGTAGAATAAAATACAATTAAATGGATATAAGTATTATACTTAATTAACTAAAAAATAAATAAAAAAAACACCATAAAATTAATAAAAAATAGGAAAATAAAATAATCAAAAACAAGCAATAGAACTACTAACTAACTTGTAGTGTTGGGTAATATAGACACTATTGACATGTAAAATCACGATACCGCGTTTCAGTAAAACGAGAGAGCACTCTTATAAGTGCATTTTTAAGAATTTAGTAGATTAGAATAGAGATTTTCCGTCTAAACTTTCACATTATTTATAAAGCGATGTATAAGTTCGGCTAGGCGCATAATCAACAGTAAAAATAAAAATAATACAGAATTATTGCCACCCAGAAAGATAAGATCTTGAAATTAATATGTATCAGATTACTGAAATTAATGTTTTAAACCTTAGATAGTATAAATAAGACATTATAATAAATGAGATAAATATATACTCTGAAATCTGGATGAGGCTCTTAGGCATATAATCTATGATTCCAGGTTGATAAAATGTATACTAATTCTACAGCAATATTTCATTGGAATTGGTGAACATTTCTTCAACTTTGACACAAATATAATTTAAAACTTAACAAACAAACGCACTCACATACATACTATCTAAAAAACAACCAGTTAATAACGATCTATTACTTATTATTAATTTCACTTTACGAACGCTAATGATCAGAAATTTTATCTGTCTTAGGTTTCAGGATGAATCTTCAAAAGCAAGAAACATATAAATAGTCTAGAAGACTGGAGTGAAATTTTTCTTAATTTCTCTATGGATTTTCGTACCATACTAAGTTAAATATACTACACTACATACAATAAAAACAACGTTTGTTTTTGATATTTACCGTTAACTTAATTATAAAGCTTAATGAAGCTTCATTGTTTGAAAAATTGTGAGTGAAATTACTCTGATATTTGTACTTAAAAGAAAGAAGGAAGAAGAGAGGAACAATTTTCTTAAAGAGAATCTCAATGAAGTAAACCCCCTCATAGGATTTTTAACAATATAAGGCATTATTAAATTATTTATTAACGTCCACTTTTTGCAACTAAGGCTAATTGGGACAGGCCCACCATTTTCTAGCCAGGGTGGGACTGTGGATTTTAATTTAATGAATTCCGTCACTAAATAAATTCCTTTGCCCAGACGGGAATCGAACTCGCCACTATAGCCCTAACTATTAAATTTAGCTATATGCATATTCGTTCAAGTAAATACTGCACAGTTAAATGGAATGAAATAATATTTACTATTGGCAGGAAGGATATATGCGACTGATGACTAATTTTTACACATTAAAAAAATACTCCGCAAACACCTCCTTCGTAAATCAGTAAATGACAAATGATTGCATTAAATTGGCATTCCTCGCTGGGAGAAAATTTACGACTTCCAGCGGGGAGAATTATTTGCCTAATTGATCCGCCGGAGGGGAAAAGGAGGCGTGGCGGAAGTAATAAAAAATTCAGGCGAAAGACGGGCCCGCAGGTGAACACCACGAACTGAGGGGGTAGGAACTGTTGGGGAGCAGCAGACTGGACATCCCAGAGATCGGGTTACTGGAGCCTCCAGGATTTCAGGAACTACACAATCGGGATACTCTATGCTGCATCTGCTCTAGGCCTACGATCCAATACCCACTTAGGAAATTTGAGATTTATCCATATAATGAGCGCACGGTTCTGGAATAAACTTGCTACGCAGGATCTCACTAAAGGGCGGCACATGAAACATGGACCAACTTATGTAATATGTCCAAAATAATATATATATATATATATATATATATATATATATATATATATATATATATATTACAAGTATTGTCGGAATAGTATTGTTCTGGTTTAAAGTTTATAAGCCTGATCAACACCCTGTTATCATGTTTCAGCTGGTTCTAATGCGATTTTTCAGCTCTAATACGTTTTTACTTGCTACGAATTTGACGGAACTGTTAATCGAAGGCGACTAACTAGCTTGCAAATGGTGGTTCTAAGGAATATTGCATTTTATAAAGTAAGATAATATGAAGCATTAAAAGAGTATTGGCAATTGAGAAATAGTGCGAATGTGTAAGTTTTTTTTTTTTTTTTTTGCTAGATCATCTAAATATGGCATATCACCTAAATATAAGTGAATTGCTAATTCTTGATTTCGGTAGTGTGTATTGAAAAAAATTACTAATTCTAAAATAAATTTAATAAGTAAGAAATGCAATTATTTGTAAAAGAAAGCTAAATTTATTAAAATTACAAATCAATAAAAACTAAAATATAAATAAATATAAAGTAATTGTTATTTAATCAATTAAAATCGGTGGGAAGTATTTAAATGAATTAACAGGTTGCAGACAAAGCAACCTCGTTTAATTATATAATATTAGGGCCAAAGGGGGCGCCGGTGACAGAGCGGGTTAAGGCGTGAGTACATATATCACCACAGTCTGTAAGCTGAAGGTAAAAATAGGTGCAGGTTCCCGATGACAAATGATTGCATTAAATTTGCATTCCCGCCAAGGGAGAACATTAGTTCACGAGTTCGCTGCCAGGGCACGCTAGTGTTGCTATGACTCTGGATCTGCGGGAGTCTAAAGAGTATATAAGTCTGACAACCCCTCGGGATGGCTAACGATTATCACTCTCTTAGATCCCATCAGTGGACAGACCATAACCCTTGCGGGTACAATGTGGCTAGTCTACTGGAGACAAATCATTCCAGGTCCTCCTTGGTTAACGGGGGGTGTACGTCGAGTTGATCACTCACTAAGTGGAAACTTCGATGATGAACCCCTATAATACCCAGCAAAAAAAAAATAAAATTAAGACCAAAAGAGGGAGGGAGGAGATTTATAAGTGAATACATGAATATGTCGATGTGTTATTAACTATTAGTTTTATTGGGGGGGGGATTACTGTACTTAATTATGGAGGGTCGTTACGAAATCAGGATTCTTTTCACTAAAAATTTTCCTTTTCTACGACTCCAAAGACCTGGTCGACTTTCGTGAAGCATAGCACGAACCTCAAAATTGTGAAGCACGACTACTATTCGAGGACGGTACATGCTAACAGGCAATAATTCCTAAAAGGAACATGCTCCCCTTGGACTGGCATGTTTTGTCGAACTCTTAACGACTCCGTACCCAATTAGCCACTCACGGGCGGTAAGAAAATGACAAACCTCCCGACGGGAAGCCAACTAGTGCGGATGACTCGGCAGTAGGCCCTGACGAGCAGGGGAGCAGCAAAAATGCCTTCACTTCCAATCTGCCTGGCACCTTCTCCGAACCTTATCTATTGTCTTAACTGCTACTCTTACCTTCTTGGAAATGTTTCCCTATAGCAGCATCAGATGTTAAGGACGTAGTATCCCTTTAATGCTGACCCAAGCAGATTTCATTTCTTTCATGTCTTAGCTTCTCATCAATGGGTTTTACTTCCTTTTACGATGTACGGGATAGAAACCGCGAAAATCATCAAATTTGAACGGTATGTTCAATTTTGGGCTTCTCTGAACCCGTTATGGCTAGCTTCGGCGTGATGTCTCTCGTATATAACTCCCATAACACGAAAACAATTTGACTTAGAATATAGAAATTTCATACTTAAGCCTGATAAACTGTCGAATTATGCCCCTCCCAAAATCGACCAAGGAGAACGGGGATTAGAAGTGTACAGAATTCAAGAATGGCAAATTTCGTCGTACTTATTCGAGATGCAAAGAAACCGTATACAACTTTTTTTGTTAATCATGAATTAATTTATAAATTACTTTTTGTGAAAATATGGCCTATTTAACTGGTCTAGGGCGGAAGGTCAACAAGAAATGAAAATTTCAAATGATTATTCAAATCATTTGTATTTCTCCATTAGTTTCTCGTCCATATGCCGCCTCATCAGGAGAATTACTACACAAAGGAACTAAACTAACGGCTACATCTTTCTATGACCTTCTACTAGCAGTACCAGTCAGAGAATCGCTTACAAAGTATGGCGGGTCAAGTCAGCTGATTTACATAGATACGTAACGAAATAAAAATATACCGATTATCCCTAATGAAATGTAGTCTAAATCGTAAATGAGAAATTTATAATTGATTAACTAACACTTTAAAGTTTGTAATAAATTTAAATATATATAATGCACATGTTTTTTATTTCAGTTTTCTCATTGATCGACTTTTTTCTATTTTGTCTAATGTGCAGATTCTTTTTTTATCCTGCCCTTGCTTAAATGTCTTTCTTTTTCTATTATACTTACATTTTCAAAATCAAATTTATGAATTTATTAAATAATCATTGGAATTTTTCATTTTTTGGTGAATTTCCGCCATAGACTAGTTAAGTCTATAAATTACGTACTATGGCATTTTTAATTGAAACAGTGATATCGTGACTTTCAAATGAAATGCATTTATTTAATAGTAGTAGAAGGTAGTAATGCGGTGCCCACATCAGATTTTTTAATAATCGAAAACGTAACCTAATTGTTTATTTCTCAGCTCAAAGATTTCCGTTTTATATACATATTTGTTAGTCTTTAAAAAATAAAAATTGATTACCAGGAAACACTTCCTCTAGAAGTTGGACCGTCTATATGAATGTATTAATAAACCGGTACATTATATAATAAAATTGGTTGCTACAAGTGAAAATTGGATGAGGTTCTTCTGTAGTTTCCAATGTTGTGTTTTGAAGGGAAAATATGTTCTTTGTATTAATGTCCTAGGATCAGTTAAAATTATCAATAGTTAATGATGCATTTATTTTTAAATAGGGATTTAAATAAAAACCTGAAAACGAAATTGTGACTACGAAGCTCTGTGACATGAGGTGAAAAAATTATGATTTATAAGAATCATTTCTATTGTTCGAGAGGTGTATATACCACAAAAGGGACATGTTTATATTTATTATGACATAAAATTGTAGAAAATGTAATCAACTATGTTACAGTGTCAATATACGTTATATATCAATAGAGTATGGTGGTTATAACGTATTTCTTATATTTGCTTGGCTGGCTACAAATTAATATTGAAATGCGAAAAAATATTGGTGTTGAAGAAATTTTATTTATTGCTTGAGCATTCCATTATTATTGAAGGAAGAATTCATTTCTATTGGTTTTCAGCTCCGTCGATTCTATCAAGCGGCATTCCGATGCCTTGAGAATAAAATAAAATACACAATATATTATTTGGTTTTTACTTGAAATTCATATATCTCTAATGCCCCTGCAGGGAAAGCAAAAATTATAGTAATAAATTCAAAATGGCCCTATCTCTAATTGAGTTCATCAAGGGAGCCTACACGATACTGAAAAATAAAAAATAAAATAAAAAATTGTGGTCTCATATTCATTTAGCCCAAGCCCGAGGTTTGCATAGATTATCTATGAAGATCGCTGGTGGTCCTTCCAACTCTACTACTCATGTGCCAAACATCCTCTACGTCAAAGTACTACTCATTCAGCGCAATGCACACCTTCGTAGTCCCCCTTCCACCTTCAGCTAATAAATTTATATTTCCAAATAATTACAAAATTTCGTCACATCACAACATAAAAAAAATCGGTCACGTAGGGGCTGCGTTGACTAAGCAGATTTCCCGCGTGCGTCACGTTTTTTTTCATTATCTCAAAACGTAAAAGTTGAATGAGAACAATATTCCGCATTTAGGCTTTAAATTATCTTCTTCATTATACAACACCTTACTGTCAATATGACATGAGCATGAGTGGCGGTTTACTGAAGGATGAAAACTAAATAATGCCAATACCTCGGTTAATAATCAAGATAGTGAAAAAATGCACATAACAATATTTGTAGAATATTACATTTGCCATAAGATTGGTTCTAAACAATTTTTCGATCCGAATCATAATAACGGAGATTTTTCGAAATTTCCCCCCTCTAAACGCCGCGTCCCATTGGTCCGCCCGGATTTCAATCATTAGGGAAGCCTATCTTTTGTTTTACATAAAACGTTTAAACAAAAACTGCGGCCGCTAGAGCGTTGAGAAATTATATATATATATATATATATATATATATATATATATATATATATATATATATAGTTTTGAACGGACAAGGTATATTTGGTTTTGAAGGGAAATTCAAGAGCAGATTTAAAAAACGATCAACAAAGCAAGAATTAAGTTCGCATGACAGTAAAACGTGTACTCTCAACAAGTAAAAGGGAGAGCCCTGAGGTCAGATTTTAATCTGTGAGAGGGCAGAACAGATAAAACATCAGAAGCGGTGCCGATATCTTTTGATTTTAATGAAAACGTGACATGATCTGGATTATTTAGGAAGACAAACTACGGTGTTTGGGGCCCTTCAGAGAAATGCTGGGAGGTCCAATGGGGTCTTAGCTGAAGACACACGGAATCTTAAACGAATGGCAGGTGACAAAGACTGAAACTTAAGTTAGAAGAACGTAAATAAGCATAGAGAAATGTAGCTGGAGAAAAGCAAAATATATTATGCCAAACAGATGGGGAAGAATATCCAATAAAGAGTAGGTTAACAATGAGTATTTTTAAAGTTGAAATCCTTTCCGTCTAGAGACTCATAACAACTTCATATTTTACGTTTTCTGGGACATCGGGTAAGCAGGAAAATCTTTCAGTGGGTACTTGTGTTTTGGATGGAACAAGTCGTTTTGTGTCATAATGTTTTTTTGGGTTTTCCTAAATGCTGTGCCAATTTTCCAAATGAAATTTATCATCTCTTTTTAATGTAGTACTACAAACTGATCAATGTATTTGCATTGTTGGCATTTATTTTTAAAAAAAGAAGAAGTTACTCTAGCTTTGCAAGTTCCAATAAATATCTGATGTGGGTCATCAATAAGATAGAATACCCTGGAAGGGAAATGCTATAAATCTCAAAAACTATATTAGACTTGGATTAAGAAGCTATATAAAACCTATAGTGATAATGGTTGTCTCTTTCCTGAACGTGCGGAAGGTATTTCAAAGTAAACACAAAAAGATAGACCCATTCTGGCTATTTTGAATAATCGACTTAAAATTTTTATAATGTAATAAAATGCCTATTAGGAACGATTAGGGAACCTGTGGAGTTAACGAGGCCCAAAGTTTGCGGGGTGACTCCGAAGCAACTGCTCGATTACCCTCATATATGGGTCGAGCAAGGACTTTGGAAATAACTTGCCAGCTATTAAACTTTGGGGAGAGAGCCTCAAGTTTACGAGGGTCGGCCAGCCGACAAACCACCAACCCATGTTGCTAGCTGCTGGCTCTACGCCCTTCGCAACTTTGTTATTATAACAAGCCTACTTTTTAATGATTTATACATCTAATTACTTGTTCCAAAACAAAGTTTACGCCAAAATTGTTAATAAACCTCGTGAGATGCATATATTGGATGATAGCCAAAGATGATCATCTTGTTTCGAAGTAAGTTCATTTATTCCCTTATTTCCCTTTATATCAAGATCATAGGATGTGTCAGGCTCACAAAGATTCTTAGTACCCCCAGGTTAAATTCTAAATGGAAACATGAATCGTACCTTTTTTTTTTCTCCTCATAGTAACACTTTGAGGAGTTATTTATTTGAATACATGTTCCATTGTCACACGGCATATTACATGTATGATTATGTTTAAATACATTTTTATTTTACAATAAATATACGTTAACCAACTATCTACTCAAATATTATATACATGAAATAATAATAATAAAATAGAATATTAAAATATGTAAGATAATTACAAATAAAGTAATAAATAAAAATGAAAAAGTAAATAAATATATAAACAAAATAAGAACAATAAACATATCAATTAAAGTTTAACTCAACCGATGTTTAATTTACGAGTCTATGAAAGGTAAATATATTGAATTATGATTCCAATTCTTCACAATCAACATTCTAATGTATTTTTGCTACATTCATAAGTTCTGATAAACTTCATAAGTTCTTTATTATATTTGTTAAATATAATATGAGGTGGTTCGGGCCAATTACCTCCTTTTAAAATTATATTCATTATTAAATTTGATCTATTTTGATTAAATGTTGAACACACATAAAGTATTTATATGTAAAAACGTTAGTGTTGTCCGTGAGTCGCAAGTACATTTGCCATTGTCTTGAATTTTAAATCTTGTTAAGTAATGCCCTGTCTAACCATGTTCCATTAGAAATTGTGTGCATTTGTGATGGTGACTCTTAATTGTGTTGTAGTTGTGAGTTTTATTCGGTATGAATCGTACCTGGGATCAGAAATATTTTCAAGTACAGTAGTCCTTTCATGGCATTCTATCCTATATTTACTTGTCGAGTTTAAATCAGGTCAGAAATATTCCTATTATACAATAATTATTATGTCGTTACATTATACAGTTGGATTTCATTTTTTTTTTTTATTTTTTTTTTTTTTTTTTTTTTTTTTTTTTACAATCTCACTCTCAATAAAGCTTAAATGATACTGAAACATTACAGCCAGGTTAAGCTGAATCTAGACCCAACCATTCACTAATTTCATACAATTATTTACGTGTCCTTAAATAATAGCTCAAACTTCTATAAATGGAAATAAGATTTTGTTTTAATTAGACGACGTCTAAAAAAGAGTCTGTGGAGTGGATAAAAAAAAACAAAAAAACATTTTTGCTTTGAGACAAGTGCAGATACTCTTAAGAAGCAAAAGTCCGTCAAGCAGGGGCTAACTAAGCAGATTTCCCACGTAAAATTTTACAATAGAGAAATCTGCTTACTAACATAGAAGTAACGAGTCTCGTAAACTAATTTCACGAGAGCCAAACAGTTACGGTAACGGCCGCGGCGGAAAGTCCCGAATAGAACCGACAACCGCCGATCTCATCTCGTCTGTTATCACACTTAATAAAAATGAAAATATCTCGGTTAATATTCAAGATAGAGAATAAATGTATATAACAATATTTATAGTAACTGTAATTTGGAATACGACTGGATCCATACAATTTTTCGATCCAATGTATAGTAACGGAGATATTTCGACCCCCCCCCCTCCCACTGTTCCGATTTCAACCATTAACGAACTTGATCTTTCTTTTTACATAAAAAGATTAAATATCGTGTTTGGGAACGATCAAACAAAAATTGCGACCTAAGAGCGTTGACAAATATATATATAAATATATAAATACATATATATATATATATATATATATATATATATATATATATATGTTTATTGGAACTTTATATATACATATATATAAATTTAAGGAGACCTCATTCGTCATCTCCTGGGTAAGATCGATGGACATTTGAAGAAAAATCTCGAAAATCGCGTCATGAGTACGACCTTAATAGCTGATTTCCCATAAGGGAAATCTGCTAAAATTGGCAATGAATTATTCGGTCTAAATACATTACTAAGGAATATTGTGCGTACTTTTGAACTCTGCACACCCTTTGTTTATATAATGAGTTAATAATTCTTTGTTTAACGCCGCAAATGGTAATGCTTGTCTGTTATGGATGATAATGTAGAAATGGAAATCATGTCTGGCTTTTGATATATATTTGAGGATAGTCTTTGTACTGACGGCATGACAATAGCTAGTAAGTATAGCAAGTTGGGAAATAAGCAATTACAACATAGAAGGGAATGATGAACAGTTTGCCAGTACGTCATTCAACTTGCCGACTCTCTCTTTCTTTCTCTCTCTCTTATTTGGGAAGGTTTTGGAAAAGGAAAAAGAGAAAAAAGAGAGGACGCCATAGGAAAGTGGCCGCATGATTAATCTTTAGTCGTGCAAGCTGCGGAAGAAGCGTTGCTCGGAGCGGCATGGCCCGCAAATCAAACGATCCCATGTAAATCAACTTTCCCAACGTTCATTAAGCAACGAACCGTAGGTAAATAGAGTCATTATGGTCCTTCAATCCGCCACTAGGCCCGCATTGATTTAATACACGGGTCTCTCTCTCCATTACTGAATATGAAAGCTTATGTAAATATCTTTCAAGAATTGATTTAATTAGGAGAAAACAAGCGTGTAATTGTAATGATTTATTGCTTCTTTGAACTGCCTCTGACGTCTTTCTCCTGCATTTGCAGTTTCGAAAGATAGAAAGATTAATGTCTTTCCTTGACGTTACCGTAAATGTAGTCAATAGGAAATAATCTATCCCAATTAGGGGTTTTACATACTGATCAAATGGCGTTTTCATGAATACTAGATTCCGTTTTTCTTTCAGACTCCAATTTAGTTTTTCTCTATATTCAATCCGAAATGTCAATCAATGAATAAGTTTTTCATACAACCAATTAAACAATAGTGAATAGAGTTATTTTTTAATGTAGGTCAAAAAATCCCAGTAGTTGGTACAGAATATGCAACAAAGCATACAAGTCCAAAACTTTCTGACATTATTATGATAATCTGTGACAGTGTGGGGGTTGTAGGTTTAAAGAAAACGGAGTAATAAGCTTAGTTGAAAGATAAAAGTCATCATTCAAAATAATTTTGAAATAAAAGTCTTGAAACAATCCCGATACGATTATGCTATTTTTTTAATAGCGTACGTCAAAATAGGATTCAAGTAGGACACATTCTTTACGTAAGAGGAGTATAATGCAAATTAACTCATAATCACATAATAATTGATACAAGAATGGCAAAGAATAAAGAAAATAATTCTTTTAAATTGCTACCACAAATTCGACGACTAAATGCAGTCTTCAGGAGAAATTCACAATATTTAAATCTTAGACTTTCGTCAAAGAGAACAATAAAAACATTTCTTTGTAATTGCAATTATCCAGATCATTGCAGGGATAATAGTTCGGTAAACGTTTTGAAATAATAAGAGAGATTATTCAGAATGAAATAAAATTGATCTTAGATTCAGTCGAAGAAATATTTAGAAAGTCCTCACTGCTTTAAAATAGGAATTTGCTAAAACTGGAATTGACAGTTTATGGAACGAGACCTAACATGTGATATTAGATAAAACCAAAATTCTTTTTTTATTACGTCCGCTTTGTAGAACTATGACAAATCAACATGCACCGCCCATTTCTTACCTACGGAGGCTAATGATTTTTTACATTGAGTTCGTTACTAAATAAACTTCTATTGCCCAAATGGAACTCGAATTTCCATGACTTGAGGTTTACAAAGATTATTAAGACCATCGCCTTAATTCATATGGTGAACCCAAGCTTCGTATCTAAAAGCAAACGGGAAACAAAGGTGAAGGCCAGAAAGGATTGAGCTCTCAAAAGTAAGAAGTAAGGAGAAATCCTGACGGATGTTGTTAACTATTTGTAATGGCCGACCTGTCTCTTTGACTAGATTTATAGGGGAATATATGTGTCAATCGAGAAGGAGCTCAGTGGGCAACGGAGCAGTATCAAACTAGTTGCAACAGGAACGCCCCGACGGCTTTCAAGTTCGAGGACGGTCGGAGTACATCATGAATGATTCATTGAGCAGAACGAGAATCAGTTTAATCGGATTTGAGTCATATTCCCCGACAAAAAAAAAACATAATAGAGAGCTAGGCTAAAGAGGAACGACAAAAGGGAAAAAGACCAAGAGGCAGACATGGAACGCGCCGCTCTGAAAGTTATTCGACAGAAGATAAGAACGCTCTGAGGAGGGTCATCTTTCAAAAACAGATCCTCCTCACTCGGGTCTTAAGTTTTTTTAAAGAGAAAGAATGAAAGAATTTCTATTAGGCTCTTTCAGTTAGGAACTGCGAAGGAAAACCTCCACTCCCGCCAGCGATATCAATTTTTGATGTATTATATTATACTTTAAAAGTTATGGAAGAGTTCTTTTTTTTCTAAACTCTTCAGCCCCTTTAACTCGCTCCAAAGAAAGAATACTATCTCTAAAAAAAAGGAAAGTTTCATTCTTAATAACATCATGTCTTTGATGGAAAACAAATTACTGGTTTCACTGTAAACATTCTTTGGTCAAGAAGAATTTCTGAGAACAACTGTATTGGATTACTTGGTTCAATAACAATAAGGAGAGGAGGCCTTATACAAATTTTTTCCACAGAATTTCCCCTGCTTGAATTTAATAAATATTGAGAGAGAGCAACATTCTTGTAGGAAACGTGCCTTTTATTCCAAGTTTGTTTTAAGCCCGCGATTGGCAGAAAGACCCTCGTTTTATTCTTCTTTGGGAGAACAAGTTTATCTTCAATTTAAATATAAATTTAAACATTTAATAAAAGGTTTTCTTAAAAATGTTGTGGGTGTCAAATAAGAAAAATTCAAAAGTTTATTTAAAAATATAATGAAAATTAACTTACTCATTACGCGAGCACATTTTCCTTAGCATTAATCGTCTTATCAAATACATTCAACACAATAAACCAGTCCTTGGTGATAGTAATTAAATAATTAATTAATTATATCACTTAATGTTTTATTACTTGAACAACAAAATTTCCACACTTCATTTTCACTAAAATGTATTTATTTATTTGGAGAGCTGTGCAACTAGGCGACACTATAGTTAAACAACATGACATAGTTATCGTATTATTAATGCCATCACAAGACCTATTGAAATCATAGTGTAAATGTAACCATTGTATAACTAATATAATAATATAAATTAAAGTACGACAGCCCATTTGCTGTAAATAAAAGTATACAATTCTATAGTAATAATAGACTGGAAAAAGTAAAAACACTTTCAAAAAGTATAAATATGACCATTGCAAATTGTGCTGAATCGCAACTAAATCTCAATTACCCATGGAAATCCAATCCCAAAAAGGATTCAAAATCACTAGAATAAACATAAAAATTTCTAGAATAGAGTCACTGATAACTTTAGGGAAACAGACTACATGTAACGCTTATTTTAGTTTTGCTATATATTACATATACTTATATTAAATGCGAAGTAGAGGATTAATTTGAAAAATGGAATGATTTAGAACCCCCCCCCCATTAAGATTTAATTACCATTCGTACTTTGTACCTCTCGAGACTCTTCAATTTTATTAAGTGCATTTGCAGTCGCCAGGGTTTGTCAACTTCTCTAATGGCTCCTGCATAAATATTCAAATCTCGGCTACTGATTGCCTTAAATGCCAAGTAGTTCTGTTTAAAACCTCAACCAATTTCATTAAACAAATCCTTTGAATTACTAAGCACTTTTCATCAAGAGTACTTAACAAAACTAATTTACTCTATCGAGAAAGTTAAAAGACGGTGGGAACTATTTTCTTATTTAAAGGTGTCCCAGTGTTTTCGGATGGCTCTGAATATAGAATAAGTATAGGGAAATCCGATCTCAAATTTGAGGGAGCAACGATTCCTCGAAAAACCCAAAAAGGCTTCCTATGCCAATTAAATCATATAAAAGTGCATAATATTCTAAAAAGAACAATAAGCGATTGATGAGTACATTCCACACTTCGAAATTAATCGGTTAATTCATGGAGCTGCGAAAAGAACTTTGAAACAGTAAAACACAAAAATATGAGAGGTTCAAATATAGACTCTAGCGTTTATTAAATGAAGTAGATGATGCAATTTACTTATGGTGGGTTTATTATGTTATATATCTATCTATTTAAATATTATTATTTATTAACGTCCACATTTGGCTACTATGGCAAATTGGGTCGGGCTATCTACAGGTTACCACCAGGATAGGACTAAGGATTTTAGCAGATTTTCCTTAAGGGAAATCAGCTATTGAGGTTGTACTCATGGCGGAATTTTCGAAATTTTTCTTCAAATGTCCATCGATCCTACCTAGTAGATGACGAAAATGAGGTCCGTTCAAAACTGTATATATATATATATATATATATATATATATATATATATATATATATATATATATATATATTTATTTGTCTGTTACCGCTCTAGCGGTCGCAATTTTTGTTTGATCGTTACCAAACTAATATTTCGTCGTTTTATGTAAAAAGAAAGATCAAGTTCGTTAATGGCTGAAATCGGACTAGTGGGAGGGGGAGTTTAGAGGGGAGGATTTTCTAAAATTTGAAATATTTCCGTTACTATACGTCGGATCGAAAAATTGTATAGAATCAATCTTATTGCAAATTAACTTTACTATAAATATTGTTATATACATTTATTCTCTATCTTGAATATTAACCGAAATATTTGCATTTTTATGAAATCGGGGCGGATAACGGATGAGAGTAAAACTTCACGTGGGAAATCTGCTTAGTTTACGCAGCCCCTGCGTGACGGACTTTTTATTTAAAGAGCTCGTTTCTAAATAAATTCTAATTGCCCAAGTGGGAACCACTCTCGCCACTATAGGTTTACGTGTGCCCTCTTTTTCATTGTATGATGAAATTTAGATTTATTTCATTATGATAAATGAAGAAGAATTCTTTTTATTAGTGATGATATTTTAGAGGGATTATAATTTGTATTTTTCCATCTAGACATAAGAAATGATGAACAATTCATTGTGGAGTTAATGATGGATGTTTTGAGTTGCTGAGATATAAAGTGATATTTAAACAAGGTTACTGCATGGAATGAAGAATGCCTATATTTTTGAAAATATAATATAATTCAGAAAACATTCATCAATTTCTATTGGAGTATAGCAGTTAGTACTTAAAAGATATTTTCTTCTAGGGAAGCTGGGAGGTAGGGGAACGAATTAATCTGGATGTACACAGCAGGCCTGTTTTCCTCTACAATACATTTTATTTTTGACAGAGTGCACTTTCAGAGCAACAGCTCCATTTTCAGTGCCAATGTTTTTTTTTTTTTAAATTACATCCAGCTTGGAAGATATATTAACGACACAGCTCTTTTGATGCCAATAACATGTCTGACAATTAACATACAGTTATATATTATATAGAATAATATAAAATAAATTATATACATCATAAAACGGAGAGTATAATAAATAAATATTATGAACATATGATTCTATTAAAGAAAAATATTATAAGACGCCTTTACTGTGTACTAGCTAAGTATTACTTCACGGCGATGCTAACAGCCTTGTTCAGCATTACATCTTAATAATGTTCCGCAAGTTTAACATTTTCTTAACAAATTCCCGGAGTTGGATCAACAGCTATAAGAGAAGGTGTTACCCGATGAATTATTGCGTAATTGTCCTACCCCTAACTTCTTGATTCACCCCTTCCTCTAAAATTGTATGTTAAGCCCGGATAAATTGGAGACGAAATAAAACATTAATGCAACCCCTGCGAACAATGATGACAAGTAAGCTGGTTCTCGAGTCTCTCTCATCAGCTCTAAATCTGGTGTCAACCCTAATAAAATATAAAACAAGGGCTGGGGGTGACTTTATGAGACAAATTAAGTGGATTATCTGTGAAGATTTAATTACTCTTGACAAAGACCTCCCCTAACCCCCGTGCCTCTTCAATTTTATAAAGTGCATCTACAGGCTGAGGGATTAGTCCGCTTTTCCTAACTGATTTCCACTTATAAATATTCAGAACTTTACCAGAGATTAACCTGAGGATAGAATGCCTTTGATCTATCATAATTATTTTTTTTTCTTATCATACTTTAGAAGGGTCTTTAAGGATTAAGCTAAAATGACATCAGATTTTTCAAATATTTAAGAATTATCATAACCGGTCACAAAATGAATTCTTTTACTAATGTAAGAAAAAAACCAGAAGATAACACACAAAATATTTTTAGTAGTTCATATAAATAAAACTGATTAATATGAAGCCATTATACAGACAACTTCTAAATATGCAAGATAGATAGTGACTGATTGAGCCAAACAATAATGAGAACGATCTCTGTATAAGACAGTTCTATTTGCTTCTTGGTTTGTTCAACTTAAATTTATAATTTTTTTAGGTTAAGTATTTACGAGTTTTCATTCAACTGTTGGACATATTGGATTGGATATGCTGGATATATATATATATATATATATATATATATATATATATATATATATATATATTATTACCAAACACAAACTTGAACTAAATGTCAAGTACTTAAATGGTGAACAACAGCTTTAACGGACTCCCAGTCTTGCACCTCTGGTATGGTTTAAGGGAACGAATAAACAAGGACAAAGTTGTACGAAAACGTTATATTCAACAATCTATTTGCATATATAACGTAAACGGACCCCATTTTCTTCATATCCCAGATTGACCGTTGGACGTTTGAGGGCACTTTAAAAAATCACTTTAAGAGTAAAACCTCAATCTTTTAAGAGCCCCGCCCTGCGTGTATTGAATAAGTGGAAAATTGACAACAACAACAATGTACCTCGATTGTACATCCCGAAAATGCTGTAAAGACAAATAGTGCAGGTTAAAAGATATAGCAGAACTTGCAAGTCTTAACTTAGAAGACGTTCTAGTCTCTACTCATGATGCAAGACATTGTCTGTTACCCACCTGGCCTACATCCTGAACTAAATTCTCACATTTAAAATCATTTCTCCAGATTCTTATTATTCTTTGCTGCATTTCAAGAAGTGTTTTATTCGCAGAATTTTAAAATTCGTTCAATGTCTATGCTTATATGATCCATTTGTTAGAAGTAGGTAAGGAAATATCTTACTTTCATTATAATGTCTCCTGTGAAAAATTGTTTATTTGTCATGGAAATGGTCATGTTGCCTTCCATTAATTAAGAGAATATCACTGATACTATTTATTGGAAATGATTTAAGAAGACTTTTAAGTTGTTTAGAGTCTGACATATTATGGAATATGATCGACTTGTGAAAAATAGTAAGAAAATTTTTCATTTTGAGGTTCAGTACTTATGATTCATCTTTCGAAGCTCAACATTCAGCAAGAGTGAGTAAAAACCTATCATGCAGACATGATGGCCACATATTGATGGAGTGTATAAATATTTATCTACTACGCTAAAAGACTTGCTTGGAGGATATAAGCGACCACCGTTGCATGTCGTAAACTTACCATGCCCATCGCCAAGTGGCTATTCCATATGAGTTTTAATATGGAGCCACTCTTGAGTTAGTAGCTAATGAAGAGTGTAACACAGCTTGGAAGCCATCATGGAGACTTAGGGCCGTGAGTGGTCTCAATAAAAATATTGCTAGGTTGAAACGTCTCCCTAACGGACACATATTGACCCTAAAAGTAAGTATAGGATCGTTGCGGGAGGAAAAGGTGTAGTTAGGTTTGACCCACCATTACGCGCGTTACAGCCCTGGCCTAGGGCTCAGACCAACTTTATTATCCGATGTAAGGGATTATATTACGTGATAAAGCAAGATAAATGGCAACTTCTTCCTTCTTTCTCCTTAATGTCCACTTTCTCCCAGAGACTCCTTCCCCTTTAACAAAACCCCCGAACAAAATTTTCATACAGTTAAGAAAAATGGAGATCTCAACGAGCAATTATCACTAGCTCATTAGCTCCCTCTGGTTCTTGAACCTGAATCAGCAATTCTAACGCATTCTCAAGAACCTCTCTTAACAATTATAACAACGTACAATTGAAGCGTTCAGAAATCCAACAATTAGATTAATGAAGGCCACAATGAGAAAATTGGTTAAGGCGTCAGAATTTTGAGTTCACATTATTTCAATGAATTTGCTAGCTCAATTCGGATTAATAAGTAAATCTAAGTATGTCCGTCACGCAGGGGTTGCGTAAACTAAACAGATTTTGAACGAGCGTCACGCATTTGCATGTATCTCAAAACTTAAAAGTTCAATTAGAACTATATTTGGTATTTAGGTGTCAAAGAAAGTGCTTCATAATATAACAGTTTATATTTAAAAATACATGAGTAGGAGTGGGGGTTTAGAGAAAATGCAAATTAAAAATGCAAATATTTCAGTTAGTATTGATGTTAGGGAGTAAATGTATATAACGAAATTTGTAGAACATTACATCTAGAACAAGATTGGAAATATATATTCTTCATGATGTCACATTTGAACCTTATCCCCGACCTAAAGGCTCAATCCAAAAATAGTTCATTAAAGCCTACTATACCCTTATTATTTACAATAACCTGAATACAGGACTTAGGAGGTTGCTCTCTAGGCCTAATGTTAAAAAAAAAAAATGATTTTTACTGACTTTCTACAATAACATCATAGCTTCTAACGCATCGTAGAAATAACCATAAAACCTGAATTTTAATTCAATTATGTAAAATTTAAAATCATATAATAAACCCATGATGGACAGTGGGAAATAAAACTTTTCATTAATATCCTACAAGACGTTGTAGGACTAAACTGTGAAAATAGTCCACTCTTCCAGAATAACTCATTCCTTGGAATCTTCAAGAAGGTTAAATTAAAGCGAATCAAGGGAGAGCCAAGAGTAGAAATCCCCAAAAGTCATTTATTAAAGGAAATGAAAGTACAAAGAGAGATTAGCATAAGTCTGGAGAAACGCGGAGATGCGCGAAGGAAGAGCCAGCAAACGTGGCCCATAACCAGGTATAATAGCCCGCTTTCCAACTACTTTATTTATAGCTTACTATATCACATTTGCTCCTCACCTGCTGGAGAAGGCGGCAAGGAAATCCTTCTTGGGGGTAAAAGCCGGCTTGGGAGGATCTGGGCAGTCACTCACGCAGCACGTGCGCGGACTAAGCAAATTCCGCTCATAGCAGTTCTGCAGCAACACCCTCACACATTTATAAAGCCCGAGAGAAGTCAAAATAAAGTTTATTCATTTTAATGACTAACAGATTACTTGGAACAGTCATCGGATCCGAGCTCTAATTCCGGGTTTATCACATAGTAAAGGCTCGGTGAATACAAAACCTGATAGGAACCATGGTAGGAATGGTGGTTTACTCAAGCAATTGAGTTACAAAGATATAGTATATGGTAAGCGAATACAGGAAAATATCTTGAGAGTTTGGTTATGTAACAAGGATGGAAGCGAAATGACGGCGATATTTAATAGTTTAAATTTCACCCTTTCTCTGAACCCCCCATTAATAATCTTGATCTTTAGTTGTACATGAATCGCTCACATATCGCATGTCAGAACGATAAAATAGACATTAAAAAAGTGATACACATACCACCAAATATTTATCATCTATCTACCTTTAAAAATCCAATCAAGGACCGTCGTAATGACAGAATTCCCTGTCGTTAACGACGGGTGATTTATTTTTATTTTTTTTAAATTGATTAGAAATAACCTAAAAGAATATTATAATAAATTAGTATAACATAAAAATGATTTAGGAAAAATGAATTGATTGCTCTTGCCGAGGTCCATGCCATGATTATTTAATTTAATATTTATTATTTATGATTATTTAAGTCTTCAATTAGCTGCCATACCAATCAGAGTGAATACCAGATGACATGTATAATTTATGTCCCTTGTTCTCTCAAATAAGAACCGTAGTCAACATGTGAAGGAATACTTGAGTAAAGTAATAAATACATTCAAACTTAGATGAGTTTCAGATCCGATAGTAATGTGGTCAGATTACTATTAATTGTGCAATTAAAATTGCTGATAGTAAACTTTTATATATATATATAAGAAAGGACGGAACGCACAAGTGAGAGAGTAAGAGCGAGCGGGAGAGAAGATGAGTTTTGACACTTTGTAAATCTCTGTAGTGCCGGCAGTATATCTAGGAAGACAGGAGTTGTCCCTTGTGGATGCTTTGGGTGCCGCTAGAGACGCCCCGACAGCTACCTACCGCTGTATGCTGTCAATGCAACTCTCAAGAACAGTTACTTGAAAATATTGCACCTTAAGTCGACCTTTATCGCTCGCTACGTAAATACTACACACACCTAGGACTACAGTGGACTCCTATTTCGTTTTAATCAATAGACGATTTTTCCTTAGAATCTATTTCTTATACATTATTTAACTTGACTAACGATTTTTAATTTATTTTACCCATCTATTAATGTTGGCGTAATTCTGTTACACTTTCATATACGTGTATATACGCAAATAATCACATAGGCTTAATAATGATTAGTTAGTTAATAATCATTGGCATGTTGGAATAGAAAAAAAAATGTCTGTTTCCGACTTTGTCATCTGTTCGTAAACTGATGGGCCCAAAAGCGATGACAAAGTCGGATCTGCAGCATTCACAAAGGGAATTTTTTTTCCAGAAAAGTTACCATCCCACTACAGCACTCTTGGAGCTGAACTCCACGCAATTTGGTTGGTACTTAAAATCATGACACTCACATCATCATAGCTGAAACACACACTAATTTGTTGGGATTCACTGAGTTCATTATTAACTCTCCGAGACATTCACACCATTCACCCAATAGCACTAAACGTAGGAGTACTAGACGGGAGGAAGTTGTTCTTGCCACACTCAGGATTGGCCACACAGGCACTAGCACCTCAGTGCCTGGATACCGTCGACCCACGATTTCAGCGGTATAGGCTGTGAAGAGGGAGGGGGATAGTACGGAGCCCTGAGGGACCCCGACTGGGAGGGATTTGGTGGTTGAGAGGGATTCACCGACCCTCACTTGGAAGGTGCGGCTACTTAGGAAGGAGGTGATGAGGGAGAGGAGTTGTTCTGGGCAATTTTTACCGATGTGAGTGTTAAGCAATTTCGCGTGGTCGACGGAATCGAAGGCCTAGGTGCAGTCTATTGAGATCATAGCCGTAGATAAGTTTCTTCGAAGGTTTTGCGTTGAGACGGATGCACTCGCACGAGGGGGTGTAGGGTATAGGCACTTAATGACAAGGACAGACAACCCTTCATACAAATACTGCAACAAACACCTAATGATGAACACATACTGACAGACTGCATTCAACGAAAAAACCTTGACATAGCCCACGCTGACAGAACTACTAACTGACACCAGCAAAAATATTCCACAAATACTAATATATAAACATCTAAAACATATAAACATTTGCCAATACATATAGAACAAAAATACAATAGGTCTACAGCATACTTACTTACCATTGTATGAGAAAACCTCAGATATTTAAGGAATATTTTCCATACTATGTAAATAAAGTACAATATCAATGTTTCCATGAATATATTATTCTAAACAGAGAAATTTTTATATAATGAATTTAATATTTTATCACATTTGGAGGAATAGGATGTGCCTTTAATAATCTTTTGAGTTTCATATCACACCAAGCTATAGGTTTCTAATGTGTCTTTAAAAGACCTAGTAATGTATGTGATTTTTATTGAAATTGTATCTACTTGCTAGTCTTTGTAGAGGGATCTAAGGAATAAGGTGGTGGCAGGGATATTCAGTAGATCCCAGCTGTATTAAATTGGACTAGTCAACAATAAAAATATCAGTTATGAGAACTTCGGTCGAGGCAACCATTGCTAACATCAGTTGACACCATATTATAAACCGAGTGTGGACTAGTGTTTAAAATTTTGTGACGGGAATATTGTAAGTTTTACCTTGCAGACAAAAAAGTTAATTATTGAAGATTCGTGAATAGGCCTTTCATCATTTATCCTTAGAAGTTGTTGTCTTATTCAATTTGTTTAAACGTGAAAGAAAAATTAATAATTCACTTTCAATTAATTTCAAACCCTCTAGTTTTTAAACGAACCGCACCGTGGGGAAATGGAGATTCGCAAAGCCAAATATTGAAGTTATGCTTAATAAAATTAATTAAAGTGAAGAGCACCCATCTCACTTTAAGGGAACTCTTACTGCCGCCGTCTGTATACTTTTAAAAGCTGGGCGCAAACTCCATTTAGTCCGAATTGAGTTCCATCCCTCTCAGGTTCTATACACATGTCCTAAAAGCTTAGAACACTTAGCGAAGCAGAAGCCGAGTGTGCTTGAGGCTGATGGACACAGTATCGAGTTTAGTGTGTAAATCGATAGAAGAAAAGCCCCAAGCTTGGGAGGAGGGATGTGTGTACCCTGTCCCACACCTAATCCAACACCCTCTGGCTCTTTATTGCTAGCGAAGGAGTACTGCGGAAACCGTTTAGAGTAATTGCTTTCCTGTTTCATTATCTTGCTCTTAAGGGCTACAGGCAAGATGTTCTTGATGGCCAGATAGTAACACGATGTAACACGACATCTGACTAAATCGGAACAAAAAAATATTGTATCACTTATACCAAAAGATCAAAATTAATAGGATATTTGAATACCTACCACGTTGGAAACGGTTGAACCATACACAAGTACCTGAAATCGATGGAGCACTCTTTTCGACAGTTGTGTTCAATATCATGTATTCTACATGTTCTTATAACTCTTGTGTACGAAATAAAGGAAGTATTCTAATCACAAATATTTTAGGTTTTCAGATTTCAACGAATTCTCTGTTTTAACACTCTTTTAACCAAATTTGACTGGTTTCGGCTTAACGCCTGTGTGTATCTTGCATAACTCAAAAGCGACAGAATTGAAATAGAATGAAATTTCAAATGTTGGACTGTTATAACGCCTAGCTGTGCATCTTCCTTTTTTTTATATGTATAAATCGACTAACGGGGGGTGGGGCGGGCTATAGATGGAAAATGTATAAATTATGTTCTCTAACATATTTTAATCCGATGCACTGAAATGGAGATATAGTATATCAATTTCAAATTAAATAGTTTTAAATGAAGTGTAACTAAACGTTTTTCTTTCTTAATTTAATACAAGAAAGTCATGTAGTGTCATGGCTAAAGTCAATGAAGACGAGTCATTTACAAGTCGCTACTCTTTTCTAGTTATAGTGGATTAGGGGTTTTATATAGTAAGAACGTTACAAATAAGTTTCATTTTCTTCACGGGAATCGAACTTTATCTGTTTATTTAAATTTATTTTTAATCATGGTCTGAGCCAAATAGCGATTTTAATAACGATTCCTCTACTAATATGAAATGTTCTACTGATATAGGTCTACATGACTTTTTAATAACCAAACTGAACTAACTTACATGTATCTAGCTGCAGAGACTTGGACTGAACAGACACATTGTGAATTGTCACAAACTAGAAAGGTTCAGACCATATAGAGGGCCCACATAGCGTATGAGACATAAGATGATTGGTTAACTGAATTCTCTCCATTTTTTTATATTCAATATGCTGTTTATTGCGGGAAGAAGACAGGTGCGAGCTTGATTTTTACGGTTATTAGAAATTTCTTATTGCATGGACCTGCGATAAAATTCTTATCAAAATTTACGCGGCTTATAAATAATAATAAAAACGTTTGACTTGCATTAAAAGAACAGGAAGGATCGGATAAGGGATTTTGAAATTATTTTATCACTAAATATACCCGTACGTTTGTTGATAGTTATGGAGAATGGGCAAATTCCAACTTGCCGAGCAAAATCCGCCTTACCGGTAGACCAATAGAGAATGACAAACTGGTACTAGTGATTTATTCTGATCTTGCGCAAGGCCTCTAGAGACAAAAGTCGTCATAAGAGTGATACATAGGGGGTGTATAAGCACTGCACTGCATATTTATGGCATGTCAGTTGGCAACCATGCGCGCTGTATATTGCTCTATTACAGCCTGTGAACTCACGGCCTCAGCTAAGTCTTGCGAAAAGCGGAAATGAGTTCTCAACCTGTGTGTCAGCTTACCTCTCTATGGATTTTGCAAGGATCTAGAGAATTTGCAAATTGAATTCCTCAGCCATTATAGATCGTGTATAAAAGTTCGTGATTGCTGCTGTATCCGTCTACAAGTTACGCCTAGTACTTGAAACGATCGAAATCCTGATTTCTGACGAATAGAAGAGGTTTACAAGGACTTCCTGTTGCCTTCTACAAGACATTATCCATGCAATAAAGACATCAGAAGAGCTATCCTTTTGAAGTTTACAAGAGCTGACGAAATCAGAATTAACATGAGTATGCGCTCTATATGTAACTTCAGCGATAGCCATATTTTTATGAGATTCAATATATGATAAGATATAAAATGAAATAACTCCTCGAGAATGCACTACAGATGGCTTTAAAATATACATGTTGTTTACGGATGCAAAATGTCCGTTTAAAAGAAACAATTAGATATAAACTGGAATATGTATGATACGCATTACAGAGCCCACCCATCCTGACATGCACAATTATCCGCAATAGACCTGGCTTTAAAACAATTACTTATTTTAAAAAGATGACAACTAAAGACAGAAGGGATGGAAATAGATGCAACTAACAATTCTTAAGCACGAAATGTAAACTAGTAAATATTCTGCAATGTGAATTATATTTTTTAAAAGTAGGCCTTTTTTGATCGAAGTAATTAAGCGATAAGTATATATAATATAAAATAAAATATATCTAGGAAAAACGTTTGTCTGCTTTTGTATTCTCTGTTTATCTAAAATCGTTCTCAACACATGTTTTATTCTTTTTTAATTTTTTCAAGTATAAATGCACTTGTAGCTCTTGACGGAAGAAATTTTAAGACAACCATGAACAACAACATAGTGTCCCACATCCCTCAACATTTGATGAGAAATTTCATTATTACTATTATACTAGAAAACGATCTCTTTAAAACATTAATTAAATTATTTGGAAGAAATTAATTTTATAATTCAGCTCGGCCATGGAAACTCAGCTGTTTATCTTACTACCGAAAGGGATTTACTAATATTTTTCGCTAAATTTGATTTTTTTTCTATATATTGTCAATTAACAGTTTAGTTAATTGTATTCTAGAAATCTATATCTAATTTCCAAGCTATAGGTTCAATAATGAACTTCATGCATCATCTTCTAATTAAATAAGTCAGAACAACTTATGATATTCTGAAATCACTCATACAATTGTACTGTCGAGCTAGATAAAATACAAAATACCAACAGATAATCTGCCATATTGGCATACAATGGTCGGGAAAACTATAGGTGATAATTGCCTAATATTTTACATTAATGATAATTAAATTATAGTTGAGGATGGTTGGGCATCAGCTATAAACTCTCAATACTTCAGATAGAGGAGTTTATTTATTTTTCATGCTGACAGTTTCGTGAACCGTTGGTTCCCTTCTTCAGAGCAATTGTAGTAGAGATGGAACAAGGAGCAAAAAAACAAAATAGCCCACGTCGTTCAAGAAGTAACTTTCACTGAGTGCGTTAGTTTCTTTGCTCCTCCAAACTCTTTGAAGAAGGCAACCAATATTGCCCGAAACTGCCAGCATAAAAAATAAATAAACTCATCTACCTGTAGAATTAAGAAGTTTTAGCCAATACCCAACTATCCTCTAATATCATTAAATAACCCACGGCACCCAAAACTGATATAATAATGATAATTACATAATATTTTATATAAAAGAGGCTCAGGTTAACCTTGTAGGTGAAGGGGTTGTTTTTAATCAACTTGGCAAATCTGTGGCGGGCCCGATTTCCATATTGTTAATAGGAATTAGTTTAGTGACGGTCGCCAAACCAAAAGTAGCATAATATATAACACTATATTATTGTTCAATTACCAATTTGTTATTATTCTTGACTGTGAACATTATGATTAACAAATATTTTAGAATGAAACAAAATAGAAAGTAGTGCTTCTCCGAGGAGCTTGAAAGTTCATCCTATTTCTTAGGAGGAATTTCTAGACTTCATAATTTATTCAAAAGAAGGTCCAGTTATCCGATGAGCTCCATCGGAAAGTGGATCGAAGGGTCCAGCAGATGTATAATGCCCGATACTTTCCCAGTCATTGCTCCATATTTATTTCAGGTCACGAATGGTGAAGTTTTTAATAAAACTTGAAACCACTATTTAGTTGGAATTCATAATATAGTTTCAAACACGATAAAAAATAGTAACGATACTACTAATTTAAATTCGACTCATGACTGTTAATATTTTATGCCACTGAATCATTGCAAAGAGTATCTTCATTTTGTCATATTTTTTTTTTCCATCAATGATTAAAAAAAAAAGTTAAATAACAAGCGAATAAAGTTTTGAAAAAAAATATCAAAATATAAAAACAGGGATTCCAAACAAAGAATAAAGCGACACGAGAAATAAAAACACACATTTAATGTTATAAAACAATTTTAAATCAATTGAGGAATGCAGGTATGTATAGCACAGAAAAAAGTCATATATGAAACAGATATGAATTTGTCATATATATATAATTAAAGAATTTGTTTTTAGCTGAAATTTCCGCTGAAAAATATGCGTTGAAATATTCTAAAATATTGTTTTTACACCAGAGTCAAAACTGGCACCTGTGACTATTCAACAGTACACTGGTGTCGGTAGCTAACTTCTTTGGGTTCGATGCACGTGTACAGTGAGCAGTTCTAAAGACGTTTACCCACCTCGTCCTGAGCTGCCTCCTATTCTTGTGTCTCCTGTAGTGACAAAAATAATTCTTTTTTTTGCTGTTAGAATGGACTATATGATTTAAGAAAACCGCTGTCATATTATTTCTACATGGCCAACTACCACCAATGCCTTCTTAATTATAGAGTTGATTACCCTAATAGATCCGTCAGGCTATCTTTTGAATCCCAATCTATCCATCTCTCCCCCCCCCCCAAAAAAGCTCAAAACGTTCTTCTAGAAACAACTTCATTTAGTTGGCATCCAACGGTAGCTGCTACAAATAAAACTAGTTAGTGAAGAAGAAGTGATCCATGAATCTAACTCTCAAGCTGAGTCACTAATGTCACTTTCCCCGCATCCATTAGGGCTAAATCTCCCTAAACGTCTTCAAATCCACGGCTTTTTAGAGAATTATCTAAACGATTTAGACAACGGCTTTCTCCGACCGTTCCCTCCTTCCTCTCCCCTCGTGGGTCATTTGACCATACTTGAGCATTAGGGGAAAGAGAGAAAGGGGAAAGAGAGAGAGGGGGGAGAGAGAGAGAGAGAGAGAGAGAGAGAGAGAGAGAGAGAGAGAGAGAGAGAGAGAGAGAGAGAGAGAGAAGATGACGGAGGCTAGTTGCTATAGTATCTTCATTTCTTTCACATTTATCTCGCATCATCGATGTCGAAACAGGCGAGGGCATCAACTCGCCATGATGAGCGGCCTTCATCGCGCTAGCTATGTGAGTATGGAGAGTAAAGGAAGAAGAGAGAGGAGAGAGAGAGGGAGAAGAAAAAGGAGTTGAAGAAGTAGAAAAAAACGAAGAATGGTCCTAATGAAGAGAACGGATGACCGTTGTAGTAAGGTCGTTTGCCGGGTCTAGCAACCATTCCGCCGGGAGCCTATCTGCTTCTGAAGAAAACTACTTCTAAGGAGCTCCTTTTCCCCACTTCTTTCCCTCAAAGCTAACTTCTCTACGTCCACATTTATTTTCGGCCCTTACGGGATAACTGTATTGGTTCAACCGAAAACAATTTGTTCTAATGTTAAGGCTCACGAACGTAAGCTTTTATTGCAAATTTACTATAGTATATATACATGTTTTCTTTAGCATGAATATTAAGCGAGAAATTCTCAATTTTTAGTTTTAAGCCCTCAGTAGAACCTCACACCTACTCGTGTCATATTAACGATAAGTTTTTATATCATGAACCTAGGGCTCAGGTTGTCCATGTGAGTTAGAGCGTTGCCTTTAATCTCACATGGTAAACCTAGAGGGGCGAGTTCGATTCTCGCCTGGACAAAGGAATTTATTTGGTGACGGAGTTCATTAAATAAAACCCTGACTGCCACCCTGGCTAGAATAGGGTGTTAACCTCTAGATAACAGGTCCCAATTAGCCTTAGTGGCAAAAAGTGGACGTTAATAAATAACTTAAAATCTGAGATGAGCCACTTTATTGGAAACATAAGTACTGAATATTGTTCTCGTTGAACTTTCTCTGTGTAAAGTACAAGCAAATACTTTGTGTGATGACGTCATCAATTAAGATTTTTCGTTCTTAACGCGAATAAGTTTATTAGATCTATACCACCTGTTTCAATGTACACTAAAGAACATATCAGCTAATGGATGAAAACAGCAGGGAGAGGAGGTAGAGGGGGGATTCAAAAACTCGTAATGTCTCCATTGTTGCGAGTCATATCGAGAAATGTTATAGAACCAATCTTGTTAAGCTATGATGCTCTACAATTGGTGTTCTATACATTTTTTCGTAGCTAAAATATTAAACGAGTTATTCATACTTTCGTGTTTTCAGGCTCCACTGAACTCCCAGTTCTACTCATCGGATTTTTACTTAGAAATATACAATATATGGTGAGATTCATTTTTCGTTTAATATTATTTGCTTCTTTGTAGATTATTTTAACATTTTCAATTTTTTTTTTATTTAGATTTGTGCTCCACAGCGATGGTGATTGGCGTTATTAGGATGATATATTTACTCCTTCATGTGATTACCTTTTTTATACTTTTATATTATGGAGCATATTTCTTTAATATCTGATTCTTTCTCATATTCGTGCATTGTCTAAAGAATATAACAAAAGTTAACCCTTTTAAATCTTTTTAGGTATGGTATAGACCTATTCTATTTTGTATTATATGTTTTTGTAAAAGTTGTTGTGTTTTAGATATGTTAGTATTTGTTGAATATATTGGCTGCTGTTTGGGAATATATTCTAGTATTTATAATAGTATTTGTGGAATATATTCTATTCTGTTCAAATTTTCAAATTTGAAGAGAATAGAATTGTGAAAACATTTTTGGAAATCAAGTCAGAAGAACAACCTAAATAATTGATGTTCGTAAGGTAATTGTGCTAAAATTACCCGACGCCTCACCAGTAACTTACCCTAGAGTATGAGAAACTATATTAAGAATAAAAAATATGGCCCCCATCCCCGAAAATAATTACTACCAAGAATTCAGTTCCTCATGAATTTTTCGTAGTTTTTTATTAGTTTTGCCGATGTGATAGAAAATGATAAGCGAACATTAAAATTGTTAGATAAATTTTATTGCTCCTTTAAGAATAGGAAGCAGATTGAATGGGCCTTTTCTATTCCTGTCTGGGAGATGAGATGAAACTTTGCGCACATTGAAGGAGAGTACTTACTTCTAGCTCTCATATTGCCGAAGGAATATAAAGTGATGCTTTAGTTCAGGGACAAGGAAGATTACGACAAACAATCTACTTCCATCTTGTATCAGCTGTTAACTCTAGAGAATAAGTCACTTTTTACGACCAATACGTCTAGGCTGCTGAATTAGTAAACTAATTGACAGTTGGTGCCAGATAATTGCTTTCCGTCTCCGATAGACATTCAATTGACCATAGGTGAAAGATGGTATTATTATTGTCTGTGGTTAAGTGAATCTGCTGCAGAAAAAAAATACAATGACAGATGAAACTGGAATACAATAAAAAGGTTGGGAGATTACGACAAATTAGCTTAAGCTTCTGTTCATCTTCTGTCCCCGTTGGTTACCGTACGACTTAGTGAGCGTCACTAGGAACTTAAAACTAGGGATGATCTATTTGGCAAAAAAACATGAAGTTGTGCCACTGCATCGAAAGCGTTTGCTCGACGATTAGCCAAGAATAATGGCAGCTACCGATAGATTTGGTAACAGTATTTAATATACCGGCGGAAACAACCCACTACTTGAGAACAGTGTGATTACTATATCGTCCTTTTGATTCCGGGATAGGTAGTACAGATTTCATTTCGAGAGTGCTGCCATGAAGCAAGAGCCCCGACAACAGGTATTGGGGACAATGAGTGTGGAAGATACCCCAGTTTGGGTTTTGTCAGCTGCAAACCCAAGTGGACTGTGTGCCAGCTAGCCTTTGACGTAAGTTATAGAGACGAGCTCTACCTACACTGACACCGTCCACTAAATCAAAGACAGACCCAATGTTCTCGCTAAGGGCTCTGTTGTTCTCGACAACTCAGGTGTCGCCCGTCCTTCCTTCCGCTACCCGTTTGTCAACATCACGATCCGTTTCACAGTCTCTCTCTCACACACGCGCACACACACTCTTCCTCTCTCTGTATTTTCCTGAGTCTCTCTCTCTCTATTTTCCAGAGTCTCTCTCTCTCTCTCTCTCTCTCTCTCTCTCTCTCTCTCTCTCTCTCTCTCTCTCTCTCTCTCTCTCTCTCTCTCTCTCTCTCTCTCTCTCTCTCTCTCTCTCACAAACAACACACTTTTATTTAATGAGTTTGTCACTAAATAAATTACTATTGCCAAGGAGGGAATCTTACTCGCCGATCCGGCAACAATCTTTAATTAATATTTATAAAAAGGGTTATAACATTTTTTTCGCGTGGAATACATGAAACTAAATACATTGTTTGTGTATCACAAGATATGATACAATTAAAAAGAAGTAGTAGAAGGCACGTTCTAGAAAAATGGCCGGCCGGGGAGGGAAATAAATGCAGAGAATTTATAAGAAGCAGACAGAGAAAAATCTCTTTTCATCTTCTTCTATCTTGAGCTATTATTCCTCTGGCAGTACTTGTTCATATCTCCTTTCTCTCTCTCTCATCTATCGCTGAAATTAAGTTTTTTTTTTTTTTTTTTTTTTTTTTGCGTCATTGCTCCTAATATTTTTTCTCAGAGCAATTTTCATTTCCTCAATGGCTTAACAGCAAAATGGGAATAGCCGAAAATAGAATTAAAAAAGAAAAACACAAAGTAATAGTGACAAATATTACTTTATAAAAATAATCGCATGCCGTTTATGTATATTGTGAAATAAAAAAAAAATGAATCCTTTGATAAATTATATTGCATTTTAATTAAGCATATAAAACTTTTAAAGTGCACTTCCTATGTCATTAAGCAAAAAGGTTTGAGCACTTTTGGCGTCTTCTCAGAAACTAAACAAGTGTCATATTCAATTTGGTGAAGGCTAATAATAATAATAAAATTTGGTTCCCGATCAAAAAAGGATTATGACAGGATACACATCGCACTCCTTGGCTGGTACAGGTGCTGGTATTGGACATGGCCATCACCGAAAAGTTGACACTAAGGACATTCGATATGCACCGAGCCTGCATCGCCAAAGAAGAAGTTATACGTATTGGGTTTTACATTGAGCTGGAAAGCCAGAGGGCTATCTACCTACTAAAAGTGCAGTTGGAAATACTGAGTTCTGACCTGCTGAGTAGGACTCCACCCTCTCTGCTAGTCGTCAAAAGTGGTCCAAAAGCGTTAAGTGTTAGGATCTATTATACAGTCGAGGTAGGAACATTGTTAAATAATAGGAATGTTAATCATGCCATATGGATGTTTTTCATGATAAAAATATGTATATATTTATTCAGGTATTACTTGATTTTAAATATATTTTAAATTCAAGTTTTATTAAATTATACGTTTGACTGTTATTTTAATATTTTTAAGCTAAAACAATATGTACAACTGATTTTAGTAATTTTATTTAGGTTAAAAGATTTCATGTGTAATTTTTTTTTATACATCTCATTGCCTTAACATGTTTCTTTTTTGTTTTGTTGATAGCACCTGATGATGGCACGTAAGTGCAGAAAGGCCTTGTGCGTTAATAAAGAAATTGGTGGGAAGACTTCTTGTTATTAAGACCTGTTTCCAAGAAAATATAACGTCCACCCGATAAATGGTTAATCCAAAATATGTACCCGTTAAAGACACTCATTATCACTTGTATACAAAAAGTATAGGGCCTACAATGTAGACATGCGTAATAGTAAAATAGCATACACTTCTCCAGTACACAGAATTAAAAAGGGCATAACAATATAAAACTCTTTCCTAAACTAAAAGCATTTGTGTTTGAGGGGTATTCTCAATTTCGTGAAGGAAAATGAAGTTGTCTTCGACCGATAAAGTCCACACAATGAACTGGTTCTGCCGGGCTTGGTTCGTGACTTACCACATACTCCATTTCCTGCACTATGAGAACCAGGGCAAACTTAGGACACTCTCATGCCTTGTACTTTCATGACCATATAAAAGGAAGATACATTTTAGAACTGTAAGTTACTTATAAGCTTAGCACATGTCTAAGTAAATATTTAATGTCAATTCATTTAAAGATATTTTGAGAGTAATCCCTCTGGTCTTTTCTACTTTAGGTACGCCAGTTACTTTTGATGAAGATAGTGATTTAAGAAAAAAAATCAACTTGTAAATGACATTTATTTAAGCTCCTATAGAAGGGTGCATGACAATATTTCATTTGGGTGGTCAATAATTGTTTACAGCTTTTAGTATACATTCAAATAAGAAGTCTTGCTTTTCATAACGTCTTCTCCAAACAAATTCACACAAGTAAGAGTCAAGATGACTTCTCCTAGTCCCACATTCAATCTCATTCCTTCTCTTAGCGCTCGCACAAAGTGACAATATTCTCTGGGTATGGGCTTCTGTAATCTACAAAGTTATAATTATTATTTATTAACGTCCGCTTTTTGCTACTATGGCTAATTGAGACGGGTTATCTACACGTTACCACCCATTTCTAGACAGGGGTAGGACTAAGGAATTTATTTAATGAGCTCGTCGCCGTGTTGCCCAGGCGGGAATTGAACTCACCACTCTAGGTTTACCACGTGAGATTAAAGGCAACGCTTTAACTCACATGGCTAACCTGAGCCCCAAAGTTATGATTAACAGGATAGTAATGTACCGCATAACTAGAAGCTTCATTAGTCCATGGTATGACTTCCATAAGTCAGATAGAACTGTCGTACCTGGACAAATGGAATATATTTTGTACTCTGTAAGCGTGGCTGCGATCCTGTCCGGCACTGTATGAGAAACACTTCTCTTGTTTCTCTGCATACACCAATGTTTGTTTCTTCCAATTTAAGAACACCCCCGAGCGATATTAAATTAATGATTACTAAGTATAATTTTCAAATAACCTTCTCATTTTTTTTTAAACTTCCTCTTTTTGCAACTAAGGCTTATTGGGACGCGTCATCTACAGGTTACCACCCTTTTCTAGCCAGGGTGGGACTAAAGATTTTATATAATGAATTCCGTCACTAAATAAATTCTTCGGGACTCTAACTCGCCAATCTAGGTTTACTATGTGGGATTGAGGTCAACGTTTTAACTCATACGGCTAACCTGACCCCCTCGAATAACCTTAATTACTTAATAACTCCTAGGAGGTAATATTTAGACCAACTGGAACAATAATAACTGTTATCGGAACAAGTGATCGATCCAATAGAAAAGACCCAATCCTTCAATAAAATTAAGCCATTAATGGCGGTACACGTCCTGCATTGTAAAAAAGCTCACCTTACAAGCCAAATCAGTCGGTCCAAACCCAAACACATCTCTACGCAAGTGGCAGGATCTACGAAATGACTTCCTAAATTAGTCTTGACTCTCCCGAATGCAGATGAGAAGGAAAGAAGACAGCCCTAAGTCCACAGAGGATGGAATTACTCCAAGAGTACCTCTTTGTTTACTGCTAATTGATAATTCGATCCGGGCCTTGAGGACACCCTCGGCTTCTGCATACCTGACACGACATCAGTAGTCGGCAAAGCATCCAGGCCTAAATATACACAGGCTCCTTTACTCCATGTTAAAGAATCAACCTAAAGGAATTTCGCTAAGGTTTCATCTATAAATTGGTTAATCGAATTCACTGAATAATAATTGTGGATACTTCATTGAAACACATCGCCATCAGAATATTGGAAATGGAATAATAAACAATCCTAGATAGAAAATGGCGAAAACATTTTGATAATGCTCCCCGATTTCCAATAATAAACCGCCACACAGTTGCTGCGTTAGCTAAGCAGATTTCACACCGACGCCACGTAATTGCATTTATCAGTAAAAATAAAATTTAAATGAAAACAATATTTGGTGTTTATGTTTCAGATAGAGTTTTTCATTATATAACAGACTATTGTTCATGTGACATGAGTAGGAGTGGGAGTTTACTGAAGGCTGGAAACTAAAAAAATGCAAATATGTCAGAAAATATTGAAGTAAGAGAAGATATGTATATAACAACATTTATAGAACATAGAACAACTCTACAATTTTTTGATCCGCCGTTAATGAACACGATCATTTTTTTTTTTTACCTAAAACTATTATATGTGAAGTTTGGTAACTAAGACAAAAATTGCGACCACTAAAGCGGTGACAGACAAATCATAATGTGAATATATATATAATTTTGAACGGACCTCATTTACGTCATCTACTTGGTAGGATCGATGGACATTTAAAGAAATTTTTCGAAAATCTCTCATGAGCACAACCTCCTCCGTTAAGGGAAATCTTCCAATATATATATATATATATATATATATATATATATATATTTATATATATATATAAATGTTTTTACTAAAATACATATTTGCAATATACATTAAGAAGTTAAACATGAGTAAAACGTATTTCCAATGCGTTGAAAAATGAAAAAAAAAAATAAACCTATGATAAATCTCTTACGGATATAAAAAAAAGGCAACCAGGCAGGGACTGCATAAAATTTGCAGATTCCCCACCGATTTTCTGCAACAGGAAGCTTACATAAACAGGACTTGCTTTTTGTGATGCACACGACACGTTCAACCACGAAAAGAAAATCGCTGTAGAAAGACAGAAGACTGGAAACTAAAAAAATGCAAATGATTTGGTTAATATTTCAATAATAAAAAAATGGTAAAGAACTATAATTGTAGGAAATTAAATTTGCAATCAGAATGGGTACATACCGTTTAGTTTACCCCCCCCCCCCCTTCTTTTAGTCCGATTTAAGCTGTAAACGAACTTGACCTTTCTTTTTACACGAAACGCGAAGTAAAGAATTTCTTATAAAACGAGTAAACATTACGACAGCTGGAAAGGCCTCACACACAAATAATTTTGAACGGACCTCATTTTTGTCATCATCTATGAGCGATCCATGGTTATTTGAAAAAATGATTTAAAATTGGGCCACGAGTACAATCTGCTTTGAAATTAATTTGACATTAAAAATTTTCATTATACCTCTTTTTTTTTCTTTTTTTTTGAGAAAGGAAGACAGTAATTAAAATTATAAAAGAAAAAGTGAAAGGATGAACATCCTTAAAGAAGGAACGTCATTTTAAAATAAACTAAAGTGGAATGTTAAATGAAAATTCCTATGGCTTTTTAGAAATCCCTCCATGTAGCCTGTTATTGAATCGCCATTCATTTCAAAGTTGTTTCTAAACAATATATTTTCGTTTGAAAAAGAAGAAATATCTCCGGAATGTTGCTGTTCTTTACAATCAATTACTATGATATTATCACAGTTAAAGGAAACGTTCTGGAAATATAAGACAGCCTCCCGTCGTTATTATAATTAAGATAAGATTACAGCTGCTCAGAGACCTTTCAACAGCTGTTTATCAGAAATTCAAACCCATATTGCCAAGAGTTTATTAAGCGAAACCAGGAATCCCATTTGCTAATTCTGTCAACAGTTGTTACTCGATTGGGGCCCGCACAATGATAACGGCAGATTTCCGACCATTATATCTTATGACTCAAACGATATACGTTTAATGATCAATAAAAAAACGCCTTGTACACTACAAGGAGTTTAATGTATTCACAGTGTACTTTCAGAGACCAAGCTCCATCATCAGTGGCTGCTGAGTAGAAAAGTGTAGCCTGTACAAAAACAACCGGGAGACTCCCGGACTTTGGAATCTTAACACGTTGACTGCAACAACACTTTTCAGATTCCGGTCCGAGATGCCAAATAAAAAATGTTTTTTTATTGGTGACCCTTGCCAAAAAAAAGGAAAGAATATTATATTATTAAAAATACTAATTATGATTCGTAACAATCATCAAAACGTTTAAAGGATATAGGTCCTACGAATTTTCTCGTAGTCGGCGATCTCACTCGTAACTGCACATAAGACGCTTCAAGGAAATACATTCGTTATGTGCACACTTGCCTAAAAACCAAAAGAAAATAAAACATTGCAAAACTCGATACGCAAAAAGAAAAGGAAAAATGAGAGAAGGAAAAGAAGACGTTTTAGTTCTATGATTATCTGGTAGAATGCGCACTAAACGACTTTACAAAACAATAGCTGTAGACCAATAATTGAAATAAATCAAAATTCTCAACTATAATAATGCAAATACATAAATATAAATAAAGAAAAGAAAATAATTGCGACATTCAAATATAATAAAATAAGAAAATATAATAAATTTATCATCTATAAATTAGGCAATAAAAACAATTTATTTTTTAGATTAACATTGAACAATCTTAATAGCAATCTTTTAAATTCTAAATGAAACTGATCAAATTCAACTAATAGATTATTTTCGAGATAGTAATATGTAATTATAATAAAGCTTAACAAATATTTACATCCCATAAATAATATTATTAAAAGGGAATATTCTGTTGGTCCATATATTTCAAAACGGCACCTCATTTTGTCAACGGATTATTCAAAACTCGGGTTCGTTATAGCCAACATGAATTGTGAAAATGTTGGTTGGATTAGAATCGTTATGAAGTGACAGTGGGACCGTATACTTCTGTAAATTGCTCTCTCTGCTTTATAGCAAGAGATAAAGATACAGGGTCGGAATAAAGTTCAACAAACTCAATAAATCCATAATGCATTACCTCTAAACGCGCCCCATTATTGCAGTTGTTAACGAAATTACATGAAGACGGAAATTTAGAAATCCTCGCGTTCTATACCCATTCCTTATTTATGTGTAAGGTAATGAAAATTATGTCCATGTATCATGTCAAAGATTGGCAAGCAGTTTGGAAAACTGTACACAAGCAATTAAGATCTGTGGCTTAAAATTAGATTTTAAAAGAAATAACCATTTTATGAGAGCATCTAGACTGACCGGGGGGTATTTGAAGTGGTTTGTATGCCTTGGTTTTTGATAGTACATTTGATTGCTACCTGCTGGAATAGTAACGGAGATCAATAGCATGGGTGTAGAAGTAAAATCCAGAATGGTCCGAGGTATTAAACGCTTCTATGTCTTACTGAAAGTTTTTGAACGTTAGAAAATATGGAAAAATAAATAAATAAAACGTTTGTCCAATAACCCCGAATAACTGTGGATCGATGAATTTCGCCAAGCAAAACAGGAGAGCTGGTAAGCTCTGAGAAAGGGCTTATGAGACGAAGAGCAGCATGAATCCTGGGAACTACTCCAGTATAATAGTAGTTGTTAATTAGACTAGAAAAAGTAATGTTACTAATGAGATATAACATTGGAAATATACTGGTTTAGAGTAGCGAACTCAGAAACATTTATTGGAAAGGAATGCAAAAAAGGATCCAGTCTAGATAAAATACGACGAAAAGGGGAAACATAAACCAAGCAATGTAGTTAAGCCAGCCAAAGTATTTAAATAAAAGAATTCCCTGGTAATCTTTCGTGGTATTTTATTGCCTAGAACTACTGTTCGTTCTGTATAGAGTCACTGCTCTAATTTTCTCTGGCTGGGAAGATATTTTCCTCAATAAAAGATCTAGTTTAAAGAAGAATCCCGGTTTCAATATAATCATAATTTAACGTTGAAAAGGATTAGGCAGAGAAAGTGTACACTGACTAATAAAGAAGCATTAAGGATGAAAGCATATACCTATTTAAATAGAAAAGATGAATATTTAATGAATGAATATTATTTCCTCTTTTCCAGAATGATTTTAGTGGAAAAATAAATTGAGTTTCAACTTGTATAGAAAATAAAATACGAGGGAATTTTCTCTTATACACACATTTATTTTCCGCGAGTCGAAGTTGACCTACTCCTAAGTCTTAAAAGAGTTTCAAAAGATATTAAAGTGAGGTATTGTCAGTTTCCTCATGGCTTTACACCCGAAAAGATTTTTCAAACCTCACCATCTTTTATTTAAGGGATGCCCTCTCCATTGGAGTTTCTTTTTCAATAAAAACATTTTACTTTTTCCTATTTCGACGGTTCTGCTATACCACTAGATGTCTTTTGCTTATCGCATTATTTTTTATACATAGATATGTTCTAATGGCGTATAATGTTTTTTTTTATAATTGTCCAAAGTAATGTCACTAATACAAAAAAAAAAATACAATTATCAAGTACCGAAAAATACGTTCTAAACAGAAATTAATGTGCAGGTTTTTTCGTTAGTACGAGTGATAGTTATATATTAATTTACTCCATTACACAACTACAAAAAAAATCTATATTGTCGTTCACTTCTAATATGAGTGGGATAACTTTCATGGACCAGGAGTTGGATTCGAAGGTCAAAGGAGTATAATGTATATCCTATTGGTAATATAGTAACTAAGATTTTTTAAAACTAAGATATTAGTTTAGAAGTCACTTCATGTAACAGTTTAGCTACTTCATAGCTATTAATGAGAAAAGTTTCGAAAAAAAATACACTAATAAAGTTATTTCTATTACAACCTGAATGAATGCTACAAAATTATTACTGTTTAGGCAAAGTAAAATCTACAACAGAAAAACTGTAATGAAAATTAAATAAAAAGTCTTATGAGCTCAAAACATGTTGTCGAGCTGAAGTCGAAGTGGAGTTTATAACATCAGAACAAGTTATGTTTGTCCACTCGGATATGTTTTATCTTCATGAAATTTCAGTTTGTGGCTTTAGAGGTGGGCTCAATGCGACAGGAGCAAACAAAGAAAGGATTAGGCGAAAGCTAGGGAGGTTTCAATTGTAAACCACATTGTCGGCAGCATTAAATAAAAAAAAACCTGCGTGAGACTTAATCCGATGAAAGGATTTAGAGTTAACACATGCGGCTCGGGAAGGACTGATGGGATGTCGCAATTCACTGGCTAACCCTTTTGGGCATTCATAATGACAGATACTGTCCACAGAATCCGTCTGCTTGTCATGCCCATTCACAAAGAACGGTTGCCACAAAAAAATGCCTGTGTACTTAATGCCAAACTACATAAATATGTTCCCACACCGTAGAACAAGAATTGACTATTACAGAATCAAGCTCATTTTCCGAACCAATTTTCTTTAGCGGTCACGAGAAGAGAAATGTGCAATTTGTTTTTATTTTAGCCCTCCCAAAAACCCGTTCTCCAACTTAGTTCATTTCAACCTAAACGAAAAGCGCACAATTAGATGTTATAACAATCCCAAAATGAAGTTTCAACATACTAAGACAAACTGTTTTTGAGTTATGCGAGACACGCCACACAGAAACTAGCCAAAATAGGTTAAGGTAGGATCAAAACGGATAATTCTCTTGAAAAGTAAAACCGAAAATTTTCATAATTACAAAATTTTCTTTATTTCTTACCAAGATGTAAAAATTAAAGTCGCATACAGATTAATCTACCAAAAGTGCCAGGCATCATTGTTTATTTGCCCATTACTGATTATATATTATATTTCATATATAAAAGAAATTATTATTATTATTATTTATTAACGTCCACTTTTTGCAACTAAGGCTAATTGGGACGGGTTATCTACAAGTTACCACCCTTTTCTAGCCAGGATGGGATTTAGGATGTTATTTAATGAATGCAATCACAAAAAAGTTTCCTTTGCCCAGGCAAGAATCGAACTCAACACTCAAGGTTCACCATGTGAGACTAAGACCAACACTTTAACTCACTTTGCTAACCTGAGCCTCTTAATGAAATTAAATCTAAGTGTATATTTATATCAGTTCAACCTTTCTTATTTGAATAGCATTGCTCACGAATGCATTGAAACTGCTGCAGTAATTAATAGTGGGCTTAAAGAATCGACTATTAATATTTACAGATTTTTGGTATACATTTTAAAGTTGGCATCTTACACTGATTCTCACCTAGTGAATGTTTCCTGTACTCTTCTCTATAATTGTTGCAGCGTTGAGGAATTCTCTATCTCACTGTAGAGATTTCTTTCCAATTAGTGAGGTACTTGGGTCATCATTAATGATTTCGCTCTAGTTAAGCAAGGGATAAGGGCAAGCACAAAATATAAAAAAAAAACCGTAGGAAGTAACGTGGTGATTTGATATTTTTAATATTACACCTTGAAAAAAAATTGCTCATATGAGTTATGGATAATTATTACATAATAATAACTTTAATAATAAATTCTTTTATATCACTAGTGATGAGGCAATATAGTGTTTTTTATACACATGATTTCTTATACATAAGATGACTCCGGTTTATGCTATGAGTATTCACATTCTTTTATGAAGAATAATAATTCTAAGTCTATCATTTTATAAATCATGAATGGGCATTCGTATTTCACCTAAGAACTTTATACTGCGAATTGTCCAATTATAATTATACTTGGACATTCAAGTCGATTTTCGAAACTCATTTTCTCTCATGGAGAAGGAGTACATCGTTTTAATGTAGAGAGTTATGTTAAATCGAGAACTGAAGTTGGAATCCTATTGTTGTATGTGATTGGCAGTTCGTCAGGATGAATGGCTGGAGAGGATGCAGTCTGTCGTGGACATCAGTCGTCAAACTACCCTCCACGTCTACTCCAACTGTCGCTCTGACATTTCCATTTGGGCCAAATAATTATACGCCAATACGCACATCAAACGAAATATATGCGTGCGATTTTGGGCCGAGTCAATCTTATTTCCATGTGAGAGAGGTCCTTGATAATCAAATTCACTACAATCTTCCCCATAAATCAATTTCACCAGATAACATTTTAGAAATTTGCTAAATATGAGACTTTAAGGTAGTATAATAAACTAGAAAAAGAGGCTCACTGAAGATTACAATAACCTCTCTACCCAAAATATCACGACGCCGGTGAACGAGATTGGCATAGAGGTTTGCCGTGGAACGTGCTCTCAAGTCGTCATTCTGAACTGTTTCTCCACTTATCCTAATTTGTTCAAAACACGATAGAATCTTATCGTTTCTAAAGCTGCTGATATTGATATTGCATTTGTTCATGTATAATATATTTTAAGTTTAGTTTAAAAAGAAAATTCTCATTTCGGGTCTAACAAGTAACAGGGGCATGATGACCATTGTAGTCTTTTACCACAAACAAACCTATTCACAGAAACTAAGCAAAATGATGAAATTTTGGTTTTTGGTTATTACATATATGTTTATATTCGTCATAAGGTTTTTTTATAATATAATTACTGCTACTAAGAGCGGAAATATGGCAATAAAACGGCGAAATCTCCACTACTTGGGAAGAAAACCGTTTTTTTTTTTTCTTCAGTTCTGGAGTCTTAGAGGGAGAGTTCCCAAAAGTACGCTACAGTTTACTCTTCTCCTAGTTTACGATTAGAACATTTTTTAATTAAGATGAATGAAAATATATGGGAAGCCCAAGTTCCAAAAAATCAAAGATTGTCTCTGACATAAAGGCCCAAGAAAAACATTGCTAGAATGTTCTTATATTGGACCATTCGATAACTCGGTTTGAGGAAAGATTTATAAGAGATAAGTAATATCACGTGATACTTAAATAAATTGTTGTAATTTATTTTATGAAACTCCTGCAAAAAATGAAGGTTTAACATTTTTCGGATATATTGGTGGTCACCGTGTTATTTATTTGTGATTGGAATGGGGTAAAACATGAAATAAAAATGTATAAAGTGTACAACTCTTGGGGTCACGACACCAAAAAAATATTTTTTAAGAGAGCGTTATCATTTACAAATATACCCCTAAATGTCACATGTTTAATATTAAAAACATTTGGCTCATGAAGATTAGGACTTGTGTGACGCAATTTGGGGGCAAATCTCAGGTTAACGTCAGTCTGAAGTATGTTACCATATTAGTAGCTTCAATAGAACAAAGCTGGCTTCCTCTTTATTCATGTTTCCAACTGAAATGCTTGACGGGACGTCTAGTAGGCAACAGGGAACGGACAGAAGGCCGATCTTAAAGTCCATTATTAACAAAGGATAATAAAGGTTAATACGTGGTCATCTGATTCAAAACTGGCATTTCTTAACTATCTCTCAGCCGACAAGAATAGATACATTAAAAATACCAAGCTGCTTACTATCTGTAAATCAATGTTCACCAACCATGAAAATGCTGGGTATTCTTGTTAAAATAATTATTAAAAGTGTACGGGATAATAGCTGGGGAGGAATTTTATGGCCCTGTACAATGGGAGTCGTTGCTGTATATTGCATGTAGTCTAGTAAGTGTAAATGCAAATAGGATGAAACTTGAAACAATGTATCCAATAGGAACTAAAACTATAATAGGAGGGAAATAGACTGGCCATTATCCTGTATCTCTTTGTATCCATTTGAGTATCCTCTTTGGAATGGCCCTCCCTAATACCTTCATTATCACAATCACTGCAGTCAGATCCACTTATCAACCTTATACTCTTCTTCGTACGCCTTTCATGTCTAATTAAATTACTTCTTAACATTTGTTTCTTTGATTTGCAGCTTTCGGAGGCTAAGACTGATAAAATTCAAATAAGACTAACCTCACTAGCTTAGGGATTAGCTAATCAGATTTCCCAAATAGAATATATAAATATATATATTTCATAAGTTCTCCTTTGAAGTAAGACGAAGAACCTTTTGAAAAATAGCAAGCCATAATAGGAGATTTCGATTAAGGAAATTAAATTATTTCTTAAATAAATATGATGCCAAAATAATATTATCTTTAATATACTCTTACTTTCATTATACATAATTTGTTTAACTAATGGTATTTTTTTACCGGCTATGGGTGCAAGAAGCCAAATGCTCACTATTCCAACTTTACCCGATATTACAAGGAAGAAAAACACGTGCGTTGCACCATGGTTAAGGGAATTGCGTACTGCCAAGTTGTATTGCATAGCAAGCTACTTGTTGCACTAACATGGTGGCCACTATGTGTTATTAATTTAAACCAATGGAATATGGACCAAATATTTTTAAATTGCCCCGTCTGCAAGGAATACTAAACAAAGAAGAAAACGATATCAGAAAGTTCTAACCAAAAAGATATTATATATATATATTATATATATATATACAAGAACAAGTCCGTTGTGCTAAGTTAGCACTCATTTGACAATTTTTCTCCTCTAGGTCTTAATGTTTCAAGACTTCATTTTATTTAAACACGGAATGCCTGGGTAGAATGAATCTCAAAATACAGAATAATGAAAATGTATTCCAAAGGAGTTCGTATAAACAATCAGTTCTCCTAATAAATTGCTTATTTATTTCTCATTATGGCCATTGAATTTAGTTGCTAATTAAGTTGTTCTAAATACTAATCACGCGATTTTCTTTAATACTGACATTTTCTGTGGTATTGTTTATCATGCTCGAGTTCTTTTTCTTTTTCTCTCTTTTAATGCAATTAATATTTTTAACAAACGTCTTATTTATTTCTACAGCTCAGTAGTGTATGTTGTACCCCAGACTTTTAATCGTATGTTTTTTGTATAGAGATAAAAAGTAGTGTTATCAGTTGATAAAAATTTCCAAAATGAATGTTTTTCCTTTAAGTTTACCAAATGTTAAGACATCAATTTAACACCATCCATAAAATGTTAAGTTAAAAGATACTGATTGACTTGAATTGGATAAATCCTTTTTTGACATATATGTTAATATATAATTGGTCATGTTTTTCATTTCATTTAGTATCCACCTTCCCCTCCAAATAAACAAGTATGGATTCATGAATGATGAGATCAAATAATTAACATTGTCCCATTTTCTCTCCTTGTGTTTTATTCTCAAAAATGTTTGGCTTTCAGATTTCAACAAAATTACGTATTGTGACCTTTCCTGGACCCATTTTGAGTTGTCTTGGCGTGACGTCTATACGTATCGTCTCATAATAAATACGGCTAGTCATAGAATGTTTAAATTTCATGTAAGGGATTGCTGTCGTCTAGTTGTGCCTTCATTTGATCAAAATCGATTAAGCGGTAACATGGTAGAGAAGGTCAAAAATAAAAATTTCAAATTTCTTCGTACTTATTATAGATACAAAATATTTGTAGAGAATTTGTTTTTGTTTATCTTAAAAAGATCTATAAACTATGTTCTATAACATTTTTCGATCCGATGCATTGAAACGGAGTTATTATTGTATATTACTTTCAAATGAAATTACTTTAAATGAAGTTTAATCAAACATTTTGTTTATTTAATTTGATAACAGTGCAAGAGAGTCTGGTGCCCATATCAGATTTTTATCACTAGTTACTCTATACATTTTTTATTGTATACATATTTTTTTAGTTATCATTGAATACATAATTCTATAAATGCATGTTCATCCTTATTTTTAGGTGGTGTAATTTTATTGTTAGACAATGTGAGAAATTAGGTAGAGAAATCGTGATTGAGCGAATCATCTGTGAACTACCTGCCAGTTCATGGGATTCTATTAACGCCATCTTTGGACATGCCCACGAATTACCAGTCCGGTCCCACTCACTCTTTCTCTTAATACAAATTACCACCGGGTCTGTCTTTGTTGTGAGTGCCCACCAGGACGAAGGGAAAGAATTATAGTGAGTCACTATAAAAGGAATTGTCAGACAGTAATTCGGTGCTTGAGTCTGGCCAAAGGAAATCTCAAGGGGGAAAAAAAAAAAACTTTTCTAACATTCCATTTTTTTTTTTAAATGATAATTTTCTTTGTGAAGTGACTCATAAGTTGTGTAATATATTTAAATAAAATGATGGCCTAAACATGAAATTATTAATGTATATTGGTACATACTGGTTTCCTTGTTGTATGAATCCTCAGCAATATGTTAGTAGTTTAAAGGCTGATGGGTGCAAAAGAATTATGGCCAGAATGTTCATACTGGCTAATGCTATCATTAACCAGCTTATCTAAGCTGCGGGCTATAGAGAGATGCCTCTCTAACGATTCAAGCACTCACTCATGCTTTTATTGGTACGAATAAAATTTTCTTTTGATGCCTTTATTGTTAGGTAGTCTGTTGCTGAAGGCAATGATACGACACAATATGTCCTTGTGGCTTCATATTTTCCTTGTTCCACAAGGAAATCACGTTTCCCGTACATCTATTCAGCAAGTATAGGCTGAATCGACACTCTTTGATCAGAGAACTACAGTAACCATTCTGTTCATTTTCCTGTTAAACTAAAGAGAGTGGTAATTAAAGAGAGTTCAGTTAGCCGAGTTATCTGTCGTTGACAGTTAGATATAAAACTATTTTAAGTTTGATTATTGAAAAAAGCGTGATTGATTTTGTTGTTTTTTTGCATTCTCCTGCAACAACAGGAAAAAAATGTTGAGCAAAAATCGTAAGAAACAATTTTGAATTATAGCGTAATATGCAAAATAACTTTCTCATACCGGAAACAAATAGAAGCACAATTTATTACTTCCTCTTATTACTTATTTTTTTGGGGGGAGGGGGACTTCAACGTAAATCCGCAGCTTGTTGGGGAAGTCCGGGTTAACCCATATTCATAACACGGGAGTAATATTTTAATGAAAAATCTCAGCTATAATAATAGAGCATTTTAGTACCCAGAAAAGAAAATCATACCCCTTTTTAGATAATTTTGTAACTTGTCCTTAACAACTAAAAATCACAGAAAGGGGAAAATGGAACTGGACAAATTTCTGTTTTGCTAAGTTCGAAGATTAAGTTTTTTATATGAGGGGCTCCCATGATATTTTCCTGGATATCAAGACAGTATAATTATTACCACCTCATAAGCAGCAGTACTAATTGCCTCATAAATTCAATATTTCAGCCTCGCCATTTTAAGTGTTTTAACCAAGACTAATGTAAATTGTGAAGGTTTAATGGTGAAATTACATACTTTCAAGTGTTAAAAAAAATAATATAATGACGAAGTGTATATAGTCATCATTGAACACGTTAACTAATAAACATAAAAAAGTGTTAATTCTGCAATCTCTTTCACGCAGTAATAAACTGTATCTTTATGCCGACTTGTAGTGCTATAAGGTAGTAAATTATTTGCTTAGCAAGCTCATTATTTTCAACCATTATAAAAAACTAAATCCACTTTTATGAGAGCAATTGCAGGGGTCTTAGCGCAATGATAAATTTTTGTGCAGTGCAATAATTCTTATTTTAATAACTTTGCTTTAATTGCTTCTTGTTCCTTTTAAATGCATTCTCGTTAAAAAAATACATATATTAATAAATTTCTTATTATTGCTCTATCATGTAGATTTCAATATATCTTAAGCGTAAATTACGGATACATGAGGCTTGACACCAATGAGTTGGCAATAGCTTCTATACGAGTTGACTATTAAAAATTTGCTACACATTTTCCTAGAATAAAGATTTTCCTAGCTTGATTGAAAGCTACTCAGATTTTAATACCAATTTAAGAATATTTTACCCATTGCTATTAATGTATTGTTATATTAAACGTTTCTTCCCCCTAGCTTTGAGCAGTGCTAAGGCGTAAGTCTTAATGTTCTTGGGTAACGCATAATAACAGATCCCGCGTATGTTGGGAATTTATTTTGTGTTGGACTCATGAATTAATATCTTTAGTTCGTCCTTAACGAGAATAGTGTGTTAGTCTTAGCTGAATAAAGTACTACCAAGAATTTGGGAATACGGTGTAGATTCAGCTGCATGAAGCAGATATTTATTTTTACATAACATTATAGCGTTTATAAATTAAATAGTATTCTTTTTTCAACTATTTAACTAACAGATTAGCCATGTGAGTTAAAGCGTTGGATTTAATCTCACCTGGTAAACCTAGAGTGGCGAGTTCCATTCCCGCCTGGCCAAATAGGAATTAATTTAGTGACGAATTTATTAAATAAATTCCTTAGTCACACCCTCGCTAGAAAAAAGTGGTTACCTATAGATAATCCGTCCCAATTATCCGTCTTAGCGAAATGCAGACGTTTATAAATAATATTGTTAGCCATGTGATTTAAAGCATTGGTCTTAATAAAATAAATAAGCCTGGGTTCGACTACATCTTGAGGAAAACGAATTATATTAGTGAACTTAATACATGAAAGCCTCTGTCCCATCCTGGATAAAAAAGGTTGTAACCTACAGATAACCCGTTACAATAATAAACTGACTGATAACAAAATTAATAGCTTCGGTTTGTCAAAATTATTTGTTCCCAATATGTTGATGAATTTTTTTAATTGTTTTTAATTATATTGTGATTGACTTAAAACTCACATGGTAAACCTCGAGTGGCGAGTTCGATTCGCGCCTGGGCAGAGGAATTTATTTAGTGACGGAATTCATTAAATAAAATCCTTAGTCCCACCCTGGCTAGAAAAGGGGGTAACCTGTAGATAATAAGCCCCAATTAGCCTTAGTTACAGAAAGTGGACGTTAATAAATAATAATAATTATATTAGATTGTTTAATTAGTTTATATTTCAACCAAATCATCTATTTACTTATTTTACGTTGCAGTAACTATTACTCCAATAGTTTGTTCTTAATTACTGGGAATTATACCACAATAATGTCTCCTCTCTCTGTCTTTCCCTGACATTCAAGAACCCTCTGCACCTCGCCAATTTCACACAAAATCCTGATAATTCACGTAAGAAATACACTCTGAGCAAATTACTAGGAATATTAGGTAAGAGCACGGAAGTGAGTCGGACACAGGGAGGAGAGGGTCGTAATACGGCCAATGATGGATAACTGCACGAGTTTATGGACAACCCGAGTCACGAATCATTCACAGTTCGAAAACTTTAGTTTTCTTCTATTTTTCGGTGAAAGGCCAACCTCCCACGGCCTGCACATGGCCGCTGATTCACAACTTTAACAGTTATTCTGGTCTTTCAAAGAGACTCAAAAAAATAATAAGGAGAGAGAAAGTAACGGGTTAATTAAAGTACGTAACTCTTGCTGACGAGAACTGGCTGTGTCATTTCAGTTCTCTGATGATGAGGGCTCACTGAAGCCATGAGCTTAGGAATTAATAAGAACATACTGTGAAGAATCACAAAACGTCGTGTGTTCAATTAAACCTAAATATGATGTAACACCCTCACCAACAGGCGAAAATAATCCTTTCACCGAGGAAACAAATTTTTCCTCAGAGAAAGGTATTCCCTTATACACCAAAAACCTTAGCAGTAGTCACTGTAATTTCTATAACTATCTGCAACAACTAAAAGAATCGCTCACGATATTGTTTGGATTCTAGCTCACCCATTAAGCCCACCTGTGGACTAAGAAGTTACGGTAGAGCGAATAGAGTCAAATTACGTTGCGAAAAGCTACTGTCTGAATTATATTATTAGTAGCATTTAATCCAATGATACAATTACGTTCATTCATAAGGTGGCGGTTAGAAGCTGGAATTCTTTTTTTTTCATATTCATATAACAAAATAATTTTCATTTTTGTCGAAGTAAGAAATAGAATACATTTTTCAAAAGTGTATCACGGGGACAAAATCAATTGTTTATTTTCCTTAAGGTAAATCTACTAAATATAATAATTTTCAACAACTTTTTATTGCTTCAAAAATATTAATTTATTAGTACATTAATTAAATATTTATTTAAAAAAGGTACAAAGAAGTTTAAATATACGTTGTATATTAATTTATTACTAATACAAATTCCTTAAGGACAGTTTTTATTTTTATTGTACTTTTTATTTAAAAGAGTTTATCCAAGACTTGAAAAAAGAAATTACGGGAATAAGAGATCAATGATGTGCTTATTTAGCATAGTTAAGAGAAACCCCCACTTATTTAGGATATCTTGACTTATCTTATCTCAAACTACTTTTTCTGTTAAATGCAAACTAAGGAGGTCCTGTATGAACACCGATAGAAAACTTTTCGAACAATATGTTATAGATGAATCTGAATACTCCTAAAAGTTTGTTATAGTAAATGTTACATTGGCTATTTGGGGATGGATAAAGGCAATCATCTTTGAGCACCCAATAATTTATTTATTATATTGAGCTCCGCAACAATGGCGAGTTGGCTCTTCTTAAACATGGGGGGAGGGGAGCAAAACAAGTTCACAACAAAAAAACAAGTGAAAAAAATAACAAAAAATGTAACACGAAATAATATAAAGAACAAAACTAAGGAAACGAAACAAAAATGAAACCTAATCGTTAATCATGGAGCAAGTTGTCAAATTAAAAAGTGTTATAATTTTGCAATGCTTTAAAGACTAACCTAATTACCAATTATTATTTATTAACTCTCACTTTTTGCTAATTAAAATAATAATTAATGAACTGACTTAAAATTATTTGTTGAAGCTAACCAATAAATAAAGAAATATATTAACGAATTTTACTAAGTTTTGAGAAATGGACGATAATACTTTATTTAACTTTCCATAGATAGGATAGATATGGAAATAAGTTCCTAAGGTACATTTCAACGTTAGACCAGATATTATGGTTTTCAGCAAATTTCCCAATATATAACGCTATGTAAGTTGGGCGTAAGGACGCCATAATCCCAGAAGAAGATAACTTTTCATTTTGACGACCCTATTTGGCGAAACCACAATCTGTTAAAATTTTGATATACATAAAATATATAGGATAGGACTCAGTTGAACTTTATTGTGGATAAAAGTGTTTCTAAATAACAGAATGCCCATAGATGTATACTTGCTTACGGCTCTTTTGCTTCCAAATAATAAGAAATGAATCACTAAATGTCCCGCAATATTTTTGCACTTAAAAAAAAATAGGCCTCAAGTTTGTCCTAGTAACATTACACATTTGTGCGCCACGAATATGAAATTAATTTTCTTCTTACCATCAAGAATTTGTAGGCAATGGTACAACAATACTGCACTTACCTGAAAACGAAAAAAAATATATATTAGCAAAAGAAGGAGAAATTATTAAATAGAATTACCAATAAATTATAATTTATCAGTTAATCACAAGAGAGAAATCATCAATCGAAGTAGTTTGGTGTGAAATAGATTAATGGAAGGAATTGGAATGTTTTCGGTCACTTCAAATGTCACATAATTGTACGGTGACTAACGCAGGAAGAAAGGGGTCTTAAAAGATTCATTGTTGACGTCACTTCGGCCTGGGCTTTCATGGAGAACAATAATAATGGCCATAACGACAGAAGAGCCATGTTCGTTGAGGCAGGTCGGGAGGTGGGCCGACAGGTCGAATCCATAAATAGGATCTCTGATCCGGATCCACCGTGTCAATGAAAGCGCACGAACCTCAAAGCCTTTTGTCGGCTCGATGTGTGGCGTGCCGCTATGAAATACAAACCATGTCCCTTTCCTCACGTACTCACACTCACTTCTATATGTCTACACTTGAGCTCAGAATGGAAACTAAAAAACTTTTGTGAGTAGATTAGTTCCGATAATGGAAGAAAAAATCTTCCTACATGAGTGATTTTGTAACTATTATAGTCATTCATATGGAAGTACTGTCACGTCCAAAATTGAATTATAACCAAGTCAAATGCATAATTAGCATGTTCGTTTAAATATGCTTTCAAGGGATTTCATATGAAACTGATCAATATGGGAATTGTGATTTGCTGATCAGTTAATGCAGACGATGACATTAAATGGAGCACACGGATGATAAAAATGTCCGTCACGCAGGGACTGCGTAAACTAAGCAGATTTCCAACGCGTGCCACGTATTTACATTTATCCCAAAAAGTAAAAGTTCAAGATTTGACATTTACCTACATAATATAACAGCTTATTGTAAATATGACATGAGTTGGAGTGGGGTTTACTGAAAGCGGAATACTATAAATTGCCCATATCTCGGTTAATAATCATGATAGTGAAAAAACGTACATAACAATATTTAGAATTTTCAATATGATTGGCTCAATACAATTTTTCGATCCAACTCATAGTAACGGAGATATTAAGAATGTTCGAAATGCGTCTCCTCTAAGCCCCCCCCCCATCCACTGGTCGGATTTCAGCCAATAAGAAACTTGGTCTGTCTTTCTACATAAAACGATTAAATATAGACTAAACCAAAATTGCGACCTCTAGTGCGGTAACAGACAAATATATAAAATTTTGAACGGGCCTTATTTTCGTCACCCACTAGGCAGGATCGATGGACATTTGAAGACATTTTTCTCAAAACTGCGTCACGAGTACAGTTTCAAAAACTGATTTTCGAAAAGTCTGCTAATAGTCAGTTAACACCTGATAGAAAAATCATATACAACTATCATAAATTATTCCGACAGAGTTATTATCCATTTTGGGACAATGAAATGTATAAGGTAATATTTAATAATCTTTATTTTATAACAATAAACCCGAATATTTCATTTGTTCTAATAAAAGCATTAGAATATCATTTCATTTCTTCGTCAAATCGAACCTACTACATGCTTCTGAATGCCTTAAATGCAAGTATTCTCAGGTTGAAAGACCTTGATTTGAAAATAAATAAAACAAGTTTATTATACTTATATTATAAATTCATTAAATAACATCCTAAAATCCCTCCCTGGCTAGAAAAGTGTGGTATCCTGTAGATATCCCGTCCCAATTAGTCTCAAAAAAGTGGACGTTAATAAATAATAATAATATATTATATTCGCATGTTCTCAGGGGAAACACAGCGTTAAAATATATTTCTTATAGCACAATCGCAATAGTTCGTAAATAATGAAATTTTAGGATATTTTTATGATTGAAGTTACAGAAGACTTGGAAAATATTGCCAAATTCAGGCGGGTTTTGCTATATATATGCATGACATGTTTTAAAGGCCGTGCATGTTTGATAATTATTTATTAAAAGGAAAAATAAGTTGTATGGGGCGAGAAGAAGAGAAAGAGGGTGCGTGAGAGACAATAAATGTGAAAAGTTGAGAAAAAATATATGGAATCAAAATTTTGGTTTTAAATATATTTAATTCCTGAATTTTAAAATCAACAATTAATACAAGATATTGCGAGGTAAAGTTATGTTAATGAAGTCAAATTTATGACAAAAAGTTTTATTTGGTATTGATTTATCGTTAGCAAGAACTTTCAAATCAGCTGTAAGGTCGAGTCTATAAAACAAACTGTCGTCCGCATGAATTCAGCCGTAAATTCACATGAATTGAATAAATATTAATATAAATAATCTTATTATTACTTTTTTCTCCATGATTCTCTGTTATTTAAATATTATGAAGCATAATTAGCAATTCAGTTACCAAATGTTGTTCTTAAAAACAAAAAGACTTTATTGCAGAAAAAAAAGAAACTGCGCCCTTGGTCGCCTACATAAAAATACCCCAATATAAATTAAGCAGCTTGATTGAATTGTAACTAATGATGGAAAATATGAGTAACACATTTAAAAAAAAAGTAACAATAAATATTTATTAACACCTAATAAATGAAAGAAGTGAAAAGGTAAGGCATGGCAAATGTCAATCGTGAATAATTCAGCTGATCGCTTTGATAGATCATTAATATCAATCACCAATTGGACCCAAGGTTTTTGGCGCCTAAAGTAAATGTCACAGCCTATGCAATAATCGCAAAATAATATATTACTTTTGATAATTTCCGACATTATTAGGTTATCATTAGCTACACATGAATAATGATTAAGTCCTTAAGAAAACTAGAACTTTTTATAAAAACTGAAAAAAAAATAAAAATTATTCACTCATATGTATTTATAGAACGTGTTACTTGAAAAACCCTTTTTTAAGTAACCACTATTGGATTGATCTTGAAGACTATATAATATTCATTTCAACATATTATTATAGATTTTGTAATGAGTTTACTTATTCCTAAGGTGGAAACTGGATTTTAATAAAGTATGATGTATAAATAACTTCTAGATGGTTGTTGCACACAATTTCTAACGGAACATGAACAGCCACGACATTATTTAAAAAGATTTAAAATTCAAGACAATGACAATTGTACTTGCGACTCACAGACAACACAAATGTTTTTACATATACTTCATGACTGTTCAACATTTATTCAAAATAAATAAAATTTAATAAATAACATAATTTTAAAAGGAGATAATTGGCCAGAACTACCTCATATTATATTCAACTAACATAATAAAGAACTTATAAAGTTTATCAAAAGTTTAGATATGGATGTAGCAAAAATACATTAGAATGTAAAGTTGATAGAGAGGAATGGGAATCATAATTCAATATATTTACCTTACATAGACTCGCAAATTAAACTTCGGTTGAGTTTAACTTTAATTGATATGTTTGTTTGTTCTTATTTTATTTATTCACTTTTTTATTTCATTTATTAATTTTATTTGTAATTATCTTATTTATTTTATACTTTATTTTATTATTATTATTATTATTATTTCTCTTATATAATACTTGAGTAGATAGTTGATTAACGTATATATATTGTAAAATAAAAATGTATTTAAACATAATACATGTAATATGCCATGTGGCAATGTAACATGTATTCGAATAAATCAATAATTCAAAAAAATAAAAATTCAAAAATAGTTGGTTGTTAGTTTTAATGCCAATAATAGTTAACTGCTCGTTTCTTTAGGACTTAACAAATAATCCGGAGATTAGAGAAGAATAATGATCAACTGATGTGTTGTAGCTGAAATAACCAAAGAGGGGTTGAATGCATAGTTTGAAATGAAAAGAAGCTTATTACGTTTAGTTGTACAGAAAGTTCTGAAGCCATGGTAAGGAACGTTTATAACGAATGTGATAGATTTAGTCATGAATGCAGTTGAAAGAATTTCTTTTTTTGACCGGGTTACAGATGTTGGAAAAAGCGGTGGAATAAGTGCGTTGCTGTTGAGGGGGACTATATTGAAAAATAAAAATATGTAAGTTGAAATCAGGCTTAGAACTTTCTGTACACCCGGTACTTGAAGATCAGTAGTTATTATTTTTAGATGGATAAATGGTGAAGAACAAATAAGAATACATACAAATTTTAGCCAGCTAAATGCAAATAAATTAAAAAGCAAAACTTTTATAATTTGGCTTGAAATTCCTGTTCAAAAAAAAATGCGGTAGATTAAGCTCATAGTAGAAATTTATGGCCTGCTGAAAAGAATCGATACCACTTGGTGTCATAACTTTTATTTTTATTTTCACACTCGACAAAAGTCGGAGGGTGGAAGGAGAGATAGGGCTGATGTGTCTAAACGAACAGAAGGAAATCCTAGAGGGTCTAATAATTCACAGACGATCAGATAAATTGACTGTTATGATGACGAGGGAGGAGATTCCATTGAACGCTTTCATCGTGAACGGCATGCCTTTCCCCCCTCCCCCACTATCCGGCATCTGCATTGTAAGCCATTCGCATTTTGAAACGTTAATTTTATTGCTGACAAATTATATTTTTACTGCATTTATGTTTAAGCAGATTTACCTTAAGTAAGGAGTGCTCTTCGAGGCACTAGGTCTACTGTGCTAGTTATTAGACGTGCTCTAAGGAATTTGAACTTTGTCAGGAACGGTCAGTAAATGGATTCATAAATGGCGAAACCTCTTGTCAATGAATGCTCATGCAGTTCTTGCTATGAGGAAATTCGTAAGATGCCTAAATACATAATTAATGAGAAGGTAATATCACACAAACATGGTTATTTTTTTTTTATTATTAATTTAAAGAATTCCCACTCATATACTATAACTTTATTTTCTCAACAGGTGAGTAAGTGTTGAGAAAGGTAAAGGTTCGAAGCCTTTGAATAGATGTGTTATCTGTTAAAAAATAGTACTTAAAAGAACTACTGATTACGATTGGTAAAACTGAATGATACTATAGATGGCATACGATTGGGCAAAGAAAGTTCTCCGTCATTTTTAGCAGATTTCCCTTAGGTCGTACTCATGACGCGATTTTCAAAAAATTTCTGCAAATGTCCATCGATCCTACCCAGGAGATGACGAAAATGAGGTCCGTTCAAAATTATATCTATCTATCTATCTATCTATCTATCTATATATATATATATATATATATATATATATATATATATATATATATATATATTTGTCTGTTAACGCTCTAGCGGTCGCAATTTTTGTTTGAATGTTACCAAACTGGAAATTTAATCGTTTAATGTTAAAAGAAAGATCAAGTTCGTTAATGGCTGAAATCGGACCAGTGGGAGGGGGGCTTTTAGAGAGGGGGATTCTTGAAAATTCGAAATATCTCCGTTATTATGCGTCGGATCGAAAAATTGTAAAGAACCAATCTTGTTGCAAATTAAATTTACTATGAATATTGTTCTTACATTTATTCTGTATCTTGAATATTAGCCGAGATATTTGCATTTGTATTGTGTGTTTGGTCAGGAGTCGGCTATGTTCGGGAGGTTCCGCCGAGAGCTAGGGCGGCCATTTCCGTAACTATTCGTCCCTCTTGAATAGGTTTAGAGATTCATTACCACTGCATTCCTTAATCTGTGATTTGTTGGATTTTATTAATATTAGAGAGAAAGAGTTGGTTAAACCAGAAATGGACGCTTAGTCTCAGCCCTTCTGTTCTTTGCTGGAGTATACACCGTCTTTCTACTTCTAGAAATGGAGATATTTTGTTTTCTTCTCTCTACAAAAATGCCCGACTAGAGCGCAGTATTATTTCATTTTTGTACCTAGACAATATTTTACAAAGCACGTAAGAAATAGTTCTAGACATATTTATTACATTATTTAGCTAACAGTTTTCCTTGGTGTGGAATATTAGACCAAACTACCCTAGTAGAGGGGATGGGTGTTCAGCTTCGGTCAGTGTTTCTTTATTTACGATACCAATTGATTGGCACCATTCATAACGACAGGTCAGAGCAGAAGTGAACACCCTGCCACTCTGTTGGTGTACAAACCGACATTCAAGTAAATACTCTTAAGGTTTTTACAAAGGCTGAATGTTTAGACTATGTAATTCAGTGTCACTAATATTTATAACTTCGATTCGGACATTGGAAATGCTGGTATAATGTGCGAATTACTCCACTTATAAATGTACATAGACTTCCACTGCGTCGAGGTCTTCGAGTAATGGCCGTATTTTCATGTTTTTGGCCGTCATTTTACTGGACACACTTCTATCTTCCTCAAGGCTTTCTCTAAGACTGAAGAGTTCTAAGAGTTTCTATTCTGTTTGGTGCAGTGGGTGGAGTCTCCCTCGTCTACGGAAACTGTCTCCAGCGTCAGTTCCTTAGTGATTTTGTCTCAACCGTTTATGGCTTTCTTCCTGGGTGGAATGACGGGCTCCTAAAGTTTACTCAGTGTAAGGTTCGTCAATGCCACCATACAAATACCTCTGTGTTTCTGAATAGGAGCAGAACTCTTGAGGCCTGAGGAAGCGGATGTCAGCCAAAAACATAAACACACGGCCGATACCGTATTTCATTAATGTTTGTTGCAAATTTCCTCAGTGAATTAAAGTCGCCAATAACAATAGGCCTGAAACCAATAACCCGGAGACGAAATTTGCTGACTATTAGAAGGAACGGCTGACTGACCCATTGGACACTCCCAGGGGTAAGACCCAACCCCTGCCGAGAACTGTTGCCAGACTTAATAGCGGCAATATGAGGCGATATTTCATTTGTTGTTGATACTGCTGGTATTGGGGGACGGGATGAGCCTGGTGGCGCCGACCCTATCTGTAAACAGTGTGTCGTCCTCCGAATTTGCCATCCTGGTGAGCAGGGGACACTCCCCCGGTCAGCTGTCATCTGGCCCCCGATCTATCGACCTGTTTTTATTCCAAGTCTCTGACGTGTGTCCAAGTGACGGCTGTGGGGGGGGGGGTGAAAGGGGTCTTTTGTACCGGTATAATATAATTGACAAAGGGAGACATTAGACTTTTAACAAATATCAGATTCTCTTTCCCAGAGAAGAATATATATAAATACATATATCGCGGTTGTATTTATATTATACTTCAGTTAAATCCATTATTTATTAAAAACGAAAAAATATGCAATTTATATAATGTAGAAGCAGAAAGTATAGCCCTGAAGTAGAGAAAATAAAAATCTCAAAATATTAGCGACATTGGCCAGAACCCTTGAAAAACAAACCACAACTTCTATAACTAAAAACCTGGGCGAAAAGTTTTTATATATATATATATATATATATATATATATATATATATATAGAGAGAGAGAGAGAGAGAGAGAGAGAGAGAGAATAATATATTCACTATTGGAGCAAATGTAAATGCTGACCCTCAAGTTTTTAAAATAATTTAATAACTGCTTCTAAAATTCACATCGAAACTGTTCCTTCCTCAACTAGGATGAATATCTTTAATAGGGATTAATATCGAATTTACAATCCTCTCTCTCCCAACCACTTCCTACTGATGTATGCTGAACTAATGGAGCCAAGATATATGGTAACAATCTGAAGAAATTAAAAATCATTGTTGCCAAATTGTTACAGCTGAACGTTCCCGCGAAGATATTTTTGGGCAGTAGAATACGCTCAATTAATTTTTAATATCTAACAGGTGCTTATGTAAGAAAGTGTTATTCTTTCTCGTAGACCTCTGATTCTACTTATTGTCCAGATACCCAGGGTAATGGAACAAAAGCGCCAGGCACTACAGAGAACTTTGATGGCATTGGCTTTCAAATTACCTGTTGATTATGCCGCCACCTTGCAAGCGCTACACAATGTTGACATGAACACCATTCCTCACATGGAGTTGTATACAGGCTGGCCATCATTAGATCCCTTGATCGAGATATGCCGTAGGGTGGAGGTGGTCTCGAACCCTCGCCGGCAGAGCTAATCATGGGATCCGCCCCCAGCAGTGACATCTGCCCCCAGTAAGTAAGCCCACCCCTGTCGAATAGAGTTAATCCAACAGCCAATATTCCAGTGGGATCAGCCCTGGGATTCCAAGCAGGCATTCCGATGATTGCTGCGTCAGACAGCTTCCCATTACACACCCGAGGGGGGGGGGAGGTGTGAGGAGGGAGGTGAGGGGCGAAACGAATCGGCTAACGCACTTTTCCTTATTAACGACCCTCCAGTTAATGTCCTAGCAATGCGCTTGTCGCTTTTAAATATGACCACTTCGAAATTGATAAATATGACTCACTGCATTCCTTAGAGTAAAGCGTCTGTATAATCAATGAGTTAAATAAAGCTAAAGGAAGGCCTGATACTAAACAGCGAAAATAATGTCAACTATAAAAAAATGAATATTTATCTAATTTTATTATTAATTCCGCTATAACAACCACGGCGCAAACACCGATAAGTGGGCGAAGGAAACATCGATAACAACAATAATCGTATAATATATTTTATGTTCTCGTTAAATAAGAATGTATTACTTACTTGGCACGTTAATCAATCTTTATAATTGACATAAAATACTGTGTAAATATAATAAATACTCCTGCGTACTTCGAGCACTTCTTGCTGCAACAACCAACGTACATATTTCAATAGTTTAAATTAAAATCCGTTACACCTGCAATAACACTAATTTGAGTGAAGTACGGCATTTTAACTTGAACTGAATGGCGACCATATGGGACTGCCCAAAATAGGGGTTGTAAGGGAAAACAAAATCCAAATACTTCTGTTCCTAGGCCCTTGATCATAAAATGTTATATATCAGAATGTGTAACCTTTTTATGGTCTACTAGTAATCCAATTCGGACAACACTTGACTTCCTTGAAGTCCTCAACTTGCAAAATGCACGTCATTTAAAATAACGTAATTTTTACACGTTATCTACATCCGTTGTCTTTCAAAATTGTTATATCCGTTTCCTTCTACACCCCCCCCCCCCGCCCTTCCTGACTATTCGTTTTCTATCAAAAGAGGATGCGTACAACTAGATGTTACAACACTCCTAAATATTAAATTACAACACTCTAAGGCTATTTGGCTCATCTTTAATAGGAACTGAGAAATTTGTTATTTAGTGATACAGTTCGCCTTTGAAATTATTTTGCCAGCAGGACATTTTCTTCGTATGCTTATTCAATAGTTCTAACCAATAGTGTTTTTGTACGTCAACCTCTATCAACACGAAAGGTTATCTTGGGTCCAAGGTCTAGGTATTTCTAGCTTGCTCAGTATTGAGTAACCAGTCTGGAAGAAGCTGTTTGCAAAGTCAACCAAAGAATCTTAGTTGATAACACTAAATATTCCGCACTTATCATGAACAAAATAAAGTTAGACTTATATATAGAGTCCTATTTAAACCCAATTAATAATAACTAATCGGCCCTTCTTCAAACTGCTGATAAGTGGCGTCGAAGGAGGTTAGCTTTCAGGGATGAAAATTATAAGCAAATTTACCAATTTTGTTAGTCAATTATTTTGCTAGGTAACCTCTGGATTGATAGGAAAAGAAGTTGCGTACTGAATTGAAAAATTTAAATTTCATAAACAGTCACTAACTGCCAAATAAACTGGACTCAAATGTTAAGGGAAAAAAAAATGAGCAGAATGTGTTTGGAGAAACCGACTTACTGGCTAATAGTTGGGAGGGGTGTGTAGCAGATGGCCTGAGAGGAATTTGTGCGAAATATATGGCCCTTGACGGCCTCACACAATACAGAATTTCACATTAGGCAGTCAGCGTGTATTTCATTTCAGTTGAAATTTTATAAACAATAATTAGAGCACTTTTGTTCTGGAAAATAGCAAGCAAATAACGTACACAGCGTCCTGACACGTTTAAATTTAACATCAACATCAAATTCTATAAATGGTAACGGGCATTTTAATGTCCCATAACAATCACTACAATACATGAAGTTACAACTTGATTTAAATCATTTATTTCATGGAACCCTGGTAGACATGCTAATCAGATCTATATTTACTGTGACCCAGGATGGATGGAACCTATTGGAGTCCTGATAGTTCGTAGCAGGAAGTACCACCACGAAAATTCGTAGAATATTCCTTTTAAGACTGGAGAAATCAACTCGGGTTTCCTAAGCTGGTATTTTAAATACCGCGTAGAACGAAGCTTGAGTATTTTTTACTTTACCCACACCAGTTACTTTTTGAAGTAACAGTGATTATGTAAATTAAAAAGACTCTAGTTGTTACGTTGAAGTAATTCATTCAAACTGTTGCTAAGCTATATAAATTTTATGCATGAAAGAGGTTACCTGCCTTTTACATGGTTGGTTTTTAAAAACGTGTAAGTTTTTTTTGTAATAATGAATCTCATACAATTTAGTCGTGTTCTATAATCATATATTTGAGTGTTCTTTAAAATCTTTGAAAGCATATTGGCCCCCAAAATGAATGATTCAACGAAATGTATATTAAAGTATAATTTTTGTTTACATTTAAAACTTGTTAAATACATTATTTCAAACACATGTTCATTACTTTTATCAATTTAATGATAGTGTTCAGGTTAGCCATGTGAGTTAAAGCGTTGACCTTTATCTCACATGGCAAACCTAGAGTGGCGAGTTCGATTCTTGCCTGGGCAAGGGAAATTATTTAGTGACGAAATTCATTAAATAACATCCTAAAATCCCACCCTGGCTAGAAAAGGGTGGTAACCTGTAGATAACCCGTCCCAATTAGCCTGAGTTGCAAAAAGTGGACGTTAATACATAATAATAATAATGATAATGTGGCGAAATTCAGTAAATAACGTCCTAAAATCCCATCCTGGCTAGAAAAGGGTGTTAACCTGTAGATAACCCGTCCCGATTAATCTAAGCTGCAAAAAATGGACGTTAATAAATAAATAATAATAATGATAACGCAAATCACTGTTTTAGAAATAAGTAACTGGAGTGTGGATAAAGCAAAAAAGACCGCGAAGCTTTTCTACGAACTTCAAGCATGCTCGTTATTCAGTTTTTAATCATTTTCTGAGCATAGAGAATTAATTTCTGTTACTCTTTACACATTCGTTTTACTGTTAAGTAACGGAATGGGATGTAACATAATGAATAAAGGAAATTCCAGTTTCTCAACAGAGTAGATTTAATAGCTGGGATTAAATCGGGGACAAGAAAGAGCACAAATCCTTTGAAAATTATTGGCTTAGGACATAAAAAAAAGCGGAATGTAAGACACACATTGACAATAGATCCCATCTTCTATTGAATGAGAGCATTGGACCCTGATAGAAAGGGCTCGAAGGAAAAATGTCTATTGGGAATGAAATGGCGAGGATATAGACTCTCTTCACAAAGTCCAGCCAGAGGAGCGAGTTAAATGTTTCGTGAAGAACGACAGAGAGAGAGAGAGAGAGGAGGAGGAGGGTGAGGGAGAGAGAGGAGTGAGTGGGAGAGTGAGTTTTCCCCATTTTTCTACGAGGGGAGTGTAGGGGTCCGATAGCGAAGGTCATTACTGGGCAAACTGCTCCAATAACCTGCGGCCTATCGCACTGCTGGCTTTAGGGATTTGAGTTATAGCCTCGTGGATCAATCAGCTCTATGTCCGAGCTCTGTCTACCTCCATGGAAATATGGGGGCCCGTTTAGATTTCCTCTTTGTCTCAAATAGAAAATAATATCCGATTCTCGGCTAAAGTGAATCAGACATTATTGCCTGACCCACTTATAGATAACAAAAATACAGTATAACCCCCCCCCCCTCCACCATACTGAATATGAATGTAAACCTCACTCCTATAATGCGAGTCCATCATAGAAATCATGAATAATAAATAATTGTGGCAAAGCTATTCGTAGAGATAGTCTTATAATTATTGTTTCCAGAAACGAGAACAAATAATGAAGACAATGCGCTCTACTAAAATAAGAAACAAAAAAGTATTCAACTTCTTACAAAAGAAATCACACATAAATCGTCTACCAAAATGGATATCAACCGCGCCGTCATGGACAAGTTCCATATGAACACCTCTATTTTACACCAAGTATCCAGATTTGGAACATAACTCTCTGATGTGTTTAAACAAATTGGGTTACCTTCTCATGGTTTTCTACATCCTCTATAGTAGTTTACCACTAATTACTCAGGAATTTCAAGCTTCAAACTTTGAAATAAATGAATAACTTCCGGAAACGTAATTTTGTGTTGGTTTCTCTGAAATTGAAAAAGGAAATTACTTTGGCCCAAAAATGGCAAGATATACAAATTTATCAACTTTTACAATTCTGGTCTGGTGAGGTAGTCATGCCACGTTTTAGTAGAACATAGGAATTTGATATAATAAGGATATATAAAAAATCATAAGGACATGAAATTCAAGTGGTACCAAAATAAAAATGACAAGTATAATGATAATTAATCTGGTAGTACGCAATAGGCTGGTTTTCCTCTACAATACGTATTGTATAGCATCCCTGGAAGCTTTTTAGAAATCCTTTGGAATGGCTTTAGCTTTTTTGAGGTGCGGTTCTAGCAGCTGAGCAATAACGCTTTTTTAACGTTCGGCGAGCTAAAGTGGAGGGTAGAGTAGATAACGTACGTAGCATTATTATTCTCATTTCTCTTAATTTTAATATTCTTTTAGAATGGTTATTAACTGGAAACCGCTGTGAAGTAATACTCAAAGCTATGGCAAGAGGTTTAAGACTGACATGAATTAGGCTTGCCCGTTGCAATAAGGCGAGAGGCAATCAGGGCAAATGCTAAGCCATTGCCAAAACACCGTCTGATGAGACGAGATAAAACAAAACGAGGAAAAGAGCGACTTGAGGAATGATGAGGCTGATGGCAGATCTGCTTTACTGCAGATTAATACGAGACTCCCGGGCTGCTAAGGTACGAACCTTCCAGCTATCTCGCCCATCTAGCCTTTACGATCAGCTGCAGTTTCCGCCAAATCCCAAAGCCCCGACGGATTATTTGATGTCCGGGGGGGGGGGGGTCATTTGATATCTTCATTAGGTGGTCTCGTCTCCTCCTCGCTTTATTGACGTCATCCGCCTTCACATGATGACATTCCATCAGAACGGAAACTCTTAAAACATTCGTAAAAATGCAGTATAACTTAATATACTTTTATACGGCATTCGTTTCAGATTATGAGCAGAAAATAAAAGATAAATAAATTTACAAGCCATAATAAAATCAAGAAGTTATGACTCTCATGAATGAGCAAAAAAATAAAACTGCATTTGGAATGTCATTTAGGCACTAAAGGCGGCATGACTCAAGGTTAATAATCCGTTTATGGACAATTGATTTTACAGGAATGCAAATATGTAGCTCATAAATTCATTTATTTGTACCATTTGAATATATTAATTCCTGAAACAATAATATCATCCAGGACGATTCTTGATATCTAAGACAAGGTCTAATTTTGATATTCGTTGCTCACAGCCACCGAGAGAGGCTTGGACTACAAGTAGTAGTGAATACACTTTGTTAATAATATTATTAAAGCATAAATACCAATAGCCTCCATTATTTTCTTTATTCTTAACTAATAGAATTGTTAATATTTTGTTATCATTCGAACACATATTCTAATCACTAATAACGTTGAAAATATATTAAGTTGACCGTAATCATTCTCAGTGGAAAGCAATTTTAAAATAAAAGTATAACTAGAATAAGAAATGTGATGAAATGTAGGTTCTAAAACTTATAGAAATAGTTTAAGAAATTGTTCCACGTATATTTCAGAATAAATTTTCTCTTCAGTCATCTGAAGAGTTAATGGTTGCTTGACCTAGCATAAAGTGACTTGAAACGACGGATGGATTGGAGAGGTTATGAACGTTTAGTTATCAGCATTATTATGTTAGGTTTACGCATGAGCAACATTGCGTTTAAAATGTTACAGGTTATCAACACATCATCATGTTCTTTTTACAGATGAGCTATATATGTTCAAAACGTTTTTTGTTATCCACACCATTATGTTCCGTTTTAGTTATGGCCACACACTGCAAAACTAATCATATGCATAATGAAATGAATAGCCAACCAGTTGAATCACCTGTTTTTTTTAATATATAATAAACAATCATATTTTTGTTTAATATTTAACGTGAACATATCTAACCTAAGTCTGATCTGCTGATGATTTTGGCAAACTGCATATTTATTACAGTGCTCTCAATTTCACGCCAAGCTTAAAATGAGCGCGTATTGCCCTGAATCATAGTGCGTTTTTCAGTATTATTGGCAGAACAGTTTACCAGCTGATTACAAAAAAATTGGAGAACTGTAAGGTTAGTGGAGCAACAGTACTTCGGCCAAGAGTCTCGAATAGCAGAGGCCTACTGTACAATAGCGAAATGCCTGCTGGAATTCTGACCTTTTACGATCTATTTTCTGGAACACTGGCTGCAAAAATGGTTCTGCCCAGAAGATAAAGTAGGCCGATAAGATACCTGGGATTTCTTCGACCTCATTAGTGAGCGTTTAGTCTGTGCCTAACACTATTAAGTTTATTTAAGTTTTATTCTTTGCCCATAGTTTAATAAACTCTTAGTTCATTTTTGAGGCTCTGGATGGTGAAGGAAGCTGATCTCTGGCATAGAAGGGAAAGAATTATATATAAAACAAACAACATTAAGAAAAATAAAAATTTTCGCCCCAGTGAATATTTACAGATAATATATGAATAAATATTTTTACAGATGAAAATTGAATATTTACCGGTAATATCTATAAAATTTAAATAACGCCAGAAAATTCTAGGAAAACAGTTAGGCAATTTTTATTTTTCTGAACGTGTTTGTATTCTACATCTATAGTGCGTTTCACTTCGAGATGGCAGTAGATCTGGTGCGCTGTTGCCAAATCTCACTCAAATCCGCCAAATTTCTGAAAAACTCGGGAAAAATTCTGAAATGTGCAGAATTTAATCTTCTATCGGCCTATACTAAGAATAAATCAACAAAACAAGATACACAATCGAAATAAATTGTATTGTGCCAATTTTTTACCTAAAAAATTTAATGGAAATTCTTGTTTCTCTCGTCACTGCGATCATATTTTTTAAGATATTTGTTTGAAATTCTATACGAAGTTAGTTTATGTTATCTATATTCGTTACAAGGAACAATTTTTTTAAAAATGTCATTCCTTATCATGTTTTTTCCATAATAAAAATAAAAATTGTGAAATCCAATTTTAAAAAAGTAGCCTGCGGGGAATTTTCGTTCTATAATAGTTTATTATGTTTTGTCATAATCCTTTTAAAAAGGACAGTTCAAATTTATTTTTGAGCCTCCTCCGAACATTATGGGTCGATTACAACTGATGCAATTAATGTTTATATGTTGTGCGAGCGTCGCGGACTCGCAAGGAATGAGCGGAGTTGAACCTCTGTCAGACGAAGAAACAAGTACTGATGTTTTTATATAGCACCTAATATAATATTATATTTTCTTAATATAATATTACATTTTCGTGCTTTTTGTTTTGATTGTTAGGCATGAAGCATACTTAAGATTTTGACTATTTTGGCCAATAATCTAAATGGATAGTTTTTTCTTTAAACGTTAAATTTAATAGGCTTCTTCTCCTTGGCAGATGGGCTAAGAAATTAGATACTCTAAAATTAAGTTGCTTTCAATAGACATTTTTGAAGGTCATTAAAGATTTTTATTAGGAATTTCTTTGATTAAAATGGGTTTATTTTTTTAATTATGCAACTATAATTATGATTATAATGAATAATTATTAATGGATTAAAGATATATATTAATATTATTGTTATAAATAATCATCCCAATCCTGTTTGTTCACAGTCCTCTATTGCTCTCAGTTTATAAAAGGCCTTAACTCCAATTTTTGTCGAAAATTACATTTTGAAAGATATATTTAAGTTATTAACTTCAAATCACATTAAAAAGATTAATAAAAAAAGTGCTTCCCAGTAAAATTTACAATTTCTGAGTTGAGGCTTTTTAAATAATCATGGTAGAATAGACAGTTATAAGAAAGAACGGGAGAGCGGGCGGGAGAGAGCCGGGGGGTCCAGCTCTCCTCGTGCCGCGACGCTCCCACAACATATAAACATTAATTGCATCAGTTGTCAGCGTCCCATAATGTTCGGAGGAGGCTCAAAATTAAATTTGAATTGTCCTCTTTAAAAGGAGTATAACAAAACTTAATAAACAATTATAGAACGGAAATTCCCCGCAGGCTACTTTTTAAAAATAGGATTTCTCAATTTTTATTTTTATTATGGCAAAAACATGGTAAGGAATGTCGTTGAAAAAAAAATTGTTCCTTGCTACGAATAAAGATAATATATACTAACTTCATGTCGAATTTCAAACTAATATCTTAAAAAATAAGATCACAGTGACGAGAGAAACAAGAATGTCCATTAAAAATTTTATGTAAAAAATGGACAAAAAACAATTAATTGCAAAAACAGATTTTATTTTCTTGATAAATTTTTAGCATAGGCAGATGGAGCGATAAATTCTGAACTTTAGAGAATTTTTCCCGTAAAAATTGGACAACTTTGAGATATAGCGGCAACGTCGCACGGAGGGAGGAGGACAGAGCTATCTAGTGAGGCATATGCAAGAGGGAGACAGAGCACCCCATTGAAAATACATACTGCCATCTCGAAGTGAAACGTACTATAGTACTTTTCCTTCTTTGAGAAAATATATTTTTTAAATAATACCAGCGTGTATGACATTGTAAATGACTTTGTATACCAGCAAGGTATCCGATACGACGTTGGAGCGTGTGTTCCGAAATCTCTGCCTCTTAGATTAAATAATTGTGAAGGAATGAGGCCTTTGTTTGTTGATTTCAAACTGTGGGAACTAATAGTTCTACTTGTAAATAGTTCATGACCACGAATGAGGCATTTTTTCAAAATGGTAGAATTCAATTAGGGTCTTTGTTAGCTGAAATTTTTTACGGAGGAAACTCATTTTAAGATTGTACTTGTGTTGTTGAGATTCGACAAAATTCTTCAAAACCTTAGAGAAAGTGGTCCTTACATTCCTCTGGAGAATCATGTGCATAAAGCATGTGAAGTGGCATACATTGACAGGAAACATGTACTGCAGTGAACTAGAAAATGCTTTCAGATCAATAGAGGTCTATTAGTTGACTATATGCCAAATCTGGTGAAGATAAGTAGCCGATAAGGTGACAAAACATAATGATGGTAGCCTTCCACCATAAATAACGTAAGGATTTTGTTGGAATGTTCGGATCCTAAAAGCAGACACATCGCGCCTACGAGTAGGGTCCCCCACTGGATATCCGAATAGCTAATTTTCTGGTCGAGCGATTTAGAGGTGGGCAAGATGGTAGAAGCAGAAGGCAAAGGCAGGCTATGTGTCAGTACCCCACTGACTGAACTGGCCTATTAGTGAGGCAGGGGACAGCTGGAAGACTTCACACAATGGGGGTTCACACCTGCCAGGTAGATGGGGCACAGATTCCTGGCGCAGATGGAAAAATAACTTTTGGAACAGTTAAATGCTCTCTGAGGTCCCCACACTAGGATGCTAGGCACATTCTAGGGCGAAACTTTGAATTCTCTATAAGAAGCGAATACGGCTCCAAGATATTTTTATGTGGGAATCATCAGTTATGACGTCAGCATAAGGAACAGTATAGATAATTTTACTGAAATTACTTACGATTTGGAAACCAAAAAAGCTGTTTAAAGGAACAATACAAAACAATAGATCTCTATATTCCATTTAATGCAGAAATAAATTTGTTTCCTACACTTGACGACAACTGTTAACTAAAGGGCAAAAAATATTAACAAATGTACAATTTGTTTTATGTTCGGGGCTGCATTAATTAAGCAGATTTCATTCATCACGTATTTGCATTTATCACAATACGTAAAAGTTCAATGAGAAAAATATTTGGTATTTAGGCTTCAAAGAAAGTGCTTCATAACATTGCAGCTTTTTATAAATGTGACTTGAGTAGGAGTAGGGGTTCACTGAAGGCAGAAAACTAAAAAATCCCAATATATGCATTAATATTCACGATAGAGAAAATATGTACATAATATTTATAGGAAATTAAATTTGCAATAACATTTATAATGTACACTTTTCCGATCCGACGTAAAATAATGAAGATATTTCAAATTTTTGAAATTCCTCCCCTCTAACCCCCCCCCTCCACACTGTCCGATTTCAGACTTTAACGAACTTGATCTTTCTGGTTACATAAAACGCTTATATATCGAGTTTGGTAACGATTAAACAAAAATTGTGAACGTTAAGTGCTAACAGATAAATACACACAACACAACACACCACACACACACATACCCCCCCCCACACACACACACACACACATATATTTAAACGGACCTCATTTTCGTCATATACCAGTTAGGAACGATGGACATTTGAGGACATTTTTTGAAAATCACGGAATGAGTACAACTTCAATAGCTGATTTCATTAAGGGAAACCTGCTAAAACGTCTAACAATTAATGAGTAGAATAACTTATGAGAGAAAACTTTGAAATAAAAGTACAAACACTACTAAGTGTTAGTACTTTTATTTCAAATGAATGATTGACTCACACGCTAGACTGACAACGCACTCATCTTAGGACCAGAATAGTGAAAATAAAACGATTAAATACAACGCGAACCGTGAAATACAATTAATGGATTGAAATTAAAATTCGGCAACCTTTTGCGAGACTGGAACACCCAAGCATTTTATTTTGCCTCCTTTGAGCCCTTACATTAGTTTGTGCATGATAATTAATACAGCTTTATGTAAGTTTCTATTTAGCCATTGTAAATTTATTTATATTATAATTGAATCACCGTTGCTTAATAAATAAATAAGTACTTGCAATGGGCTCTGAAATAGGTCAAATTCCAAAGGGATATTCGTATCTGATTATTTAGGCTCGGTGAAATAAAGAACCACGGTATAATATAATATTTTTAATATATAAATGAAATTTATAACATCAGTTTGTTATTTACTCACGTATGTCTTCAAAGAATGAATTGTCAGTGTGGACTCCTTACATTTTAGGAAAAGGTATGTTTGAATCACAATAAACCCATATAAAACGCATTTAATGTCCATCCAGCCGAACATTTAGATGGATTCATATATTTTTAAATAGCAATTTCTGTATAGTAACCCTCAAATGTCAATAATAACCTACAGAGCATGTGGTTCGAGTACCTAAGATAAATATCTTTGCAAATGTCTGGAGCTATATAAAACAATTCCTTCGTCCACCGAGAGGTACCGTAGCCTTCCATTTTCTTATTTTTCTTTCTTTTTTTTTCAACCACCATGGAGTCCTGAATAAATAATGGTAACTGTAAATAAAGGTTGTTAATTCAGCCGAATATACAATATTTGTTGGAGGTTAATAGATTGGTGTAGCGTGGGTGCCCCGTAGCTCCTTGTCGGTCCTCCAGGAGCAGTCCCCCCACCACCAACTGTAACCGGTTTCAGCCTATGGCAGCCTCATCATTCTTACAACAGGGGAGGGCCAATCAAAAATTAATGCATCTTTTAGTCCCTTTAATGTCTACATTTGTCTTAGATTAACCACATTGCTACGCCGGATGTTGGAATCGAAATGAATCATATTTTCTGGTCGCTCGCTCGGTCGGGCTATCTCGGGAGTGCGAAGAACATGTGGTGCGGATCAGGCATTCTCATATCGGCTAATAAACTGTGGCCGACATCACATAAATCCGTGAGATATTTTACAAACAGCGTGAAACTTAAGTAGCGTACACATGTCTTCAAACAAAATTTCATTGTGTAAACAACATCTGCGTTATGTAAATGTGAACCATTCTAATTTAATAAGCTTCCTATATGAAAATTAACATTGCAGATAAGTAGAATAAAAAAAATGACTGATCGTCCCGTATATATAAAAAAATGAATGCTAATTTTACTTTGAGATTTTGTAACCAACCACTGGAGATTTGCATAGGTACAAGCTAAAACAACATTTATGACAACAGGTGACCACATTGTGTTAGTAAAGTTGTATTATTCATTTTTTTTTTTTTAAATTTGTTTATTATCGTCTATGTAATACAACTAAGGATAATTAGGAAGGGTTATTTGCGGGATCCGGAGATGGACTAAGATTTTATTTAGTGAGTACGTCAATAATAAATCAAGATGGTCAAAAATATAGAACATTAAGTCAAATCTTATGTTGTTATATTTCGACAAGAAAAAATATGTATTACAACCCATGAACGAGGCAAAATTGACAATATTGTTCAATAAACATTCCATGCTTTCCGCAAAAACCGAATATATACAGAGCGTCATGAAAATCAAGAGATAATTTAATTCTTAAGTTAACTTTTTATATTTCAACAGAAAACTCGAATACGTAACAATAAAGACGAATACGTCAAAATTCATCTCATCGAGAATTTTATTGAAGGGGATGATGTAACCAATGAGTGCACCTGTTAAAAAAACATTTGAAAATTAAGGGATTATATAGTTCGTAAGTTAATTCGATCCTCATATTTTTAAGTGAAACAATTTTTATTTCAGCCCGCCTCTGACGGGCAACAGAGCTGCAATATAGTATAGAATAAGGCGTTCTTCTTGAAATATTTAGTAAATTTAGAATCCTACGTTCGATTACCTTGTGGTCATTAGGAATTGATTTATTGAGGAACTCTCTAAATAAAATCCGTATTTCAACCCCGGACGCCATACATATAATCGCCATAATTAGCCAGAGTTTCATTATGTGGACGATAATAAATAAATAAAAAAAATCTATGCTCACCTAATTAGTTACAGTTTTGACTCGAAAAGGTAATAGAAGGTACCAAAACGTTGGCGAAGCAGTCTTTTTGATTTTTGAAAACCACTTTACCGAGTACCACATAAAAAAAGAATAAACTAAAATAGTTGAAAAATAAATAAACAACATTACAAAAACTTAGTGATGAATTACTAAGACTTATGGCTACTAAGACGTATGACTTAAGAGCTTGTGAAGCTCTTAAATGAAAGCAAATCACAATTCGACATTTTTGCTGAAATAGTAATAAAGAATATCATTTATCGTAAGCCAATTAATTGCTTCTTGCACAACACATAGTTGGCTTCTTAATTTGAGTTTATCTGGTTCCTTAAATAATTCAGTTAGTTGAATTGTTGTCACTGATTAAAATAAATGAGTTGAGCAGAGAAAAGTAATTGTTTTTCCTGGTGGAGTTTCAATTCGTCAACCATAAGAAGTTACAAGGTTACGTCCTCCTGTCAAGAAGAGATTTACGACTGGCGAAATATGTTAATACTGCTCTATATATTCTGAATAAATAAATAATTGTGCCTGAAAAAACTTTTCATGAATACAACTTGGAAACGAGAAACTCAAGGAGAATATATCCTTTATTAGATATACCAGTGATAGCACAGGTTACTGGATTTCCAAATGATAAGATCCACTGATCAGTCTTAATTACGAAATGATTTTTGCAATGACAGTATAGACGTTCTCATGGTATGATCAAATCATCAAGTGTCAAAACATAATTGAAGAAAAGCCTGTATTTCTTTTGTCATTGAGAAAAGCCTTTATTAATTCAGTTATGTGGTACTAGACCGAAATTAAACATAATACACCGCTAAATAAAAGTTAAGAATTAGAAATGTTGAGTGAAAAATGTACTGTGCCTTCAGTAAAGTCTATTGAGTGTTAAACTGTCAGGGAAAATTAAGCCTACTTGTCGAACTACAAATGTTGATTTCATTCGGGAAGCGGTGAGTACAAGATTTGATGGGATGGTGGATATTATCTGAAAATCGGTTGGTTAGCAAACATCATCCACTCGTCAAATTAATTAATAAACAAACGAAAAACAAATGGCAATATACTATCAGAAACTCACTTGTAATTGAATCTTAGTAATCTTTGCTAACTTATTTACAGAACAACTGTAGACGTACGTTTAGCTCTTTTAGGTAGCCCTGTTCTGGAGTTTAAAGGCACAGTTAGCCTAGAACACAACTGTACTACGTTCTACACAAATAGCCAAATTAAGACAATGAGTCAAAATAAAAAAGTCCGTCACGTAGGAGCTGCTTTAACTAAGCAGATTTCCCACGTGCATCACGTATCAGCATTTATCAGAAACAGTAAAAGTTCTATAAGAACAATATTTAGCATTTAGGCTTCAAATATCGTGCTACATAATATAACGGCTTGTTGTTAATATGACGAATGAAGTTGTGGGGGGTTTACTACAGGCCGAAAACTAAAAAATGCAAATATTTCGGTAACAATCAAGATAGTGAAAATAAGTAAATAACAACATTTATAGAATATTACATTTCAAGTAAGATTGGTTCTATAAAATGTTTATATCGGACGAATAATAAAGGAGATATTACGAATTTTCGAAATTTTCCCCACAAACCCTCCCCTCTCCCACTGGTCGGATTTTAGTCATTAACGAACGAACTTTATTTTTACATAAATCAAAAACCGTGTTTGCTAACGATGAAACAAAAATTGCGACCGTTAGTGCGTTAACAGACAAATATATATAATTTTGAAAGGACCAAATTTCAACAGCTGATTCCTCTTAAGGAAAATCTGCTAAAAATATTGAATAGCTCAAGAGAAAACTTCATTTGGAGCGAAAATCACATGGAAGGTTCCTTAAGAAGCGAACCTCTTTAATAAAATATTGTATACGAAATAATTATGTGTTGCTTAATTTAATTTAAATCAAATCGTTAAGAGATTATCAAAAAAATGCGTCTTTGTTAAGCCCCTTGAAGCTTTTTCTTTTTAATATGGTTAGCGCTACCAAGAGAACAAATCACCTCAAAACGCAAAAATGGACTTTGCATCTAAAGTGATTTTTCTCGAAATAATAAATAGTTACTTGATAACTTTGTCCATTGTCTTCAAAAGTATTGTGAAGATGTTTGTGGCGAAGGGACGGCGTCCTGGAGTGAGTGCGTGGGGCGAGATGGCCGCATAAAAACCCCGATAGGCATTAGAGAGACCGGGCTCTACACCACACTGTTCCAAACCCGGTTTGGTGTTTTTCAAGAAGAAAATTTTCATAGTAAACCACTAAAGACGGCGTTTTATTTCCGACAACCTACCTTTTAATTGAAGGCTCGCCTGTCTCTGGACGTCCACGCTGTCACATATATTTTACGTCTCTCCCCCCTTCGTGGTCAGATCGTGTCTATTTCTCTCTCTTTAAAATTTTTTTTTTTTTTTTTTGATGGCTCACGGTTTCCTTCAGAATCATTCCGGCCAAGGTCATGCTTCATTTCAGTTCTTATCTTTGAGCTGAGATGACTATCTGGACTAGTATTTCTTTTGAATTCAATAGTTTGCATATTGAATACTTATATAGATAAAAACTGCTATTTCTGCTTCCTTTACGTCTTGAACCCTGTTGTCTAATAGAGAAGCAATCGAACGACAATATGCAATATTTAAAATTCAAATAATTATTTATTTATCTGAACAACATTTTTAAAATAAATTAACAATGTGATGGATATTTCAGAATAATGTTATGAATAAAGACTTTAAAATACTGAACTTATAGATTAATTACTTGTATACTTAAAAAATATCACAGTATCCATTTAGAAAGAGAATAAGCCTTCTCATATTCCATCGAAATTATATATCACCATTCGTTTTTGACAGTGACTAATTGTCGGAATCAACATTTTTGTTGCACGCAACTACAACTTATAAACAAATATTCAAAATATACATATACAGTTATATGTATAATAATACATTTACAGTTTTAGTTTAGTTCAGTATAGAAAATAACAGGTAGTTGCATTCAGGTAAATACATCTGATAGAACAGGTGACCCGTGGTAAATGAATTACACTGTGGAAGTCTGCAGAATGACTATCGAAATAGTGGCAGCAAATACAATGATGTTGTGAATAAACGTGTCATGGAACGTGGAAGTCTACTAGAACATTATATAAATATATATATATATATAAAAATGAGTTTGTCATATTTAATCTTATCGACTTTAATGATTTATTTAAGATTAATTTGACATCATTTTATTAATTTAGTGCTGTAATCAATGAAAATCAACCCGAGAAAGATTGTCGCATTCGATAATAAAAAGTATAATTCTTCTTTAGCGAAAAAATACTTTCACAATAACGTTTTAGGTAATTTCTCATTCCAGGCTTACTTATACTCTGCAAAGTCATCAATTAAATTTATGAATACTGTTTGTCTATTATTTTTAATAATGTATTTATAAATGGGGTCTGGGGCGCTTCAGTGACATGCCGAAACCACTTGCTGGGTAGGTTCTAATTGCAAAATGAATTTTTAGTAGCGTTGTGGTCAACAGGCTTGTAGGTTAAACCTCTAGCCATTCCCTCAGTGACTACTCTGCATCGTAACGCTATTAACTACCTAATGGATTAATTTTTAGCGAAGGAACTGGTTTTATAAAGCCAGCAATTCAACAGGAAGACCTTGAGGTCTCATGTTTACCCCACAATTAATTCTGATATTAATTTTTTAAAAAATATATATCCAGGCATATTTCAAAAAATCTTTATTTTCAGTGTTGCGGTACAAAATTCAATTTACGGTCGCTAATATATTATAGAATAAATTATATTTAGTATTTCGAAAGTACACATAGTTTATTATTGGGAGAATTAATGTGAAACATTTAGATTAAAAGAAAAATAACAATAAAAACTAAGCCACGGTGTACCCCGAGGGAGAGGGTTCGGATGTGTACCGTTACTGTGAAGTACAACTGGTTCCACGGGCCGGCAATCAACGACCAGGCAAGCCTATGACATCCGTTTCAATAGCCAACACACCGTTATTTACCAAGCCAGCGTAGCAATAAATATAAATTCACTGCCTTTTATTTACTTTCTTTTTTATTTTTATATACGTGAACTTTATTAAAGATCTCATCCAGCGCTAAAACCTGGTGAACAAGTTCGTTACACAAGAAATTGGCAATAAAAAAATATTTAAATATAAAAGTAGCGAAGTCAAAATAGCCGAAGACGGTTGCCATCAATTTGAAATCCAAATAACCAAATGAATAGTTAAGTATATAATGTAGAAATAACTGTTAATAGTTAATTTCAATCACATTTCTGCAAGGTTTTATAAAACTAGTGAAATATTCTCTATTAGAACGAACGATATTGTTTAATGATGCTACGTTTAGTCATGATGTTAAGAATAGACATTAATATTGTGATTACTAACGCAGAATCAACATCCTGTGGGATGGGTTATATTATCTTTAGTAAACCACCTCTAGATAAGAAAAAGCTAGTTAAAACAAAGGCAATCATTGTTTGAGACATTTTGACGAGTACATAGAGAATTGCACAAATTCGCATATAAGTTCTCCTTAATATTTGATTAAAATATGTATTGTGAATAGCAGATCCCGGATTAATACTTTTTGACAGCTACTTACAGTATTTAGGCAAAATCAAGTGCATTAGGAGCAACGCTTAAGCTTAACCTACATGACCAATATGAGTCCACGTATAGTTTAAAATAAAATATTGATGGATTTATTTTCTTTTATTTAGATTTCAGCTTTAAGTTAATCCCTCTCAACCATTTACATATCTAGTATCTGTTATTCAATAATCTATTGGAACCTATTGAAGGCGGAATAAAAGACCATCATCAGGCATGGTCAAGTAGCCGTATATTTATAATTATACTAGTTCAGATACCTGACTTCGCCAGGGATATCATTTGAGGCTGGATGGTGTTGGTATTTTTTTGGCAAGACTTTACTTTGCACAATATTTTGACATTTACCCGTCCCAGTTTTTAGGGTTTACACCCGTCGTTGCAGTGGATTTGTTCATGATAAAATTAATTTTTATATAAGAATTCACTATCCTCCATATTGTCATATTTCCCGTCTCCCGTGCATTATGCATAGATTTGAATTATTATGGACAAAAAATTAACATAGATTTGAATTCATTTTTCTAAGTGAGGTACCTTAGATGAGGCAAATTGGAAAGAATTTTGAGCATATCATGATCAAGTTCGTTAATGGCTGAAATCCAACCAGTGGGAGGGCGGTATTCAAAATTATTAATATTTCCGTTATTATACATTGGTTCGAAAAATTGTACAGAACCAATTTTATTGCAAATGTAATGTTCTATAAAGTTGTTATGTTCATTTTCCGCTATATTGATTATAAACCTAGATATTTGTTTTCTTTAGTTTTAGGTCTTCAGTAAACCACCCCTCCCCCCACTCAAGCACTTAGGTGAAGCCTAAATACCAAATATTGTTCTCATTAAACTTATACGTTTTGAGAGAAATGCAAATAAATAGTTGGTAATCTGCTTAGTTAAAGCAGGCCCCACGTGACGGACTTTTTTTACGTTTGACCGGATGATGAGTATTACAGTCCTTAATGATATAAAATAAAAACACAATGTGACAGTTTGCTTTTATTTCCACATAGTAAGAACATAACAGCTCTTCTATGGGTATATTTTTGCACTTTGACAGTGAGCTCTACGAAAGAAAAAAACCCGAGTAACACCAAAGGGGAACTACTTCTAAAAACTGGGGGGGGGAAAGGACAAAAAAAACAGACAAGGAGGAAGACAGAGAGAGCATGAATGAAGGGGATGTTGGGTGGATACAGAGAGATGTTTTTCTGTAATGAAGGAGAGGGAATCCTCCAGGAGAGCACAATGGTTTGGGAGTCGCAAAGATGCCCCGCGAAAAGATTTCACTCTCGAGATAGTCGGCCATACTTGGGGTAAAAGCTAATAACCAACCCCATCTTGCACATCCCTCCTCTTTATAGTCTAGACACGTTATTAGCAACTACCTTCAGACCTAGCAACACAATGGCAAGGGAAAACATCAAAGTAAGAATCTTCCAACTGATTTAGTTCAGGGCTTGCTGCGCGTCTTTTACAAACAAACATCAAGGAGCGTTCGCCTTTTCAGATTATCAACGCGTTTTTCAGTGATTAGTCACTGTCAGAAGCCAATTACATAATTGGGGTAACCCGCCAATCAAATGCAATTTTGGCAAACTCAGTTGTTCACATATAGGGAAACGAAATTATCATTATTGGCTGATCGTTGAATACAATTGAAATAAATGAATAATGAAGTAAAGAAGTTAAATCATAAATGATGACGTCTTCATAAAACGTAAACGCATTATCTCAGAAAATAAGAGTTTAATGAACCCAATATTTGGCATTTAATTTTCGGATAAGTGATTGATGATTTGACATAAGTATTGTAAATATGGCGCAAGTCGGAGTGGGAGTTGACTGAATTGTGAAATCTACAAAATGCATATATCTCGGTCAAACACGGTAGTGAAAAAAATTATAAAGCAACATTTATAGAACATTCGATTTGCATGAACATTGGTTCTATACACATTTTCATTCGGACGTATAATAACGGAGATATTTCAAATTTTCGATATTCCTTACCTCTAAACCCTCCATATTTCCCACTGGTCCGATTTCTGCCATTAACGAACTTGGCATTCCTTATTATATAAAAGGTTTAAATATGGAGTATGGTGACGATAAACACTTTCGAAAATCGCGTCATGAGTAAAATCTCAATACCTGATTTCCTTTAAGGGAAATTCACTAATAGAAGATGATTTTAATAGACGCAATACCTTTTTCCCAATAGTTGTATGAAAAGTGACATAGGACAAGCTCTTCCATCACAACTTCAGAGAAGTACGGACTGGCAATACACCTGTTTAATTCATCAATCAATTTGTCATCTTTTAACCCTTTATTCTGTTTTGACAATTCATTTATTAATGCCCATGAGAAACAATATTGATATAAAGATAAGAATGAAACGTTCTTCACTATTTTACTATACATGCTCTTGCTCTGCGTACGGTAATTATTTTTTCATGGTACTCATCATTGTGTTATAATAGTGCTGATAACTGAAATATGAAACACAGATGTTAGATGACCCATAGGAAGAAACATGCATAAAACAGAATTGTTTTAAAATGAGGTTTAAGTAAACACTTAGATTTGGCAAAACATGAGGTAATATTATTTTTTCTGGAATTTAGTATTGATCGATTCTTTTCAGTCATGCATACCAATAATTGGGTTATTGTGCTATGAAGAGAGATATTGAAGAGCATGGAATAACTAACAGAATTACTGTGAAAGAGAATTAGCTTAATTTATGGATGAAGCCCAATGAATATTAAAATAAAAAAAATGTAATTTCTTTAGTCAGGATTTGGAGTAGAGTTTTCAATTGAATTATTTTGTAGTTATTATGTAGATTAATTAATTAAATTATGATGTAGTATCTTTGAAGCTATAAAGTTTTAACATATTAATATTTGCCCTCTAAATAAATATTTACTCATTCAAGTAGTATAACAATAATTTAATATTTATTAGAACTATGCTTACATCCGAATGTATTCCAGTGATCGGCAAGAAAATTCATTCAGGCTAGACTTACAACGAAGAAACTAGATTTCAAAGTTGGAAGAAAAGTATTTACTGCAGTACTTACATAAAATTACTGAGTTGTTATAACTGAAATATGACACTCACCTGAAATGAAAGAAAACATAAGTTATTAGTACGAACAATACATAGATACAAGAATAATGTCTTTATAAAAATACTATCTATGTTTAAATTTTTAAAGAAATATGAAAAAAGAGAAATATATTATTTATCTGCACCAAACTGGACATGAGCGATTAGAGAAAGATTGTCGTCTAAAAAAGCAGGAACTGTTTTTATTTTATTTCTTTAAGATAAATATTTTGTTACTTATTGATATTTATAGGTAGCTTTATATTTGAGAAGCAAATTCGTGTCGTTTCATAATCCAGAAGAGGTCAGTATCATATGCACAACTGGTTTTATAGATTCACTGGCACCTTGATGCAATAATACAGATAAATAGGACACAATTCGATTTTAACATGTTGCGATTCTTTTATGATATTGGATAAATATCAAGTATAAATATATATTCACGCGCTCAGATTAAATTTTGATCGGACCTCATTTCCGTCACATATGTACATATGTATGGTGGACGGTTATTTTTACAAATATTTCGAAAATCTAGCCATGAGTACAACTTCAAAAGCTCATTTCCCTTAAGGAAAATCTACTAAAACACATATTTAATTCCTACTTTAGCCTGGGTGACAGATGGCTAAAATTGGTTGGGGCAAGGACAAGGCAGAGTTCCATTTGGTAGGATAAACGGAACGGGCAGATTGAGGCAAGGTGTTGGTCGCTATTAGCTCTCTTCCACAAATCACCTTAATTGCAGTTAGTTGTTGGTAGAGCTCTGACAACAACGTCACTCCAAACAAACCCCGGAGTCACACGGCCTTCCTCTGGTCCCTCAGACTCTAATACTCCCAACTACAAATTGACTTCTCTCACTCCTTGTCCTCTCTCTCTCTCTCTCTCTCTCTCTCTCTCTTGTAACAAATTAAACGGTGACTAACCTTAGCAGCATATAAACAAATGGGCTGACACCGTAGTCGCGAAAATGGGACACGAGGAGAAAAAACCCAAAGGAAAAATAAGTCATTGGCGGAAGTGGTGAGTAAATTTACATGTCGCCCTAGAAACTAAACAATACACATTCTAAGAAGATTAGGTTGAAAGAATAACATTCAACAGATGGCGTCATACGAATGCTAAATCTCTCCTTCGGTTATGGTTTCTCCCTTAATAAAGGCCCTAAGTGAAAATGCTGGGCATAAAGCATTTTCTGGTGGATGTGTATTTGACTTCACGGTCCTACACGAATTTCTACGAGGAATTTCTTTATTCAAACAGCTCCTCAATTGCTTCACAATGCTAGTTGGTTCCTGGGATCTGACCGAAGCCCAAATTCAAAGCCAACCAACTGCACTGCTTACGAAGAAGCACCCGTAGCCATCCGGGTTAAGCCATGTGCAAACCTACTACTTTCGTTAGTAAGCTGAAGGTGAAAATAGGCGCAGGTTCCATCCTAGTCGAGGGAGAGACTCAGTTCACGAGTTCACTACCAGAGCGCGCTAGTGTCGCACTTCTTATGGATCAGCGTAGTCTAACCTGTATATACGTCCCCCCTACGGTACAATGAGGTCCTTCACTCTACTGGCTACAACTCATTTCAGGTTCTACTTGGTTAACGGTGGTACTGCTACGAGTTGATCGCTCACTGTGTAAAAATCTGATCATGAATCCCTTGAGACTTGCTCAGAGAGGGATCTAAGAGATCCAAATGTCAACCGAATATATATATTCCAAATACGGGAGAATATATATGGGTAAACCATATATTAGTATTGGCCCGAAAGCCGTAGTGCTAGCATCTATTATACAGCCGAGCAACTGATGATGGCACGTTAGTGCCGAAATGCCTTGTCCATTAATAATGAAATTGGTGGGAAGACTTCCAGTTATTAAGACCTCTTTCCTATATGGATCAACCACAAAATGTCTCATTAGTAGACCATATATACACCATTTCAGAATTCAAGTATTCATGTTAGGTTGTTTTTCTTAAATTTTTATACTACGACTGTAAAGCTTTCTCTGGTTAGTTTTCATTACATACGTAACAACGAAAGTAGTCAATAGGTGTATTAAATTTATGAGTAGACATACATTAAGGCGACATATACAAATCAAATTTGTCGAACATGTAAGACATATAATACTGTATACGACATAAGGCCTTATCTTCCTTGGCCGGTAATGTCAAGAATTAACAAGTAATAATGAGTAACAAGTAATTATGGGTAATAATTTTATTAACTATTAAGATATAAGGTAATTAACTACTAATACAGGTTGATGTATAATTTGAAGATATCATTTACTATTGGAGTTACAATTTATGTGTCGGAGATATCATCGCTCTTAAGAAGTCGATGACAAGTATTGCCATTAATCTTATAGATGTGCATTGCAGCGCAAGCTACAGATTATTATACCAATCACTTTTTTTTTTGGAGGATTATATAAACGTTATCGGGAATGAGATTAGTTCCCCTCATGCCAGCAAGCGGGTAAAAAACTAGATGAACGTGGCATATGTGCCTGGAGTGGGCTAACCAAGACCGACTTAGGGGATCAACCCTCAAATCGATCAACAGACACTATCTCTTGTAATTTATGTAGGGCTAGTAGCCATGACAGTGTGCAATGCCATCTAGATAAAATGAAGTGAGTCAGCACGCTACATTTCAGCAACACTTTAAAATACAACTTTTCAACGTAAACAGACAGAAATTTAAAATCCTTTATAAAGTTGTTTATCTCGAGCAGCCTCTACTCATGCTAATCATACACGAATACTTGAATAATTATTCTCGTAGAATATATTACATTGCTGATTAAAATGGAGACCTGAAGCATTCAAATTTTAAGAAGAGTGAACAAGTAATTTTGGCCTTATCGCATACGCTATCTGTGTAATACTTCGACTTTTCAAAACGGCATCAAAATGAACCAGAAATAATAATATAAAATATAGCAGTCTCTAGAGTGGCTCTGGAAGAAGGTTGTGATGATGGTCAAGACTAAATATAAAACATTATTCCAATAAATTGACTAACTTCTTAAATAATTACCGAAAGAATGTTTATAATGAACAGTGCTCTAAGGCAGCTGAATATTCATATTTCAATATTATGGGCGTCATGGCACTGATGATGAACTACTCCATCGAAAGTATGTCATGCTTTAATGAACACAATAATCGTGAAGGTTTCACGTTTTCTTGAAAGTATGTCAGTTTTGTGTCCCCGATTAAAGTTTTGGTGTTTTATTTGTGTGAGTTGATGCCCTCAATTTAATTAGTTTTGCCGATTTAATATAGCCAACTTGGAACTATGTTCGGCAACCCCTCATATCTAACTATTGTCAAAACTTTTGTTTACTAAAGCCCTAACATTAATTAACGTCTAGATAACATGAAAAGTGATAACAAATCTCATTACTAACCATATTGACTCTTTTCCAATAGTTAAATGTTTGTAACAATGCGACTTATATTTACCAACAAACAAGCAATGTTACTATATTGAATTGATAATTACCCCATTTTTCCTATGCACTTATTTATTTCAGCCGGAATAGCCATCATATACAGATAAGGGTTCCCATCAGCAAGTCTATCCTATACATAGTCCACTTTTAGGTTGTATTTCTAAATGTCTTTATACTCTCATATAATAAGCCTTTAATAAATTACCCAAAGTCAATTTTGGACACATTAATTAAGAAACACTTCGGGGGAAAAAAAATTGTTTATGTGTATTTCATATTTCATATTGTTGAAGAAAATCAAAAATAATACCTTAACAGCGTATGACTTTTTTAAATAGTTTCATGAACTAATATGGCCGAAGTGTTACAGGGCAACTACAGATCAAGATACGAAAACTCAAGATTCTGAGAAATATTAGACCTTGGCAAAGGTTAGGTCCTTTCATGTCATGCCAGTAAGACCTGATTATTTCAAAGCTGAAATTGGTAATACTTCAAGAGGTGTTCACCTTGTACCAATAATTAAGAAGCACAAGCTTTTAAAATGATATTCATAAACCATTTTGTATTAAATAATGTCAGAATTTGTGTTACCTTTAGCTAATATCGAAAGCCACTTCTAGGACTGGGGTACTCCATATGATCTTTTTCTTGCGAGGAAAAGACTAAGGTTTTTCAATAGCTAGTTACCGTCTGAAATCCCAAGTCCATGAGGGAATTGAATTTACCACTCAATGTTATCCAAGCGTGTTAAAGCCAATACCTTTACTTGAGGTTGCTATCTTGATCGCCTTCTTTACGTATACTAAATATCTTAACATATTTATATTATACACTCATGACTACAAGCCAGTTTTCTTGGAGCTCCCCAAAAGTAGCTTGACGTCATACGTTTCCCTTTAGCAGCTAACCTTATCACAGATGCATTACGGGAGTATAAAAATCCCCAAAAGCCAGAGGGGGAGTTAGCGGTGGGGTGAACCACTAGGGGAAGAATTTAAGGGCAGAAAAGTAATCGATGAGAGAGGAGGGAAGTATAGGCGAGAGGTCTCGAGGTAATAGGTTCCTGGATGGAGTTGGTGGCATATTCCCAGAGGAGTAATACCAACTTGACGATTGATGGATATCTCGCAGGGATATCATCCCTATCCAATACAAGCAGGAGGAATAAACTGCCCAACTCAAATATGACTTTTTTAATGGTACCTCACCACTGACTCCAATACGGCAAAGATCTTTGATTACTTGATCGTACCTCACCGCTGGCTCGAATACGGTAGAGATGTATGGTTAGTTAATGGTACCTCACCACTGGCTCAAATACGGTTGAGATGTATGGTTACTTAATGGTATCTCGCCACTGGCTTGAATACGTCAGAGATCTATGGTTAATTAATGGGACCTCGGCACTGGCTGGAATATTCAGACATAAGTTCATTTAATATGAAGCCCTGGAAGTACTCAAAGTTGTAATTCTAGTAAAAGAGACTTCATATATATTTCAGATAATTGGCCAGCCTGATGGTTGAGTGGTATCTTTAAAAATGAAAATCAAAAAGTCTGAATATCAACTAAACGTAATAATAAGCATTTTAGGAAATGCAGAGCCAGATGATCGGTGAAATAGAGAATTTAACTCAACTTCAAATGAACAAGCAGAATGGCCTGAGATTCTTACGTGCCACAAATGGCATTTGGAGCATCAGTTTCTCCTGTCAAATTTCATGAGTGTCAACTAGCCTTCGATCTTTATAGACATTTGTGAACAAGGTTCAGTCAATATAATTTATGTATCCTTCTTTTGATAAATATAATTTTTCCCATACTCTAATCCCTCAAAAGTCCAAGAGTTCAGGGGATGTGAGGATGGGTCACGCCTGATCTGTTTTTTTATCAGGTACGTCTTCACTAGAATGATAGACTACTTCACCGTGAACGTTTACAATTACGTGTACATGACTCGTCACAATTAGCTCAAGGAGGTTGATCTTGATGGGCTCCATGGTTGCTAACAATATTCTTATATTCTTCCAAGGAACATGTCAGCGATAACGCCCTCTCCAAGTTCCAAGTCATGAGTCCAGTCGCCCGGCAGACAAGTATTTCTTGCTCTTAAACCTGGAAAGACCTGGGCCTATACCACGCTGCCATAATTTCTGACCATACTCTAATAATCCAATATGTTCTTCTCCTTTTTTTTGTTGTGTTTAGCGCACTTATTTGAGTGGGTGAGCTGACAAATTATAAAAATTCTGAAGGGAGAAGTACCTGCTGGATGATCGGAGTATGAGGCTGGTTGAGTTCTGCGCACCGCGGGGGGCCCACGGATAGGGACTACGTGCTTTCCAAGCGTCTTGGTCTTTCAGTCTAACTCAAGAGCTCACTAATCCATTTATACACTTTCATGGGTCGTCACCTCCACCTGGCTCGAGACCTCTAGACCAACCTCTTTCTTTGTTATCTCAGGACCAGTGTCTTCTCACGTACTAATCTCTCACGAAATAAAGGAGTCAGATTACGACATAAACCTTAACAAAATCGATTTCATGCGGTTTTTCGTTGTTTACAGCCGATCCGTATTAGTCGATTTAATTATATCCTAATTTAATTGGTGTGGCTAATTGCAGACAGTCAAAAATTGTGGGAACAAACGGAGTAATCGTAAACCATGGTAATGTATGAATTTTATTCTTAAACAGGTGTGTTGGCTAAACAACTACCCTAACTGACGTGGTAACAGAGGATATAAGAACCATTAAGAAGAACAGTTGTTAGTAAATGAACCATTCGACTTGTAAAATACAAATTAGCAAAAACACAAAATGGTCAAAGCTGGACTTAATACACAATCGAATGAGATGGACTACAAAGCGTAGAAAGAAATGCCCAACTAGTAGTGCGTCGTTGTTAAGGATACATCTAGGTTTATCGCAGGACCAACGCCATTGAAGGTTGCAAAGATTAAAACATTTCAATTGTTTGGATTTATCCAAAACCTTGGTATTTACCTGGTAACCTGTAATTTACTTGTCTTAGTTAGCCGTTGTACCGTATAAACAATAATAAGTGATGAAATTAAACAAGAAAGAAACACGAGCCAAAAAAAGGAAAAAAGAAACAATAACGGGTAAGGAAAAATAGCCAGTACAACAAATATGGTTTTCTGCTTATATGAAATACTAATTCTCACGAAAGATATTTAAGAGGAAGTATATCAGAGAAAGAGAAAGCTGTAAATCTCTGATACTGGATCCAATAATATCTCATAGGCCACGGAGATTTCGTAACTTGCGAGCTTGTGTTCAAATCCAACTATAGAGTTCAAGAGTATTATAATCAAAGATAAAGGGACTATTGGTTATTTCCTCTCTTGGAATAGAGGTTTTCATGAACTGCTCAAATAAATGAATAATAGAAAACTGGTTGTTCTTATCAAGTGGAGATGATGGTCTTCCTTTAACTCAAATTATTATATCTTACTGTATCTGGAAGAAATAGAAATGATGCTAGTTGGGCATTGAGTCATACTTATTTTTATTGGGAGCGATCATCTATGAACTAGTAGACGACTATCGTGCTGTTTGATCTTACTGGATCTACCTAATCTAGAAGGCCGATCCGTAGAAGGTGTTATTACTACCATTAAAGTAGGCGAGCATACGCCACACCAAATTGTAACACTTGAAAGAAAGGGTTATTGTTTCTAATTATATTAATACAAGGAACAAGCGGGGGCTGGGGTTAGCAGCGGCACCTGGTGGAGGCAGCCCAAATTATCTCTTTGATCGATCATCTTTCGCCCACAGGAAGAACCTCAAAGCTGTGGCACGCCGACAAAAGGAATTAGAATAGAAAATTACGGCATACTCTCCACCCTTAAAAGGGATCGGAACCCTTGCAGTGCTAATTGAGATCCACTGACCGGCCCTTTGAACCGACAACATCCACTGCCATCATGGACAGACCTAATGCAGTCTCCGGACAGCGATTATATCCTTTCATGTCCCGCTTCAATTATTGCGGGAAAATTCAAAGCGATAGGCGAGGCTCTATTTACAATTATCTTTGTGTTACTTGAGGCGGATAATGCTGGCTGTGCCAAGTATAAAGCGGGCAACCCCCAACGCTCAGATACAGATCCCTCAAATTACTACATTTGAATTAACTCTAATGTGTACTATTTTTTCTTGCAAAGTTGTAGAATTAACTTTAATAATGAAACTAGAATTTATCTGAAACCCTTTCAATTATTAATAAATAAGAAGAAATATATAACGAAATCTAGGTTCTCCTAAACATCTCTCAGTAAAATCTCCAGCAAGTTAGCTGTACAACTGTAATCAGAGTAAGTTCAAATAGTGGGGCTCTTTCCATCTACAGGACCAAGTGCACAATCTAAAATAGGAATCGGTAGTCTGGTGAGCTATCACCCAGACCAATGACCATCATTAAGTGTGCAAACGAAGATGTGAGCTGATAACGGGGAAGGCTGGGTTTAATCCTCCTTTTGCCAGTTTTAATCGTCATCTCCTAATTAAGAATATGATATAAAACCTTTTGGGTTTGCTGTTGGTCATTCCAAAAAAACATCGTTAGCATGTACATAGAATAGGGAAGGAACGCATCATTTTTCAAGTTTAATTCAAAAACATTTTCAAACCAACTTGAACAAGGAGTGAAATATGAATAAATAAAAAAAAAACCACACAAAATAAGTTTAGTTAAACTTAGAGATGAGATGTTTCGAGTCAAGTAATATCCAGTTGGTATGGACAAATAGAGCAATTCAGCAAATCGGCTAAAGTGAAATGCTATTTAGCTACAAGATTTATGTTTTCCAAGGATAGACTTCTAGCCGTCCCCATAGATGTTAACTGGTCAATAATTACATTCATTTATAACCAATAAATTACTCTTTTATACTAATTATTATTGTCATAAACGCATCAGTAAACAACTTTCATTTACATCACCACCATGCGCTATCTGTCAGGAGCTGAAATTCACTCAAGATTATTAAACCCCATTATTATTTGTTCTGCAATATCCAACAGATCTTTTATAGAAACCTCAGTCGCTCTTAGAGTAGCCATGTCTTATTTATTCCCTCGCCCCCTCGGCCGGGATTGTTGACAGAGCAAACTCTGGAGTACGGGAACCCACTCATCCGGTTCATATTATTTATACATCTTTCTTTGAGCAACCCTAAAGCAGGAGGGCTTATCCCATTGTCGGTCTCTATCTAACAATGTCAATAGCATAATCCAACCTTGTTGTTTAATCTCCACTCCATGCCTCTGCCCTTGCTTGAATATTGTAAGCATTTTGTTTGCTTTGCATAAACGTCCTTTACTCGTATTATTTCTCGTATGTAAATAGTGCCTTATCCTGAAATAAAGAGCGGACCTACAATCCCTGAAACAGTAATGGGTGGGGGGAGGAGGAGGGGTTGAGAGTAATATTACAGAAGAGATGTAAATGGTTGATAAAACTGAAACAAATGTTCCTGGGCACAGGGCACATTTAAATTGTTCCCAATTTAATCTAGAATTCATTTCCCCACTGCAAAATACGAATTGTACCCAACAGATTTAGTATTATGGCTGCTGGAAAATTCTCACAATCAATTCTAACACCATACATTTATACCTAGAGGTGGCCAGAGAAACCCAACGAATTCTCATATTTGTAGACTCCTAGATACAAATAATATTATAACAAAATTTTGTAAAATATTATGACTATAAACATTCATTAAATTATATAAATTAAGAATTTAAACTACTATCAAAGAATTAAGAGAACTATACATCTAGTTTTGAAATGACTCCTCATATTTAAATATCATTCTCATGATGATAGAATAATTTGTGAAAAGTTAATAGAAAAGATAAATAAATTTATGCGAAGGTGTATATTTGCAACTGGATTCCTTTGGATTGAAAAATCTTCGCTTCCAGTAATTTGTATTTATATAAACAAAATATTTCCCATTGTATCAAAAGAAATAAAATGTACTAAGTTGGACATAGACAACCCTTAGTAAAGTTTTCATTATAGAAAATCAACTACTTACTACGTATGGTGCAATTTGTTTTGTTTGATTTTTGCTATTTGTTTTTTGTTTACATTTTCACCATTTGAACCAAATAGATTCAGAGAATGATCAAATATATAAAGAAAGGACACGAGGAGGAATTTTAGGCAATACAGCATTTAATGTTTCAAAAATAATTTAAACACGAATATTTTATCCCTTTTAAGGGGCTATTTTACAATAACGGCAACTCTTCATATATAAAAAAAATAATAGAAAAATATAAATATTGTTAAAAAAAAAACGACATTTTAAAAATGCAATTTAAATACTAATGTAAAGTAAAATAGTAAATACTAGTCACTATTCTAAATATTGTACAAACAGTAAAAATCCGTATAATTAAATTTTAATCTTTTTTTTTTAATTTTTTTTTTTTTATGTATAGTTCTAAAATTTCAATAAATATATTTCTCATAAAAATCGTGCAAAACCATAGTGCTAATGCCATAGACGACAACTATCACTTTAAATCTAGGTACATAAAATTAATGCAACTGAAGGTGCAAGACATCGATAAATAATGGGCTAGGGCCATTACGCAAAGCTAATGAGATTAATTTTTTTCTTGTTTAAACATTTTTATAATGATGATTAATTCAATAGAATTACGCTTTTTACCGGCATTACAATGCTGTAATATCGATTCTAATTAGACGACGGGGATATAAAAAAAAAACCGCGAAAAAGTTGATACTCCCCAGTAATTAAAGGACACAGAATAATTTTTTGGAAGGGTTTTAATGAGTTTCCCAGAGTCGTATAGAAGCCTTTTGTTCTGCCCCGGGTCTGAGATTTCTTCTTTATTTCTTTTTTCTCTTTCTTCCTTCTTGGTCTTCTTCACCTTTTTACGTAGTCATCAGGTCGTTATCCACTTGACTCCTTGCCGTTACCCCCCTCCCCCCTCTTCAAGGATTAACTAAAAAATATACAAGAGGCCAAGTACAATTAAGAATGGTCTTTCCGGTGCTTTTTTTTTTATCTTGTACTACATTTTTTATGCGACACCTAAACTAGTTTTATATTTATTTTTAGTTTTAAGAGTTTAGAGAGGTGTTCCCACGCATGTCACTCTCCATAGTACCTAATTTCTAACAACATCACTTATATATGTCAAATGAAAATCTCGGCTTCAAGAGCTCACGGACAGATATGCACTTCATCGTAATTGCATAAAAGGATTGCTTCGGCATTGTGTTTAGTACTTCAGACTTAACTGCCAGCGTAACTAAATGGAGTCATCAATATAATAATAGGTTAAAAAGACTCTAACCGGTATAAAGTTATAATCTAGAAAAAAAGTTTGAAATCGAATGGCTACAACAATTTTGACTTACAATTAGTATTATGGTTCACCTAGACTTCAATTAAGCTGATTTGGATATAACATTTAGTGTGTTCAATATTACGAATTTCGGCACTTTTAGCAGATTGAGGTTGTACTCATAATGGGATTTCCGAAATATTTCTTCAAATGCATATCGATCAATAATTTTGTAAATGAGGCCATTAAAAAATTATATATATACTTGTCTGTTACCGTGCAATTTTTTTTAGCGTTTTTTTGTCGATATCTGTGTGCCATACAAAACTAATGGTCAAGTTCGTTAATGACTGAAATGGAACCAGTGGGTGGTTTTAGAGTGGAAAAATTCGAAATATCTTTGATATTGTATTTGTATTGTAAAATTGTATAAAACCAATCATATTGTACATAAAATTTTCTATAAATATTGTTATATAAATTTATTTATTCTCTATATTAACAAAGATATATGCATTTTTTAGTATTCAGACTTTAGCGAACCTCAACTCTTCCCGATGTCACGTAAACAATACTGTTTTAAACAATAAACCACTTTATGAGAAACTTAAATATCGAATATCTTTTTCAAGAGATCTTTATTATACGAGATACATGCAAATACGTTCTGTTGCCCCCCCCCTCTCCAGTTTTTTGTATTGGATTAATAAAGTAATAGTGATTGAGATAAAAATGATTCTGATTCATTATACATTATAGGGCTAGATATAATAAATAGTTTTCAGTAAAATGAATATTTTTATTCAGATATATTTCAGTAATTGTTTTCTTTCAAGTCAAGAATATTTCTATCTATTCAGTTCTGAAAGGTTGGCTGGACTGTTTGTGCATAATTCAGACGCTTTCTGCTTTGGAGCTTATCAAAGTGTAAACTAACTGAATGATTTCTCATTATCCTTTGTTTTCATTTTTGATAAAGCTCGGGAACAAGGCGAGAGGATGGGAAACCACTTCCTCTCTTTGCGAATCGATAAAAAAATCAAGAAACATATTTAGAAAGCGTAGCATTCGTACACACGTGTCATTCTAGTTTAATGGATGTACACAGACAAACGAATAGAAAAACTCAGTAGAAAGTTGAGTCGGCTATGCTATTCCTCTGACACTAGACCTCAGTGAATTTAATAATATAACTTAATTCCCAGAATTTGGTGACCTGTATTGTATTGAATTCTAGAATTCATTATTAAATACATTTCTGAGATAGTCGTCTTTTTAGACATTCAACATTTTTGTTGAATAAATAATGACCGATGGGATTCATTAGGACATTTTACCTTTGAATTACTCAAATGACCTTAAGGCTTGAAAGTAAAGTTTTTAGGTCAGGATTGTAGGCCGATTGCATAATAATAAGAAGAATGGAGGAACGAATGACAACTTATAAAATGATTGCTTGTTTTCTTAGGTAAAAATAATTACAATTTTCTTTGAATGAAATAATTACAATTTCCTTAGTGCTGGGAATGCTCTAGAAAGAGAAGCAAGTGAAAAAGCAATTGCAGTGACTCTTGACCTTCCTCTTGGGAATTGCGAAAGCAGGTTTTATTGCTCACTCAAAGCATTCTTAGAGCTCAGTTTAATCACTTTTTTTAAGCCGATTTGAGTTACGACTTGCAAGCACTTTAAAAGAGCAGCATTAAATGCGCGCTAAAAGCAGGTCTTGCATCTGGATCTTGAAGAAGAAAATTAAGTTCTGATGGGAATTGTAGTTTGATTGCGCTGAAATGCCGTCTTGCGAGACAGAGTGGTGTTGCGTAAAGAGATCAGCTGGTCCGCACAGATGCTGACCATGGTATATCGGTCTCTTCCCGTGGTTTGTGGCTAACGTAGGCCTCATGTCCCCTCAGCATATGGCAAGCGGGCTGACGGGAAAACGACACAATTTACGAAACCAATTTCAACTATTAAATATTTGTTGTTACATCATCTTTCCCCCACCTCCCAAATGATGGGGCTATTTAAAACTATCCGCCAAACCACAATGTAAAGAAGAAATTTATTTCATTTTTTTAAATAGGTCCTCTCAAAAATTTGCCCTACAAAAATGGTTTTGTTTATATCAATATCGTGGATAAAAGTAGACGAAAAAAAAGTAGCGATTTGCTATTTGATTCTGGTGGTACTACAATCCATTTTCATGTAATCCTTATTATTTTTGTATTTTAAAACATTCGTTTGGGTTTAGTTCGGTGTGTTTTCTTTTCCAGGGATGTCACGTAATTTTATGTTAGTTATTGTGGCATAACTCTTCACTAAGGATAATATGATATGAGATATATACTTAAAAAGAAGTTCAAAAGTCCGTCAGGCAGGGGCTGTGTTGCAGATTTTCCAAGTGCCTCACGTATTAGCATTTGTCTCAAAACGAAAAGTTCAATGAGAACAATATTTGGTATTTAGACTTCAAAAAAGTGTTTCATAATATAACAGATTTTTGTTAACATGACATAAGTATGGGGCGGGTGTTTGCCCTTGGCGGATAGCTAAAATATGAAAATATGTCGGTTAATATTCTATTTAGAGAAAACACCTATAACAACAATTATCGATCATCAGATTTGCAATAAGATTGATTTTATGTAATTCTTCTATCCGACGCATAACGACGGAGATATTTTGAATTTTCGAAATTCTCCCTCTCTAAACTCCCTCCCACTGATCCGATTTTAGCCCCCTATGAACTCGATTTTTTACACAAAATGTTTACATATTGAGTTTGGTAGCGATCAGAAAAACATTGCGACCGCTAGAGCGTTAACAGACAAATATACACACAGTTTTGAAGGGATCTCATTTTCCTCCTGGGTATGATCGATGGACATATGAGGAAATTTTAATTGACATTTATTGATTTATTGAATAGCTGATTTCCCTTAGCATTCGTTAGAAGAGGACTTGACAAGTTCACATTAATCCGTTAACATCACTTTGACGTTGACAGGTTTCGTTTTACCCGTGAACCGGAAAATCTTTATTTTGGCGGGAACGAACGAGGGAATCGTCAAAGGTCACAAGGAGATGCAGAGGTTCACAGTTGCATCTCGCCTCAGACCGTCCATCTATAAAGAAACCAGACGAGAAAATAACACTAGATGCCAGAGTTGTTAGAGACCCTTTAGCAAGTGGCCTGCTTAAGCTGATTCTTGTTAGGGGTCAGGCAATGTAAGAATTCAGACTGCTTATTTAATGTAAATCTGAATATTACCTCAATTACATGCTGCTAGTAAGAATTTAGACAAAGACAATGCACTTTTGACGAACCACTTGTTGCATTGTCTGAGAAAATATACAATATCAGCAAAGATTTGAAGATACCAGTCTTACATCGGATAGATGTCAGAGGAAAATAAATGTCTTGAACTTGAGTCTTTTTCCTCTCAGCAAATAAAGAAATCTAGTAATGTTCAAACTGGTTTTCAAAGCAACCTTAACGGAGGTACTGCTGTTCATATGGTTCTGAATGGAAGGAGCCCACCTAGGAGATCATATATATTGATATTTCCATGACATATTTGCATAGGATCTCTGTATTTATGTTAGTACAATATTCTATTCGGCTTTATTAATTTGTTTAGTATCGGTAGATAAGGACGCCCACCTCGATCTGGATATCTGACAGGGCTTCAAATGAAACTAACATGCCTCCTGTCAGTTGACCAACTAGATGATACATCACTTTCTGCTATTGACTTCCCTTCATCAGAATACACATGTTCAAACTCATTGATATCCTCTATTTATCATCGGCTAGTCTGGAGGTTATTTCAATTTCTTTCGGTAAACATTAATACATTGCCATAATAGCCTTCGATACGAATGGTCTACATTTTGCATCGATGAGTGCACTGATTTTCCGGAGTTCTGTCTTCGTCATCTATAATTGTGGAATTGTTTAAATTTATGTCTCAAGCAAGCACAAATTCAACAATAAAAAGGAAAGAGGTATTAGCTTTATGATACTAATTTAGGTACAGAGATCTAAGTCTATTTCTTAAAGGAGCGAGTTTACCTGTTTTTCTACCTGTCATTTGAGACTCAAACGATTATGAAATATTTTAAGTTGGAAAGAGCTTCAATCGGAAAAAGGCAAAAGGAGACGCAATCATAGAAAGGTTGTCTTTGCTTGAGAAAATTCAGAGCAAATCAGAGGATGATCAATAAATAATAGTTCCATTTTGGAATTTTTGGCTTGATTAAATATATCACGCCGGAATGAGATTTAGTAAACATTGGTATCCAATTGAATATGAAGTTTGGTCACACGCTTTTGGTAATAAAAAACGTCACTAGATGAAAACTCTTAAAACAAATGTTGGCATTCGGATCTTTGACAATCCACGAGATAGAAACGACGGAAATCAACTGGTGGTAATCCCTTGGCATTTGCCTTCATGTCAGTCATTCGATTGGGCTGTAGCTTTGGAATTCCAATGATGATCAGTAGAAGCAGACCGGGAATTAAGGTCAGGCCTATCTTGCATTCGACTAGGTTTTTGCTTTCAACTCCCGAGTCTTCGGTATTCAATCTTATCTGCTCACTCACAGGAAATTGCATTAAAGCCCTGATGAATTTCATGATACTTCCATTTTATATGTATAGTAGCAGTGAAGAGGGGCCTACTACTTTCAGTCCTTCACCCAAAGATAATAAATAGTTAATCGCTTAAGCTCTACGAACGTTGAGAGATTGAGAGGAGCCACGAGGTTCTAATCTGATAAATGATCAAAGAGACATGAATAGTGAAGAGGATGGAATTGTTGTAAATGGCGGTGCTAGCGCTCTCTGGAGGCGAGCTCTGCAAATTCACTTAACCTGTACATACAGTACGCCAAACCACCTCTCCCTACCCTTCTCCTTCTCAGGATCGTCTAATTGCCCAAGACTCGGCTTTAGTAATCGCGTTACTCACGGCACCTTAGAGCTCTCTCTCTCTCTCTCTCTCTCTCTCTCTCTCTCTCTCTCTCTCTCTCTCTCTCTCTCTCTCTCTCTCTCCCTCTCTCCCTCTCTCTCTCTCCCTCTCTCTCTCTCTCTCCTCTCTCTCTCTCCTCTCTCCTCCTCTCTCTCTCCTCCCTCTTCCTCTCTCTCCTCTCTCTCTCTCTCTCTCTCTCTCTCTCTCTCTCTCTCTCTCTCTCTCTCTCACTCTCTCTCTCTCTCTCACCCTCTCCCTCCCTCCCTCCCTCCCTCCTCCTCCACTCTCTCTCTCTCTCTCTCTCTCCTCTCTCTCTCTCTCTCCTCTCTCTCTCTCTCTCTCTCCCCTCCCTCCCCTCCCCTCCCCTCTCTCTCTCTCTCTCCCTCTCTCTCTCCTCCTCTCCCTCTCTCTCTCTCTCTCTCTCTCTCTCTCTCTCTCTCTCTCTCTCTCTCTCTCTCTCTCTCTCTCTCTCTCTCTCTCTCTCTCTCTCTCTCTCTCTCTCTCTCTCTCTCTCTCTCTCCCCTCCCTCTCTCCCCCTCCTGCTCGCTATATTTTGGTTATACTAATGTTATATTTTATATAAAAAAATTAAAAACATACTTCTACTAAAGCTAAAGTGCGTAGCAAACGTAATTCAATAAAACTTAATCATATCTACACGCCACGGGTCCGTTGAACCAGAATGAAAGATCTGACAACACAGACAATAGGGATGGCAGTTGGATAGAATGAAAGGTGAAAAAAATTCAGGAGCACTACAGAAATAGTAGCGGAAAGCATCTGGGGCTCGGTTCCTTTTTCGAGTGGGCCATGTTTGCTCAGGCGGTTCTCTGTAAATATTGGAATAGGACAAGAAAATGGTTACCTGCGACAAACTGCTACGAAGATCGCGTTTGACAGGGGTTTTATGGCTATTCGGATGCATGCAGCACACATCAAAATAACGAATTTATTCATTACCAATATATATATATATATATATATGTATATATATATATATATATATATATATATATATATATGTATATATATATATATATATTTATATATATAAATGATTATTGCCTTATTGTCAATAATATGGCATCAGGCTAATACTATAAAAAAATCTGATGTGGTATCATATGACTTCCTTGTACCCCTATTACACCGATTTACAAAAGTTTTTCCCAAATCTATCCAAAATGGACCCAGGAAAGGTCAAACCTCATATTTCCGTTGAAATATGTAAACCGGCACCTCAGTAAAATAAACATGTAATAAAACATAATTTATAGACCATTTCACGATAAATATAATAAGGTGACATACACATCTCTTGTATCTCAAATAGGAACAGAAAAATTTGCAGTTTTTATTTCCTTTCTTGATGATGGTTTAAAATATTTATGTAGATTTTGTATAAGGTGTTTCTCCGCTGAGGTACTGACTCCATAAATCAATGGACTAAGAGGTGTATTTTTTTCCAAGAATTATATGTCCAACTTTTCAGTTCCAAATTTCCTCGTTGGTCGGCACGTTATAAGATAAACGCTATAAATCATAGTTTCTCATTCGGATTACTAATTACAAGTTCGTCTGATAGTGAGAGTTTTACAATTAAGAAGGCTTACTGCAAATGAATATCATTTAGTTTCCAATTCATAGAGTAAAGTAAGTTAGTATAAAAAATATCATGTAATCAGTATTGAATATATCTGAAAATTATTGTTACAATAATAAGTTGTGAAGTAGTTTTTAAAATAGCAACATTTATGAAACATTAGGTAGTTTAGTATTCATGATTACGTCAGTAGAAAATTTTGCTGCAAATGGCACTGTCGATTTCGGAAGTTAAAGAAAAGGATGTCCAAAGAGAAATGAGATAAATGAAAGTTAACAGAGAAACTTCTTCAAAAGAAAAGGGGCCGGCTTCTCCTCTGTTCTCCCCGATACGCTCCCGATGTGCCTCTCCCCATCCATTCCTCCAAACTGAATCACAAAAGAGATTACAATTAGGCAAAGAAGGAACGAGGGAGGGGCTAATGACACAAGATGGCCGCCTCAAGGTGCGGGCACTCTTATTTGAATAAGTCTGTAATTGAATCAAAACTTTCTGTTCGGCATAGCAAGTAGGAGGGGATCGAAGGCCGTGGAGAATGCTCCAGCAGTCGTCGGCCCAGAATTGGAAAGAGAATGAAAGACAGAGAGAACAAGAATAAGAACGGCAGAGAGAGAGAGAGAGAGAGAGAGAGAGAGAGAGAGAGAGAGAGAGAGAGAGAGAGCGAGAGAGAGAGAGAGAGTGATAGTGGAGAGAGTGAGAGAGAGAGCGTGGGAGAGAATGAGGGGCAGAGCATAACTGAGCTGTTGTAACGATTTGGCGTCCGATGATGGATGGAAGTGTATAAATCAAAGGAGGACAAACTGCAAATCAATCAGGGTCCATAGTACCGATCATCTTCGACTCCTTTACCAATCATGGTTCGTAGTACCGAAAATCTTCAATCCATTTACCACTCAGGGTCCACAGAACCAATCATCTTCAGCTCGTTTACCAATCCGTGTCCGTAGTAACGAACATCTTCAATTCCTTTACCAATCAGGGTCCATAGTACCGATCATCTTCGACTCCTTTACCAATCACGGTTCGGAGTACCGAAAATTTTCAATCCATTTACCACTCAGGGTCCACAGAACCAATCATCTTCAACTCGTTTACCAATCCGTGTCCGTAGTAACGAACATCTTCAATTCCTTTACCAATCAGGGTCCATAGTACCGATCATCATCGACTCCTTTACCAATCACGGCTCATATTACCGAAAATCTTCAATCTTTTTACCACTAAGGGTCCATAGTACCAATCATCTTCAACTCGTTTACCAATCCGTGTCCGTAGTACCGATCATCCTCGACTCCTTTACCAATCACGGTTCGTAGTGCCAAAAATCTTCAATCCGTTTACCACTCAGGGTCCACAGTACCAATCATCTTCAACTCGTTTACCAATTCGTGTCCGTAGTAACGAACATTTTAAAGTCCTTTACCAACCAGGGCCCATAGTACCAACCATCTTCATTTTCTTTACCAATAATGGACAGTAGTACCGATCATCGTTAATTCCTTTACCAATCATGGTTCGTCGTACCAAAAATCTTCAATCCATTTACTACTTAGGGTTCATATTACTATACATCTTCAGCTCATTTACCAATCAGGGTCCCCATGTTCCCACCATCTTCAACTTCTTTACCAATAAGATACTCTAGTACCAAGCATCTTCAATTTCTTTACCAATCACGGTTCGAAGTACCGGAAATCTTCATTTTTTTTTACCACTCAGGGTCCGTAGTACCAATCATCTTCAACTCGTTTACCAATCATTCCGTAGTACCAACCATCTTCAACTTCTTTACCTTTATGGGACAATTGTAGCGAACATCTTCAATTCATTTACCTATCATTTCTCTTGCTACTTATTACCATCAACTTCTTAACTAATCAGGGTTCCTGACACCAATCATCTTCGATTCATTTTTTTTCAAGAACTAAGAACACAAGATAGAAAATTCGTAATCAATAAAAAAATTAAAAATAAAATAAAAATAATACTAATGTACCTATATATATATATATATATATATATATATATATATATATATATATATATAGTCTATTTTGTTTGTTAGCGGTCAGAATCAACAGGGTCTAAAAACCCAAATAAAACAGGAATCACAACAAGTTAGCATAAAAAGTTAATGGAAGACTTATAGGCTCATGGTGAGGTAAATCATTTTTTTTATTTATCTTGTCCTTATTTAGGTGCAACGTTATCGTTTTTTATTTGTTTTTTTTAGTAGCGTTTTTAAATTTCACAATTATGCTCTATTTCTTTGCACCCTTGAAAAAAGATGAGATGCAGAGTGAAAGAGAGATGTCCATGGGTAAAAGAGACCATCAAGGAGTCAAGGAGGTAGGTGGGCAAAGGGTTTTATCGGAGAAAGGGTTGAAGAGACGTTAGGACTTAAGAGATAGATAAAGGGATATCTTGTTAGTGTAGGTACCTTCGGAAAGGACAGCGCCGCTAGGTCACAATGGAGCATGCCGAGCGTGAAACTACCACCTCTGCCCTTCTGGAAAATACCAGGACACTCTTCCAGGGACTCACCTGGAACAAGAACCCTCTTTCCCTTCACAAATATTATCCCGAGAGCCCTTGCCACTGGAATAAGGTCAAAATGCAAACGGATCTATCGCAAAGAACGATTTAGTGAGGACAGTTAAGGATATACAATGATAAGGAATCCGTTCATATTGAATAGTGTTGTCACTTGCCTTTGCAATAGTAAATTTCTAAACCGTATGTGAAACCTTAAGCAATTTATTCAGTAATAAGCTAATGATAATTGCAGAAAAACTCCAATTCCAGGAAAACAGGCATTGAGGTTGAGCTCATAACACGATAGAAGCCCACATCTATCTGATATATACTACCTAGGAGATATTTGAATATTTTAACATTCAGTAAACTCCCAATTTTAGTCATCACACTCTAACAATATGCGAATATATAATGAAACGTCTAATTCGATTCTTAAATATCGAAATATTAGTCGAGTTTTGTTATTTGTTTGCGTTCTTATTTTGTATTATTTAATTCTTTCTTGTTTCTATTTTTATTTTGTATTTTGTTTATATAAATTGTTTTTGTTGTTTTTTATGAGCAATATCGCCTCGCTGCGAACGCTCCAAAATAAAATAAATAAATAAATATCAAATATTGTTTTCTATAGGTCTTTACTACATGAGATACATGCAAGTTACTTTGTGTAATGACGCCATGAATGAAGATTTGATTTCTTGAGTCGAAAATATTTATTTCATCAATATCATACTAGAAATTTAACAGTTTCTTTCAACACTAAAGATCATATTCGTTAACTGAAATGTGACCATGAACAGCTGATCAACAGAGGGAAAATAAGAAAATTGAAAATATCTCCATATAAACAGTCTTGTTAATGCATTAATTCTCTAGAATTGTTGTTGTATATATTTTTTTGTAACTCAAATATTAAGCTAGCTATTCATACTTTCTTGTTTTTAGCCATCATCAAACCTCCACTTCAACTCATCAGATTTTTATTTAATAATAACGAGTACATGCTGAGATGAGGTCATTAGTAAGTCAACAATAGTAGGAAATCTGCTTCGTTTATGAAGCCTAGAAATTTTATTAATACCTTTATTGGTGGTCTTGTAACAAGGAAAGGTGGACCTACACCAGGTATATTGGGCCTCCTCCCTGGTCCCATTCCTTGAAAAATACTTATAAAGAATACATATTTCCCGAGGTGGGAACTAATAGCTGTGAAATTTTAGAAGAAGAGAGTGATGATTGAATATACAGCCCGTATTATTCATGGTAAAAATTTGTTATGAATTTATAACAGTTTTCAAAAATTACAGAAACAATATTTGATCCCCACCCCCACTGGAAATCAGATGTAGCCTTAAGGGATATTGAAGCTCATACAACCCTCTTCGAAGACCATCCCCTCCAATGGGAGCCTATTTGAAAAGCTTTTAGAAGTATTGATTAAACACTCGAAGAATCCTTTTGTCTTAATATAACATTTTGAACTAATAAATATTCCTTATAATGAAAATTCCACTTCCCCCTTATTTTCTTCCGCCGTCATTCCTTAGCCCAGAAATTCCAATAAGACATTAAAAAGTCAAATTTCTTTCTGATTTTCAAATGAATTTTAATGAAGAAAATCCAGGGGATAAAACTTAGCATGAAATATTAATATTGGTATATTGGGGGTTAAAGTTTATTGGGGTTTCTTCTATTATTCATTTTACTCTCAGAATGTGAAGCTTTTAGCGATCTGAAATGCCTTTGGAAACTTACATCAATATAAATAGGAATATTCAGTTTACGCTACTAATATTGATATTTGAGTCGTAATAATTGTTGAAAACGAGACTCAATGGAAAAAAAATCTCTAGTATTATATCAATAATAAAGCAGTAATAAAAAGGTAATAAGCAATTCAATGTATTACTATAACCAAAATTCAATTTAAGAGAAAACTGACTAGTAAGTAGTAATATTTTCAAATTTGTTGGTGGATGCTGTCGTTAAGGGCATGATCGTCTAGTACATCTAAAAGGCACTTTAGAATCTACGTATTCATCATCAAATTGTTGTCCTGCGTAGTTCGTTAATCAGGTTCTGCTGTTAGAACTCAACTTCTCGTAAGCTACGAATTTCCGATCAATGGATAGGCGAAGGAAGAAATGTCCCCATCAAATAAATATTTTCGAGTCAAGACAGTAAAACCTTAAATGATTACGACTACGTATTGACAAATGTCTGATAAATTTAAAATTTAATGAAAACAATATTCGGTATTTGAGCTTCTTGTTAATGTAACATGACTATAAGTGGGGGGTTTACTGAAGGCTGACAACTAATAAATACAAATAGCTCGGTTAATATTCAAGGCAGAAAACTAAATGTTTAGTAAAACTGATTCTATACAATGTTTCGATCCAAACTAGACTAACGAATATTTATAAATTTCGATCTCACTCCCTCTACCCCCCCCCGCCCTACAACTATTCTGATTTTAGCCATTAAAGCTTCTTGTTAACAGACATAATATATAGTTTTGAAATTACCTCTTTTTTATCATCTGTGTAGGGTCGATGGGCATTTAAAGAAATTTATCGAAAATCGCGACATGAGTACAAACTCAATAGCTTAGTTCCCTTAAGGGAAATATGCTGAAACGCGTCTTAACAACAAGAACAAGTTACGTGAGTGAGGAGGTGAGAAATAATTCATAAATCTTATATAGGAAAGTTTTTAATTAAGAATAAAAGTAACACGGTTAATCCAGGTATCTGCCAATATTCCAGCGGATTATCGAAGTTACTTGGCTTATATGAAGTTAAGCCCTAAGGTGAAGGCGAGGAATAGACGAAGTTTGACGTTGGGAAGCCCTTACCCTCGGGCCGAACATGTTCCCTGAGGAGTACGGCGATGTACTCCTGTGGGCGGTATTGAAGGATCAGAGCTGAATGGGAAACTTTAAGGGTGATATGTAGATGTACCTAGAAGATGCAGGTTGGCGGAGTAAGTTAGGTATACAGTATTAGCATAAACTTTGACTATAATATTACAGGAGTGTTATACATTTCTTGTCATTTCGTCAGTAGTAGGTCAAAAATAAGATGTTAAATAATACCAATGTACATGGATGAAAAGGAAACCATGTGTCTGAAATATCGAGAGCTTAATTCATTGATGAATGACTTTAATACCAACGAAAATCCATGAAGAACATCAATCTAGTATTTGCTTGATATAATGTAGTTTCCACCCAGAAAAAAGTTAAAGAACTTTTTAAAACAAATGATCTCGTCTTTAGTAAACTTCATATGAGAGAAATTAGCTATTGCTAGTCTAAACCTAACTATAGTGCAAAAATGATGACCTACAAACTTTGTATTATATTGTATATAATATTTGATGGATGTCTACGGCGATATTGTGCGCTGGAAATCTGCTTGGCTAACGCAGGCCTTGGATAATTTTTTTTCTTTAAGGTTCATATCCATCATAATACTCTAAAGACATGTCACATTACTCGTGGAAGACAGCCCCTTAAAACTGATAAACCTTTCTACATAAAATATGAAATGGATAATTTTACCAATAGTCTACCGTTGCATAGCTAGTAATAATACTTGGTCATAACTCCATTATCCAGAAAAAAATAATATAAAGCAGTTTCTACGGATTTTCTTTCTGGCCCATAATATTATTTTTGTACTATTTCAGTAAAATTGATTTACTGTTAGAGCATAAGTTGAAAGGAGTTGCATAATCTGCATGACCATTGTTGATAATTGTTTTAAGAATGTATCTTACATCTCTTTCTGTATATTGTTTTCGGTATCTTTAGTGCCACTCAGTTTTATTTTGAATTAAATTATAAGATTTAGATTTCTAACCCTACATATTATGATGGGATAAGATTTACATTATTGTTTTTTATATTATTCAGAAATTTTAGAGTTTAATTTTGAAAACAATTTCATTTTTCAAAGCTTTAGAGTGTTTAGTATTTTTTTTTTAAATTTAATTTTTAATGTTTTCTGTTTAATAAAACAAATTGTAATATTTCCACTTTGTGTGTAAGAAACTTTTCTGAAATTAGTAATAATAAATAGGAGAAGATGTGTTCAATGTAAACGGTATTTTAATGAGTTTCTCCTTGCAATTAAAAATTATTAATCAGTTTATATTGTTGGAGAGAATAATATATTCTATAGTTTAACTCTATTTCCTGAATATTTTTAAGGGAATTGAAGAGAAAGAAACTTAATTAAATGTAAAATATCTTTGAAAACTGGCATTAAGTAAAAGGAATTCTGGAAGGACAGAGAAAAATAGCCGCATATTAAATACTGAAAGTTTGATTAAAATAGCAATTTCTCCCAAGAGATTTTCCACCTCTCGGATCAACTAGCCTTATTGCGGACTAAGTTATGGTGTTATTGAAATGAAATGTGGGCAAAATAACTGTAAAAACGGATCACAAATTGCCCCCGACCTAAGACAAATACCCCCAGAACTCCAGGAATTGTGGAAGGGAAGGAAGGACGAGATTTAAATAATAATGAGAAAACTTGGTATTAAGTAATATATTATGGGGGAGGGTTGGGAGGTGGTGGAAGTGGGGGGTTTTATTACTTGCCTCTGAGAAAAACCTCCGGGGAAATCTCAATATAACTAGCAAGGTGGAGAACTAAATTCATCAACCATCATCTTCTTTTTATGTGGTTTCTCGTGATTTTTTTTCCTTGCTAAGCTTATTTGATTTTTTTGATTATTAAGCTTATCTGATTATTTATCTTTCAGCGCACGTCATATATAATATTTAAAATAACCATTCTTGTCAGATTGTTTTTATACTTGAAATTTACTTGAGTTCTTGCGGAGCTGAAAAATATTAATCCTGTAGAAATATTATGATGGTTGTTCCTTTGAAAAATTGTACTCATTCTGTTATAAAATTCCAGTGGGAGATTAAGCGCAGAGATCTTACTCTTATTAAAATTAAATTGGATTAGCGTCAGAAAGTGTTAGATTGAACAATATGTTAATTAAATGTCGGTTGTCGTATGTAGTCCATCTTTCTTAATTATACAAAGGTAGAGAACATATGTACTCCTTGGAATAAATTACAAAAAGTGCAGATGTAATGCCTGAGCAAGAAATAACAGTGCAAATGTGTTGGCAAGTGATAGAGCAATCTTGACATCAACTGTCACTTCATTGTCGTCAGTGGACGTTGCCACTTGTGCCAATGGTAACCAAGCTAGATTATTTGCTTCATGAAATCGTCGAGTTTAAACAAGAAAAAAATATTTTATTTGTTAAAAACAAACACAACTATTTTTGACGGTGACAAGTAAGCTTTGCGATAATCACACATTAGTCTGCTCTCCACGAAGAACGCCATTGGAAAGGAAATTGAATTAAAGCAAATAGACGGAAGGCACATCTGCGAGAATTGTGTAATTCAATCCCATCTTGTTACGAGTTAACTCAAATTTTCCGTCTTATTTCCTTTCTAGAAACTAACTATAATTGATCACAGGAACTCAGACAAGTTCTGGTTAACGATAATTTTAATGGTTTTGTGGTGTGATTTATCGTGTTAATTGTTATATATTTTTCATTGACTCTTCCCATTATTGCTTCCAGGGAAGCACCCCTTTAAATTATTTTATTGTGACGTGGATTGAAACATGTGTGTCAAGAATCTTCCTGTAGGAAAAACATTGCCGGAAAACATTTAGTAAGATTGGGCTCGATATGTACGTTATATAATGTGATTAAAAGTGACCAAGAGCGTAAACTTAGTCACCTGTATAAAATAACCGAATGGCAGCCACTTTATCCAACAAAATGAACTAACTTGAAATCTAACCCAAGTATTTGCTGCTTTTATTCAAACGAACGTTGAAGTTTTTAGGCCTTCTCTTCACTACTTGGTTTTTCACCCATTAGCGTTTTCAGATTTGATTTTCCTTCTTTCGCAGCAATTATAATTTTCAAAAAACGGGTAGTGCAATGAGTATTTGGAGCCGCCACTAGAACAAGTTGGACCTCAAGACTAAATATTGAGGCCTTTGGCTTCTAAAAAATATTACTTCCTTGCTCTACACCAACTACTTTGCCTGTTAATAGTACTTTAAATGCATTTGCAATGAAACCGTAGTCTAAATAAACAAATAAGCTTCAGCCTTCCTCCTTTTTGTTATGGCAAGAAGGACTTGGTTCTTCGTTTATCTCATTTTCAACTTCCTTACATCCCTCAAGATTTTTCTCCTTTCAATAATTTATGGAGACTAGTAGGGGTTTTCGGATTAATAAAAAAATATTTCACATTTATTGAATGACAAATGTTTCTAATCGAGGTATTTAGCAGAACAGTTTGCCAAACAAAAAATGGACTTTAAGGACGGAAATTTTGTGGAGTTTCATGATGTTCAAACCTCCAATCCACCTTCTCCACCACTCGATTTTCATGGCAGATGTACTCGGCACAAAGTTGGGCAGGTGACATACACATAAAAAGAAACTATTTTAATTATATTTAAAATAGTAAATGTTCATACATTTTTCTAGTTGAAATATTTGTAATTATTATTAATACATAGGATGATTATTATAATTTTACTTTTTATTGTAAGTTTCACAGTTTTTTATAATATATATTGCTTAAAGTATAGCATAGTAATTCTTCCAAAAACCGGGAATGGACCTTATTAGAAGAACAAGTATCTGTCGAAGCGTATAATGAATTGGGCCAAAATTCGCCCCCTTCATTTTTCATTTTGCTGATTCTCGAATATTGCATATTCACAGTTTTATTTATACAAATTTTAAGGAATTATGTTTCTTTCATCTGCAACCTGCGGTGATAAGGTACTAATATGACGTTAGACAGTACCTTCTGCAGATATTATAGTTTCGGAGTAATAGTGCGTCAAAATTGCTCTATTTAAAGAGATCAAGATAGATTTAAATATATCTTCAGAGACACAGTCACCGCCCCTCAGATTTGGCAATTTGAGAAAGACGTTGAGTCTAACCTAACGCGACCCGTTGCCAGTGTGCCTAGACGAGGAGTGTAACAGCCATAAAGGCGTCAATTAATTTGAATTTAGTGTCCCGAATTGGCTAATTACCCCAAGTAGTGCCTCAGCCAATTAGTGATACTAATACTGCCTCTAAAGTTCGCTTCAGCCGTCTCCTCACTCGCCAATTTCAACTCACTGCCTCTCTTTTAGTTTAGACTCGAATGAATCTATCACAGACTGCGCAGGAAGTAATTTATTTATTAATTTTTATTTTATTAAATAAAAGGCCTCATTAATGTTAATTCAAAAGCGTTGCAAAACGCTACAACGTGTGACTACGTGGTATCAAACCCCACATCCTTTCAAATCAGTTAACAAAACGTAGTTAAATTGATTAGATATGATAACGCCCAAAAAGTATATGTACAGCTAAGAAAACATTAGAAGCAACGCTTTAATGTCATCTTGCCTGATTTTTTTCTTAGCCTTCAATTTGTTAGTTTAGAAGTGATAATCATGTTTTGGACAGCCTCTGTAGGCAAAACCCACAACAACCAAGAGATGAAAGTCTGGACCCGCTTCGAGCCATGTTGTGGTCACATTACATGCCAAATAATTCTACTTCTTTATAATAAATAAACTTCGCTAATAGCCTAGTAGTTGAGTGCCTAACCTCTCAACTCTGATAGTCTTTATTGCATTGTAATTTTCAATCATGTATCATACATTTATTATTGTTGTTAACGTTTTTGCTTATAAATGTTCCTGTTTATTTAGTTTTGTTTCTCTTTTGTTTACTGAACAATATAGTCAAGTAACGAATGCTCCCAAATAAATAAATAAAAATAATGGTCTTTATTGCAGGTGCCACCCTATTTCCATACATCTAAATAAAATCTACAGGCAAGTTCCCGCCATGAACTCGGCACACAGTCGGGCATGCACCAAATACTCACTCTAATTAAAATAGTAAATATTATTGTAAATATTTATAATTATTATTAATGCTTAGGATGATTATTTATAGAACTTATTATATATTTATGTACTTGAGCTCACCAGGGCCTATTTTTTATATATTATTTCATTATGGATTCAAGATGTAACTTTCACTGCGCGCGTTAGTTTTTGCTCCCTGCTCGTATCCAATCTACGGGAGCTTGAAAATATGTGAAACTTCCAAATTATAAAGCATGTCTGGCAAGCTCTTGAAGTTAGCCGATTTTAAGTTTTATACTTAAGAATGGCGGGCTTATGCTATATGAACAAGATGAAGTTTGTCAATATATTTCTATAATACATATATATATATATATATATATATATATATATATATATATATATATATATATATACTAGCTCAGATACCCGGCTTCGCCTGGGAATTCATTTGAGGCTGAATGGTGATGGTATTTTTTAGCAGGCTTTACATTGCACAATATTTTGACATTTACCCGTCCCAGTGTTTAGGATTGATACCCGTCTTTCCCGTGGATTTGCTAATAATAGAATTATTTGTTCGATAAGGCTTCACAGTCTTCGATATTTTTATATTTCCCGTCTCTTATACATGTAAATAGGGTGAATTTTTATTTCAGACCTACCTTATAACCCCCCTCCCGTTCGAACCTAAAAATTTTAATATAACTTATAATCATGGAAGAAATAAAGCTAATTGACATACCGAGTTTTGTTAAGTTCGGTTCAGCCGTTAGTGCCCAATAAAATTGTTGGCTCCCGCTAAAGTTTTAGTGTATACGACAAAAGTGTATATAACAAAAGTTACTGTAAATAACAAAATAAACAACTTTTGTTATGGGCATATTTGCTTAATAAGCAATAGGAAACGAAATATCGCTATTTTTAATTTCAGGCTCCCATATAACCCCCACTCCTGCCCGTCCCTAGAAATGTTAGTATAGCTTATTATA